>OZ038391.1:26756070-27483570 GCA_964036045.1 Eutreptiella sp. 'Long Island Sound 2002' | reverse complement strand
CCGGACCCCCCCCCCCCTCTTAAGTGATTGGGCAATTTTTTCTCCAGGCCATCGGCCAATCAAAAATTTTCTCAGGCGCCTTTGGTGCAAGTCAGTTTAGGCCAAAAAATTTCTTCGGCACCTTTGGCGCCTCTTACAACTCAGGGTCTCCTGGGGTCCCCCCCCCCCCCCCTCTTAAGGAAAAGTCTGCCCCCCCCAACAATTATTTTCCCCCCCTCCCCTGTTGGTTCTGCTGGTTCTTCTGGCTACCAGTGGTAGCGGATGTAGCCTCCCCTGATTCTGCCCATCTCCGTCCCTTGGGCGGCTCTCCTCTGCCTTCCCCATAGTTCCTGGGCTTATGCTCCAAGTTGGTGCCCCCCCCTCCTACGGCTGTTGCACGACTGCGCGTTTCACGTGATGGGGGTGCAACCTACTAGACTGATCTATTGGTTCACCTGCAGTGCAGCTCAGGAATTCATGCCTTTTGTGGGGCCTGGGGCTTCTCTGCCGTTCTCCATCAAAGGAACTCTGGAAGCAGGGCCACAGTGGGGGAATGGTGTCCCAATACGCTGGACCATATCCCCAAGAGGTGAGCCCTGTCCCAAGGAGGGGCTGCTCTGCCCGTCAGGACAGATGCATGTTCCAAGGGGCTGAAATGTGTCCCTCATTGGGCCGCGGGAGGGGGGATTGTCTGTCAGGGGTGCACCGGTTCCTAGCCGGTAAAGAGGATCTGGAGGAATGAAGCGGTGTGGAGAGGGCATGGGTGCCCTGCTAAGTGTCTTCACTTGTTGACCTCTCAATACCCCAAGTCTGCCTTTTCCTTGATCCCACACCCCTGCAGCAGGATGGCTGCATGGGCCTTTGAAGCTTGGGAAGCCTGCTGCATCTGTCTGTTCCCTTACCTTTGCTGTTCATTGTGCCATCCATTCGTGGGGTGGATGGATGGGGTGTTCCAGCACATGCGGCGGTGGGACGCAATACCGTTAACGAGGCCTGTAGAGATACCTAGCGTATGGTGGCAATATTGTTTGGCGACTATGGTGGCAACATTGTTGGCATCGCACAAGATCCGCTTTAGTGGCAAAAATACGCCATTTTCAGCCCCTTTGAGGCACCTTTTTTCCACAGAATTAGGACGGAGGTTTACATGCCGTGTTGCAGTTTCCAAATGGGGGTAACATCAATGGGATCCAAACAAACCTGTTGATCTAATGTCGATTGATCCGTACATAAGAGACGAACAACAATGAGGAGGAGGAGGAGGACAGGCAGACTTTACATGGTGTTCATGTCTAGTTGAAGTCCTCCTGACATGTTAATAATTTGTGTGACAACAAGCAACAACAACAACAACAAGCAACAACAACAAGCAAGCCCTCGGAAAAATGATTTCTTCAACATACAGTTCCAAACTTGAATCACTGTTTTTGCATTTTGATGGGCATATCAAGGAGTAGCTTTTGTCAAGTTGGCACCCAAAACGGAGACATTAGTGGCTCTCCACAGCAAAAAAAAAGTGGTCAAAAATGACCACTTGAAGCCAGTTTTTGGCCTTTCATTGTGAGAATTCAAGACGGAGGCTCTTGTGCCAAGCTGCTACTACCAATGGCTGCTGTTCTTTTTGCACATTCAATGGGACATAAATGCAATGCAAATGAGCCATTAACAGGCCAAATTCCAAGTGGTTGCTCCATGTTAGGGTCATTTTAGTGGTGGAAAAGAGCCATTTTTAGGCCGTGTTTCAAGCTGCTAATTTAGGACGGAGACTGTTGTGCCAAGCTCCTCCTACCAATGGCAGCCATTCTTTTTGCGCATTCAATGGAACACAATTGCAATGCAAATCAGCCATTAACCAGCCAGATTCCCAAAGTGGTTGCTCATTGTTAGGGTCATTTTAGTGGTGAAGAACAGCCATTTCTGCGCCGTGTTTCAAGGTGAGGGAGCAGATATTGTTGTGCCAAGCTGCTACTTTCAAATACAGCCGTTGATTCTCAACAATTGATGAGACAGTGCGCAATGTGGGGGATCCATTGTATCATATGTTGGAGTCGCCCATGTTTCCAAGAACTATCTTGAGTACTATGTGAACTTCTGGAGTCAGCCAAAAAAATTCTCAACAATTAATGGGACAGAAAAGGGATGCACATGAGCCATTGAGGAGCCATATTGCAAGGAGAGGAGGAGGAGGGAGGACAGGAGGACTTTACATGGCGTCCATGTCTAGTTGAAGTCCTCCTAACGTAATGATAAAGTGGCTGCAAGCAAGCAAGCTAGCTGCAAGCAAGCAACAAACAACCAAGCAAGCCCCCAGCAAAAATTATTTCTTCCACATACAGTTTCAACATCAAACCACTGTTTCTCCATATTGATAGGCATGTCGAATGCCAGCTTTTCTCAATTTGGCGTCCAAAAACATGCTAGTGGTGGCTCCCGCTGCCCAAAAAAGAGGTCAAAAATGGCCTTGTTCAGCCAGTTTTTTGGCCATTTTGTCCTGAAAATTCGGGTTGGAGGCTGCTATGCCCAGCTGGTGTTTGCAAACGCAACCATTGTTTTTTCACAATCAATGGGACACCGATGGGATGCAAATGACCATTGTTGAGCCATATTACAGGCGGTGGCACGTGCTACAGGCCTTTTTGTGCAACCAAAAAAAAAACAACAGCTGTTTCCCACCTCATTTCGCACACCGACAGCCCCAAACCACAACATAATTGTTTCCCACCAAAACTTTTGCACCACGATGGCCTTTTGATCATTGCCCATTTCACTCATGCTTGTGTGCTTCTTGATGCTGCTGTTGCTGCTTGCTATGTTGCTGTGTGCTGATTCCCAAACCTATTAGATCCGCGCTAGACACCAAAAAAGTTCATAAAACCCAGATGGTTAACACCATCTCGGTGACCCCACGCCTACCCCTACCCCTTACCCAAGCGCAAATCCTAATCAAGACTGAATATTGTGCCTGAGATGGTGGGTGGGGAACACCAGGTACACTCATAAAAGGAGCCAAAAAAGGACGCACATGGGTGACCCCAGAAACAATTACACCCCCCCGCCCCAGAAACAATTATGGCCACCCCCCCCCCCCGGCCCAAGCCCGCCCAAAACCCTTCCTCGCTCGGTTGGCCCAGACATGCCCCCCCAGCAGTCTGACCAGCAAAGCCCCCCCCCCCCTGCAGCCTACCCTCCCTGATAACCCTCCCCAAACACTCACTCCAGACATAAGCCCCCCACCACTCCGCGTGCACCTCTGCCCTGTCCCCCTTCCCCCAAAACCCTTCCTTGGTCGAGAGACAAGCCCCCCCCCCCCCCTCCCTCCTGTATTTACCTCGGACCTCCTTGTATTACACTGTCAGTCTAAAAACTGTCCCTTTGAAGGCTTTTTGGAAATCACCGCGGACAGAGGTTGTTAGATCAAGCGCAGGCGCAGACCCGTACACCCCCCTTTTTGGGGGGTCTTTCGCGTAGCATACCCGAAGGCATGGTATTGGAAGTCTCACCCCTTGTAAAATCATTATTTTGCCTGACAAAACAACCCCCCAATGGATTTTTTGATTTTGAGGCCTCTATCCCCCTGAAACTGGATACCATTTTTTTCGGGGGGGGTGGGGGGGGTCAGAAGTTCGTGCTTAGAAAGATTTGAACCAGAGTCGGCTAAAACAGACTAACAAATCGATCGCCCGGGATTTGAACCAACGGTGCCTCAGGCGAGTAGTGAGTGTTCTACCACTAGACCGCCGACTTCTCCGCCATGTTTGCTGTTCCCCACTGTTTTTAGATGTAGTCCGCGACTGAAAAAAGGCCAAACTGTGTGTTCCTGCTTGCCCCACCGACTGCCTGACTGACTGCTTGCCTGCCTGCCTGACTGCTTGACTGATTGGCTGTCTGTCAACCTCTCTTCGAGGTGCCTTGCCGAAGGCAACAGAATTTCTATGGGCTAACATGGGTTAAAGATGGCTGAAAATAGCCTTGAATCACTTGTTTGAGCACCCCAAATGGTCTAGGAACAACAAAATCTGCCTCTTTGGCGTTCTTCCCATACCCCTGCACCAGCGTACTCAATGGGCTTTAAAGCCTGAGGAGCCTGCTTGGTCTATCTTCTCCCTTACCTTTGCAGCCGTCAATTGTGCTGTGGGGTCGTGGGGTTCATGGTCTGCCTGCCCAGCGACATGCGACGCTGGGACCATCTACCGTACACGACCCATCACAAGACACCCAGCTCACGGTGGCTCGGGTTGTCCGTCCACCAGAGAGGCGAGGACATGCCAGTCAGGCCAGCCTTGCGGTATGTTTTGGCCCTGTGCTGGTGGTAGTGGAGCATGTGATTCAGTCTGGCAGGCATCGGCATTACAAACGTGCATTTGAGAGAACGGCACTTCGAGCAGACGAGGAACACACACATGAGTGGCACAGCCTCTATCATGGGCAACCGGTGCACACAGGGATCACAAAAGGCATTGGACCATGGCTCAGCCCTCAGGACTGTGCCTCGGACTGCTACAACCTCATGTTTGTGCTAGACTCACCGCTAGCGTCTGCCTGATCAGACACAGATACGATGGATAAGATGGGGCCGAGCCACACACAGCCATGCATCTAGGCGGCCGTCTGGGCCATTCAAAGGTGTGGAAACCACAAAAAGCGGGGGGTTGCGGTTGAACTAGGTGCCCTGGGAATCGGATTTTGAGCCACGACATGAGCCGTTCTTGGTTTCGGGGCTGTTTGTAGCCAAAGTGCGCAGATTTTGGGCCATTTCGGACCATTTTCCAATTGTTTCTTGGACATATCTTTTTCTTTTTGGAAATACACAGGGGAAGTCGGGTTTTTGCTTGCAGTGGGGGGGGGGGGGGGGAGGGTTGGGGAAAAGGGCTCTATTGACAGGACCCTTAATCAATCACTGTGAACTCTGACGCCGAAGGTGCCACTCAAATTTTTGAGCATTGAAAATGGTCAAAAATCTTTTCCACCAAATTCCTGGCAAATGATGACTTTTCTGAACCTCCTCAACGCGCTGATTCCAAATATCCCTTTTTCATTGTTTGCCGAGTTTTGGGCCGATCACCTCCGGGGCTGGGGTGTCAGTCTCAGTAGGATTTTTTAAGGCCCATCAATTGAGCCCTTTGTGGGGGAGGCGGGGGGGCTAGCCAGAGGGATATATCGATCCCCCCCCCCCCCTCTCTCAAACGAAAAGCCTGGCCACCCCAGTATTTTGCCACACGTTCAAAGTCCTCAGGAGGTGAACCCAATATACAAACTAGACACCCACATCCCAAGTCCAGGGTTAGTGGGTTGGCAGGCTGAGGTCATGGGGCGGTGACACGGTGCAACAAAAGAAGAAAATGCACAAAGGTGGCATCGCCGCAAACAATCTCCCCATTTGCATCCCCGAGGGCAATGGCCAACATATGGGGGTGCACGGGGTGCTGGCAGCTGCCAGTGCTGGAACCCACTCATGTTTTGCCTGCATGAGTGGGTTGTGTGTGAATGAGTGTCGGGGCTGTGGTGCTGTGTGTGGGGGGGGTGCTGTGGTGTGTATGTGCTATGGTGCTGCAGTGATGTGTCACACTGCTGCACTGGTGCAGCATGGCGGTGCTGGGGGGTGGGGGTGGGGAGGATAGTTAAGGGCTGACGTGGGGCAGGGTACCCCCGGGGGTACGTCAAGTAGGTAAGGGGCAGCCATTTCAGGCTAGCCATGCAATGGCAGTCAAAGAAGGGTTTGCAGGGCAGGGCGGGGTAGGGCTCAAGACCTGCGAGGTGCCTGGGGGCAGGGTCGTCTGTCAACATCCCGCGCAGAGGGACTGCCGAGCCCAGGAATGAAAAAGCAGCCAGTCCCAGACCCAGTGCACAGGAATAAATGAATGGAACAATGGCTCGTAGGTCCGCAGGACACGGAAGCAGAGATCATGGCTGGGGTTGTGGGGCTGTGAGGCAGCAGGCCGGGCAAGAGTGAAGGGTAATGGCTGTGTGGGGTCGCGGCAGGAGGCCTCAGGTTGGGCAAGCCTGGCAAAGGATTCAGACGGCTGCAGTAGATGGGGCTGTTTGCCCCCAAACCAGGCCATAGCTTAGTGACTGGTTGATACTATACCGGGGGGCGGGATGGGTGGGTGGGTTTGCCTGGTTTTCCCCCGATTTTGGGAAAAGTGCAGGTACCCCCCCCCCAGGGGGGGCGTTGTCCGCTTTTTTGGGTGGGTGGGAGGGTTGCTCAGCTTGGTAGACCACCAACGTTGTTCATGGGCCGAGGCACATTGTGACACCAGTGTGCATGTGCGTCATCTTGTGGCAAGTTTTGTTTGGGCTTGAAAAAACACTCTTTTCTGCAGGTTGCCCACTCCGATGCAGGTGATGAAATTTAGCATCAGGAGGAATTGAAACAACGTCCTACATTTGCCGACGTATTGCTCTGACCACTAGGTCACTGAGCATAAATGACACATTACGCATCAAGGACCATGTGCAGACTGAAGGGTGAATTTTTTCTCTCGGTGCCCCCCCCCCCCCCCCCATGGTATCCGGCATTTGGATGGGTGGGTCTGGGGTTGGGTGGGTGGGTCAGCCAAATCCTGGGGGGGGGGGCAGTTTAAACCCCCCCCCCCCAAGTATCACTAAGCTATGGCTTGACCCAAAGTGCGCATATTTTGGGCCATTTTGGACCATTTTTCAGTTGTTTCTCAGACATTTGTTGGTGCTACAGGTGACCAAGGGACTGTTTTACAGCCAAACGGGGCACTTGTAAAAGGGGCCGAATAAGGATGTATGTTGATGGACACCAAGAACGATTCGGGCCACAGGCCCCCCTATCCCCCCCCCCCCGCCACCCCTTTGAAATGCTTACTTGCTTCGCTTGCTGGTGACACATACCCGCCATCCACCCACCAAAAAAGCCCCCCTCCCCCCTAGAACCCTATGCTCCCTATGGCACCCCTATAACTTCACTCGCCCAGGAGAAATGCACTCGAACACTCCCCCGCCCCCCTCTCCCATGCCCCCCATCCAATCCATTCCTTGCTTGCTTTGCTCGCTTGAGACAGAAGCTGCCACAAGATTCCCCTAGAACCCGCCCTGAATTGCAATGTTAGTGCCTAAATTGCCATTTCAAGGCTTTTTGGCAGTTGCATGGGCTAACGTAACTCAAAAATGGCTCAAAATGGCATTAAATCATTTGTTTGGGCCACCCAAGTGGTGTTGGAACAATTTTGGAAAATATCTTTTTTGACCGTGGGCCCACCAAGTAACCCCCAAACCCTACTCTAGCATGGGCACCACTCCATGGTGCCCAAGGGGCATCAAAGGGGATTGCCCGAGTGGAAATGGCTTGCAAGTGATCCCCTTCATGTATTTATCATTGCCAAGGTGTTAAACGCAATCCATGGCAATCAAGGACAACACAGGAAGGTGGCACTCGAAAAAATATGCAAAAAGGGTATTTTTTTTCATGGCTGATTTTGCGGTATTTTGGGTCGAACAAGAGGTCATGACCACTAGTTGGCTGCAAAACCCATTTGACATTCATCAAAGGTGTTTGTTCAGTGTCTGGGTTGGTTCCGATGCAAATAGCCCGTGGCAAGAACACGCTTGGTACCCAAACTCCCGAAAAATGGTATCCCCCGCGCCCATTTCATCAACGATACCTGCCTTTTGCGATGCTCGTTCCCGGCCACCACAGTTCAGTTTCTTGCTCTCTTTTTTTTGGTACTTATTCCCATACCTATCCCCAATCCCAATCACGGCTGAGTATTGTGTCAAACATGATGGGGGAGTGAACACCCCTTGCGCTCGCGAAAGGAGCGAAAAAGGATTTGGGTGCATGATACCTCTAGGTATGAAGTACAATCACCCAAAGTTTGAGCAAGAATTCAATGGTGGCGGTTGGGAATGGGAGTTGCAGGTATTGTACCCAGGTTTCATACTCTCTCAAAATACCCAAAATTGCCATTTCTTGGGCGCCCAGACGGGCCTTGAAGGGACGGACCATTGGAATTGGAACCGACCGGGATGATGAACAATCACGGTTATGATTGTCTAATCTGTTTTGCACCCTAGTAGTGGGCCCAATGACCTCTTTTTTGGCCCAAAATACTGCAAAACTAGCCTTGAAAAGCACCATTTTTGCATATATGTCCGAGGTCCACCCTCTTGTTCCGTCCTGCTGCAATGGATTGCGTTCAACACCGTTGCGGGGATAAATAATGGTGGAGGAAATCACTTGCAAGCCATTTCCACACTACCAACACCCTTTAATGCCCCATTGGCACCATGCACCATGCAGTGGTGCAGTGCACTTGGCGCCCATGCCAGGACAACACTTTTCCTACGGCAAGGAAAAAGGAAAACGATTGCGACACCGACTCTATGCATTCTCTCACATCATGCTTTCCAAACTATATGTCCTGCGAATGCGAAGTCAACTACTTGCCAGATGTCATTAGTGATGTAGCGTAGTTGTTGTCGAATTGATCAGTGCAACCAATCAAAGTGCGAAACGAATCGAACCGCAATAGAACACTTTGCTGTAAGGTCGCGCCCAACGCGTTCTCTTGGGTAGGAATTGGTAGGGTCACTTATGGGTCCGAAAGTGGGTGAAAAGGTCCCAACTTGCCTAGACCACTGGTTTAAGGCTATGTTGAGCAATATTCCCCCATGCAAGTTCCCCCAAAACCTTGAAATGGGAAATCACCTCGAAGAGAGGTTGTTAGATCAAGCGCAGGCGCGGGCGTCGTATACCCCCCCCTTTTTGGGGGTCATTCGCGTAGCATACCCCAAGGCATGATATTGGATGTCCAACCCTTGTAAAATCATTATTTTGCCCAATAAGACCATCCCCCAATGGATTTTTTGATTTTGAGGCCTCTACCCCTAAAACCGGATATCACTTTTTTGAGGGGGGGGGTGGGGGTGGGGGGGTTGGGGGGTTCAAAAGTTTTTGCTTAATAGGCTACAAGCAGTGGGGACGCGCGCTGCTGGTAACACCGCCAGCGGTCCAATGGTAACGCAGCCGCTGCCGGGTTTGCAGGCGCCGGTTCGAGTCCTAGCGTGCCCTTTTTCGCCGCCGCCGGCGGCGGCGCAAAAGTGGCTAGACTGGGTTCGAACCGCCGTCCCCAGGAATGCTGGTTGGCTGCATTACCGCTCGGCCACTGCTTGGAATGCGGCGCAGGGCCTCCATGCTGCTTGGGGCCGCATCTGCCACTGACAAAAAACCCAAACTGTGTGTATCTGTCTGACTGCCTGCTTGCTGGCTCAGGGTCTGATGGGCTGACTGTCAACCTCTCTTCGAGGTGCACTGCCGAAGGCAATAGAATTTTAGGCCAAACAGTGTAGTCAAGTGGGCCAAAGGAAATGCATTGGGGAGGGTTGTCTCTCGAGCGAGCGAAGCCAACACAGAAGGGTGTAGAGGGAGGTATTTAGGAGGGGTGCGAGGGGCATGTCTCAAGCAAGCGAGAATGTTTTGTAAGGGGCTAAAGGCCGGGGGGTGCTCCCATACACCAGCACCAACCCCCCTCACCTCCCCCTTGTTCTCCCTCGAGCCATAACATCGCCCTAAACCCAACCCTAACCTTTGTAGCTAGCTGGTTGGGCGACACCATCCATTTTGGTTAGGGTGGACAAGACCTTCAAATTTTTTATTCATGGCTACCTTTTGCCAGATCATTGCTCTCCATTTTGGACCCCAACACCAATCAAGACCAAAGATTGCGACGAAGATAGTGAGGGCTCTTGTGTCCCTTGCCATCATAATTCCGGGACAACAACACCATACCTCTGCTCCTCAATCACCTAGTGTATTACACGCCGCACTGAATGTGGTGATAATGTTCTAAATAATATACACACATATACACATGTATATATATATATATATATATATATATATATATATATATATGGCCAATACGCGCATTTCCCTCCCCCCCCCACCCTGGCCAACCGGTGCACTATGGGGCAAGGTTAGGTACCCCCCCCCCATTTTGGGGTCCGGGAAACACAAAAAAACATGTTTTAGAAGTGAATTGGATGGTTATTAGTGGGTGTTTGCCCTATAAAGGTCTAAAATGGCTAAAATTAGGGTATGACATCACTGCCGGTAGGATCCTAACCAGAGTACTAAACATAGGTACAATTGTGGTCCAAACCACTAATACTAGCACCAAATCCCACCAATAATAGTATCATAGGACATGAAAATGGACAGGGAGTGTTAAAAATGCTGAATTACCATGTCATTGGGTGTATATAGGGGTGGTGTGGGTTATTTTTAGGATTTAGTGGTTATTTTTAGTACTTTGGTTAGGATGCAACCAGCAGTGATGTCATGCCCTATTTTTAGCCCAAAAACCCTGTCTACAGCCCTCCCACTGTCCCATCCGAGCCCGAAACCCATTTTTTTTGTGTTTCCCGACCTCAAAATAGGGGGGAGGGGTCCCTAGTCCTGACCCACGGCGCACACTAGGGTCCAGGGTGAGGGGGGGGGGAAAATGCGCGTATTGGCCATATATATATAATGTAAATAATGTACTAAACACCATAGATGAGGCATACACAACACACACATTTCGTTTCTTGCTAATGTGACAAAATTGTCACCGAAATGCCTCACGTTGATAATTTGGAGCGCTTTGCACCCCTTGTTTTGCTGGAGCATTGGGGACCTTGGAGTGCGTGAGAGTTGGCCACATTTGCAAGGGATGAGAATGCAGCTCTTGGAGATGTATATGTGCCTCCATTTCGAGGCTTCCCCTTCTTCTTGGTTAGCTTGTTGTGTTTTTTAAATCTTTTGATTGCCTGTGGTCTGTTGTCCGTGTCTGTTGTTCGCCTTCTGGGAGGGCAAGGGACAGCAAAGACGTGCAGCTCATGTCATCTCTTTTGGAGCCCGCCGGCCCGGTCCACTGCAGCCTAATTCCTCACCTATTCCTGGCTGCTTGGTGTCCTCCTGTTGATAGTCCATATTTCTTGCATATGGTTGTTGTTGGGGCGGGTTTTGTGATGCTCTTGGCTAGGACAGAGGGGAGGGTAGGGGCAAGGGATAGCACGTTGGGTGGTGGCCTCCAAAGCGCCCCGATAGCGGCATGGGGTGCCCGGCATACCCACCCAGCCCGGGATTGCGCAGGTGGCAACAGCAGGGTCTTGAGGGCCTTGGGAATACATCATATGGCATGGCCCGCAGATGTGCAGAGTTGTGGGGGATGCCATTGTGCCCCCATCTCCCCCCCTGCGTCCCATGAGCCTTCATTGCGCGAAGAAGGTTTTTGCCAGAAGAAAGGGTCGGATTTGGATCAAATTTGGACGTTTCAAATGGTGACTTTGCGATGGCTCGAGTAGTGGTCGAAGGTTGCTCAATATGAGGGATAACACAGGTAGGCTGGGTCCAAAGTGGTAAAATGACCGGCGATGGGGGCGGGGGGGGGGGGTCAGGAGCCCAGACATAGCCCAGAGTTCCTTCGGGGTCAGGAGTAGGGCCTAGGTCTCCTACGGTGCCTTGCTGATGCCCGTACAAGTGGCCATGAACCTGATCTCAACTTGGTATGGTAGCCTGGTGGAGCACATCGCTAGCTAGCTCCGCCTTGTTTCAGTCTTACTTGGCGTGCTGCTGCACGGGAGTGCTGCATGCACACGCTTGGGTTTGGGCGTCCTGTGGAAGTGCCTTTGGCACCTTGCGTGATTAAAGGCACTACAACATTGCCTGTGCACATTGGGGCTCCATGGTGTATGCATTCCTTCTGCTCGCCCCCCCCCCCCCCATAGGTGTCATGGTTTTAGTTTCCGGGTAACGGGGCTTGTCTTCGACGTGCGCTTCACTTTGTGAATGCCACACACTTTGGGATGGGGACAGGGCTGTACAAGGGGATAGTGGGTTGCTACATTCATAACTCAGGTTACTAATATCCTTACTTTTGTTATATAGGTATGGTAATGGTGCTTGATAGAGTACTCACGGTGACTGCCACAACCACTAGTTGTGCCTCGTCTCAACTTTTGTTTGCGTCTCCAATGTTTAGGCAGTTTTCCTGTCTTTGTTTTTGTTAACCCATGGACGGGGTTGAGCAGCCTAATCAGAATCAACAAAAGTCAGCCGAGGAGCGGCTGGCGGCACAAGCCAAAGAAATTCAAGAACTCAGAGAGCAACTCGCCCGAGTGGCAGTGAAGGAGGGGCCCCGCCTACCCCCACTGAGCGTGCCAGAAGTAAACCGAGCCCTCGAGAAGCCCCAGTTGGCACAGTGGATGAGGCTCATGCTGTCCAACATCAAGGCGTACGTACGCCTTAGAGCTGGTGAGGTGGGGGAGATCCCCCGACCAAGTGAGTTTGGCGGCCAGGCGACGGAGGCCGCAGTCGACCCAGGAGAGCAGCTGGCGTGGAGGGTCTGGGACTGCGTGTCCCAGTCCCAGGCTGCGTATGCCCGCAGGTATGCAGGGACGCACGGGAAATCTAGCTCCGAGTCCAACCAGTACACCACGCTGGAGGAGGCATGGAAGGAGCAAGGGTCGGCGTTCACGTGGCGGAGCGTGAAATTCAGGGAGGTGGGAGGAGTACTGCAATGGCAGTCGAGGTAGGGCGAGTGGATCCCTGTGGACTCGCCGCCGAGCGGAGGGTGCCAGAGGTGCGCGCAGCGGGGCTCCCCCGACGAACGCCACTGGCACTTTAGATGCCCACACTGGTTCTGACAGGACCGGCTGGAGCCCGGACCGGCCGCCCCGGGCTCCGGTGTTGCGGACACGGCGGCAGAGCTGCGGGCGCTCGCCCGCCGGTGGGAGACAGCAGACCGGTCAGACGACCCCTGCTCACCGGAGGAAAGCGCCATGCAGTCCTGGAGACCGAGAACCCGCTCGCAGTACGCGTCCCGACTCCGGGCCTTGGCGGCTTACGCGGGCCGCACGGGCCCGCCTGATACAACCGCGGCACTGGCAGGCCTCCTGGCAGAGCGGGCCCAAGCCGGCGCTACAGCGTCGGCCCTGCGGGGTATTACCTCCGCGGTCCGGGCCGTGGAGGACCTCCAGTGGCTGCCCCCAACAGTCACCACCTTGCACAAAAGGATTGCGGCGGGAGCCGCATCCTCGGGCTCTCAGCCCTATCTGTCCCCAGCAGGCTTGGTCCAGCTGGTCGAAAAGGCCAGAGACTCCAGACACGGAGCGGTGTTCAGCGCGTTGGCCATCATCAGCTGGGTATGCTACCTGCGGGTGGGCGAAGCAGCTGGCATCAGGGTTACTGACCTGGCTATGCCAGGCTTTGTCCAGTTTTGGAACTCCAAGACAGGGGAGGAGGGGTATACCACCCGCCCCCTGTACAGGTATGCGGACGGCGTCCGGGCGTGGCTTCATGGCCACATGGTTTCGCTGGGCCGATCCTCAGACATGCTCGTCTGGCAGTCAGGGGAAGCGGGGTTGGAGGCAGGCATGGCCGAAACCCTGGCGAGCACCGCCCACTCTCGAGCCAGGTGGCATGCCCTGCGCAGGGGAGGCGCCGCAGCGACTTGGGCCCGTAACCCAGACCTCGCCTACTACAAATGGTGGGGCAGATGGCAGAGCACGGCCGTGGCCATGCAATACGGCACCAAATGGTCAGACCCGGGAGTCGTTGCCCCTACGGTGCTGCCCGCATGGTCCCGTGACCAGGGGCCTTTGCCGACTCCGGAACGCGTGGGCGTCCTGGCCCTGTGGGGATCCCCGATGTTCCCCAGTATCGCGAGCGCCCTCAACACCCCGACCAAGCGCAAGCCCAGACTTCCGCGAGGTCAGGAACTGGAGTCCACAGCGAGCGGCACGCTTGGGGGAGGAGGCGACGGAGACCAAACCGCGACCGAGCTGGAGGAATCCCCAGGGGACGGCTCTGCTGAGATGGGCCCGGGGCCTGACACAGCTCCTACCCTCCCTCCACTTCCTCCTTTGGCCTCTGCAATTGAGCGCGGCGCCGTGTCTCGGGAAGATGCGGGTCAGCTGTGCACGGTGGCGGGGCCTTTGGTTGCCGTGGGGGGGGGGGGGCGTGCAGGCCGGGGATGGCAGCCGGGCCCATCAATGTTGATTCCGACGTGGACACCGACGACAACAGCGAGGATTCCGGAAGCGAGCCCTCTGGCGAATTCGCAGTCGGCAGCGCCAGGGGCTCCCCCGGGCGTCGACAGGCCGGAGTTGCCAGGTTCGTTGGGCGGGAGCGTAAGCCGTGGACCTCCAGGGCAGCCGTTGGCCCTGTCAGAGGAGGACCCGCAGCGGGCTCGAAAGCTGGAGTGGTGGGCCGTGTCCACCGCACATACACGGGGCCGCGTCGCGCTAAGGTGGTCCTGGGTGGTACGCAGGCCGTGCGACCCCGAGCCCCCGCACGCCGTCAAGCTGGGAGACCTCGTTTGGCCCAGCAGATCGGAACGCCGCAGCCCAAGCGCATCAAGCTCGGGCAGGGCGGGCATGTCCCGACGCCGGAGGCGCAAGGCCCGGTGGAGGGTGCCTTCGTGGCTGCAGCTGAGCGTCTCAAGGCCAAGGCTTGGGGGCGGGCGGGCCCAGTGGCGTCGCCCCCCCCCCCTCTGTAAGGGCCCCGACAGGGGTGGGAGGGTGCAGGAACAGCCCCCCCTCTTCCTGGAGTTCATGCAGGCACTCACCCCCCATTTTCACTGGATAGCCGAGCGGGAACGTTGTGGCTTGTGGATGGTTGCGAAGAGGGTGGATTCGTGGTTGAATAGAGTATTCGATACAGCCGAGGATTTCCGCTTGCAAGGGGCTTTACCCGCTCTCCTGGGCGCCCTGCGCAAGCTCCACCCGGACGCCTGGGAGGCATGCCTCCATATCAACACCTCCCCCGTTCCGCGGTTCATGGGGGGGGTCGAGGATGCCATTTTGGACCGGGGATTGGGGCCGATAGGCTCCCACCAGCTCCCTGACGATCTGTGGGACGCTGTCATACCGCCCTTCTACCGCGGAGGGCTCCAGGATTTTAACGTCGAGCGGGAGTGGCAGGACGGGGATAGGGTGGTCCGAGGGGCAACCAGATGGGTGTCGCAGCAGGTCCAGAGGATAGTGCAGGCGTTGAGGGGGGCGGGGGTCTACGAGGAGACGGCTGACCCCCCCCCCCCCACGTGTTACCCCTTCGTCATCCCCAAATCCTCCGAGAAGGTATCCTTGATCTTGAGTTGCGTCAAGATCAACAAGAGTGACGGGGGCAAGCCCCCCACTTTTAGATTGGATTCCTGGGAGGATTTGGCTAGGTCCTTGTCGGCATTCCCGCCTGATGTGGAACTCTACGGCCTCCACATTGACCTCAAAAGTGCGTTCTGGAGCTTTTGCTTGCCCCAGGGTGCGCGCCAGGTTTTTCGCTTCCGGCCCGCCCCCGAGGCTCCGCCTGTGGCGCTTTCGCGCCTACCATTTGGCTGGAAATACAGCCCCTATCTGTGCCAAACGAGTTTGGCTCGCATTCTCCAGGGGGTACTGTCCAGTTGTGGGCGGGATGGCTGAGGCTGGCGGTTGGCGCAGGCAACGACCGGCACCTCCAAAGCTTCCTGGGTTTGCTGAATTGGCATGTGCGTCCGAGGGGATTGGGTTGCCCTTTCGCGGCGGGCGCCTACTGCTGGTTGCGCTGGGGTAGGACGGTGGGGGGGGTCAAACAGCCGGCCCAAGGCTTCCCCCTGAAAATGCTGGGCAGCCTCGCAACATTGGTGGCGGTGGCGGCCGAGCCCTGGCAGGCGCCGGGCGGGGAGGCCTGGCGGCAATTGAGGGCCCTCCAGTTTGGGACTGAGGATAGACTTTCGCGATCCTCTCTGTTGTGCGGGGGCGTCGTCATCTGTGTCGATGGAGCGCGCGATGCGGGGTGCTGGAGGGTGGGGGCGCTCGTGCCGGGAGTGGGTGTGCGTACGCATGTGACACCTCCTGCCCGCTTCGCCAGCCAGCAAACCACGGAACTGAGGGGAGTGGCGTGGGCTGTCAGGTTTGCAGTCAGGACAGGACACCGATCTGTTACGGTCTGTAGCGACAGTGAGGCGGCCATTGCTCAGGTCCTCAGACTGCGCGCGACTAGCCACCTGACCCACCACCAAACGGTCCTTCGGTCGTTGGCTAGGGTCCTGTGGGTATCAGGGATCGTGCTCCGCCTCGTGTGGGTGCCCTCGGCGCTTCAGCCGGGAGACCCTATGTCCAGGGTGACGTCCGTGTTCGGAGGCTCACAGGCCAGAGCGGAAGTCGAGGCTTGGTGCACGTGGGATGCATTGCTGGAAAATGTGGGCGAGGCTCGGGTGAGGGGGGTGGTGTGTCTCCGGGGATGCTAGCCCCCTCCCCTACCCACTGCAGTGGGTGTCCCTGACGGCTTGGCCGCTGGGTGCTGATTTGGTTTTGTATTTTTGGGCCGCTGGAGCTGACGGCCGGGTGCTGGGAATGACCGCCTTTTACCGTCAGTGAGACTCAGCGACAGTCGTGTTCGCCTGTATCTGCCCTCTGCAGAGGTTGACTCCGACGGCGTGGCCGCTGGGTGCGCCTGTTTTGTTGTCTTTTTACTTGGTTGGCGGCACGGCCGCTGGGTGCTTTATTTATTCACCTTTTTGGGCCAGCCTCACTCCGCATCCGGCTGGGACTGACGGCCGGTTGGTGCGATTTGCCCGCCTCTTTGTCCGCAGGGCACGGCGACCGTCGTGATCGCCTGTATCTGCCCGCTGTGATGGCTGTCCGGGGCGGCATGGAGAAGTCCGCCGGACGTGGCACTGCGGATATAAGCTTGGTGCCCGACACAGCTCCTGCCTTCCCTCCACCTCGGCCTGGGGACTGCCGTTGAGCACGGCGCCGTGTCTCAGGAAGATGCGGGTCAGCAGTGCACGGTGGCGGGTCCTCTGGTTGTCGTGGGGGGGGGGGGGGCGGGGGGGTGCTGCTGTTTGTTCTGCCCTTTTGCTGGATTGCTACCTCGGTGCACATCCCTCTGGGGCTGGGGTTAGGTAGTGGACCCTGTGGTGGATACCTGGATACGGCGGAGACCTTTTTGGGCCTGCCTCACTCCGCGTCCGGCTGGGGCTGACGGCCGGTTGGCGCGATTTACCCGCCTTATTTGTACGTGGGGCACGGTGACCGTCGTGACCACATGTGTCTGTCCACTGTGGTGACTGTCCATGGCGGCGTGGCCGCTGGAGGAGTCCGCCGGGAGTGGCGCTGCTGATATGGGCCCGGTGCCCGACACGATTCCTGCCCTCCCTCCACTTCAGCCTCTGGCCTCTGCCATTGAGCGCGGCGCCGTGTCTCGGGAAGATGCGGGTCAGCAGTGCACGGTGGCGGGTCCCCTGGTTGTCGTGGGGGCGGGGGGGGTTGCTTCTGTTGCTTTGCCTTTTGCTTGATTACTTCCTCGGTTCACATTCCTCAGGAGCTGGGATCCGGATGTGGGACCTGTGGTGTGGGAACTGGGTACAGCGGAGAATGAATACCCAAGTCCTGTGCAGTTTTCTTGTGCTCTGCTTGTGCAAACACTAGTTGTGCCTCGTCTCAACTTTTGTTTGCGTCTCCAATGTTTAGGCAGTTTTCCTGTCTTTGCCCACCCACCCACCCACTGACCGGCTGACCCCCTGAGAGCACCTGCCCTTTCCTTTCCCTTTTGAAACCGATTCCCTCGGGTAGAGTGGGGGATCTAACCGTGCTGCAGCGTGTGGACCAGGGTATAGGGTCAGGGTCCGTTTCAGAGTGGGGTCCCGCATCCAGCGGAGTGGTCCGCAGCGCACCCGTCCATACAACCGCCGGTATTCCGGCCTTGGTGATACTTCAGTACTGCCATCCCAAGTCCTGTGCAGTTTTCTTGTGCTCTGCTTGTGCAAACACAACCACAACTACTGCCAGAACCACAACCCCCCCATGCCTGTGCATAGCGGAGGTTTTTTTGCAAGTGAGGTAACTCCTCACTTGCAGAAAAACTTGCACTCACTTGCACTCTACTGGCGCCCGAGTAAAAGGCCGGAAGAGCTTTAGTTTCCCTCCGGTATTTGCACAAGGGCAGGACAAGCCGACAATCTAGCAAAGAGAACCTGACTCAGGGTGGTGGTTGCCACCTATGGGGGCGTTGGGTAAAGCAAGATGGAGGGATGTTTACAGAGGGCTTGTGCCCAAGGGTGTGCTCTCCTTAGGTGGCATTCTGTGAGGCAGCAAAAGGCAACCCACTCCGGGTAAACCCGCCGTAAAAGTAGTGAGAGGCGCAAATACTCCCTCCAAAATCCATCAATCCGTATTGGAAGGTACACAAGATGGTATCGCCGATTTACTAGTATGTGAAGCCTCTACATTGGGAGGGTTTGTGATTGTGTTCGTCTGTGTGGTCTTTGGGTGCTGATGATGTGGAGGTGTTCCTGCTGCCGGCCTGTGTCGGCTGTCGTGTCCATGCATTAAAATCCCATTGGAACATGTGCCCAGGATTTCTGTGAGTTTCTATTTTACATGTGCCGAGGATTTCTGTGTGTTTCTTTTGTTTGCATGTTTTGCAGTTGCATGGGCTAGGCCAGGGGGGGGAAAAAATGCAAATGCATTTTTTTTGCATTTTTTTGCATATCCAGGAGCCACTGGTTTTTTGCATATTTTGCATTTTTTTGCATTTTTTTGCATATGTTTTGCCTTCAGTTTCCTTTTAATGTCGCAATCCATGGACAAATTTGTGTCACGTGGTGTTGCAAATGATGCTGCTGCTGATGTTGACGATACCCCTGAGCTGACTGATGGTGAGGGCGACAGTGAACCCGAATCCAGTGAATCTGGGTGACATGCAACATGACCTTCCGAGTTTCACTCACCTGCACTTTCCCACCAGCAACGAGTCCTTTCGGAATGAGTGGCATCAATATTGTAGGGTGGAGAACAATGCCATTAACACCCCGACGGCTTTGGCTGCTTTTTGGGCCAACCGTGGAGGTGAGTTGGCAAAGCTTGCCCGCTTCTTGATTTATGTTCCTGTAACTTCTGCAGGAGTGGAACGCAGCTTCAGTTTGGCAGGTAACATGGATACGAAATACCGCCATGGCTTGCCAAATGCAACGCGGCGCATTACAAATATGCTCATGTTTAATGGAGATATTGAGGGCAGGTTCAATCCAGTGTGATAGTGACTTGGAAGGACCTTCAGCATCCATTGTTGTGGAAAAGCGGTTGTGGAGTTGCTCCGTATGTGCATCGGTTGTGGGGTTGCATTTTTTTGCATTTTTTTGCATTTATTTGCATTTATTTGCATTTTTTTGCATCGCATTTTTTGTCATCTCAATTTGCATTTTTTTCCCCCCCCTGGCTAGGCTAGTTTTCTCGAGGAAACAACACGGAGTTTGAGGTATTTGTGAAATGTGTCTATTTCTCTATAGATTTCTTTGCTTGTCAATTTGTGTTTTTCTTGCTTGACACACGAGGCATCGGCACCCCACCCACCCACTCACAGTGTATACTATTGCGCGCCAGGGCCCGCCATAACCATCGGCACATGTGCTTAGGAAGGTATTTTCTAACTTCTAAGTCAAGTTGATCAACAATGATACTTTTCATACCGAGTTCTCCCCCACCCCCCACCCCCATTTGGCGTTTGCCGAGTTCAAAAAATGAGGGTGTTGCAAGAGGCTGGTGCCGATTTTAGGGTTTTGCAGGGCTAGATAGACCAAGCCCCATTTGGCCCTGCGATGCTTGGCTAGGGTCATTTCCAAGGGACTGGTGCACAACCTGCCCATGCAGTTTTCATTCATTCAACCTCAAAAGCTCAAAAATGCAAATCACCGCAAAGAGAAGTTGTTAGATCAAGCGAAGGCACGGGCGTCGTCTACCACCCCCCCCTTTTGGGGGGGATGTTCGCGTAGCATACCCCAAGGCAGGAAATTGCGTGCCTAACCCCTTGCAAAATCTTTTTTTTCGGGGAGCAAAATGATCCCCCGATGCATTTTTCACTTTTTGAGCCCTCGAGTACCACTTTTTAGGGAACCACTTTTTTGGGAGCTGGGGGTGGGGGTGGAGGGGGAGGGTCAAAAGTTTGTGCTTCCAAGGATTGGATCCAAGATCTATCAAACAACTGTGCAAGGCAACACTACCTCTAGTAGATATGCGCGGTGGGAATTGAACGGTCGCTAAGTTGAGAGCTAAATGTTCGACCACTCAATAATCCGACTTCTCGCCACAGCAGCCGTTCCCCATATCTTATAGCTGTAGGCTGCCTTCAATGAAAACCCTGTGTTTCTTCCTGCCAGTCTCACTGATTGATTGGCTGACTAGTTGTCGTGTTTTGGAACTCTCGAGGTGCCTTGCTGAAGGCAAAAGAATTTCGACATTCCTATCTCCACGTAGCGGCTTCTAGGCCCATCTAGCAAAGGCCATGGTCCCTTCAAAGGAATACGCCCCCCACTCTCTTTGACCCTCCTTGACTGAGGAGTAGAGGTGCGGTGTTGCTTTCTTGGAGTTATGACGGCAAAGGATGGGAGAGAGATGACACCATGGGCAGTGGAGGCATTGGGAGCTACCAGAAGGGATGAAAAGATGGACATGCTATGCAACATGGTATCGCAAATAGTAGTACACAGCAGGAGGGGTGGGCAAACAAGGTACGTCTAAAACAACCTTTGCATGGTACATTTGATCATTGTGGGTGGTCACAATACCCAAAAAATCCTGTTTGGAAACCACCTCGCCAAGGTTGTTAGATCAAAACCACTTATTTTGGAAGGTCGGACCCGGATTGGGGTGGCCACTTTTATTTCGGAAGGTCTGACCTGGGTCAGGGTGGCAACTTATTTTGGCACGTCTGACCTAGTTCGGGGTGGCCCTTTTTTTTGGCAGGTTCGACCCGGGCCGGGGTGGGGCTTTGTTTTGGCTGGGTGCCACCCCACTTTCACGTGGGGGTGGGTTGAAAAAAATGTCTCTTCCGGCTTCGTCCGATATCCAAGAGGGGAAAGAAAAAAAATCCTCCAGATAAATGTACAATCATTCACAATCAAATTAATGTTTGAATCATTTCACGTTTCCACGGATAAGAAATGGCCATTTCCCTTGCCCCAAAATCAGTGGTATCCTGGGGATTCATGCCATCATCTGGAATTTCGACGAAATCCGCCCCCACACTCCTGCAGTAAACTCCCCCAAGCAAGGGACTGACGTTCTCCTTCGACCTCTCTCAGACCGTTGGCTGGCCTTTACATTGACCCTCCCCCCTCCCCCCCGGAGCCAGTGGGACAGAAAACTCCAGGAAACCCAGTGCGGCTGTCCTTTTCAACCTTGCAAAACATTGGGGTCTCGGGGGGGCGAACCGAAGATCAGTGGATATACCCGCCCATCCCTGCCAGTCTGCATGTGTCTTTGTTCACAGTGATTGGACAAGGAACTGATTGCAAAAGGGTATTCAATGCGCCATGTTTCATGTCTTGGGGCCATCTGGTGGTGCACTTGCAGTAGGAGATGAGCAGCTTTTAAGCCCACTGTCAGGGTAATGAGCCTAAAAGTTCAGGATAAACTAAAGGTCTATTTAGTGGTGTAAATGAGCAGGTTTTCATCCCGTTTTAGAGGTGATCATCCTGAAAGTTGAGGATACATTCCAGTGGGGGGAGGGGGTACCCCAGAGGGAGGAACAGCAACCGACCCACATCGTGAGGCAGCGGCATGCAGGAAGCACCACACGTTGGGACCCAACACTGATGCCTTCCTCCAACATAAAGGAGGTCCTTCATGATTATCATCCCCATCTGTCCATCCTTGCAGTTGTGAATTGTGGGGCCCCGGCCCCCAAGGCCGGCTGGGATTATACCAGTTGTGCTTACAGCTGGGACCTACGACAGGTGGCTACACACCAGACGTGCTCCCCAACCTGCGCTGTGGGCTATGCGACATCGTCGGCAGGCGGCCCTCAGGCGACCTGTCAGAGGAGTGGCTCCTGGTCGTATTCCGGAGGCTGCGACAAGCTGTGCGACAGGGTTACCTACCGGGCCCGTTGGACTGCGAAGATACCACAATCAGGTGGTTGTGCTGTGTGCTCCTCTGAATAAGCCGGGATGTGTGCGCGACGCAGGACGGCCACAGTGCAGCCCCCCCCCCCCCCCCCTCCTCTGTACAAGCAAGGCGTGTGTCCAAGCAACACCAGCCGTTGGTTTCGCAGATTTTCGCACTGTGGATTTTGGCGGTGCATTTTTCAATCGGTCCGACTGTGTGCTGCGCGTACTGTCTGATACCTGGGTTTTGTGGTGCATAATGTTCATATTTTTTGTCCAGGAAGCCGATTGGGGCACGATGGCCTTGGGGGCATATTTTGCCCTTTGGTTTGTACGTTGCACAGAGTAACACGCAAGCAGCACCGTTGTGCAAGCAGCACTAGGCGTTGGTTCTGTCAACTTATGGTCATTCACCGTTTTTTGGACAAAGGGGGGGGGGTGCAGGTGTCCAGTTGTCCACCATGTTGTTTTGGCTGTTCACCCATATGATGCGCACACAGCCTAGGCTGGTGAAAATTATACTTGGGGGGGGGGAGGGCCCTTGGAGCCCCCCCCCCCCCACACAATTCAGGGGGGGGCACAAGCTTATTTCCTCAATGAAAATATCTGAAATTTCTATTGCCTTCGGCAAGGCACCTCGAAGAGGGGAGAGGGACGACCATTCTTGAGCTGCCGAGGCTGGAAAACTGCATAAGCAGGTTGTGCCCCAGCCCCCTTGGGAACCCCCCCCCCCCACACCCAAATATTGTGAAAAACGCATGAAGAGGGGCTAAAACATGCTTTATATGGGACATTTGATCATTTTGGATGGTCAAAGTATCAAAAAATGAGTTTCGGAGATGCAATTTTTGAGCTATTGAGGCTGGAAAACTGCATAACCAGGTTGTGCCCGAGACCCCTGAGTGTTTGGCTGAAACTGCGCACCTCGTTATACAAGGCGCAAATCGGGCTCGGCGCGCGCCTAGTCCCCCCCCCCCCCCCGTGCGCCTCGTTAGCGCCAAACCCCCCCCCCCCCCCTGTGTGCCTCGTTAGCGCCAACCCCCCACCCCCCCGTGCGCCTCGTTAGCGCCAACCCCCCCCCCCCCCGTTGCGCCTCGCTAGCGCGCCAAACCCCGCCCCCCGTGCGCCTCGTTAGCGCGCCAACCCCCCCCCCCCCCCTATGCACCGCCTCGTATATATGGACGTCCCTCAACTTCGGCTCGCTTCGCGCGATGCGGGGGACACCCCCACACCGCCCTTAAATAACTAGCCTCCTGCGGTGGCTACAGTCCGCCTTTTGTGTGCACCGCCTGGTGTATGCACCGCCTTAAATCTGCACCGCATTGAGTATACACCGCCTTGCCTGTGGCCCCTTAAATAACAAGACTCCTGCGGTGGCTACAGACCGCCTTTTGTGTGTACCGCCTTCTGTGTGTGACGCCTTGCTTGTGGCCTCTTAAATAACAAGACTCCTGTGGTGGCTATAGACCGCCTTTTTGTGTGCACCGCTTTCTGTGTGTACCGCCTTCTGTGTGTACCGCCTTGCCCGTGGCCCCTTAAAAAACAAGACTCCTGCGGTGGCTACAGACCGCCTTTTTTGTGTACCGCCATCTGTGCGTACCGCCTTGCTTGTGGCCCCTTAAATAACAAGACTCCTGCGGTGGCTACAGACCGCCTTTTGTGTGTACCGCCTTGTGTGTGCACCGCCTTGTGTATGCATGGACTTGTATGTGCACTACGCGCCTCGTAAGTGCCAACCCCCCCCCCCCGTGCGCCTCGTTAGCCCGCCAACCCCCCCCCCCCCCCCCGTGCGCCTCGTTAGCGCGCCAACCCCCCCGCCCCTATGCACCGCCTTGTATGTGGACGTCCCTCAACTTCGGCTCGCTTCGCGCGATGCGGGGGACACCCCCACACCACCCTTAAATAACTAGACTCCTGCGGTGGCTACAGTCCGCCTTTTGTGTGCACCGCCTGGTGTATGCACCGCCTTAAATCTGCACCGCATTGAGTATACACCGCCTTGCCTGTGACCCCTTAAATAACAAGACTCCTGCGGTGGCTACAGACCGCCTTTTGTGTGTACCGCCTTCTGTGCGTAGCGCCTTGCTTGTGGCCTCTTAAATAACAAGACTCCTGCGGTGGCTATAGACCGCCTTTTTGTGTGCACCGCTTTGTGTGTGTACCGCCTTCTGTGTGTACCGCCTTGCCCGTGGCCCCTTAAATAACAAGACTCCTGCAGTGGCTACAGACCGCCTTTTTTGTGTACCGCCATCTGTGCGTACCGCCTTGCTTGTGGCCCCTTAAATAACAAGACTCCTGCGGTGGCTACAGACCGCCTTTTGTGTGTACCGCCTTGTGTGTGCACCGCCTTGTGTATGCATGGACTTGTATGTGCACTACGCGCCCCGTAAGTGCCAACCCCCCCCCCCCCGTGCGCCTCGTTAGCCCGCCAACCCCCCCCCCCCCCTGTGCGCCTCGTTAGCGCGCCAACCCCCCCGCCCCTATGCACCGCCTTGTATGTGGACGTCCCTCAACTTCGGCTCGCTTCGCGCGATGCGGGGGACATCCCCACACCACCCTTAAATAACTAGACTCCTGCGGTGGCTACAGTCCGCCTTTTGTGTGCACCGCCTGGTGTATGCACCGCCTTAAATCTGCACCGCATTGAGTATACACCGCCTTGCCTGTGACCCCTTAAATAACAAGACTCCTGCGGTGGCTACAGACCGCCTTTTGTGTGTACCGCCTTCTGTGTGTAACGCCTTGCTTGTGGCCTCTTAAATAACAAGACTCCTGTGGTGGCTATAGACCGCCTTTTTGTGTGCACCGCTTTCTGTGTGTGCCGCCTTCTGTGTGTACCGCTTTGCCCGTGGCCCCTTAAATAACAAGACTATTGCCGTGGCTACAGACCGCCTTTTGTGTGTACCGCCATTTGTGCGTACCGCCTTGCTTGTGGCCCCTTAAATAACAAGACTCCTGCGGTGGCTACAGACCGCCTTTTGTGTGTACCGCCTTGTGTGTGCACCGCCTTGTGTATGCATGGACTTGTATGTGCACTACGCGCCTCGTAAGTGCCAACCCCCCCCCCCCCGTGCGCCTCGTTAGCCCGCCAACCCCCCCCCCCGCGCGCGCCTTGCTAGCCCGCCAACCCCCCCCCCCCCGCGCCTCGTTGGCGCCAAACCCCCCCCGCGCGCATCGGCCGGGGATAGGGCGTCAATGCTGCCCCAGCCCTCCACTTGCGTTTTCAGGACAGTACTACGGCCTAGCTGCGGCAGGCCCTGGCGGCCGTGAAGGGGAACCTGGACACGCGAGTGCGGGTATCCCCCTCTCCGACATGCCATACGGGTCAATAGGGCTAGGAAATTGTGTGGCGTTCTCCCCCAGGACCTGTTCCGGTGACGTTCCAGCAACTTGTTCCGGCGGTGTTCTAGTCTGTAACACTGAACACAGCCAAAGCGTCGCTGGAACGTTGCTAGAACAAGTTATTGGAAGGTCGCCGGAACACATTTTTCTGCTGTCCTCCCTATAGCTCGAGGATGTGCAGATCAATCCAGGTGAGCTGCGGGCAGTGCACTTCCTCACGCGGTGGCCGGGATGCGACCCACGGCCCATCTACGTCACCGCGCTGCTGCAGCAGCTTCACTTGCAGCCAATTGCAGCACTGGAGGTGCTAACGGTCCTGACCGACCATTTGGCTGCTCGGACAACGTCCTCTCTCGCTCCACGAGGACGACTCGGAGAGGTTTATGCCACGGCACGGTGGCCCGATGCCCTCCGCCGCGCTGGACCGGGGCTAGTCCATGACCGCACGTACAAGTTCTTCCAGGAAACCCTCCGCCTCGCTGGAGACTCGGAACGGGGCGGCCCCCCGCGTGCGCAGTCGCCTGCCCTGCCGCGCGCCCGTGGAGGGACACCGCTCTCCCCGACACCGCCCCCTCTGCCGCCCAGCGCGCCCACCCTTGGGTGGGGACCGGGCCCGACTGCCTCACCATGGCGCTGCAGGACTTGAGTCGACATTTAACCTGTAGGCATGCCTGGCTGCCCCTCTGAACTCACTCTTTGCGCCCTCTGACCTGCGGCGGACGAGTTTATGTCGGGAGTGGGGGTTACCCCTCTCCCCCCCCCCTCCCGGCCGGCGCCGCCAGAGCGGAACCCCCGCCCCCCCAGTGCTGGAGTTTCCCCCCCCTCCTTCTGCTACGGTGCGGGGACATCGAGCCCCACCCGGGCCCCATGCGTGTGGCACTGGCAAACGTCACGTCCCTACGTATGCACTGGCACACGGTCGCCGACTAGCGGGCGGACGTCGTGCTGATCTCAGAGACCCATCTCACGGCGGTGGCACAGCAAGTGATGCGCGCCCAGGCCGGGGCGTCGGGTTGGCAAGCTTCTTGGGGGGTGCCCTTGGAATCCCGGGGGGGGTGGGGGGCTCCTTCTGCTACGGTGCGGGGA
This sequence comes from Eutreptiella sp. 'Long Island Sound 2002', assembly GCA_964036045.1. Lineage (NCBI taxonomy): Eukaryota > Euglenozoa > Euglenophyceae > Eutreptiales > Eutreptiaceae > Eutreptiella > Eutreptiella sp. 'Long Island Sound 2002'. Next base: position 27,457,294 of record OZ038391.1, on the reverse strand, counting down.
CATCGAGCCCCACCCGGGCCCCATGCGCGTGGCACTGGCAAACGTCACGTCCCTACGTATGCACTGGCACACGGTCGCCGACTAGCGGGCGGACGTCGTGCTGATCTCAGAGACCCGTCTCACGGCGGTGGCACAGCAAGTGATGCGCGCCCAGGCCGGGGCGTCGGGTTGGCAAGCTTCTTGGGGGGCGCCCTTGGAATCCCGGGGGGGGGGGGGGGGCTCCTTCTGCTACGGTGCGGGGACATCGAGCCCCACCCGGGCCCCATGCGCGTGGCACTGGCAAACGTCACGTCCCTACGTATGCACTGGCACACGGTCGCCGACTAGCGGGCGGACTGATCTCAGAGACCCGTCTCACGGCGGTGGCACAGCAAATGATGCGCGCCCAGGCCGGGGCGTCAGGTTGGCAAGCTTCTTGGGGGTCGCCCTTGGAATCCCAGGGGGGGGGGGGGGGGCATCTGGGATGCGCCAGCTGGGGGGCTAGGTATCCTGGTACGCCAAGGCATCCCGGCTAGGCAAATTCTTCCCCCCACTCACTGGGTGGGGCGCCCCGCACCCACGCGGACGCCCTCGCTCAAACCCTCTGGCACTCCACCCGCTGGTGCCACATCTTGGTGGGCCTGGGGCGGGCTGCGGATTCCCTGCATGCCCAAGTGGCATACGGAGTCTCGGCCCAGCCGGCCCTTAACCGCACTTTCTGGAGCCACACTGCACAGTATGTGGCGCCACACGGGACGGCCCCCCAGCTGTTGGGGGGGGGACTTCAACTTTGACCTTGATTACCCGCTGCGGGCACCGCCGTCCGTCTTGGCGTCCGTCCCGCTGGTGGATGCGGACCTCGCGCATTGACGGCCTGATGGTTGACACACGGCGGGCGACGGCGAGCTACCGCGTGGGGTTGTTTCGAAACACACCCGGTATGCTTTGACCTCCACTTGCGGGGGTTGTCGCAGCGGGTGGTCAAGTTTATCCGCCCCAAATCAGTGGTGCCGGCCCAGCGTGAGGAGCACGAGCGACTCCTCCTCGTTCGACGCCTTCTCGACCCGCTGGAGGCGGGGTGGCGGGCGGCCCTAGCTGCCGGGGATGTGGAGCGCACTTGGGCTTTCTGGACCACAACCGCGGAGGAGACCCTCCTCGCCCTGGCCTACCGGGACATTAGTGTTAGATCAAAGCCAGGCAATCGTGTATAGGGGAAACCGCCACATACCCCCATTTGGGGCCTTTTTGGGCCTATTCGCATACCCTACCCCAAGGGGTTGAATTGTTAGTTTAACCCCTTGTAAAAACATTATTTTGTCCTATAAACGCATCCCCCAATGAGTTTTTGGTGCGGACCCCCCTAGACCCCCCTCAAAAAAGTCATGGAGTGCGGGTGTGACCCGAGTTGTGCCACGCACCACCACCTTCGAGGGCCAACAGGCGGTCGTGGAGCGGTTGGGTACCTTGTCCTTGTGACGTGGAGGTTGCAAGCCCAGGCCCACATCTCCCCGGGTGAAAAACTGTATAAGCATAAGCATAAGAAGTTTTGACCCCCCTCCACCCCCCCCCTCAAAAAAGGGTACCCCGGTGCGGGGGGGGCGGGGGTACGGGGGTCAAAGTCCAAAAAATCATTGGGGGATCATTCGTGGTCCTAAACTGATGATTTTACAGGGGGTTAAACGTTAGAAACCATACATTGGGGTATGCTACGCGAACGACCCCCAAAACGGGGGGTATACGACGGTTGCGCCTGCGCTTGATCTAACAACCTCTCTTCGAGGTGACTTCCCCCTCCTGTAAATGCATGTTGCCACTCCCGCTTCTCAGAGAAACATTCATCGTATCAGGGCGGCTCTGTGTCAATCACGCAGACGCCACCCGTGCAATACACTCTTATAGTGTACCAGGGCGGCTCTATGTCGCAGGACACAAACTGCACCGCACCCTCCAGCCCCCTCAGTTTATATCGGGTCAGCTAAAGAGCATAACACGGGTCAAGGCATTGGGAGTAAGCTCCAAAAGAGGGGACACGTTGGCATGGGGCGTATACAAGGGGCTGATCCTGTGGCTCTGTGCCATTCAACTGCACCCAAAAAGGCATGTTGCTTGAGCCGGAGATGGGAGGGAAGGAGCCGGGGTGGGGGTGTGAAGGTATTATTCCCATGGGGAGGGGGTATGCTATACCTATCCGAAATCAGTGGGACCCGGCAAACCTGCTTTCGTGCACACAATGCGCATGTAGGGACACACGGGGTTGGTAGGTGCGTGCTCATTAAAAAGCAGGAGCCCATTTCGATCCTGAACACATCCGCTTGGCCTGGCTGGACACCATGTAGCATACGCATCCAGCTGGCATCTAGCATCGAATTTCGCATAGGTCACGCAGTCGTGCGATCCCCCCTCAGGGTCAGCACACACTGGAGAAGCCACCAAGCTCAATGCCGCCTCGCACTGTGCGGCTGACGTAATGGCGGTTGTTCTGCTGGGACAGCTGTTGGCGCCGAGGTCAGTGACTGCAAACATCGGGTTCGCAGGCGCTGTGGAACCCAAAGGGCACGTGAGCTGTCCATCCGCGGCCTTGTCGCCCCCGCACGCAGAGCACGCCAGGCCGTGCATATTTCCGGAGGTGAGAATTTTGTGGGGAAAATTTCGCCATTAAAGAAAAGGCAAAATTCTATTGCCTTCGGCAAGGCACCCCGAAGAGGGGATAGGGACAACCATTCTTGAGCTGCTGAGGTGGGAAAACTGCATAAGCGAAATGTCTATTTGCACCAGCAAGGGGCCAGTGCACAACGTGCTAATGCAGTTTTTCACCCTGGGCAGCTCAAAAATCGAAGTTTTCGAAATTCTTTTTATGATATTGTGACCACACAACATGACCGTCCAAGGTATGTAAAGCATGTTTTAGGCCGTATCTACGTGTTTTTCACCCACTTGGGGTATTGGGTCCGGGGGAAGGGGGGGGGGGGTCTCCAAGTGATGGGTACACAACCGGCCCATTCACTAGGCCATTACTGGTTGAAACAGCCATATCGCGTCGTTGGCACGGGGTTGTGACCGGGTCTCGGCAAGGCGACAGGCTGCAAAAAATGTCCTTTCGTATCCTAGTTGGCATATACTGTCACAACATCCCCACTCACACCCGTCAGAGTGGATACCACGGGGTCACCGAGGTCCCCAAAACCGCCAACATAGCCAAAATGGCTAAAAAGTTCATAAACCGCATTAGCGCTCGAAATGGAGTCGGCGCACTCTACTCTTGGGTGGCTGTGACTGGCACAGGTAGACCACTGTGAGTATCCCTGAGGCCACATGCCTAGGAAACCTCTAGGTGTGTGTGCCCCTCCAGCCTCAACACATTCACCTGCGCTGGTACAACCCCTTGCACTCTGCTGCAGTTGTGGGTGACCACCGGAGGCCAATCTGCCGCCAGCCAACCCCTGTCCCCCCTTCCAACGGAGAGGCCATTCGGGTGTGGTGCCCTCTGGGCGTCCTCGTCTACGCGGGCTGTAGCGCCGCAGCCGATGCAGCCAGCACCGATGGCACCCCCGGCCACGGGGGGCGCTCCTGGTCAGGACCCGACCCCAAAGGGGGGGGGGGGACCCCCCCCTCTACGGACCCCAAAATTGTCGCACGGAACAAGGTGCTTTGTCGGTGCCGGAGGCGCCGGAGATTTTGTTTTAGGCATACGGCGGGGGGAATTTTTCTTGTTCCATCCTATGTGTCTATACTCAAAATACTCAGAATTTTGTGCAGAATTCAAAAATGGCTGAAAAGCACAAAAAAGGTTATGTAGCCACCTTGCCTGTGCATTTTGTCCCCTTTGCTGGGGACCCCGGGAATGTAGGGTTGAGGTAGGACTCCGACGCTTCTTGACTCAATCCATTTCAGCAAACCTACACGGGGCACCTGGACCCCTAACCAGGGACCAGCGCCGGATAGGGCAAGATGGGGCGCTACATAAATGCCGTTTGTTGCCCACCTAAACACCATGCTGTTGCGGCCAAACTAGCTTGTGGGATTTGTTCGTTAATCTGTTCGTTTGTTCATACCCCGTGTCACAAAACTTCCACCCAGCACAGTGCCCAAACCCAAACCCGTGTGTGCTGAAACCTAAACCAATACCAATGCACTCGCCGCAGAGCGATGGGAGTAGGCACCCGGGAAAGCATTCGCCGCAGAGCGACGGGAGTAGGCACTGTTTGGGTGGCATGGGTCACAAGAGCACAAGCAGCCCGGCCAAAGAAGCGTGCTCGCCCCAAGAGTACCGGCAAGAGGGCACGCGACGAGTGGGAGGATGATTCCGAAGCTTGAGGCCCCTCCCCTCCCTTCGCTTCTCTCTCTCTCTCTCTCTCTCTCTATATGTCTGTGGCTCCCTTCGCTTCTCTACATATATGTCTGTGGTTTGTGACAAGGGGAAGGAAAGGCCTTTGGGCGAACTCAAGGCAACATTCAATACTACTCTGAAAGTGCTGCAGTGCAGCAAAACAATGACCATTCACAGTGCATCTTGTTAGCTTTGTGTGTTTGCGCGCTTGGACGGGGCTTGCCGGAAAAGGTGCTGGGTTTGGGTCAACGAAGGGGGGGGGGAGGGGTCCCCCCCCCCCTTCGGAGGGGGGTGGGGTCCCCCCCCCCTACAGCCCCCCAAACTGTCGAACACCCCTCGGGGTCACACATTGGCTGGCGGCCGCCCCCGTGCCCCCGGCAGGGAACCACTCTCTGTGTTCCCTTATGCCCCTGCACCTGCCCGTGGTACGCCCTCGGCCGTGGGGATGTGGACCCACCCCACGTGGCAGCACCACCTGCGCCGAAGGCAGTCAAGAAGTGCGGGTGTGACCCGAGTTGTGCCACGCACCACCACCTTCGAGGGCCAACAGGCGGTCGTGGAGCGGTTGGGTAGCTTGTCCTTGTGACGTGGAGGTTGCTAGCGCAGACCCACATCTCCCTGGGTGAAAAACTGCATAAGCATAAGCATAAGAAGTTTTGACCCCCCTCCACCCCCCCCCCTCAAAAAAGGGTACCCCGGTGCGGGGGGGGGGGGGGGGTACGGGGTTCAAAATCCAAAAAATCATTGGGGGGTCATTTGTGGTCCTAAAATGATGATTTTACAGGGGGTTAAACGTTATACCGAAACCCCCCAAATTATACCAAACCCCCCCCCGTGTTTTTACTAAAAACCACCCAATTTGTACCAAAAAAACCTGTGGTTTTACCAAAAAAAACCCATTTATTCCAACCCCCCCCCCCGTGTTTTTGCCACAAAAAAAACCAATTTGTACCCAAAAAAACCCGGTTTTTTAACCAAAATTTTACGAAAAACCGCCCAATTTGTACCAAACAACCCCCCATGTTTCAACCAAAAAAAATCCAAATTTATACCAAAAACCCCTTGTCTGTTTTTACCAAAGACCCCCCAATTTATACCAAAAAACCCCCTGTGTTTTTACCAAAATCCCCCCAATTTATACCAAAAAACCCCCCGTGCTTTTACTAAAAACCTCCCACTTTATACTAACCCCCCCCCCTATTTTTACCCCAAGACCCCCCCAATACATACCAAAAATCCCCCCGCGGTTCACCAAAAACCCCCAAATTTATACCAAACAACCCCCCGTGTTTCTACTAAAAAAACCCCCAAGATTATACCAAAAAACCCCATGTTTTTGCCAGACCCCCCAGCCCCCCCAGCCCCCCCAATTGATACTAAACACCCCCCCCCCCTCGTGTTTTTACCAAAAAAACCCCCTTTTTTCCAAAAGACCCCCAATTTGTACCGAAAAACCACCCGTGTTTTTACCAAAAACCCCCCAATTTCAGGCCTAGGGGGAATCCTTGCATTGCGCGCGCGTTGCACGCGCGCTGCACGCTACTTTTAGACCCCATGTCGAGAATGAGCAGGGCAAAGAGTGTCAGAAAGATGAACAAAAGCACAAAACACACACAAAATACATTACAAAGGGGCCCAAAACCATCACCAAAAAACATACAAATAAGAAAATAAACACCAATAAACATCAATAAACACAGATAAACAACGGGGGTTTTTGAAAAATAAACACATAAACGCATTTCTTTGCCATTTGGCCATTGGCCAGTGGCCTACTTAATTCAAGCTTGCCCCATCGCTGCCGGACCTAGTGGAAGGAATAGGGTTTACCTCTCACGGTCTCCAAGAGAGCCCAACTTCTGCATGGCAGGGCGGAGGTCTACTGCACGCTCAGTTCGGTGTTGCTTGGGTATGAGTGACCAGAAGCTTGGTGTTTGAGCTCACTGAGCTGTGGCTGTGTGGCCCCCTTTGGCATGACAAATGCACTAATGGACCCGCGTTTGGCACCACAATGGCCAAAATGGGCCTCCCCTTTGGCACCACGGATGCATGCATGTGCCCTTGACACCATTGTATATCGTTTTACAACTCTAGATGGATGTTGTTTCTTGGTCATGATCTATACATCACCGGTTGTTTTTTCGTGGGCGAGCAAGGTGTTTTCAGCCAACTCATAAAAGCCTGAAAACAGCCTCACTTGTGGGGCCCAATAGGGGGGCCGGTGTTGGAAAATTGGAGGTATCACTTGGGACCCTGTCATTGGGTAGGGGGTCCATATAGAAGAAAAAAATGCAATGGAGCTTGGGTCCAAATCGATGTGCAGTGGCGGCTACAAGCCAAGTTTTGCCCACCCACGGTGCGGACAGGCCCAACAGCACTTTTAGGGGCCGGTAAGCACCCCTAGGAGGGCATGGGTGGTGCTACATGAAATTATACATGCTCCCATTGTCACGAAATGATCCCCCAAAAATGGCCCAAAGGGTTTGCGGGGTTGTTGAAGGTCACCCAAATGGCCTTCAAATGAAAAGGAAATGGTTCTCGTTAGCGGCTAGATTTGTATGCAAAAGGTCATGATCTGGGTTGGGAAGAGTTGTCATGAACTGTCATTCCAATTGGTTCCAATTGGCAAGAAGCACACGTCTTAGGCATGCAAGAAGTATCACATACCAGAGTATGAAAAACGGTCGTACCCATTGGACCCCAAATGCACACTAGCAGTTGGGACACATGAGATCTTGTTGCATAAATATCAATCGTCAATAAACATCAACAAACATGGATAAACAATGGGTGTTCCCCCGAAACGGGCGTTTTTGAAAAATAAACCCATAAGCGCGTTTCTTTGCCATTTGGCTAGTGGTCTAGCCGGTACTTAATTCAAGCTTGACCCTAACACGTTCATTGTCCGAGCCCCACCACTCTGTGCTGCCAACGGGGCCTCCTAGGTTGTTGACAGCGTGAAAATAGGTTGCAAGTGATTCCCTTCATCATTATTTATCACCACAAGAGTACCCAATGGAATGCATGGCAGTTAAACACAACACAAGTTGGTGGAACTGGAGGAAGTAGGCAAAGAAGGTACTTTTCAAGGTTGAAGAGGTTGTTGGGCCCACCACTTGGGTGCAAAATGCACTAGACATTGATCAAACATGTTCGTTCATCATCTGGCTTGGTTCCAATGCAAATAGCCCCAGGCATGGGCATGCTAGGCACCCAATTTGCCTGAATTCACGCATTCCCCCCGGACCCCCCGTGTACCGCCATGTGAGTCCCCAAATTGCCCATTTCAAGGCTTTTTGGGAACTTGCATGGGCCAATATGGGTCAAAAGGGCCTAAAAATAGCCTTAAATCTCTTGTTTAAGCACCCCAAGGGGTCTAGGAAAAACTTTGGAACAAATCAATTTGGACCACTCTTGGACCCACCGGTGACCCGTAACCCACCCCCGCACGTGCGCCGTGCACACTGGTGGTGTCAATAGTGCATTGAAGGGTGTTGAGAGCGCAGAAATAGGTTGGAAGTGGTCCCCTTCATCATTATTTATCACCACAAGGGTGCCCAACTCAATCCATGGCAGTCGACCACAACACAAGAGGCCGGAGGTCGAAAAAATACCACAATTCCATCTCATGGTGGCATTCCATGTGCGTTCCAATGCATCACACAAAACAAGCAGCAATTGTGTGTTCCTTTTGGGTACAATATACCGGGACACAATGTGGCACACCGGCCCCCACGTCTATATAGGCTCCACGTAGTCACGCCCCACCCGCCGGCCCGCATAGCCGCGGCGGGGAGGGATACCTAGCGGCAGTGTGCCTTGCCGGCCGCCACGCCAACAGCAACGCCACGTGGGCCCGGCAAGGTACCGTGTACCCCTCGTGAACGGCCGTTAAGTGGCCGTTTGAATAATTGCGTGAATTTCACGTGAATTTACCCAAATTTGGAGGTTTTTGGGGGGAAATGCCATATTCTTGGTTCATTCCGAGAGCTTTGAGGAGCCAAAATTCCTCCCCTAGCTTTGTTACGCGTTTGTAAGGTGATCTCATGTCCGTCACTAGCGGCATCGGAACCGCCGTTGTAGAGTCTGAAGGTGCTGCATGTCGGCCAGAAGCCGTCTTCCTGTACGGCTTGCATGCGTTTGTACACTTATGGGCCCTTGCCCATGTTGTGCCCTTTTGGTCGCATCCCACCCATGCAAGCAAAGGCTATCGTCAATGGTGTGGTTCTCCACAACCACTTGCACCCCTAGTCTCCCCCGGAGGAGGCTTAGGCCTCCGTTGTTGCGCAACATGCGCTTCAGCCTCCGGTGACTTCCCTCCATGGCAAAGCAGGATAACTTTGACAAGATTCTCCACTTCTTTGCAAAATAATACATGTGGTCGATCCAAAGATGCGTCCACAGAAGTTTGCCCCACTAGAGCTCATTGTGGGCAGCGCCCATGGCTATGCTGTGGTTCCGGAGCCGCCCCAAGTCGGCCCCGGAGACCCATGCGGAACGCCATGCGTATACACACATGCTTGCAAAATTCTTCCACCACGTTTTGCACACCGACTCCCAACTTTTTCCCCCCTACTTGATGCTGCCTCACAGTAGGCTGCTATAGGCAAGCATCTATTATCTTCTCCCAACCCCTATTCCGCATGAAATGGATGGCAGTAGCACACTCCATCCTCACCTTCCCCTTGCCGTTTGCCTTGTCATTATTTAATGAGGCACGGGTGCAAGTTCGTGCAGCAAGCCGTGCCTCATCCAGAACCGGTTGCAGCATGGTGCGTGCCACATTGGCCGGTGCCTTCCCTGTCAATTGTAACACTAGGTCCCGTGTCCCGTTGATTGCACACATGAGGACACGAAGGACCCCATGGAGGCCATAATCAAGCACTCGCCTATCACTGGTAATGGTTGTTGGGAGGGAGCGCCTCGGGGTGGGTGGCGACATCGGAGTGGGGGAGCTGCGGCCCACTCCCCACACTCGCCACGATGACACTGCCCGGCGTCATTGGGTGGAGGTCCCCAACCCCAGGAACACTTTCGGTGAGGTGGGGGTGGAACTTCTTGAAGAGAGGCCCCCCCACCCCCGACCCCAAGTTGCTCTTGCTTTGCCAACGCCAGGGGAGTTCGGGATCCTTGGCCTGATCTTCACTCCGCGCGGCGTTGCAAAGGAGCTCAAAAATTTTTGCGACGACTTTTTCGTCGCCGCTGCCCCACTCCTTCATCACCTTGTTCAACCCCACCTCACAATCCCGTGCCTCCACAAGCCGCCGAAGCACAATGTAGCCGTTCCCATCAACAAAGTTGAGGGGCGGCTGGGTGGGGCCAACCCCGTCGGGGGCGGGGTCGGATTTGCTCATCACCCCATGAGGGGGGTCGGGAAGGGGTTCGGTGCGGAGGGGGGGTTCACTCGAAAAAAAGGGGGGGGGGCATTGAGGCACCACGGTACCATTGCAAAGAAGTTGTGCCGTAGAAGGTAGGTTGGGTGATGTCGGGCATGTGCACCTGGGGGGGGATGGTGGGATGGAAAGGCGCGATGCCCAATTCATCCCACCACCGGGGGTTGGCAAGGTGCCAAGAGAAGGGGAAAAATGAGTGGTCTGCCGGTGCACGTGCAGCAAGATCCTGCAGGCACACCATGTCGCAGTTGGGGGGGGGGGGGGGTATGCACGAGGTTAGTGGTGGGGTACACCTGGACGTGGGCGTCCTTAGGCTTCCCCACAAGGTTAGTGCGCATGGAATTGAGGAGTTGGTCAACACTGGAAGGGAGAGGGGTTAGATGCAGAAATTTAAGGGAGGGGAGTTGGCGGCGCAGTTCCCTCTACAACGTTGTGGCCCAGCCCCTCCCCCGGAGGTAGGAGTTGCGGGTGGGGCTGCGCATGTTGATGTGGATGACCTCGGGGGGAGGGTCGAGGGATGCTGCCCAGCCCACAACATCATCCACCCCAAGTGCCCCCGATTGGTACGCCGCCTCCTCCAATTGATGTTGGGAGACGGCGAGGGCTTGGTAGTGGGCGAGGGTGTCGGCCGCGGGGTCGGGTGTGTTTAGCAACTCAAATCAAGTGCAAATGCAGCACAATTGCCACCTGTCCAACATGAGGATGGGAGGGAGAAAGAGTACCATTAAAAAGATGGGCATTCCGTGATCCTACCTATTGCTTTCGGTCTGTCGGAGTTTGGAGCACGCAACCTGCATTTTGGCCCGAGCATATGGGACCTTTCTTGTGGTTGCTTGTGTGCCTTCGTGCCCGCCCTTCGGGATCCCCCGCCCTCCCCACCCGCCCCCCCTCCCGACCTCAAAAGGGCGTGGTCCCGGGGCGGTATTGCCTATCTTCAGCGCCTGTCTTTTTGCAGCTTGGCGGGTGGTCGCATGCGAGCAGCGGCCGGCTCATGCTCTTCTCCCCTCCTCCTTGCCTGGTTGTGGCTCGTCCTCACCGTCCTCGCGGCACACCTGCGGAGACACACGAGGCGGTCATTGAACCATCGCTGCTAAACCACCGCGAGGCAAGCAGCATACCTCTGCACCACAGGACCACCGGTATCAATCCGCCCGGATTTGTTACATAGGCCGACATGGCATTTGGCGCCTTGTGCTTCTTTCACCATTTTCACTGCTCTGTGCTTTCGCTTACGCCTGGGGGAATGCGGCCCTCCCACTAACCCCTTGTGTGCTGCTGCTGCCCCATTGTGTGCCTACCTGTCCGGCCCCTCCATGGGCCTCTTTGGCCTGTCACAGCCCTCTTCTCATTTCCATTTTTCGTTGTTTGCACCATGCCGTGTCGAGGTCGTGGGCGCCAAGGGAACCAGCCCAGCCCAAGCTGCTCCAAGTCTTCCCCCTCCCCCTCAGCCCGGCCGGCCGGGAGCGCTGCGGCCTGCTCCTCCTCCGGTAGTGCTATGCTGCCGCTCGACGGGACTTCCCCCGCCGCCGCGGCAGGGCGCAGTGGGCCTTGCAGGCCTACCCGTTTGCCCCCTCGGAGGGCCTCTACCCTAGTGTCTTCCGCCTCCAGGATGTCCTGCTGGGCGCTTGGAATGGCTGGAAGCACAACAGCCGGAGCCCCGCCGGCGGCCCTATCAAGTTCGGGGTAGCCGGCCCGGGGAAGGTGACAGTGAACGGCGCCACAATGCACGAGGCCCTCGCTTTGCGGTATTTTGCCGCCTTCTTCTCCTGGGCCTACCGCCCCGACCCGCACTCCCAGACCCACCGCCGCACCTGGGGTGATTATTTGAAACCCCTCTAGGTGGAGGAGACAGGGTGCCCTTTGCGCTGGTCCCGGTACCCCTGGCAGACCAGCAAGCGGAGGCAGGTCGACCCGTGCACCCACAGGTGAAAAGGGTGCAGATGGCACAACAGGGGAGTTCGGAGTCAGAACGGGGACAACTGTTGCGGCGGGGGGAGCGGGTGTCGACACATTTGCCAAGCGCATTGTTCGCGGGTGCTAACGCATTCGGAAATAGATTTGGTGGGGATGGAAGAGGAAGACGTGGAAGTCACGTCATCAGACAGCAACAGTGGAGACAAGTCACCACATTCATCCGATGATGAGTATATTGGCTAATCAATTGCCCCCACTCACACGCTTCGGCTACGCAATTGCTGTCCATGGCTCAACACCCTCACGCTAGGCAGTTTATGAACATTTGCGACGCCTATGGGGACGCTATGGCTCCTTTGATGGAAGTAGGGTTATGAGTGACTCATCGGGGTGTCGCGCATGTTCCCCGGAGGAGGATTGTCTGGTACTCCCCACGCCGTGAGCTCCGCTACGTCAACTGTTAGAGCCTATCCAGTTGGCGGGTGTCCATACCCCCGAGGCGGGTCTCTCTCCACCCCTCCGGGACCCCCTTCCAGCTCCAGATCAAACACCGGCTAGTCCACAGTGCTCCGGGCCAGCTGGGTGCAACGATGGACCCGGATGGGGTGGCCGGAGCCAAAGACCTCCACGACGGCCCAGTGGAGCCGCGAGTACACGTCGTTCGCCAAGCCGATCGCCAGGGGGTACCTGCGCACCCGCACAGACAAGGTCTATGTGGGGACCGGGCCCCCCGCTGCTCCGCCACTTGCTCCACCAGCTCCGGGTCCGCCGGCTGGGACCCCTAGAGACGTGACCCGACATTGCCAGGGGTACCCCCATCCACCAGTCCCGCGAAGATCCCGTCCACCCTAACAGCGGCCAATACTTTCCAGGCCTCCGGCAAGGGGCCGTCGCGCTCAGGGGGCTGCTTTAGCCACACCACATGCGCCGGTGCGGGTCGGCCTTGCCTAGCTGGATGAAGGGCCTCAAGGTGACCCCACGGGCCCGGCCACTGTTGCAGAGCACCAGCGGGGCGAGGTCCGCCTGGAGGTCCACCTGCACCTCAATCTTGTTGCCACGCACTGCGGCCTACATGGGCGGAGGGTGCGGAAGGAGGGAGCCGACCACCGGGGGAAGGTGGCGCTAGGCGTGGTCCTTGCCGAAACGAGCGGCGTTGAGCTGCTGGACGCCGGCCGAAGCCAAGACTGCGGGTCAAGAATATAGACCGCGCAGGCGGTGGCCGCGACAGGATCCACTAGCGGGGCAGGATCCATGTCCGCGAGGTCCGTGGGGGGAGACTCGTTGCCCTCGGCGGGACGCTCCTAGCGGAGCTGCAGCACGTGCCCTGAGCGGGCAGGGTCGACCTCGCCCGGAGTAGCTGTCTCCCAAGAGAGGCGCTCCGTGTGGACGGCGCATTGGAGGGCGTAGCCGGGGATGGCCACACTCACCTTCGTGCGGCGTAGGGCCTTTCGGGGCTTTCAGGGGGCCCATGGTGTGGGCTACTTGGGCCTAGCAGCGACTACATGGGTCCCTATGGGTGCTCAAGTACTTGTATTGTCAACAAATGATCCCCCAAACCCACCCCAGCGGCAACAGAAGGGTTTTGGAAAAAGTCAAATTTTCGTAGATTTTCAGTTAACACATGCCAGCCTGGAAATGGCTGAAAATGGCTAAGTCTTCACTGGCAAGGGGCCATATGTGATCAAAACTTTATTGTTTCACCCATCAGGTCCCAGCAGCCAAGGTCCAGAGGTCGGGTTGGGGCTCAGACAGCTTTTTGTGCTTTTTTTACCCATTGATGAATTCTGTACAACAATCTCAGCATTTTGAGTATAGACACATAGATAGAAAAAACCCCTCCCTCCCATCGGGATGCTAAAAAACAAAAGCCTACCAGTGCCATTGGCACTGCAATTTCCCATATCTGTGCCAATTCCTAAGGCTGGGGCTGGCGGCGGCCGGGGGGGGGGGGGGTGGCTAGTAACGGCCTGCAAAACCACTGAGCCATATTGCCATGCCCAGACAAACCAGGCTTGCACAAGGGGTGAAATACCTTGCGGAACATCCATGTTGTAGCAGTCTCCAGGCAAACCATCCAACTTCGGTTGGGTGACCGGCTCATCGTAATAGAAGAGGCACCCACTCCTTGTGTCAAAGCCTGTGCAAGTCTTGCCAGTAGCTTGGGCCCGCTCTTTGCACTTTGATGCACAATTGTCTAGAGAGTTGGCTGCCTCATTACCAACTGCAAATGGTGGGTGCTGTCCGTTGCTGTTGTAGCAGGAGCTGCCAGCCTTAATCAAAGTGTAGCCTGGAGTAGAAACACACGATATCAATCCCATGTATCATGAGATCTATCCCGTCGGTGCTGCATGTGCAGTATGTGACACATGCTAGTTACTTAGGCGGACAGACTACATAACCTCTACAAACTCAGGTCACGAACGCTTCATAGTCCAAAGCCAATTTTACGAACAAAGCAAAACACATTTCAAGCATATTGTGGCTCCTCGCTGCTGTACCAGACACCACAAACGCCCCCCCCCCCTCCCGTGCGCCCAATACCCAAATAAGGTGAAAAACATGCAAACACAGCCTAAGAGTTACAGAGACGGGGCTGTTGCCCGTGCCGTTGACCAGGTGCATCCCAATGCACGCCCCGAGTCCATGCGTGGTTTGCCGACTCCAGCGCTGGGGTGTCCATCTGCAGGATAATTTTCCTGACAGGGGCTTGTAACAACCACAATCATTCTTTCCCGTTTTTCCTGTCCTTCTTCTCCTTCTGTGCTCTGCACCGTTTTCGGCGACCGCAAACTGGGGGGGGGGGTCGAGTATTGCGTTCACTCCGAAGAAACTGAGACTTTTCGCGTATTTCGCTCGACAGGGTGTCTCCCAGTGAGAGGGGGGGGGGGGGGGCACAGGCTCTCCTCAGCTCCCCTTGCCCTAACCCTACCTTTCGCAGCCAGTTGGTTTGGCCATGCCTGCCATGTTAATTGGGCTGCACAAGATCCCCCAAATTTCGTTCATGGCTGCCACAGCATTGCTCTCCATTTTGGACCTCAACACTCATTCTAACCCGAGCCTAGGGTGACAGCTAGGGCTAGGGGCAGGGCTAGGGTTAGGGTTAGGACTAGGGTCACCGAGCTGGTGGAACCAGTCTTGGTTTTATAACCCTTTTTAGTGTCTAGGGTGGACCTACCAGGTTTAGCAGCAAGCAACAACAGCAAGCAGCAAGCAACAGCACGCGCGAAATGGGTAAAAATCAGAACTCCGTCGTGGTGCTTTGGATTTCAGTGAAATTTTGGTGGATGATACCTATGGGTGTGAAGTACAATCACACAAAGTTTGAGCCAGAAACTCAACGGTGGCGGCCGGGAACGGGATTCGCAAGTGGCGGACCTCAGTTTCAAAAACTGCAGTTTAGGGCCAAAAACAGCCATTTTTGGGCCAAAAAAGCCCTGGAACACATTCAGAACGGCCAAACGAAGGGAAACGGTGGGTACACTGCACCTGCGGCTTGACTTCCCCGTGTCAACGAGCTCTTTGCGGCCCTCTAACTCCATGATATGTCCCGGAAACGGCCCAAAAAGGCCCCCAGAAGCTCCAAATGCCGACAGCCAAAAACCAAGAATAGGCCATATCGTTGGCTACATGGCTCAAAATGCGATTCCGAGGGCACCTACTCCACCCGCAACCCCCCACTTTTTGTGGTTTCCACCCCTCAGAATTGCCCAAACGGACACCTAGACCCCAATACCTAGGCCCACTCGGCTGCAGCAAGCTGCAAGCTCAAGCCCAAACAAGTGGGTGCCCAAATGGGTCAACAAGGTCCAATAGGGGCAAAAAGATGACTTTTCTCAAAAATGATCCTAGACCATGTGCGACGCTAAAACAAGTGTTTTTGGACCGTTTTGAGCTTGTGGTGGCCCCTTTTGGTCCTCCGAGAATCCCAAAATGCCTTGAAAATGGGCTGTTTTGGGACCAAAAATGGGTCAAAAATGGGTCAAAACCGCATTTTTCCAAACCTCATCCTAGACCATTTGGGGTGCACAAACGGGTGAAATGAGCCCATTTTGAGCCCATTTTGGGGCATTTTGGCCCCTCAGAAGTCTAAAAAGCCTTGAAAGTGGGCCTCATGGTGATGGGGTTCACTTGCAAGCTGATTTCACTTTGTCAAGAGCCATCAATGTGTGAATCATTCTTGATGTCCTTCACCAATCATAGCTGATGTTCCCTCCCCCACCAGCTCGGTCCAATATTCAGTCTTGATTAGGTTTACGGTTACCGGGCTGGTGGAACCAGTCTTGGTTTTAGAACCCTTTTTAGGGTCTAGGGTGGACCTACCAGGTTTAGCTGCAGCATCAAGCAGCAAGCAGCACACGCGAAATGGGCGAAAATGAGAACTCTGTCGTGGTGCTTCGGGTTTGGTTGATATTGTCGTGGATGATGCCTATGGTAGTGAGGGACAACCACACAGAGTTTGAGCAAGAAACTCAACGGTGGCAGCCGGGAAAACTTGTTCGCAAGTGGCGGACCTCGGTCTCAAAAGCTGCAATTTAGGCCCAAAAACAGCCATTTTTGGGCCAAAACAGGCCTAGGACCCATTCTAAACGGCCGAACGAAGGGTAAGGGTGGGTACACTCTATGTGCGGCTTGACTTTCCCGTGTCAACGAGCCCTTTGCGGCCCTTTAACGCCACCATATGTCCCGGAAACGGCCCAAAAAGGCCCCCAGAAGCCCCAAATGCTGAGAGCCACAAACCAAGAATAGGCCATATCTTTGGCTACATGGCTCAAAGCGCGATTCTGAGGGCACGTAATCCACCCGCAATCCCCCACTTTTTGTGGTTTGCACCCCACAAAATTGCCCAAACGGACGCCTAGACCCCCGTACCTAGGCCCGGTAGGCTGCGGCAAGCTGCCAGGTTTAGCAGTAGCAGCAAGCAGCAAGCAGCACGCGCGAAATGGGGGAAAATGAGAACTCCGTCGTGGTGCTTCGGGTTTGATTGAAATTTTGGTGGATGATACCCATGGGTGTGAGGGACAACCACACAAAGTTTGAGCAAGAAACTCATCGGTGGCGGCTCGGAAAAGTTGTCGCAAGTGCAAAAACACTTGTTTTGGTGTGGCACATGGTCTAGGATCATTTTTTAGAAAAGTCATGTGTTTGCCCCTACTGGACGTTGTTAACCCATTTGGGCACCCACCTGTTTGGGCTTGAGTGCCTGGGAACAGGGGCTGCCCTTTTCGCGACAGACCGGGACAACGCACAGTGGGCCTCCACAACAATTGGGTGTGCAGCAGAACCGACGCAATTCTTAGGCCGTCATACATCTGCACAGTGTCACCGTGCTGCAGGTCACTCCAAGTCACACTGGACGGGTGTAAATGTTTGCTGATCCAACAGCTATCGTCCGGCACGAATGGTGCATTTTGCGAATTCGATAATGGTATAACAGCAAAGAAATTAATGCCTGGACACAACTTTGGCAGCATCCAATGCTTTTCAACTGGCAGAAACACAGTGTCACCTGGTGACATTGACAGAGGGGTTGCGCTATAATGAATTGTGTCAAGACTTTGCATTACGCAAAAATGACTGGCCTCTCGGCCCAAGCACACAAGACAAATCATTAGCACGCTCTCCATGTTAATCAGCTGACAGGGGACCGGACGATCTGTGAGCGTTATCACTTGGGCAGC
Source organism: Eutreptiella sp. 'Long Island Sound 2002' (assembly GCA_964036045.1). Taxonomy (NCBI): domain Eukaryota; phylum Euglenozoa; class Euglenophyceae; order Eutreptiales; family Eutreptiaceae; genus Eutreptiella; species Eutreptiella sp. 'Long Island Sound 2002'. The sequence goes on along the minus strand of OZ038391.1, from coordinate 27,440,003 downwards.
ACCGGGGGAAGCCATTCCGAGCACAGGGCAGATGCGCTCAAGATGCTTGATGATGTCAGCAGCGGGGACTCCGCAGGCCCTTGAGCCCCCAGTCACGTCGTGCGACAGACTTCTGCCCAGTTTCTGAATTGCGTCAATCAGGGGGTTCATCAACGCCAGCGGCACCCCACTCTCTTCAATGGATCCTGTGGACGACAGAAGTGGACACTGTGCACCGAGAAAACCTACATTCTGCAGGGGGTGCCGTAACAGGAAAGCATGTGACCGTCCGTTGCAGCCAACTGAGGTACCTCAGGTTTTGGATACCCCAGAATATAACAAGGGGGGGGGGGGGGGGGCAATCTGAAAGTGGCTCAAACTGGCCAAAAATAATAAATCTACCGCAATCCAAAAACTGCCAAAAATGAAAAATCTACCGCAATTCGGAAATGACAAAGAATGGCCAAAAATAATAAATCTACCGCAATCCAAAAACGGCTGAAAATGAAAATCTACCCCAATCCGGAAACAACAAAAAATGGCCAAAAATAATCAATCTACCGCTATCGGAAATTGGCAAAGAATGGGGAAAAACACAAAATGTACCGCAGTCTGAAAGCGGCCAAAAAGGCCAACAATAATAAATTTACCGCAATCCAACATTGGCAAAAAATGGCCAAAAATACTAAATCTATCACAAGCCAAGGGATGTGGTGGCAAGAAGGTGGTATACCGCTAATTGTCAGCTGGCAATTTGGGTTCATGCGTGTACCAGAGAGTTGGAGACAGCCAGCCTTGCCTCCACGGCCCCAACCAGAGCCTGACGTGCTTCATGATCTCCACCAGCCCCACTGGGCATTTCACTCGTGGGCGAGAGGGGCGTTTTCGCACGATCTTGGAGTGGGGTTGGTGGACATGCTCGCCCCCCTCTGACTTAGGCGGCTCTTTATGCACGTAGACTTCGTCGCTAAAAGGCACGATTTTTGGCGATGTCAACGCCCAATTTTTACACCCAAAAAAAGCATACCCATTTTTCGGCCAACTACACCTGTGTTTTCGTCGTGGGGACCAACAACCTAGCCTTTTGTTGCTCTTAGAGCTGCACATATACACCCCCGCTTCAGGGCTTGGAATCTTAGCATTTGAAATTTTAGGGCACTGCAGTGCCCAAACTTTCTGGTTGTACTTTTTAGGGGGGTCATTGAAAGTGTGTGTCTAGTTGTCTCTATAGGTGAATCCACATTGCACAAAGTTACTCCACGCTTGCCTCCCTCTTGTCAAACAGGTCGTAACGTGTTGTTGTTGTTCTCACAAGCGCATTTACGATGTATTGAAATGGAACTCTCACGTTCATGTACCAAGTATGGGCTTAAATCTGACTTTGGTTACTTTTGGGCACTGCAGCGCCCAAAACTTTCAAAACTTGGCAATTTCACCCACTTCAGCTCATTGTGGTGCATAGGTTCCACCAAGCGCACCAGACATGCACTCAGGGCACGCAGGCACATTGAGCATTGGGTTTGACATCATTGTGTGCATCTGCCTCACCACTTGCTTTTTGTTTTTCAGGTGTGTGCGCTATGCAAAGGGTTTCACCCACTTCAGCTCAGTGTGGTGCATAGGTACCACCAAGGGCAACGAAGGCCAACGCTTCTGCTTGCGTTCAATTGCGGGGCATACATGTCACCAAATATATTTTGGCAATGGACATGCCAACAAACGGACAGGCGGACAAACAAACGGACAGATAGACAAAGACAAGCAAAGAGACGGTCCGATAGACACCCCGACAAACGGACGAACAGATAGACACATACACGGACGGACAGACCGATAGGCAAACAAACAGACAGACAAATAGACAGACATGCAGGCAGACAACGGACAGACGGACGGACGACTGGACGGACGGACTGTGGGACAGAGAGACACAAAGAGAGAAACACAGAAGACAAACTGTCAGACAAGACAAGACAGACGGACGGACGGACACATGGACAGACGGAGAGACAGGTACAATGGCTGTCCTCCTACTACCACACGGTTGCTCCCTCATGCATCTGCACAACGCTGCGCACAGAATATTGACCTCCTTCCGCCCAGGTTATCATCCAAATGGGTTTTGAGTTCATTTGGGAGCTGCAGTTCCCAAAATATTACAAACCAACATTCTGAGGTCTCTAATATACTATGTCGGTGCCTGCCTCAAAGTCTCACCCCTTGTAGCAACCATTACCGGGTCTTGCCATCAGTTATGCACGATATGTGCAATGTAATCCTCCACGTGATCAAATCCCCCCCTCTAAACCACTGCGCCATTCCATGTTGATGAAATACACCCCGTATAGGTGTTGCCTTGATCTTCAACACTTTGGCACACTTATTCCAGTAGGGGCATTGTTGGTTGATGCAGTTCGGTTGTCCGTGTGTGGTGTAATGGTTGATATGATGAACACCCCCACTCTCCAGGGCACCACCGTTGCGCGGTGCTGAGGTATATTCCCGCACAAGTGTTATGCCATTGGTCCAACACTTTCACACGCATTTTTTACTAGGGGCATTGCAGGTGGATGCGGATTCGGTTGTCTATACGGTGTCTTCCAACGCGGAGTCAATCGTGTTTCCAAGTGTTTCATCACAATTTGTGGTTGTTATTTTGAAAATGGCTGTAGATGGTGCAAGACTCCGCACAGACAACCAAGTTTGTCTCTACCTTCAATGCCCCTGGTAAAAAACGTGTGTGAAAGTGTTGGACCAGTGGCACAACAATTGTACAGAGGTCTGCTTCATCACCGCGCAGGGCGGTGATCTAGAGACGGGTGGCATTCATCATGTCAACCATTATACTACACATAGACGACCAAATTGCATCGACCGACAATGCCCCTACTAGAATATTGGTGCCAAAGTGTTGAAGATCTAGCACAACACTTATACGGGGTGTACTTCATCACCGTCGAATGGCGAAGAAGAATAGAGGGGGGTATTTGATCATGTGGACGATTACATTCCACATACCTAGCATGAATCATGGCGAGATCCGGTAATGCTTGCTATAGGGGGTCGGACTATGAGGCATGCACTGGACAAGACATTAGAGACCTCAAAATATTGATTTCCTAAATTTTGGGAACTGCAGTGCCCAAATGAACCCAAAGCCCATTTGCATGATCATTTGGGCGGAACGTTGTCAATGTTTTTTGCAAGGATCTGTACATGCATGATGGAGCAACATTGTGGTAGCAGGAGGACAGACGGTGTGTCTATCTCTCCGTCTGTGCGTCTGTCCATCTGTTCATCTGTCTTGTTCCGTATGTCTATTTGTCTTCTGTGTGTCTATATGTGTGGCTCTCTGTCTATCCCTCCGTCCGTCCATTTGTCTGTCCGTTGTCTGTCTGTGTGTCTATTTGTTTGTCTGTTTGTTCGTTTGCCAGTCGGTCTGTCCGTCTGTCTATGTGTCCATGTGTCTATGTGTCCGTCCGTCTCTCAGGGTGTCTGTCGGATTGTCTGTATGCCTCTCTCTGTCTATCTGTATGTTTGTCTGCTTGCCTGTCCGTTTGTCTGTCTCTCCGTAGCCAAAATATATTTGGTACCATAAATGCCACCCAACGCAACGCAAGCACAAGCGTTGGCCTTTCTTGCCCTTCGAGGAACCTATGCACCACAATGAATTGAAGCGTGTAAACTTGCCAAGTTTTTTAAAATTTAGGCACTGCAGTACTCAAAAGTAGTGAAAGTCAAATTTTAGCCCATACTGGGTACATGAATGTGAGAGTTCCGTTTCAATACATCGTACATGCGCCTATGAGAACAACAACCACACGTTACGACCCATTTGACAATAGGGTCGCAAGCTTGGTGTAACTTTCTGCTTTGTTTTGGGCGCGGACTGCACACTGCCATCTGTCTTGTGTCACACAAGTGTGAGACTGGTGCCCTTTTTCATGTTTTGGTAATTTTGGGCGCTGCAGTGCCCAAATTCATCCACTCGCCATTTTTTTTACCTCTGCTGCGCCATTTCTTTTGCAGGCATTGTTGCCCTCATTTATTATTGCATTGGCTGCACTGGTGGCGCCTCCATTGCTTGTTGGCTGCACTGGTGGTGCATTGTTTGTCACGCTTCGCATACAATCACAGTGACTGGGTCTGCAGCAGCTATAACAAAAAACAAACCAGAGTTTTGCATGTGCTTGCCTGTCATCATCCTTGCTTCATTTTTTAGGTTGCATTTTGCAGTGTGGTTTGAAATGCAGCAGCGGATGAGATGGAATAATTGGATTTTTCTTTCGATGGACACTGCAGTGCCTAAATTTGAAAGGGATACATGAATTTTGACTGGCACATGTGGTACCCCCTACACACAGTCATTTTGGATAATTCACGGGATTTTAGGGGTGTTCCCTGCAGAGCACAATTGTGCAATTTTTCAAAGTGGTTTTTCAGCCCCCGTTTTGGGGTTGTAGCCATTTGGGAGCTGTGGCAATTTTGGTACATGCGTATAGAGCCGCCTAAGTCTGATGACATGCCCATGAGGTTGCCATGTTTGCGCAGCCGGGGGGTGTAGTGTTCGAAAAAGTAATGAAGTGGGACTCCAAACCGGCACAGGGGAAAGCCGAGGTCCCAAAGGAGCTGGTGTGCTTCCCGACACATGTCATCATGCTGTTCAACACCCTCCGGACTCCAGCTGTTCAGCTGGACCATCAGAGTCCGCATCACTTTCAAATATCGGTGTATTGGGTCCTGCAGAACCTCACCGTTCCGTTTGACTGTCAGACCATTTGCTGTTCGTGGGAACAGATCAGCTAGGGCTTTCCAAAAAGAATCCTCCTTCAGGAAATGTTTCTCCAAAATTGTCTTCAATTGGACAGTGTATTCCTCATGCAGTTTGGCTCTGGTCCAGAACCGCAGGGGGTGGATCACCCCGTTTGCCAACACGTGATTGTTGCAGTGGTGTACATCATACACGCTGCTGAGGCGACACTTCATGAGGCGAAAGAACGGAGCGCAACGTGAAGGGTAATTGGGAAAATCCCGCAAAGGCTGCTGAATCCAATCAGTATTCCTCCACAGTTTTTTTGAACCATAGCACTCAACACAGCAGCAATCTGCTGTTGTTGGAGGCGTCCCTGTGGTCCGGTAGTAGGCGGCATATTCAGGAGAAAATACCAGCTCCATGCTTTCACCACCCCAGCCGCTCTCCAACGCCTTCTCAAGGGCAGGAAGCAGGTCCATGCGCTCAAACTGCGACGAGGTTGTGGTGTGATCATCCTGATCCAGGTATCTCGCGAGGGGAAGTTGCAGAAGGAGTTGGTGTGGCTGACGTGCTTGCGGTAGATGTACGCTCAGGACCTGGCATTTGCGGCGCCCATACATCTCATTAGCGTCGAAAAAGACGCAGAGCTGCGGCGTTCTGACAGCGTCATGCAGGCAGCCATGTGTTCTTGCGAGCTCCAGATACAGTGGCAGGGCCGTACTTGGGTCTAGGTACGCACCTACAGGTGTGGTAGCAATCCCCATGTCAGCTGTCAAAAGCTGCATGAGATTGGTCACGCGTGTCCTATACACACCCTGGCCATTGCCATCGTTATTCCTGCGCGCGTGAATGAAATCTTCCCAGGTATCATGAGTGGTAAACTTGGCCATCAAGGTATCCTTCAATTGTTCAAATGTGGCCGGTTTTGCCCTCAGTCTGTCTCGATAGAGTGATCGCTTGACTGCATGCTCCGCAATCAGGTGCCCGCAATGCAACTACTTCGCATACGACCTCACAAGGCTGCGTCTGTTGGCCAGAGATTTCTGTGAAAGCCGCCATTCAGGGAGTTTGGGCCGTCCCGGTCCGGAAGGTTCTAGCATCTTAGGAAAAATCAAATCAAAAAACAGCCTACAGCAACGTGGAGTGGTATGCGAAATAGTTGCTACAACGCTCATTGGTGCCTGCACCCAAGTACCGCCCTACCATTGTATTTGGACCTCGCATGGATCCTGTTCTCTGTTGCCAAGGCTTTGAAGAGTTGCTGATGTGGTGACAAGCAGATCATCCTACATTTTGCTGAGGGGTACAGTGACAGGAATGCACAAACCTTAAGCGGCTCTGTTTGCTTTCGGCTGAATGCTGGAGGCGGTGGAACTGCGATAATGTCGGGACCCTCGCTTTCGGTCTTGCGCTTTGATGCCGTGTTGACGTTTTGCGCTTGTCGGTTCTCGTGTCGCTTCTCCGCTTCCTCCCGTTCGGTGCGCTCCTGGGGTCATGCAAAAATCAAAACCCCATCTCCGTCAATCGGAAAGAAATGAACACGATACGTATGCACAGAATCGAGAGAGCGTAACTTTGGAACTTTGGAAGGTTACCTTTTGCTGTTGCTCGTCATCCGCTTGCTTTTGACACTTTGCCGCCTACGCTTTTTTTCTGTCCTCTTCTGCTCTGTGTCGCTTCTCCGCTTCCTCTCGTTCGGTGCGCTCCTGGGGACATGCAAAAATCAAAACCCCATCTCAGTCGGTCGGAAAGAAATAAACGCAATATGTATGCATGGAATTGAAAGACCCTAACTGCACAACCTTGGGAGGTTACCTTTTGCTGTTGCTTCTCATCCGCTTGCTTCTGTCGGTGCGCTGCCTCCGCCTTTTTTCTGTCCTCTTCTGGTCTGTCTCGCTTCTCCGCTTCCTCCCTTTCAGTGTGCTCCCGGGGACATGCAAAAATCAAAATCCCATCTCGGTCAGTCGGAGAGAAATTAACGCGATATGTATGCACAGAATTGAAAGACCCTAACTGCACAACTTTGGAACGTTACCCTTTGCTGTTACTCCTCATCCGCTTGCTTCTGTCGGTGCGCCGCCTCCGCCTTTTTTCTGTCCCCTTCTGCTTGGTCTCGCTTCTCTGCTTCCTCCCTTTCGGTGCGCTCCTGGGGACATGCAAAAATCAAAACCCCATGTCGGTCAGTCGGAAAAAAACCAACGCGATATGTGTGCACAGAATCGAGAGATCGTAACTGCACAATTTTTGAAGGTTACCTTTTGCTCTGGCTCCTCATCCGCTTGCTTTTGTCGCTGCGCTGCCTCCGCCTTTTTTCTGTCCTCTTCTGCTCTGTCTCGCTTCTGCGCTTCCTCCCTTTCAGTGCGCTCCTGGGGACATGCAAAAATCGAAAACCCCATCTCGGTCAGTCAGAAAGAAACCAACGCGATACATATGCACAGAATTGAGAGAGCGGAACTGCAGATCTTTGGAAGGTTACCTTGTGCCGGTGCTCCTCATCCGCTTGCTTTTGGCGGTTTGCCACCTCCGCCTTTTTTCTGTGCTCTTCTGCCGTGGCTCCCTTCTCCACTTCCTCCCTTTCTGTGCGCTCCTGGAGACATGCAAAAACGTAAAACCTAAAATTTGATAGGTATGCACGAAATGCACGACATTTGACAACATTTGAACAACATTTGGTACCTTTTGCCGTCCTTCCTCATCTGCCTGCATTTGCTCCCGTCCCTTACCACTACACTCCCCGTTGCTCTAGCCTTTGTCTTGCTTTGTGGTGGGGTTCTCTGCTTTTCTGGGCTTCTCAACTTGAGCGGCACGAAGTTACACAAAGCACCGAACTGTTGGCCTATGAAGCGTGTCCAATCAATGCATGTCCAAATGTGGTAAACGTGGAAGGACAAATGTGTGCACCGCAAGCAACAACAACAGCAAGCATTGAACAGCAATAGATGCCTGTCGAATGATGCTCATTGATATGTCCACGGGTTTGAAACTCACTTGCGGTTTGTGCGGTGGAAACAGCTTTTGGATTGTGAAGCCTCCACTCTTACTTCTGTCCTCAAGCGCTCAAAGAATCTCTGGTATCGTTTTGGAACTCATACCGCTAACACATAGGTTCTCGCAAAGTTTGATCAAATAATGTTTTGAGTAAGCACTTGCCTGCTTAAACAGCTCCATACGCGTCATATGCTCAGTTGCTTCGGCTATTCTTGATGCCAACGCTTCCTCAGACACATCGGGTGACCTACTCTTTTTGGTATACTTCCTCAACTTTGGGGGCTTGGCTTTTGTTTTCTTCTTCTTTTCCTTTTTGGCTTTGGGTGCGCTACTTGCGCCATCTTCCGAGTTGTCACCATCGCCACCCCTCTTCGTCTTCGTTCCTGCCTTTGCTTGGCTACTTGTGTCAACCTCCGAGTAGTCGTCATCATCATCACTACTTTCATCTTCCGAGCTCTCATCGGAAGGTGCCTCACCGTAGTCGGATGTTTCATCACTCGGCACATCACACCCATCGTTGAAGAAGGCGGGCAATCCAAGAGGAAGGGTTGGGAAGACGTCAGCGCGTTTGAACCCATAAAAGTAATTATTTGGGAACCTCATGCATAGGTCTTTCTTGTTTGGTTCCGGTATTTTTTTCGGTATAATCAGCATTCCGTACCAAAACAAGACCCGCTTTTCACCGGTTTGCACATTGGTGGACATGCCACATTTGATGTAAGCGAACGTCCCGACTTCAACACTTTGGTCTTCCGTAACACAATGCCCTGCAATGCGGGTCCAAACTTTCGCAATTTTCCCATGCTCCGCCTTCTCCTTGTTCCTCCCCTTCTTCCACGTCCCCCTTGCCTATATGACAATCGGCAGGCACCAAGGCTGGCACGCCAAGCTTTGGAATCACCACCTTTTTCTTCTTTGAAGGAGCCATTGCTTAGCCCTGTGGGTTGTACCAAAGGGAAATCACATTTGGTTGCCATGATTGCTCGCAATTCACTATTCCCTCACTGTCTTTTGACCATTCGTTCACCCTTAGTTCACTGTCTTTTCACCCTTTGCTCACCCTACCTAGGAAGGCGTAATACACAGGAAAAGCCTCCTCTTGGCACAAAAAGCACGCAACAAGGGCATGAAGGCAGTGAGACAATCTTTGTATATTAGAATATGTGGTGTGGAGCAGTGTCATGTTCGATCACCGTCTTTTCACCCTTCGCTCACCCTACCTCGGAAGGCGTAATACACAGGAAATACCTCCTCTTGGCACACAAAACACGCAACAAGGGCATGAAGGCAGTGAGACAATCTTTGTATATGATTATATGTGGTGTGGAACAACGTCAGGTATGACAAGAAATTTGCAATACTTGTCCACTGTGGATATGGACCACAAAAGGTGCAAAAATGGGCCGGAAACACCTCAAATCTACATTGTTCAACCCACTCCTGTGCACATAGTATCATATTTCATTTATTGCCTAGCATTCAAATACTTATAATACCATCTTATGCCCCAAACATGTGTATGGACGGTGAAAGTTGATCAAACCCTACCTATGAACCATATAGATATGGAGCACAAATGGTGCAAAAACGGGCCAAAAACACCTCAAAACTACGTTGTTCATTCCATGCTTGTGCCTGTAGTATCATATTTTATTTCTTACCCAGCATTCAAATGCTTACCATCCTATGCCCCAAACATGTGTGTGGACGGTGATAGGTGATCAAAACCCTACCTATGAACCATATGGATATGGAGCGCAAAAGGTGCAAAAACGGGCCAAAAACACCTCAAATCTACATCGTTCATCATATTCTTATACCCGTAGTATCATAGTTTATGTAGTTCTTATCATTCAAATGCATACAATACCAACCCAAGCCCCAAACATGTGTGTGGGCGGTGATAGGTGATCAAAACCCTACCTATGAACCATATGGATATTGGACCACAAACAGTGCAAAATAGGGCCAAAAACACGTCAAATCTTCATCGTTCATCCCATTCTTATGCACATACTATCATATTATATGTAGCACCTATCATACAAATGCTTACAATAACAACCTAAGCCCCAAACATGTGTGTGTACGGTGATAGGCACACAAAAACCTACCTATGAACCATATGGAAATGGACCACAAACGGTGCAAAATAGGGCCAAAAACACCTCAAATGTTCATCGTTCATCCCATTCTTATGCGCATAGTATCATATTTTATGTAGTTCTTATCATTCAAATGCATACAATACCAACCCAAGCCCCAAACATGTGTGTGGACGGTGATAGGTGATCAAAACCCTACCTATGAACCATATGGATATTGGACCACAAACGGTGCAAAATAGGGCCAAAAACACGTCAATATCATATTATATGTAGCACCTATCATACAAATGCTTACAATAACAGCCTAAGCCCCAAACATGTGTGTGTACGGTGATAGGCACGCAAAAACCTACCTATGAACCATATGGAAATGGACCACAAACGGTGCAAAATAGGGCCCAAAACACCTCAAATGTTCATCGTTAATCCCATTCTTATGCACATACTATCATATTTTATGTAGTTCTTATCATTCAAATGCATACAATACCAACCCAAGCCCCAAACATGTGTGTGGACGGTGATGGGTGATCAAAAACCTAACTATGAACCATATGGATATTGGGCCCCATGGTGCATGAGAAAGGGATGAGTAGCCTAGAATAAAGGCAAAACATCGCTTGTCATGTAGGCTTCTACCAATGGTGATGACAATTTGTTCATATATCACCTCTATACCACCTCTTACAGCCCTGTAAGGCCCTCTACATGGCCTCCATAGACCCTAGAACCATGAAACAAAGTGGTTTTTGGCTAGAAAAGTGTGCATTTCTCAAAATCTGTGCCTGCCAATCTGGATTTTTTTAGGTCAGCGGCAAGGTATTGATCCTGGGAACACGCTCATGCCTTTACGTTGCTTCCAACTGTGCAAAAAAGTGGACTTTTTGGCGATTTTCTATTGCGCACGGCGGTCGGGAATCTGAAACTTGCGTACGCGGCAGTTGTTGACAGTTTATCTGCGGCTCCAGCTCCAGCGACAGCATAATTTTGTTAAAAATTTGAGAAAACACAAAAACAACAGTACTACTGTGTACAATTTGATATCGCGGTTCTGAAAATGCATGATTTTGAATTTTGGGAAAAAACAGCTGCTAAAATCATAGGTGCCCCCCCTATTGCGGCATGCTATGCGACGACGGGCTCGCCAAGAGGGGTAGTGGCCTTTCGGCGCACGGTGTAGGGGTGCCATTTAATCGTCATACTAGGTATTGAACTGGCGACACAGGGAAACAACATCGGCTTAAGGTGAAGGATACAACAGCAACTGGATGGGGGCAAAAATAAAAAAAAAGACCCCAGAAGTATATGTCGAGTATATCACCGCTTTGCGTGTGGTAGTGAAATCCTCTTCACTCTGGACCACTCATTGGGCAGCGGCAAAGCATCAGATGTCCATGCAAGTGGCAGAGTTCCCCTACAGCTGCACCACTGGACTTCCAAGTCTCTACCACATTGTGGGCCACGTTGAAATGGTGTCAATGGGCTCAACGGGTTGACAATTTGTGCCGGCAGTCCAACCTCAAATATTATTGGGACTCAGAAAAGTGGTTGTTATTCAAAGGAGGAGGAAGGGGGGATCAACTATAGGATCGTTGCGACAAAACTGGTAATGCAAATAATCTAGTAGGGTCGTTCGCGTAGCATACCCCAACGTATGGTTTCTCACGTCTAACCCCTTGTAAAATCATCCAAAGATGATCCCCTACTAATTTTTTTGATTTTGACCCCCGTACCCCCCTGCACCTGGGCACCCTTTTTTTGGTGGGGGGGGGTCAAAACTTCTTTGCATATTGCGGCCGCTGTGTGTGTATTTGGACTTGGGTCCTGGAGAAATTTTTTCTTGTATATCGACCCGCTAACCCATGGCAGGGGTCCCGGGTCCCAACTCCAGGTACCCCCAGTCGGCTCCCCCCATACGGCCTCTTGGCAGTCAGGCCCGTATATATGGGAAAACGCCACATACCCCCCCTTTTTGGGCCTTTTTGGGCCTTTTTGCGTACCCTACCCCAAGGGGTTGAATTGTTGGTTTAACCCTTGCAAAATCATTATTTTGTCCAATAAACGCATCCCCCAATGAGTTTTTGGTCCGCCCCCCCCCCCCCCCCCGACCCCCCCCAATTGAAACCACTTTTTTGAGGGTGGGGGGGGTTGACCCTATTCATGTGCTTTTCACCCTATTTGGGTGTCTGGACGTGGGCACAACCTGCTTACGCACTCTTGGCAGCTCAAAAACCGAAATTTTTTTGAAAACCAATTTTTTGGTGTTTTGACCAAGCATGGTTTAGACCCTCTGTATGTGTTTTTCACCGTATTTGGGCCCCCTACAAGGCAGGAGTGATGTAGTCACTACTGATTCTGTCCCCTTCTATTGGGGACCCCCAAGAAGCCAACCCGCCCATTTTTGTGCCCTTGAGAAGGCAGGGGTGCTGTAGCCACTACCGAATCTGTCCCCTTCTATTGGGGACCCCCGAGAAGGCAGGGTTATGTTGTCCATGCGCCCATTTTTGGGCCTCTGGGAAGGCAGGGTGATGTAGCCACTACCGATTCCATTGGGGAACCTTGGAAAGCAGGGGTTAGTTAGCCATTTTGTCCCCATGTGGGGACCCCCGAGAAGGCAGGGTGGTGTAGCCCTTCCGCCCACATGTGGGCCCCCGAGATGGCAAGGGTTAAGCAGCCAACTACTGAGTGACAAAGGACAATGTGATGAAGTGGAGGTGCAATGCGCCTTGGGATCATTGTATATACTTTGTGTTCTGTCCCCTTCTATTCGGGACCCCGAGAAGGCAGGGGTTATGTAGCCAATGTGCCCATTTTTGGGCCCCCGAGTTTTGTGGGAAGCTGGTTACGTTCACCTCCACTGGGTACAGGGGAGGATGCCCTACATGTGGCATAACAAAAACAAACGCTTGGGGAGGGGTCTCTTGCAGACTCGGGACCAACTGGGAAGGCTATGCACCCTCCAAGAGCGAGTGGGATGCCCAAGGAGAGGACTAGCCATCTGCTCTCTGCACAGATTCACGGTCGGTTACGCTCTGCCCACCTTTGCACGGCTGGTCCGTGGCGCAGTGGGAGGCCAAGCTCGCCACCTGCGACAGAGTGGCGCTCCCTGGCCGCTGGTGGCTGGGGCTGTCATGTGACGACATCCGGAACCGGGTCCAGGCGTGCCCCAGCCCGCCGCCCCACACGCGGGTCATGGCCCACCACTTTGTCTATGACTGCAAGTACTGCGGCGACGTGGAGACGGGTGGGGTGGAGCTCAACCTCCCGGACGGCACGCGTTGCGACGACAACAACGCCGAGACGCGTGGCGACCGCTGCACCGGCGGCGTGTGCGCGGGGACCCCATACACGTGCGGCTTCTGCGAGCGGCACGACGGCGAGGACTGTGTGCGGCTGTCGCAGGTGAACGCCGCCACGGAGTGCGAAGCCCACCTGCACGGCGGCGAGTGCCAGGCGCTGCAGGACACCCTCATGGGCTGCCCCCATGTCTCCCACGTCCGCCCCACCGCCCCCGCCGACCGCGTTGTCCCGCAGCTCGCGGTCATGGGGCAGTGCTGCCACGCGTGCGCGGCGGGCGCGCCACTGGCGGGCTGCGCGTCGTGGAGCTACTCCGTGCAGACCCGCGAGTGCCGCCTGTACGCCGCCCGTGCGGATGCCATGGAGGACGGCCGCGCCGCGTTCAACTGGCACACGGGGCACGTCGGCGCGGGCGCGTGCGCTGAGCACGGGACGCAGCCGGAGTGCGAGGCCTCCGGACCGTGCGCGTGGGTCGCAGGCGCATGCCAGGCCGGCCCCCGGGCCCAGTGGTACTTCGAGGTGGCGCCCGTCAACGCGTCGCTGAACTACTACGACCGGGAGCGGGCCCTGACGCTGGTGGGCGAGGGGCCGCGGGCTTCAGCGGAGCTCTGCCGGGACTGGTGCGGCACGCTGTCCGTCAGCGGCGTGGCCGGGCAGGACTGTCAGGCGTGGAACTGGTGGGCGCTCAATCAGAGCTGCGAGCTGCTCCGCACAGTGCGGAGCTGGAGGCAGACGTCGGATCAGGTGCAAGTCCCCTCCCCCCCTCCCATGAGCGGCTGCGTGGCGCCCTGAGGGTGCACCGTAGATGACCACGTGTGCGCCTGCATGGCACCCTGAGGGTGCGTCCTGGGTGACCAAGTGCCCTGTGTGCGCCTGCACGGTGCCCTGAGGGTGCACTGCAGGTGACCAGGTACCCCATGAGTGACTGCACAGTGCCCACTGCAGGGGAGTCTCGGACACGCATGACCAGGCAGGGGTGTGGGTGTGTGTTGTAATTCGTGTATTTTTTTTTGTGGTAAATGCGGGTAACATTGTCACGTTGTGTCTTTTTTTTTTTGGGCGGTAATTGCAAGTGAACCACAGTCACGTTGACCGCAAAAAAAAATTACACGACTCTACCGCAAAAAAAATTGCGCAACTTTACCACAAAAAAATTGATACACTTGGGTAGCCAATCCGCCCACTTGTGGGCCACTGCTGATGTTCTCCCCCGCTTTGAAGCGTTGGGGACCCCCCCCCCCCGACTCTAGACGGCAGGGGCCATGTAGCCAATCCGCCCACTTATGGGCAACTGCTGCTTAGCCCCCCCCTCCCCCCCCGCTTTGAAGCGTCGTGGACCCCAGACAGCAGAGGTTATGTAGCCAATCCGACCATTCGTGGGTCACTGCTGATCTGCCCCCCCGTTTGAAGCGTTGGGACGCCCCCCGGGACGGCATGGGTTATGTAGCCAACCCGCCCACATGTGGGCCACTGCATCTGCCCCCAACACCCAAGTTCAAGGTGCATTTTCCGAGACTCATGGAGAGTGTTTAGGCCACCCCCCAGCCTGCTCAAAGGCAAGCATGCCTCCTCTGAGCGAAGCCCGAAATGCCCAGAGCCTAGGGAACAACCTTCCATGGCCGCTCCTGCCCACAAAGGAGGACACCCGTCCGAAGGTCCTCATCCGTGGAGAGTGGCGCAAGCTGCTGGATAGCTAACCCGATAATGCATCCGGTCACCTGGAGCGTGACCTGAAGCTCTTTGAGGAGCTACCCAAGTAGCTAGTAGTTGGGTTGTGCGCGGCTTGTCGGATGAACACTAGTCCCAGTGCAAAGCCCAAGTCCTCCAATGCCAAGATTGACCTCACCTACAAACTTGCTTGCTGCAACTACTTGTAGCGAGTGCATGTTTCGTAGGCCTTTTGTGTTACTATATTTTCCTCCGCCTGTTTGCTGTACCAAAAATGGAGCATATAAACATGCTACAATATCGGCCACATCCCAATGCCTTGGTGGCCATAGAGAATATGTCCATTTGCGCCATTGTAGTTATCTTCGCACTGCATGCAGGAGCCTTTGGGTCTTGAGCGTACCTCAATGGATATCCTTTCTGCCCATGTCCCAATTGAATGGTGGCAGTAACATTGGCTATTGCCTTGTCAAGACTCTTTTCTTCAGCCTTATGTTCATCACAATGCCGGTACACGAATGTTGGCCATGCCGCTTTCAGGAGTCTTTTCTTGAGGCTGGTTTTGTTTCTAGTACCAATTACCGGGGTAGTGCAGAGGGGAGCGCAGGGGCGAGGGATAGCGTGCTGGCTGGTGGCAGCCTCCAGAGCGCCCCGATAGCGGCATGGGCGCGGCTAAGTGCAAACCCATTCCTGGAGGTCGAAACGGGAGCCTCCGTCGAGGGCCTTGGGAGTGCATCATATGGCATGGCCCGCTAATTTGCGGAGTTGTCAGGGATGCCATGGTGCTCCTCCCATTGCCTGTGAGCCTTAAGATCGGCACCCAAATCCAAATCCTAATCCCCCCCCTCCCACCCCCGCTCAAGCAAGCCCCCCCCCCCCCCATGCCTCACGTGGACCCTCGCCCCTCCTCCCTTTCCAAATGCGTCCACTCCAACCGCAATTATAGCGGTGTTGAATGGCAAATAAGGGGCCATGAGCTCATTCAAGTGCTGTTTAAATTGCAAGAGTCACGCCGTCGCCGCAAACCCATGTTTGAATGCCCCGTTGTTGGGCGCACAAACGTGGTGTGTGTGTGGGGGGGGGGGGGTGGCATGACGCTTGGTTGGGTTGTTGTTTGCGGCATGCGGCACGTCTTGGCCTCTCACCACTTCTCCCTTTCCTTTCCTTGAGCCCTCTCCGTCCGTAGGCAGTGGTGCCTATTCGCCTCCAAAACCCTAGTGCCCCCCCTCTCCCTGTCTGACCTACCCTCACCCCCCTATCTCCGTTCCTGTCCCTCGGGAGATTGTGCCAATGGACCCCCCGAACTGACCGTGTTTCATTGCTCTGTGTCGGGTCCACATGGAAGAGGGCAACAACCCTCGCCGTTGGCCTCCTACTGCTGGGGAAGGGGGGTCATCAAGGCTGCGCACTAGTTTGGATTTGCCGGAGGACATGGTCGGCGGGGCCACGGGGACACCGTTTTTTTTTGGAAGGTGTGGGAGTGGGGCAGTGGTTCCCTCTGCCCACACGTGCCGCCTTTGCCCCTTTAGGGGGGCAAGGGGGGTTGAGGTGATTGATGATGTGCGAGCACGGGACATGGTTACGCAATCTATGGCCCCTTGCCAGCCAAATTTAGGTCATAGGTAGTAACCTAGTGGACTCTCACCGCATCTCTTGCTCCGCCGGTCTGCTACCATGAAAGGCGCGCATGGCATCTCACCGAATTTTCTCTTTTTTTTTTTTTGCTCTGCACACCCTGCGGCCCCGCCGTACGCCACCGTGCACACCCGAGGGACAACGGTGTGCGGCAGCTATGTGTATAGCGACCTAGTCGGCTATCAGACATCAGACATCAGACTTTTATGGACCATCACCCCCAACCCCCAACCCCCACCTCAACACCCTTTCTAACCCCCCCCCCCCCCCCTGTGTAAGACTTTGCCCCCCCCCTGTGCCCCCCCCCAATATCAGACTTGTCCCATTGTCACCACACCCTTGAGGTGTAGAAGTGGGTTGTGGTCTCGACCCTAGCGTCTGAAACCCAACCAGTGCTTGCAACCCCTTCAATGATGGTACGCCCCCCTCCCCCCCCACCCCACCCCATCTCTATGACTCAAACCGATCGGGGGGCTCATATGTGACTGAAGACAAGTGGGAACATAATCCTGATGTCTGGCCCAAGCAACCTCACCTGAGCCAATTGGGTCAGTTTTGCTGGTCGGGTGGGTGGGTGGGGGTTCATCGGGTTGGGCCGGAACTGTGGAGAGGGGGGGTAGTGGGTTTCGAGCACGGCACAGCACAGCACGGCACGGCACAGCACATCACAGCACATCACAGCACACCACAACACAGCACAACATACAGCATAGCACAGCATATTAGAGCACAACACAGCACAACACAGCCCCTACGGCCGCCCAAGAGAGCCTCCCTCCCTCCCTCCCTCCCTCCCTCCCTCCCTCCCCTCCCTCCCCTCCCTCCCTCCCTCCCACCCTGTCATTTCCCTGCTTGTGTGGTTGAGGTTAGGGAGGGTATGCCTGTTTTTCTTTTTCAGGTTTTCTTTTCTAGTAGAATGCTTTCCCGCCAGCTTACCAAGGTCCGAACCCCAAAAAAATTAAAATAGGAGGTATATTACTCCGTTCCTTAGTTAGTTCCGGTGGAGGGTGGATGGGGCACCGCTCCCCCGGGCGCCCCCTTGACACCTATTTACCCCCCCATCAATTTCATATGCCTCCCCTATCAATTTCATAGCCCCCCCCCCCATCCATTTCATAGCCCCCCCCACATCCATTTCATAGCCCCCCCTATCAATTTCATAGCCCCCTCCCATCCATTTCATAGCCCCCCCCCCCACATCCATTTCATAGCCCCCCCCTATCAATTTCATAGCCCCCCCCCTCCATTTCATAGCCCCTCCCGCATCAATTTCATAGCCTCCTCCCATCAATTTCATAGCCCCCCCCCCTGTCAATTTCATAGCCCCTCCCCCCATCAATTTCATAGCCCCTCCCCCATCAATTTCATAGCCCCCCCCCCATCAATTTCATAGCTCCTCCCCCATCAATTTCATAGCACCCCCCCCATCAATTTCATAGCCCCCCCCCCTATCAATTTCATAGCCCCCCCCCCTATCAATTTCATAGCCCCCCCCCATCAATTTCATAGCCCCCCCCCATCAATTTCATAGCCCTACCCCCCATCAATTTCACAGCCCTACCCCCCCATCAATTTCATAGCCCCACCCCCATCAATTTCATAGGTCTCCCCCATTCAATTTCATAGCCCCCCCCCCATCGATTTCATAGCCCCCTGCCCTATCAATTTTATAACCCCCCCTTTATCAATTTTATAGCCCCTCCCCCATCAATTTCATAGCCCCGCCCCCACCCATTTCATAGCCCCCCCATCAATTTCATATGCCCCCCTATCAATTTCATAGCCCCCCCCCCCATTCCAATACATAGCCCCCCCCCCCCCCCCCCCATCAATTTCATAGCCCCTCCCCCCATCAATTTCATAGCCCCTCCCCCATCAATTTCATAGCACCCCCCCCATCAATTTCATATGCCCCCCATCAATTTCATAGCCCCCCCCCATCAATTTCATAGCCCCCCCCCTATCAATTTCATAGCCCCCCCCCATCAATTTCATAGCCCCCTCCCCATCAATTTCATAGCCCTACCCCCCATCAATTTCACAGCCCTACCCCCCATCAATTTCATACCCCCACCCCCATCGATTTCATTGGTCTCCCCCATTCAATTTCATAGCCCCCCCCCATCGATTTCATAGCCCCCTGCCCTATCAATTTTATAACCCCCCCTTTATCAATTTCATAGCCCCTCCCCCGTCAATTCCATAGCCCCGCCCCCACCCATTTCATAGCCCCCCCCCATCAATTTCATATGCCCCCCTATCAATTTCATAGCCCCCCCCCCCCCCATCCAATACATAGCCTCCCCCCTATTAATTTCATAGCCCCCCCCCATCAATTTCATAGCCCCAGCCCCATGAATTTCATAGGTTCCCCCCATTCAATTTCATAGCCCCCCCCCCAAATCGATTTCATACCCCCCCCCCCCCTTGAATTCATAGCCCCCCCCCCCCCCAATTGATTCACAGGGGGGTGTAGACCCCTGTTAGGAATTGGCGCGTGGGCACGCGCTGATTCCTGGAGGGGTCTTATTTGGGGGGTCTAGACCCCCCAAATAATTGACGCATGGGCATCCGTCAAATATTTTGGGGGTGTAGACCCCCCAGATAACTGACGCATGGGTATGCGTCAAAAATTTGACGGACATACATCCGTCTAATATTCGGGGGGTGTAGACCCCCAAATATTTGACGGATGCATGTCCCCCAAATATTTGGGGGGTCTACAACCCCAAAATATTTGACGGATGCATGTCCGTCAAATATTTGACGCATGCCCATGCGTCAGCCCCCATCCGTGAAATATTTGGGGGGTGTACAGCCCCCAAATATTTGACAGAACCCCATCCGTGAAATATTTCGGGGGTGTACAGTCCCCAAATATTTGACGGAACCACATCCGTGAAATTTTTGGGGGCTGTAGACCCCCCAAATATTTGACGGAACGCCATCCGTGAAATATTTGGGGGGTGTAGACCCCCCAAATATTTGACGGAACCACATCCGTGAAATATTTGGGGGCTGTAGACCCCCCAAATATTTGACGGAACCCCATCCGTGAAATATTTGGGGGCTGTAGACCCCCCAAATATTTGACGGAACCACATCTGTGCAATATTTGGGGGGTGTACAGCCCCCGAATATTTGACGGAACCACATCCGTGAAATATTTGGGGGCCGTAGACCCCCCAAATATTTGACGAAACCCCATCTGTGAAATATTTTGGGGGTGTGCAGCCCCCAAATATTTGACGGAACCCCATCCGTGAAATATTCGGGGGGTCTACAGCCCCCAAATATTCGACGGAACCCCATCCGTGAAATATTTGGGGGGTGTACAGCCCCCAAATATTTGACGGACCGCCATCCGTGAAATATTTCGGGGCTGTAGACCCCCCAAATATTTGACGGAACCACATCCGTGAAATATTTTGGGGCTGTAGACCCCCCAAATATTTGACGGAACCCCATCCGCGAAATACTTGGGGGGTCTACAGCCCCGAAATATTTCACGGAACCGCATCTGTGAAATGTTTAGGGGCTGTAGACCCCCCAAATATTTGACGGAACCCCATCTGTGAAATATTTGGGGGCTGTAGACCCCCCAAATATTTGACGGAACCCCATCCGTGAAATATTTGGGGGGTGTACAGCCCCCAAATATTTGACGGAACCACATCCGTGAAATATTTGGGGGCCGTAGACCCCCCAAATATTTGACGGAACCCCATCTGTGAAATATTTCGGGGGTGTACAGCCCCCAAATATTTGACGGAACCCCATCCGGAAACATTTGGGGGGTCTACAGCCCCCAAATATTTGACGGAACCCCATCCGTGAAATATTTGGGGGGTGTAAAGCCCCCAAATATTTGACGGAACGCCATCCGTGAAATATTTGGGGGGTGTACAGCCCCCAAATTTTTGACGGAACGCCATCCGTGAAATGTTTGGGGGGTGTACAGCCCCCAAATATTTGACGGAACCCCATCCGTGAACTATTTGGGGGCTGTAGGCCCCCCAAATATTTGACGGAACCCCATCCGGAAACATTTGGGGGGTCTACAGCCCCCAAATATTTGACGGAACCCCATCCGTGAAATATTTGGGGGGTGTACAGCCCCCAAATATTTGACGGAACGCCATCCGTGAAATATTTGGGGGGTGTACAGCCCCCAAATTTTTGACGGAACGCCATCCGTGAAATGTTTGGGGGGTGTACAGCCCCCAAATATTTGACGGAACCCCATCCGTGAACTATTTGGGGGCTGTAGGCCCCCCAAATATTTGACGGAACCACATCCGTGAAATATTTGGGGGCTGTAGACCCCCCAAATATTTGACGGAACCACATCCGTGAAATATTTGGGGGCTGTAGACCCCCCAAATATTTGACGGAACCCCATCCGTGAAATATTTGGGGGCTGTAGACCCCCCAAATATTTGACGGAACCCCACCCGTGAAATATTTGAGGGGTGTACAGCACCCAAATATTTGACGGAACCACATCCGTGAAATATTTGGGGGCTGTAGACCCCCCAAATATTTGACGGAACCCCATCCGTGAAATATTTTGGGGGTGTACAGCCCCCAAATATTTGACGGAACCCCATCCGTGAAATATTTGGGGGGTGTACAGCCCCCAAATATTTGACGGACCGCCATCCGTGAAATATTTCGGGGCTGTAGACCCCCCAAATATTTGACGGAACCACATTTGTGAAATATTTTGGGGCTGTAGACCCCCCAAATATTTGACGGAACCCCATCCGCGAAATACTTGGGGGGTCCACAGCCCCGAAATATTTCACGGAACCGCATCCGTGAAATGTTTAGGGGCTGTAGACTCCCCAAATATTTGACGGAACCCCATCTGTGAAATATTTGGGGGCTGTAGACCCCCCAAATATTTGACGGAACCCCATCCGTGAAATATTTGGGGGGTCTACAGCCCCCAAATATTTGACGAAACCACATCCGTGAAATATTTGGGGGCTGTAGACCCCCCAAATATTTGACGGAACGCCATCCGTGAAATATTTGGGGGCTGTAGACGCCCCAAATATTTGACGGAACCACATCTGTGCAATATTTGGGGGGTGTACAGTCCCCAAATATTTGACGGAACCACATCCGTGAAATATTTGGGGGGTCTACAGCCCCCAAATATTCAACGGAACCCCATCTGTGAAATATTTGGGGAGTGTACAGCCCCCAAATATTTGACGGAACGCCATCCGTGAAATATTTGGGAGTGTACAGCCCCCAAATTTTTGACGGAACGTCATCCGTGAAATGTTTGGGGGCTGTAAACCCCCCCAAACATTTGACGGAACCACATGCGTGAAATATTTTGGGGCTGTAGACCCCCCAAATATTTGACGGAACCCCATCCGCGAAATACTTGGGGGGTCTACAGCCCCCAAATTTTTGACGGAACGCCATCCGTGTAATGTTTGGGGGGTGTACAGCCCCCAAATATTTGACGGAACCCCATCCGTGAAATATTTTGGGGCTGTAGGCCTGCCAAATATTTGACGGAACCACATCCGTGAAATATTTGGGGGCTGTAGACCCCCCAAATATTTGACGGAACCCCATCCGTGAAATATTTGGGGGATGTGCAGCCCCCAAATATTTGACGGAACCCCTTCTGTGAAATATTTGGGGGCTGTAGACCCCCCAAATATTTGACGGAACCCCACCCGTGAAATATTTGAGGGGTGTACAGCACCCAAATATTTGACGGAACCACATCCGTGAAATATTTGGGGGCTGTAGACCCCCCAAATATTTGACGGAACCCCATCCGTGAAATATTTGGGGGGTGTACAGCCCCCAAATATTTGACGGAACGCCATCCGTGAAATATTTGGGGGCTGTAGACCCCACAAATATTTGACGGAACCCCATCCGTGAAATATTTCGGGGGTGTAGACCCCCCAAATATTTTACAGAACCACATCCGTGAAATATTTGGGGGCTGTAGACCCCCCAAATATTTGACGGAACCCCATCCGTGAAATATTTGGGGGCTGTAGACCCCCCAAATATTTGACGGAACCACATCCGTGAAATATTTGGGGGCTGTAGACCCCCCAAATATTTGACGGAACCCCACCCGTGAAATATTTGAGGGGTGTACAGCACCCAAATATTTGACGGAACCCCATCCGTGAAATATTTTCGGGGGTCTACAGCCCCCAAATATTTGACGGAACCACATCCGTGAAATATTTGGGGGCTGTAGACCCCCCAAATATTTGACGGAACCCCATCCATCAAACATTTGGGGGCTGTAGGCCCCCAAATATTTGACGGAACCCCACCCGTGAAATATTTGGGGGGTGTAGACCCCCCAAATATTTGACGGAACGCCATCCGTGAAATATTTGGGGGCTGTAGACCCCCCAAATATTTGACGGAACCACATCTGTGCAATATTTGGGGGGTGTACAGCCCCCAAATATTTGACGGAACCACATCCGTGAAATATTTGGGGGCCGTAGACCCCCCAAATATTTGACGGAACCCCATCTGTGAAATATTTCGGGGG
The DNA here is from genome assembly GCA_964036045.1 of Eutreptiella sp. 'Long Island Sound 2002'. Taxonomy (NCBI): domain Eukaryota; phylum Euglenozoa; class Euglenophyceae; order Eutreptiales; family Eutreptiaceae; genus Eutreptiella; species Eutreptiella sp. 'Long Island Sound 2002'. Next base: position 27,417,022 of record OZ038391.1, on the reverse strand, counting down.
TGTACAGCCCCCAAATATTCGACGGAACCCCATCCGTGAAATATTTGGGGGGTGTACAGCCCCCAAATATTTGACGGAACGCCATCCGTGAAATATTTGGGGGGTGTACAGCCCCCAAATTTTTGACGGAACGCCATCCGTGAAATTTTTGGGGGCTGTAAACCCCCCCAAACATTTGACGGAACCACATGCGTGAAATATTTTGGGGCTGTAGACCCCCCAAATATTTGAGGGAACCCCATCCGCGAAATACTTGGGGGGTCTACAGCCCCCAAATTTTTGACGGAACGCCATCCGTGAAATGTTTGGGGGGTGTACAGCCCCCAAATATTTGACGGAACCCCATCCGTGAAATATTTTGGGGCTGTAGGCCCCCCAAATATTTGACGGAACCGCATCCGTGAAATATTTGGGGGCTGTAGACCCCCCAAATATTTGACGGAACCACATCCGTGAAATATTTGGGGGCTGTAGACCCCCCAAATATTTGACGGAACCGCATCCGTGAAATATTTCGGGGGTGTAGACCCCCCAAATATTTTACGGAACCACATCCGTGAAATATTTGGGGGGTGTACAGCCCCCAAATATTTGACGGAACCCCATCCGTGAAATATTTTCGGGGGTCTACAGCCCCCAAATATTTGACGGAACCACATCCGTGAAATATTTGGGGGCTGTAGACCCCCCAAATATTTGACAGAACCCCATCCATGAAACATTTGGGGGCTGTAGACCCCCCAAATATTTGACGGAACCCCATCCGTGAAATATTTGGGGGGTGTAGACCCCCCAAATATTTGACGGAACGCCATCCGTGAAATATTTGGGGGCTGTAGACCCCCCAAATATTTGACGGAACCACATCTGTGCAATATTTGGGGGGTGTACAGCCCCCAAATATTTGACGAAACCACATCCGTGAAATATTTGGGGGCCGTAGACCCCCCAAATATTTGACGGAACCCCATCTGTGAAATATTTCGGGGGTGTACAGCCCCCAAATATTTGACGGAACCCCATCCGGAAACATTTGGGGGGTCTACAGCCCCCAAATATTCGACGGAACCCCATCCGTGAAATATTTGGGGGGTGTACAGCCCCCAAATATTTGACGGAACGCCATCCGTGAAATATTTGGGGGGTGTACAGCCCCCAAATTTTTGACGGAACGCCATCCGTGAAATGTTTGGGGGCTGTAAACCCCCCCAAACATTTGACGGAACCACATGCGTGAAATATTTTGGGGCTGTAGACCCCCCAAATATTTGAGGGAACCCCATCCGCGAAATACTTGGGGGGTCTACAGCCCCCAAATTTTTGACGGAACGCCATCCGTGAAATGTTTGGGGGGTGTACAGCCCCCAAATATTTGACGGAACCCCATCCGTGAAACATTTGGGGGCTATAGGCCCCCCAAATATTTGACGGAACCACATCCGTGAAATATTTGGGGGCTGTAGACCCCCCAAATATTTGACGGAACCACATCCGTGAAATATTTGGGGGCTGTAGACGCCCCAAATATTTGACGGAACCCCAGCCGTGAAATATTTGAGGGGTGTACAGCACCCAAATATTTGACGGAACCACATCCGTGAAATATTTGGGGGCTGTAGACCCCCCAAATATTTGACGGAACCCCATCCGTGAAATATTTGGGGGGTGTACAGCCCCCAAATATTTGACCGAACGCCATCCGTGAAATATTTGGGGGCTGTAGACCCCCCAAATATTTGACGGAACCCCATCCGTGAAATATTTTCGGGGGTCTACAGCCCCCAAATATTTGACGGAACCACATCCGTGAAATATTTGGGGGCTGTAGACCCCCCAAATATTTGACGGAACCCCATCCATGAAATATTTGGGGGCTGTAGACCCCCCAAATATTTGACGGAACCACATCCGTGAAATATTAGGGGGCTGTAGACCCCCCAAATATTTGACGGAACCCCATCCGTGAAATATTTGGGGGCTGTACAGCCCCCAAACATTTGACGGAACCCCATCCGTGAAATATTTGGGGGGTGTACAGCCCCCAAATATTTGACGGAACCCCATCCGTGAAATATTTGGGGGGTGTACAGCCCCCAAATATTTGACGGAACGCCATCCGTGAAATATTTGGGGGCTGTACGGCCCCCAAATATTTGACGGAACCCCAACCGTGAAATATTTGGGGGCTCTACAGCCCCCAAATATTTGACGGAACCCCATCCGTGCAATATTTGGGGGATGTGCAGCCCCCAAATATTTGACGGAACCCCATCTGTGAAATATTTGGGGGCTGCAGACCCCCCAAATATTTGACGGAACGCCATCCGTGAAATATTTTGGGGCTGTAGACCCCCCAAATATTTGACGGAACCCCACCCGTGAAATATTTGAGGGGTGTACAGCACCCAAATATTTGACGGAACCACATCCGTGAAATATTTGGGGGCTATAGACCCCCCAAATACTTGACGGAACCCCATCCGTGAAATATTTGGGGGGTGTACAGCCCCCAAATATTTGACGGAACCCCATCCGTGAAATATTTTGGGGCTGTAGACCCCCCAAATATTTGACGGAACCCCATCCGTGAAATATTTGGGGGGATGTACAGCCCCCAAATATTTGACGGAACCCCGTCCGTGAAATATTTGGGGGGTCTACAGCCCCCAAATATTTGACGGAACCCCATCCGTGAAATATTTGGGGGGTGTACAGCCCCCAAATATTTGACGGAACGCCATCCGTGAAATATTTGGGGGCCGTAGACCCCCCAAATATTTGACGGAACCCCATCCGTGAAATTTTGGGGGGGCTCTACAGCCCCCAAAATATTTGACGGAACCACATCCGTGAAATGTTTGGGGGGTGTACAGCCCCCAAATATTTGACGGAACCACATCCGTGAAATATTTGGGGGCTGTAGACCCCCCAAATATTTGACGGAACCCCATCCGTGAAATATTTGGGGGCTGTAGACCCCCCAAATATTTGACGGAACCACGTCCGTGAAATATTTGGGGGCTGTAGACCCCCCAAATATTTGATGGAACCCCATCCGTGAAATATTTGGGGGCTGTAGACCCGCCAAATTTTTGACGGAACCACATCCGTGAAATATTTGGGGGCTGTAGACCCCCCAAATATTTGACGGAACCCCATCCGTGAAATATTTGGGGGGTGTAAAGCCCCCAAATATTTGACGGAACCCCATCCGTGAAATATTTGGGGGCTGTAGGCCCCCCAAATATTTGACGGAACCACATCCGTGAAATATTTTGGGGCTGTAGACCCCCCAAATATTTGACGGAACCCCATCCGTGAAATTTTGGGGGGGCTCTACAGCCCCCAAATATTTGACGGAACCCCATCCGTGAAATATTTGGGGGCTGTAGACCCCCCAAATATTTGACGGAACCACATCCGTGAAATATTTGGGGGCTGTGGACCCCCCAAATATTTGACGGAACCCCATCCATGAAATATTTGGGGGGTGTAAAGCCCCCAAATATTTGACGGAACCCCATCCGCCAAACATTTTGGGGGTCTACAGCCCCCAAATATTTGACGGAACCCCATCCGTGAAATATTTGGGGGCTGTAGACCCCCCAAATATTTGACGGAACCACATCCGTGAAACGTTTGGGGGCTGTAGACCCCCCAAATATTTGACGGAAACCCATCCGTGAAATATTTGGGGGGTGTACAGCCCCCAAACATTTGACGGAACCCCATCCGTGAAATATTTGGGGGGTCTACAGCCCCCAAATATTCGACGGAACCCCATCCGTGAAATATTTGGGGGGGTGTACAGCCCCCAAATATTTGACGGAACGCCATCCGTGAAATATTTGGGGGGTGTACAGCCCCCAAATATTTGACGGAAACCCATCCGTGAAATATTTGGGGGGTGTACAGCCCCCAAATATTTGACGGAACCCCATCCGTGAAATATTTGGGGGGTCTACAGCCCCCAAATATTCGACGGAACCCCATCCGTGAAATATTTGGGGGGGTGTACAGCCCCCAAATATTTGACGGAACGCCATCCGTGAAATATTTGGGGGGTCTACAGCCCCCAAATATTCGACGGAACGCCATCCGTGAAATATTTGGGGGCTGTAGACCCCTCAAATATTTGACAGAACACCATCCGTGAAATATTTGGGGGCTGTACAGCCCCCAAATATTTGACGGAACCCCATCCGTGAAATATTTGGGGGATGTGCAGCCCCCAAATATTTGACAGAACCCCATCTGTGAAATATTTGGGGGCTGTAGACCCCCCAAATATTTGACGGAACCCCATCCGTGAAATATTTGGGGGGTCTACAGCGCCCAAATATTTGACGGAACCCCATCCGTGAAACATTTGGGGGATGTGCAGCCCCCAAATATTTGACGGAACCCCATCTGTGAAATATTGCGGGGCTGTAGACCCCCCAAATATTTGACGGAATGCCATCCGTGAAATATTTGGGGGTTGTAGACCCCCCAAATATTTGACGGAACCACATCCGTGAAATATTTGGGGGCTGTAGACCCCCCAAATATTTGACGGAACCCCATCCGTGAAATATTTGGGGGCTGTACAGCCCCCAAATATTTGACGGAACCCCATCCGTGAAATATTTGGGGGGTGTACAGCCCCCAAATATTTGACGGAACCCCATCCGTGAAATATTTGGGGGATGTGCAGCCCCCAAATATTTGACGGAACCCCATCTGTGAAATATTTGGGGGCTATAGACCCCCCAGATATTTGACGGAACCCCATCCGTGAAATATTTGGGGGGTCTACAGCCCCCAAATATTCGACGGAACCCCATCCGTGAAATATTTGGGGGGTCTACAGCCCCCAAATATTCGACGGAACCCCATCCGTGAAATATTTGGGGGCTGTAGACCCCCCAAATATTTGACGGAACCCCATCCGTGAAATATTTGGGGGGTCTACAGCCCCCAAACATTTGACGCAACCCCATCCGTGAAATATTTGGGGGGTGTACAACCCCCAAATGTTTGACGGAACCCCATCCGTGAAATATTTGGGGGGTGTACAGCCCCCAAATATTTGACGGAACGCCATCCGTGAAATATTTGGGGGCTGTAGAGCCCCCAAATATTTGATGGAACCACATCCGTGAAATATTTGGGGGCTGTAGACCCCCCAAATATTTGACGGAACCCCATCCGTGAAATATTTGGGGGCTGTACAGCCCCCAAATATTTGACGGAACCCCATCCGTGAAATGTTTGGGGAGTCTACAGCCCCCAAATATTTGACGGAACCACATCCGTGAAATATTTGGAGGATGTGCAGCCGCCAAATATTTGACGGAACCCCATCTGTGAAATATCTGGGGGCTGTAGACCCCCCAAATATTTGACGGAACGCCATCCGTGAAATATTTGGGGGCTGTACAGCCCCCAAATATTTGACGGAACCCCATCCGTGAAATATTTGGGGGGTCTACAGCCCCCAAATATTCGACGGAACCCCATCCCTGAAACATTTGGGGGGGTGTACAGCCCGCAAATATTTGACGGAACACCATCCGTGAAATATTTGGGGGGTCTACAGCCCCCAAATATTCGACGGAACCACATCCGTGAAATATTTGGGGGCTATAGACCCCCCAAATATTTGACGGAACCCCATCCGTGAAATTTTGGGGGGGCTCTACAGCCCCCAAATATTTGACGGAACCCCATCCGTGAAATATTTGGGGGCTGTAGACCTCCCAAATATTTGACGGAACCACATCCGTGAAATATTTGGGGGCTGTAGACCCCCCAAATATTTGACGGAACCCCATCCATGAAATATTTGGGGGGTGTAAAGCCCCCAAATATTTGACGGAACCCCATCCGTGAAACATTTTGGGGGTCTACAGCCCCCAAATATTTGACGGAACCCCATCCGTGAAACATTTGGGGGCTGTAGACCCCCCAAATATTTGACGGAACCACATCCGTGAAATGTTTGGGGCTCTAGACCCCCCAAATATTTGACGGAAACCCATCCGTGAAATATTTTGGGGGTGTACAGCCCCCAAATATTTGACGGAACCCCATCCGTGAAATATTTGGGGGGTCTTCAGCCCCCAAATATTCGACGGAACCCCATCCGTGAAATATTTGGGGGGATGTACAGCCCCCAAATATTTGACGGAACGCCATCCGTGAAATATTTCGGGGGTGTACAGCCCCCAAATATTTGACGGAAACCCATCCGTGAAATATTTGGGTGGTGTACAGCCCCCAAATATTTGACGGAACCCCATCCGTGACATATTTGGGGGGTCTACAGCCCCCAAATATTCGACGGAACCCCATCCGTGAAATATTTGGGGGGGTCTACAGCCCCCAAATATTTGACCGAACGCCATCCGTGAAATATTTGGGGGCTGTAGACCCCCCAAATATTTGACGGAACCCCATCCGTGAAATATTTGGGGGGTCTACAGCCCCCAAATATTCGACGGAACCCCATCCGTGAAATATTTGGGGGGTCTACAGCCCCCAAATATTCGACGGAACCCCATCCGTGAAATATTTGGGGGCTGTAGACCCCCCAAATATTTGACGGAACCCCATCCGTGAAATATTTGGGGGGTCTACAGCCCCCAAACATTTGACGCAACCCCATCCGTGAAATATTTGGGGGGTGTACAACCCCCAAATGTTTGACGGAACCCCATCCGTGAAATATTTGGGGGGTGTACAGCCCCCAAATATTTGACGGAACGCCATCCGTGAAATATTTGGGGGCTGTAGAGCCCCCAAATATTTGACGGAACCACATCCGTGAAATATTTGGGGGCTGTAGACCCCCCAAATATTTGACGGAACCCCATCCGTGCAATATTTGGGGGCTGTACAGCCCCCAAATATTTGACGGAACCCCATCCGTGAAATGTTTGGGGAGTCTACAGCCCCCAAATATTTGACGGAACCCCATCCGTGAAATGTTTGGGGGATGTGCAGCCGCCAAATATTTGACAGAACCCCATCTGTGAAATATTTGGGGGCTGTAGACCCCCCAAATATTTGACGGAACGCCATCCGTGAAATATTTGGGGGCTGTACAGCCCCCAAATATTTGACGGAACCCCATCCGTGAAATATTTGGGGGGTCTACAGCCCCCAAATATTTGACGGAACCCCATCCCTGAAACATTTGGGGGGGTGTACAGCCCGCAAATATTTGACGGAACGCCATCCATGAAATATTTGGGGGGTCTACAGCCCCCAAATATTCGACGGAACCACATCCGTGAAATATTTGGGGGCTATAGACCCCCCAAATATTTGACGGAACCCCATCCGTGAAATTTTGGGGGGGCTCTACAGCCCCCAAATATTTGACGGAACCCCATCCTCGAAATATTTGGGGGCTGTAGACCTCCCAAATATTTGACGGAACCACATCCGTGAAATATTTGGGGGCTGTAGACCCCCCAAATATTTGACGGAACCCCATCCATGAAATATTTGGGGGGTGTAAAGCCCCCAAATATTTGACGGAACCCCATCCGTGAAACATTTTGGGGGTCTACAGCCCCCAAATATTTGACGGAACCCCATCCGTGAAACATTTGGGGGCTGTAGACCCCCCAAATATTTGACGGAACCACATCCGTGAAATGTTTGGGGGTCTAGACCCCCCAAATATTTGACGGAAACCCATCCGTGAAATATTTGGGGGGTGTACAGCCCCCAAATATTTGACGGAACCCCATCCGTGAAATATTTGGGGGGTCTACAGCCCCCAAATATTCGACGGAACCCCATCCGTGAAATATTTGGGGGGATGTACAGCCCCCAAATATTTGACGGAACGCCATCCGTGAAATATTTGGGGGGTGTACAGCCCCCAAATATTTGACGGAAACCCATCCGTGAAATATTTGGGGGGTGTACAGCCCCCAAATATTTGACGGAACCCCATCCGTGAAATATTTGGGGGGTCTACAGCCCCCAAATATTCGACGGAACCCCATCCGTGAAATATTTGGGGGGGTCTACAGCCCCCAAATATTTGACGGAACGCCATCCGTGAAATATTTGGGGGCTGTAGACCCCCCAAATATTTGATGGAACACCATCCGTGAAATATTTGGGGGCTGTACAGCCCCCAAATATTTGACGGAACCCCATCCGTGAAATATTTGGGGGATGTGCAGCCCCCAAATATTTGACGGAACCCCATCTGTGAAATATTTGGGGGCTGTAGACCCCCCAAATATTTGACGGAACCCCATCCGTGAAATATTTGGGGGGTCTACAGCGCCCAAATATTTGACGGAACCCCATCCGTGAAATATTTGGGGGATGTGCAGCCCCCAAATATTTGACGGAACCCCATCTGTGAAATATTTCGGGGCTGTAGACCCCCCAAATATTTGACGGAACCCCATCTGTGAAATATTTGGGGGCTGTAGACCCCCCAAATATTTGACGGAACCACGTCCGTGAAATATTTGGGGGCTGTAGACCCCCCAAATATTTGACGGAACCCCATCCGTGAAATATTTGGGGGGTGTACAGCCCCCAAATATTTGACGGAACCCCATCCGTGAAATATTTGGGGGGTCTACGGCCCCCAAATATTTGACGGAACCCCATCCGTGAAATATTTGGGGGATGTGCAGCCCCCAAATATTTGACGGAACCCCATCTGTGAAATATTTGGGGGCTATAGACCCCCCAGATATTTGACGGAACCCCATCCGTGAAATATTTGGGGGGTGTACAGCCCCCAAATATTTGACGGAACCCCATCCGTGAAATATTTGGGGGGTCTACAGCCCCCAAATATTCGACGGAACCCCATCCGTGAAATATTTGGGGGCTGTAGACCCCCCAAATATTTGACGGAACCCCATCCGTGAAATATTTGGGGGGTCTACAGCCCCCAAACATTTGACGGAACCCCATCCGTGAAATATTTGGGGGGTGTACAACCCCCAAATGTTTGACGGAACCCCATCCGTGAAATATTTGGGGGGTGTACAGCCCCCAAATATTTGACGGAACGCCATCCGTGAAATATTTGGGGGCTTTAGACCCCCCAAATATTTGACGGAACCACATCCGTGAAATATTTGGGGGCTGTAGACCCCCCAAATATTTGACGGAACCACGTCCGTGAAATATTTGGGGGCTGTAGACCCCCCAAATATTTGACGGAACCCCATCCGTGAAATATTTGGGGGGTGTACAGCCCCCAAATATTTGACGGAACGCCATCCGTGAAATATTTGGGGGCTGTAGACCCCCCAAATATTTGACGGAACCACATCCGTGAAATATTTGGGGGCTGTAGACCCCCCAAATATTTGACGGAACCCCATCCGTGAAATATTTGGGGGCTGTACAGCCCCCAAATATTTGACGGAACCCCATCCGTGAAATATTTGGGGGGTCTACAGCCCCCAAATATTTGACGGAACCCCATCCGTGAAATATTTGGGGGATGTGCAGCCGCCAAATATTTGACGGAACCCCATCTGTGAAATATTTGGGGGCTGTAGACCCCCCAAATATTTGACGGAACCCCATCGGTGAAAGATTTGGGGGGTGTACAGCCCCCAAATATTTGACGGAACCCCATCCGTGAAATATTTGGGGGGTGTACAGCCCCCAAATATTTGACGGAACGCCATCCGTGAAATATTTGGGGGCTGTAGACCCCCCAACTATTTGACGGAACCCCATCCGTGAAATTTTGGGGGGGCTCTACAGCCCCCAAATATTTGACGGAACCCCATCCGTGAAATGTTTGGGGGGTGTACAGCTCCCAAATATTTGACGGAACCACATCCGTGAAATATTTGGGGGCTGTAGACCCCCAAATATTTGACGGAACCCCATCCGTGAAATATTTGGGGGGTCTACAGCCCCCAAATATTCCACGGAACCCCATCTGTGAAATATTTGGGGGGGTGTACAGCCCCCAAATATTTGACGGAACGCCATCCGTAAAATATTTGGGGGGTCTACAGCCCCCAAATATTTGACGGAACCACATCCGTGAAATATTTGGGGGCTGTAGACCCCCCAAATATTTGACGGAACCCCATCCGTGAAATTGGGGGGGGGGCTCTACAGCCCCCAAATATTTGACGGAACCCCATCCGTGAAATGTTTGGGGGGTGTACAGCCCCCAAATATTTGACGGAACCACATCCGTGAAATATTTGGGGGCTGTAGACCCCCCAAATATTTGACGGAACCACATCTGTGAAATATTTGGGGGCTGTAGACCCCCCAAATATTTGAGGGAACCCCATCCGTGAAATATTTGGGGGCTGTAGACCCCCCAAATATTTGACGGAACCACGTCCGTGAAATATTTGGGGGCTGTAAACACCCCAAATATTTGACGGAACCACATCCGTGAAATATTTGGGGGGTCTACAGCCCCCAAATATTTGACGGAACCCCATCCGTGAAATATTTGGGGGGTCTACAGCCCCCAAATATTTGACGGAACCCCATCCGTGAAATATTTGGGGGATGTGCAGCCCCCAAATATTTGATGGAACCCCATCTGTGAAAGATTTGGGGGCTATAGACCCCCCAAATATTTGACGGAACCCCATCCGTGAAATATTTGGGGGGTCTACAGCCCCCAAATATTCGACGGAACCCCATCCGTGAAATATTTGGCGGCTGTAGACCCCCCAAATATTTGACGGAACCCCATCCGTGAAATATTTGGGGGGTGTACAGCCCCCAAACATTTGACGGAACCCCATCCGTGAAATATTTGGGGGGTGTACAACCCCCAAATGTTTGACGGAACCCCATCCGTGAAATATTTGGGGGACGTACAGCCCCCAAATATTTGACGGAACGCCATCCGTGAAATATTTGGGGGCTGTACACCCCCCAAATATTTGACGGAACCACATCAGTGAAATATTTGGGGGGGGTGTACAGCCCCCAAATATTTGACGGAACGCCATCCGTGAAATATTTGGGGGCCGTACAGCCCCCAAATATTTGACGGAACCCCATCCGTGAAATATTTGGGGGGTCTACAGCCCCCAAATATTTGACGGAACCACATCCGTGAAATATTTGGGGGCTATAGACCCCCCAAATATTTGACGGAACCCCATCCGTGAAATATTTGGGGGGTGTACAGCCCCCAAATATTTGACGGAACCCCATCACTGAAATATTTTGGGGCTGTAGACCCCCCAAATATTTGACGGAGCCCCATCCGTGAAATATTTGGGGGGTCTACAGCCCCCAAATATTTGACGGAACCCCATCCGTGAAATATTTGGGGGGTCTACAGCGCCCAAATATTTGACGGAACGCCATCCGTGAAATATTTGGGGGCTGTAGACCCCCCAACTATTTGACGGAACCCCATCCGTGAAATTTTGGGGGGGCTCTACAGCCCCCAAATATTTGACGGAACCCCATCCGTGAAATGTTTGGGGGGTGTACAGCCCCCAAATATTTGACGGAACCACATCCGTGAAATATTTGGGGGCTGCAGACCCCCCAAATATTTGACGGAACCACATCTGTGAAATATTTGGGGGCTGTAGACCCCCCAAATATTTGAGGGAACCCCACCCGTGAAATATTTGGGGGCTGTAGACCCCCCAAATATTTGACGGAACCACGTCCGTGAAATATTTGGGGGCTGTAGACCCCCCAAATATTTGACGGAACCCCATCCGTGAAATGTTTGGTGGGTGTACAGCCCCCAAATATTTGACGGAACCCCATCCGTGAAATATTTGGGGGCTGTAGACCCCCGAAATATTTGACGGAACCCCATCTGTGAAATATTTGGGGGCCGTACAGCCCCCAAATATTTGACGGAACCCCATCCGTGAAATATTTGGGGGGTCTACAGCCCCCAAATATTTGACGGAACCCCATCCGTGAAATATTTGGGGGATGTGCAGCCCCCAAATATTTGACGGAACCCCATCTGTGAAATATTTGGGGGCTGTAGACCCCCCAAATATTTGACGGAACGCCATCCGTGAAATATTTTGGGGCTGTAGACCCCCCAAATATTTGACGGAACCACATCCGTGAAATATTTGGGGGCTATAGACCCCCCAAATATTTGACGGAACCCCATCTGTGAAATATTTGGGGGGTGTACAGCCCCCAAATATTTGACGGAACCCCATCAGTGAAATATTTTGGGGCTGTAGACCCCCCAAATATTTGACGGAACCCCATCCGTGAAATATTTGGGGGGTCTACAGCCCCCAAATATTTGACGGAACCCCATCCGTGAAATATTTGGGGGGTCTACAGCGCCCAAATATTTGACGGAACGCCATCCGTGAAATATTTGGGGGCTGTAGACCCCCCAACTATTTGACGGAACCCCATCCGTGAAATATTTGGGGGGTCTACAGCCCCCAAATATTTGACGGAACCCCATCCGTGAAATATTTGGGGGGTCTACAGCGCCCAAATATTTGACGGAACGCCATCCGTGAAATATTTGGGGGCTGTAGACCCCCCAACTATTTGACGGAACCCCATCCGTGAAATTTTGGGGGGGCTCTACAGCCCCCAAATATTTGACGGAACCCCATCCGTGAAATGTTTGGGGGGTGTACAGCCCCCAAATATTTGACGGAACCACATCCGTGAAATATTTGGGGGCTGTAGACCCCCCAAATATTTGACGGAACCACATCTGTGAAATATTTGGGGGCTGTAGACCCCCCAAATATTTGAGGGAACCCCATCCGTGAAATATTTGGGGGCTGTAGACCCCCCAAATATTTGACGGAACCACGTCCGTGAAATATTTGGGGGCTGTAGACCCCCCAAATATTTGACGGAACCCCATCCGTGAAATGTTTGGTGGGTGTACAGCCCCCAAATATTTGACGGAACCACATCCGTGAAATATTTGGGGGCTGTAGACCCCCCAAATATTTGACGGAACCCCATCCGTGAAATATTTGGGGGCTGTAGACCCCGCAAATATTTGATGGAACCCCATCCGTGCAATATTTGGGGGCTGTAGACCCCCCAAATATTTGACGGAACCCCATCCGTGAAATATTTGGGGGGTGTAAAGCCCCCAAATATTTGACGGAACCCCATCTGTGAAATATTTGGGGGCTGTAGACCCCCCAAATATTTGACAGAACCCCATCTGTGAAATATTTGGGGGCCGTACAGCCCCCAAATATTTGACGGAACCCCATCCGTGAAATATTTGGGGGGTCTACAGCCCCCAAAAATTTGACGGAACCCCATCCGTGGAATATTTGGGGGATGTGCAGCCCCCAAATATTTGACGGAACCCCATCTGTGAAATATTTGGGGGCTGTAGACCCCCCAAATATTTGACGGAACGCCATCCGTGAAATATTTGGGGGCTGTAGACCCCCCAAATATTCGACGGAACCCCATCCGTGAAATATTTGGGGGCTGTAGACCCCCCAACTATTTGACGGAACCCCATCCGTGAAATATTTGGGGGGTCTACAGCCCCCAAACATTTGACGGAACCCCATCCGTGAAAGATTTGGGGGGTGTACAGCCCCCAAATATTTGACGGAACCCCATCAGTGAAATATTTGGGGGGTGTACAGCCCCCAAATATTTGACGGAACGCCATCCGTGAAATATTTGGGGGCTGTAGACCCCCCAAATATTTGACGGAACCACATCCGTGAAATATTTGGGGGCTGTAGACCCCCCAAATATTTGACGGAACCCCATCCGTGAAATATTTGGGGGCTGTACAGCCCCCAAATATTTGACGGAACCCCATCCGTGAAATATTTTGGGGGTCTACAGCCCCCAAATATTTGACGGAACCCCATCCGTGAAATATTTGGGGGATGTGCAGCCCCCAAATATTTGACGGAACCCCTTCTGTGAAATATTTGGGGGCTGTAGACCCCCCAAATATTTGACGGAACGCCATCCGTGAAATATTTGGGGGCTGTAGACCCCCGAAATATTTGACGGAACCACATCCGTGAAATATTTGGGGGCTATAGACCCCCCAAATATTTGACGGAACCCCATCCGTGAAATATTTGGGGGGTGTACAGCCCCCAAATATTTGACGGAACCCCATCAGTGAAATATTTGGGGGGTGTACAGCCCCCAAATATTTGACGGAACGCCATCCGTGAAATATTTGGGGGCTGTAGACCCCCCAAATATTTGACGGAACCACATCCGTGAAATAATTGGGGGCTGTAGACCCCCCAAATATTTGACGGAACCCCATCCGTGAAATATTTGGGGGCTGTACAGCCCCCAAATATTTGACGGAACCACATCCGTGAAATAATTGGGGGCTGTAGACCCCCCAAATATTTGACGGAACCCCATCCGTGAAATATTTGGGGGCTGTACAGCCCCCAAATATTTGACGGAACCCCATCCGTGAAATATTTGGGGGGTCTACAGCTTCCAAATATTTGACGGAACCCCATCCGTGAAATATTTGGGGGATGTGCAGCCCCCAAATATTTGACGGAATCCCATCTGTGACATATTTGGGGGCTGTAGACCCCCCAAATATTTGACGGAACGCCATCCGTGAAATATTTGGGGGCTGTAGACCCCCAAATATTTGACGGAACCCCATCCGTGAAATATTTGGGGGGTGTATAGCCCCCAAATATTTGACGGAACCCCATCAGTGAAATATTTTGGGGCTGTAGACCCCCCAAATATTTGACGGAACCCCATCCGTGAAATATTTGGGGGGATGTACAGCCCCCAAATATTTGACGGAGCCCCATCCGTGAAATATTTGGGGGGTCTATAGCCCCCAAATATTTGACGGAACCCCATCCGTGAAACATTTGGGGGGTCTACAGCGCCCAAATATTTGACGGAACCCCATCCGTGAAATATTTGGCGGCTGTAGACCCCCCAACTATTTGACGGAACCCCATCCGTGAAATTTTGGGGGGGCTCTACAGCCCCCAAATATTTGACGGAACCCCATCCGTGAAATGTTTGGGGGGTGTACAGCCCCCAAATATTTGACGGAACCACATCCGTGAAATATTTGGGGGCTGTAGACCCCCCAAATATTTGACGGAACCACATCTGTGAAGTATTTGGGGGCTGTAGACCCCCCAAATATTTGAGGGAACCCCATCCGTGAAATATTTGGGGGCTGTAGACCCCCCAAATATTTGACGGAACCCCATCCGTGAAATATTTGGGGGATGTGCAGCCCCCAAATATTTGACGGAACCCCATCTGTGACATATTTGGGGGCTGTAGACCCCCCAAATATTTGACGGAACGCCATCTGTGAAATATTTGGGGGCTGTAGACCCCCCAAATATTTGACGGAACCCCATCCGTGAAATATTTGGGGGGTGTACAGCCCCCAAATATTTCACGGAACCCCATCAGTGAAATATTTTGGGGCTGTAGACCCCCCAAATATTTGACGGAACCCCATCCGTGAAATATTTGGGGGGATGTACAGCCCCCAAATATTTGACGGAGCCCCATCCGTGAAATATTTGGGGGGTCTATAGCCCCCAAATATTTGACGGAACCCCATCCGTGAAATATTTGGGGGGATGTACAGCCCCCAAATATTTGACGGAACCCCATCCGTGAAACATTTGGGGGGTCTACAGCGCCCAAATATTTGACGGAACGCCATCCGTGAAATATTTGGGGGCTGTAGACCCCCCAACTATTTGACGGAACCCCATCCGTGAAATTTTGGGGGGGCTCTACAGCCCCCAAATATTTGACGGAACCCCATCCGTGAAATGTTTGGGGGGTGTACAGCCCCCAAATATTTGACGGAACCACATCCGTGAAATATTTGGGGGCTGTAGACCCCCCAAATATTTGACGGAACCACATCTGTGAAATATTTGGGCGCTGTAGACCCCCCAAATATCTGAGGGAACCCCATCCGTGAAATATTTGGGGGCTGTAGACCCCCCAAATATTTGACGGAACCACGTCCGTGAAATATTTGGGGGCTGTAGACCCCCCAAATATTTGACGGAACCCCATCCGTGAAATGTTTGGTGGGTGTACAGCCCCCAAATATTTGACGGAACCACATCCGTGAAATATTTGGGGGCTGTAGACCCCCCAAATATTTGACGGAACCCCATCCGTGAAATATTTGGGGGCTGTAGACCCCGCAAATATTTGATGGAACCCCATCCGTGAAATATTTGGGGGCTGTAGACCCCCCAAATATTTGACGGAACCCCATCCGTGAAATATTTGGGGGGTGTAAAGCCCCCAAATATTTGACGGAACCCCATCCGTGAAATATTTGGGGGCTGTAGACCCCCCAAATATTTGACGGAACCACATCCGTGAAATATTTTGGGGCTGTAGACCCCCCAAATATTTGACGGAACCCCATCCGTGAAATTTTGGGGGGGCTCTACAGCCCCCAAATATTTGACGGAACCCCATCCGTGAAATATATGGGGGCTGTAGACCCCCCAAATATTTGACGGAACCACATCCGTGAAATATTTGGGGGCTGTAGACCCCCCAAATATTTGACGGAACCCCATCCATGAAATATTTGGGGGGTGTAAAGCCCCCAAATATTTGACGGAACCCCATCCGTGAAACATTTTGGGGGTCTACGGCCCCCAAATATTTGACGGAACCCCATCCGTGAAATATTTGGGGGCTGTAGACCCCCCAATTATTTGACGGAACCACATCCGTGAAATGTTTAGGGGCTGTAGACCCCCCAAATATTTGACGGAAACCCATCCGTGAAATATTTGGGGGGTGTACAGCCCCCAAATATTTGACGGAACCCCATCCGTGAAATATTTGGGGAGTCTATAGCCCCCAAACATTCGACGAAACCCCATCCGTGAAATATTTGGGGGGGTGTACAGCCCCCAAATATTTGACGGAACGCCATCCGTGAAATATTTGGGGGGTGTACAGCCCCCAAATATTTGACGGAAACCCATCCGTGAAATATTTGGGGGGTGTACAGCCCCCAAATATTTGACGGAACCCCATCCGTGAAATAATTGGGGGGTCTACAGCCCCCAAATATTCGACGGAACCCCATCCGTGAAATATTTGGGGGGGTGTACAGCCCCCAAATATTCGACGGAACCCCATCAGTGAAATATTTGGGGGGGGTGTACAGCCCCCAAATATTTGACGGAACGCCATCCGTGAAATATTTGAGTGCTGTACAGCCCCCAAATATTTGACGGAACCCCATCCGTGAAATATTTGGGGGGTCTACAGCCCCCAAATATTTGACCGAACCCCATCCGTGAAATATTTGGGGGATGTGCAGCCCCCAAATATTTGACGGAACCCCATCCGTGAAATATTTGGGGGCTGTAGACCCCCCAGATATTTGACGGAACCCCATCCGTGAAATGTTTGGGGGGTGTACAGCCCCCAAATATTTGACGGAACCCCATCCGTGAAATATTTGGGGGGTCTATAGCCCCCAAACATTCGACGAAACCCCATCCGTGAAATATTTGGGGGGGTGTACAGCCCCCAAATATTTGACGGAACGCCATCCGTGAAATATTTGGGGGGTGTACAGCCCCCAAATATTTGACGGAAACCCATCCGTGAAATATTTGGGTGGTGTACAGCCCCCAAATATTTGACGGAACCCCATCCGTGAAATAATTGGGTGGTCTACAGCCCCCAAATATTCGATCGAACCCCATCCGTGAAATATTTGGGGGGGTGTACAGCCCCCAAATATTCGACGGAACGCCATCCGTGAAATATTTGAGTGCTGTACAGCCCCCAAATATTTGACGGAACCCCATCCGTGTAATATTTGGGGGGTCTACAGCCCCCAAATATTTGACGGAACCCCATCCGTGAAATATTTGGGGGATGTGCAGCCCCCAAATATTTGACGGAACCCCATCCGTGAAATATTTGGGGGCTGTAGACCCCCCAGATATTTGACGGAACCCCATCCGTGAAATGTTTGGGGGGTGTACAGCCCCCAAACATTTGACGGAACCCCATCCGTGAAATATTTGGGGGGTGTACAGCCCCCAAAAATTCGACGGAACCCCATCCGTGAAATTTTTGGGGGGTGTACAGCCCCCAAATATTTGACGGAACGCCATCCGTGAAATATTTGGGGGGTGTACAGCCCTCAAATATTTGACGGAACGCCATCCGTGAAATATTTGGGGGCTGTAGACCCCCCAAATATTTGACGGAACCACATCCGTGAAATATTTTGGGGCTGCAGACCCCCCAAATATTTGACGGAACCCCATGCGTGAAATATTTGGGGGGATGTACAGCCCCCAAATATTTGACGGAACCCGATCCGTGAAATATTTGGGGGGTGTACAGCCCCCAAATATTTGACGGAACGCTATCCGTGAAAAATTTGGGGGCTGTAGACCACCCAAATATTTGACGGACCCACATCCGTGAAATATTTTGGGGCTGTAGACCCCCCAAATATTTGACGGAACCCCATCCGTGAAATGTTTGGGGGGTGTAGCCCCCCCAAATATTTGACGGAACCACATCCGTGAAATATTTGGGGGCTGTAGACCCCCCAAATATTTGACGGAACCACATCCGTGAAATATTTGGGGGCTGTAGACCCCCCAAATATTTGACGGAACCCCATCCGTGAAATATTTGGGGGCTATAGACCTCCCAAATATTTGACCGAACCCCATCCGTGAAATGTTTGGGCGGTGTACAGCCCCCAAATATTTGACGGAACCACATCCGTGAAATATTTGGGGGCTGTAGACCCCCCAAATGTTTGACGGAACCCCATCCGTGAAATATTTGGGAGCTGTAGACCCCCCAAATATTTGACGGAACCCCATCCGTGAAATATTTGGGGGCTGTAGACCCCCCAAATATTTGACGGAACCACCTCCGTGAAATATTTGGGGGCTGTAGACATTTGACGGAACCCCATCCGTGAAATATTTGGGGGGTGTAAAGCCCCCAAATATTTGACGGAACCCCATCCGTGAAATATTTGGGGGCTGTAGACCCCCCAAATATTTGACGGAACCACATCCGTGAAATATTTTGGGGCTGTAGACCCCCCAAATATTTGACGGAACCCCATCCGTGAAATTTTTGGGGGGCTCTACAGCCCCCAAATATTTGACAGAACCCCATCCGTGAAATATTTGGGGGCTGTAGACCCCCCAAATATTTGACGGACCCGCATCCGTGAAATATTTGGGGGCTGTAGACCCCCCAAATATTTGACGGAACCCCATCCGTGGAATATTTGGGGGGTGTAAAGCCCCCAAATGTTTGACGGAACCCCATCCGTGAAACATTTTGGGTGTCTACAGCCCCCAAATATTTGACGGAACCCCATCCGTGAAATATTTGGGGGATGTGCAGCCCCCAAACATTTGACGGAACCCCATCCGCCAAATATTTGGGGGCTGTAGACCCCCCAAATATTTGACAGAACGCCATCCGTGAAATATTTGGGGGTTGTAGACCCCCCAAATATTTGACGGAACCACATCCGTGAAATATTTGGGGGCTGTAGACCCCCCAAATATTTGACGGAGGCCCATCCGTGAAATATTTGGGGGGTGTACAGCCCCCAAATATTTGACGGAACACCATCCGTGAAATATTTGGGGGCCGTACAGCCCCCAAATATTTGACGGAACGCCATCCGTGAAATATTTGGGGGCTGTAGACCCCCCAAATATTTGACAGACCCTTATCCGCGAAATACTTGGGGGGTCTACAGCCCCCAAATATTTGACGGAACCCCATCCGTGAAATCCATATTTGGAGGCTGTAGACCCCCCAAATATTTGACGGAACCACATCCGTGAAATATTTGGGGGCTTTAGACCCCCCAAATATTTGACGGAACGCCATCCGTGAAATATTTGGGGGCTGGAGACCCCCCAAATATTTGACGGAACTACATACGTGAAATATTTGGGGGCTGTAGACCCCCCAAATATTTGACGGAACCCCATCCGTGAAATATTTGGGGGGTGTACAGCCCCCAAATATTTGACGGAACCCCATCCGTGAAATATTGGGGGGCCGTACAGCCCCCAAATATTTGACGGAACCCCATCCGTGAAATATTTGGGGGCTGTAGACCCCCCAAATATTTGACGGAACCCCATCCGCCAAATATTTGGGGGCTGTAGACCCCCCAAACATTTGACGGAACCCCATCCGTGAAACATTTTGGGGGTCTACAGCCCCCAAATATTTGACGGAACCCCATCCGTGAAATATTTGGGGGCTGTAGACCCCCCAAATATTTGACGGAACCCATCCGTGAAATATTTTGGGGCTGTAGACCCCCCAAATATTTGACGGAACCCCATCCGTGAAATATTTGGGGGCTGTAGACCCCCCAAATATTTGACGGAACCTCATCCGTGAAATATTTGGGGGGTGTACAGCCCCCAAATATTTGACGGAACCACATCCGGGAAATATTTGGGGGCTGTAGATCCCCCAAACATTTGACGGAACCCCATCCGTGAAATATTTGGGGGGTGTACAGCCCCCAAATATTTGACGGATCCCCATCCGTGAAATATTTGGGGGCTGTAGACCCCCCAAATATTTGACGGAACCCCATCCGTGAAATTTTTGGGGGGCTCTACAGCCTCCAAATATTTGACGGAACCCCATCCGTGAAATATTTGGGGCTTGTAGACCCCCCAAATATTTGACGGAACCACATCCGTGAAATATTTGGGGGCTGTAGACCCCCCCAAATATTTGACGGAACCCCATCCGTGAAATATTTTGGGGGGTGTACAGCCCCCAAATATTTGACGGAACCCCATCCGTGAAATATTTGGGGGCTGCAGACCCCCCAAATATTTGACGGAACGCCATCCGTGAAATATTTGGGGGCTGTAGACCCCCCAAATTTTTGACGGAACCACATCCGTGAAATATTTGGGGGGTGTACAGCCCCCAAATATTTGACGGAACCACATCCGTGAAATATTTGGGGGCTGTAGACCCCCCAAATATTTGACGGAACCCCATCCGTGAAATATTTGGGGGGTGTACAGCCCCCAAATATTTGACGGAACCCCATCCGTGAAATATTTGGGGGCTGTAGACCCCCCAAATAGTTGACGGAACCCCATCCGTGAAATATTTGGGGGCTGTAGACCCCCCAAATATTTGACGGAACCCCATCCGTGAAATATTTTGGCGGTCTATAGCCCCCAAATATTTGACGGAACCACATCCGTGAAATAGTTGGGGGCTGTAGACCCCCAAATATTTGACGGAACCCCATCCGTGAAATATTTGGGGGGGTGTACAGCCCCCAAATATTTGATGGAACCCCATCCGTGAAATATTTGGGGGCTGTAGACCCCCCAAATAGTTGACGGAACCTCATCCGTGAAATATTTGGGGGGTGTAGACCCCCCAATCATTTGACGGAACGCCATCCGTGAAATATTTGGGGGTTGTAGACCCCCCAAATATTTGACGGAACCACATCCGTGAAATATTTGGGGGCTGTAGACCCCCCAAATATTTGACGGAACCCCATCGGTGAAATATTTGGGGGGTGTACAGCCCCCAAATATTTGACGGAACCCCAGCCGTGAAATATTTGGGGGCTGTAGACCCCCCAAATATTTGACGGAACCCCATCCGTGAAATATTTGGGGGGTGTACAGCCCCCAAATATTTGACGGAACCCCATCCGTGAAATATTTGGGGGCTGTAGACCCCCCAAATATTTGACGGAACCCCATCCGTGAAATATTTGGGGGCTGTAGACCCCCCAAATAATTGACGGAACGCCATCCGTGAAATATTTGGGGGTTGTAGACCCCCCAAATATTTGACAGAACGCCATCCGTGAAATATTTGGGGGCGGTAGACCCCCCAAATATTTGACGGAACCCCATCCGTGAAATATTGGGGGGGTGTACAGCCCCCAAATATTTGACGGAACCCCATCCGTGAAATATTTTGGGGGTGTACAGCCCCCAAATATTTGACGGAACCCCATCCGTGAAATATTTGGGGGATGTGCAGCCCCCAAATATTTGACGGAACCCCATCCGCCAAATATTTGAGGGCTGTAGACCCCCCAAATATTTGACGGAACCCCATCCGTGAAATATTTGGGGGCTGTAGACCCCCCAAATATTTGACGGAACCCCATCCGTGAAATATTTGGGGGGTGTACAGCCCCCAAATATTTGACGGAACCCCATCCGTGAAATATTTGGGGGCTGCAGACCCCCCAAATATTTGACGGAACCCCATCCGCCAAATATTTGAGGGCTGTAGACCCCCCAAATATTTGACGGAACTACATACGTGAAATATTTGGGGGCTGTAGACCCCCCAAATATTTGACGGAACCCCATCCGTGAAATATTTGGGGGGTGTACAGCCCCCAAATATTTGACGGAACCCCATCCGTGAAATATTGGGGGGCCGTACAGCCCCCAAATATTTGACGGAACCCCATCCGTGAAAGATTTGGGGGCTGTAGACCCCCCAAATATTTGACGGAACCCCATCCGCCAAATATTTGGGGGCTGTAGACCCCCCAAACATTTGACGGAACCCCATCCGTGAAACATTTTGGGGGTCTACAGCCCCCAAATATTTGACGGAACCCCATCCGTGAAATATTTGGGGGCTGTAGACCCCCCAAATATTTGACGGAACCCATCCGTGAAATATTTTGGGGCTGTAGACCCCCCAAATATTTGACGGAACCCCATCCGTGAAATATTTGGGGGCTGTAGACCCCCCAAATATTTGACGGAACCTCATCCGTGAAATATTTGGGGGGTGTACAGCCCCCAAATATTTGACGGAACCACATCCGGGAAATATTTGGGGGCTGTAGATCCCCCAAACATTTGACGGAACCCCATCCGTGAAATATTTGGGGGGTGTACAGCCCCCAAATATTTGACGGATCCCCATCCGTGAAATATTTGGGGGCTGTAGACCCCCCAAATATTTGACGGAACCCCATCCGTGAAATTTTTGGGGGGCTCTACAGCCTCCAAATATTTGACGGAACCCCATCCGTGAAATATTTGGGGCTTGTAGACCCCCCAAATATTTGACGGAACCACATCCGTGAAATATTTGGGGGCTGTAGACCCCCCCAAATATTTGACGGAACCCCATCCGTGAAATATTTTGGGGGGTGTACAGCCCCCAAATATTTGACGGAACCCCATCCGTGAAATATTTGGGGGCTGCAGACCTCCCAAATATTTGACGGAACGCCATCCGTGAAATATTTGGGGGCTGTAGACCCCCCAAATTTTTGACGGAACCACATCCGTGAAATATTTGGGGGGTGTACAGCCCCCAAATATTTGACGGAACCACATCCGTGAAATATTTGGGGGCTGTAGACCCCCCAAATATTTGACGGAACCCCATCCGTGAAATATTTGGGGGGTGTACAGCCCCCAAATATTTGACGGAACCCCATCCGTGAAATATTTGGGGGCTGTAGACCCCCCAAATAGTTGACGGAACCCCATCCGTGAAATATTTGGGGGCTGTAGACCCCCAAATATTTGACGGAACCCCATCCGTGAAATATTTGGGGGGGTGTACAGCCCCCAAATATTTGATGGAACCCCATCCGTGAAATATTTGGGGGCTGTAGACCCCCCAAATAGTTGACGGAACCTCATCCGTGAAATATTTGGGGGGTGTAGACCCCCCAATCATTTGACGGAACGCCATCCGTGAAATATTTGGGGGTTGTAGACCCCCCAAATATTTGACGGAACCACATCCGTGAAATATTTGGGGGCTGTAGACCCCCCAAATATTTGACGGAACCCCATCGGTGAAATATTTGGGGGGTGTACAGCCCCCAAATATTTGACGGAACCCCAGCCGTGAAATATTTGGGGGCTGTAGACCCCCCAAATATTTGACGGAACCCCATCCGTGAAATATTTGGGGGGTGTACAGCCCCCAAATATTTGACGGAACCCCATCCGTGAAATATTTGGGGGCTGTAGACCCCCCAAATATTTGACGGAACCCCATCCGTGAAATATTTGGGGGCTGTAGACCCCCCAAATAATTGACGGAACGCCATCCGTGAAATATTTGGGGGTTGTAGACCCCCCAAATATTTGACAGAACGCCATCCGTGAAATATTTGGGGGCGGTAGACCCCCCAAATATTTGACGGAACCCCATCCGTGAAATATTGGGGGGGTGTACAGCCCCCAAATATTTGACGGAACCCCATCCGTGAAATATTTTGGGGGTGTACAGCCCCCAAATATTTGACGGAACCCCATCCGTGAAATATTTGGGGGATGTGCAGCCCCCAAATATTTGACGGAACCCCATCCGCCAAATATTTGAGGGCTGTAGACCCCCCAAATATTTGACGGAACCCCATCCGTGAAATATTTGGGGGCTGTAGACCCCCCAAATATTTGACGGAACCCCATCCGTGAAATATTTGGGGGGTGTACAGCCCCCAAATATTTGACGGAACCCCATCCGTGAAATATTTGGGGGCTGCAGACCCCCCAAATATTTGACGGAACCCCATCCGCCAAATATTTGAGGGCTGTAGACCCCCCAAACATTTGACGGAACCCCATCCGTGAAATATTTGGGGGCTGTAGACCCCCCAAATATTTGACGGAACCCCATCCGTGAAATATTTGGGGGCTGTACACCCCCCAAATATTTGACGGAACCCCATCCGTGAAATATTTGGGGGCTGTAGACCCCCCAAATATTTGACGGAACCCCATCCGTGAAATATTTGGGGGGTGTACAGCCCCCAAATATTTGACGGAACCCCATCCGTGAAATATTTGGGGGCTGTAGACCCCCCAAATATTTGACGGAACCCCATCCGTGAAATATTTGGGGGCTGTAGACCCCCCAAATAATTGACGGAACGCCATCCGTGAAATATTTGGGGGTTGTAGACCCCCCAAATATTTGACGGAACCACATCCGTGAAATATTTGGGGGCGGTAGACCCCCCAAATATTTGACGGAACCCCATCCGTGAAATATTGGGGGGGTGTACAGCCCCCAAATATTTGACGGAACCCCATCCGTGAAATATTTTGGGGGTGTACAGCCCCCAAATATTTGACGGAACCCCATCCGTGAAATATTTGGGGGATGTGCAGCCCCCAAATATTTGACGGAACCCCATCCGCCAAATATTTGAGGGCTGTAGACCCCCCAAATATTTGACGGAACCCCATCCGTGAAATATTTGGGGGCTGTAGACCCCCCAAATATTTGACGGAACCCCATCCGTGAAATATTTGGGGGGTGTACAGCCCCCAAATATTTGACGGAACCCCATCCGTGAAATATTTGGGGGCTGCAGACCCCCCAAATATTTGACGGAACCCCATCCGCCAAATATTTGAGGGCTGTAGACCCCCCAAATATTTGACGGAACTACATACGTGAAATATTTGGGGGCTGTAGACCCCCCAAATATTTGACGGAACCCCATCCGTGAAATATTTGGGGGGTGTACAGCCCCCAAATATTTGACGGAACCCCATCCGTGAAATATTGGGGGGCCGTACAGCCCCCAAATATTTGACGGAACCCCATCCGTGAAATATTTGGGGGCTGTAGACCCCCCAAATATTTGACGGAACCCCATCCGCCAAATATTTGGGGGCTGTAGACCCCCCAAACATTTGACGGAACCCCATCCGTGAAACATTTTGGGGGTCTACAGCCCCCAAATATTTGACGGAACCCCATCCGTGAAATATTTGGGGGCTGTAGACCCCCCAAATATTTGACGGAACCCATCCGTGAAATATTTTGGGGCTGTAGACCCCCCAAATATTTGACGGAACCCCATCCGTGAAATATTTGGGGGCTGTAGACCCCCCAAATATTTGACGGAACCTCATCCGTGAAATATTTGGGGGGTGTACAGCCCCCAAATATTTGACGGAACCACATCCGGGAAATATTTGGGGGCTGTAGATCCCCCAAACATTTGACGGAACCCCATCCGTGAAATATTTGGGGGGTGTACAGCCCCCAAATATTTGACGGATCCCCATCCGTGAAATATTTGGGGGCTGTAGACCCCCCAAATATTTGACGGAACCCCATCCGTGAAATTTTTGGGGGGCTCTACAGCCTCCAAATATTTGACGGAACCCCATCCGTGAAATATTTGGAGGCTTGTAGACCCCCCAAATATTTGACGGAACCACATCCGTGAAATATTTGGGGGCTGTAGACCCCCCCAAATATTTGACGGAACCCCATCCGTGAAATATTTTGGGGGGTGTACAGCCCCCAAATATTTGACGGAACCCCATCCGTGAAATATTTGGGGGCTGCAGACCCCCCAAATATTTGACGGAACGCCATCCGTGAAATATTTGGGGGCTGTAGACCCCCCAAATTTTTGACGGAACCACATCCGTGAAATATTTGGGGGGTGTACAGCCCCCAAATATTTGACGGAACCACATCCGTGAAATATTTGGGGGCTGTAGACCCCCCAAATATTTGACGGAACCCCATCCGTGAAATATTTGGGGGGTGTACAGCCCCCAAATATTTGACGGAACCCCATCCGTGAAATATTTGGGGGCTGTAGACCCCCCAAATAGTTGACGGAACCCCATCCGTGAAATATTTGGGGGCTGTAGACCCCCCAAATATTTGACGGAACCCCATCCGTGAAATATTTTGGCGGTCTATAGCCCCCAAATATTTGACGGAACCACATCCGTGAAATAGTTGGGGGCTGTAGACCCCCAAATATTTGACGGAACCCCATCCGTGAAATATTTGGGGGGGTGTACAGCCCCCAAATATTTGATGGAACCCCATCCGTGAAATATTTGGGGGCTGTAGACCCCCCAAATAGTTGACGGAACCTCATCCGTGAAATATTTGGGGGGTGTAGACCCCCCAATCATTTGACGGAACGCCATCCGTGAAATATTTGGGGGTTGTAGACCCCCCAAATATTTGACGGAACCACATCCGTGAAATATTTGGGGGCTGTAGACCCCCCAAATATTTGACGGAACCCCATCGGTGAAATATTTGGGGGGTGTACAGCCCCCAAATATTTGACGGAACCCCAGCCGTGAAATATTTGGGGGCTGTAGACCCCCCAAATATTTGACGGAACCCCATCCGTGAAATATTTGGGGGGTGTACAGCCCCCAAATATTTGACGGAACCCCATCCGTGAAATATTTGGGGGCTGTAGACCCCCCAAATATTTGACGGAACCCCATCCGTGAAATATTTGGGGGCTGTAGACCCCCCAAATAATTGACGGAACGCCATCCGTGAAATATTTGGGGGTTGTAGACCCCCCAAATATTTGACAGAACGCCATCCGTGAAATATTTGGGGGCGGTAGACCCCCCAAATATTTGACGGAACCCCATCCGTGAAATATTGGGGGGGTGTACAGCCCCCAAATATTTGACGGAACCCCATCCGTGAAATATTTTGGGGGTGTACAGCCCCCAAATATTTGACGGAACCCCATCCGTGAAATATTTGGGGGATGTGCAGCCCCCAAATATTTGACGGAACCCCATCCGCCAAATATTTGAGGGCTGTAGACCCCCCAAATATTTGACGGAACCCCATCCGTGAAATATTTGGGGGCTGTAGACCCCCCAAATATTTGACGGAACCCCATCCGTGAAATATTTGGGGGGTGTACAGCCCCCAAATATTTGACGGAACCCCATCCGTGAAATATTTGGGGGCTGCAGACCCCCCAAATATTTGACGGAACCCCATCCGCCAAATATTTGAGGGCTGTAGACCCCCCAAACATTTGACGGAACCCCATCCGTGAAATATTTGGGGGCTGTAGACCCCCCAAATATTTGACGGAACCCCATCCGTGAAATATTTGGGGGCTGTACACCCCCCAAATATTTGACGGAACCCCATCCGTGAAATATTTGGGGGCTGTAGACCCCCCAAATATTTGACGGAACCCCATCCGTGAAATATTTGGGGGGTGTACAGCCCCCAAATATTTGACGGAACCCCATCCGTGAAATATTTGGGGGCTGTAGACCCCCCAAATATTTGACGGAACCCCATCCGTGAAATATTTGGGGGCTGTAGACCCCCCAAATAATTGACGGAACGCCATCCGTGAAATATTTGGGGGTTGTAGACCCCCCAAATATTTGACGGAACCACATCCGTGAAATATTTGGGGGCGGTAGACCCCCCAAATATTTGACGGAACCCCATCCGTGAAATATTGGGGGGGTGTACAGCCCCCAAATATTTGACGGAACCCCATCCGTGAAATATTTTGGGGGTGTACAGCCCCCAAATATTTGACGGAACCCCATCCGTGAAATATTTGGGGGATGTGCAGCCCCCAAATATTTGACGGAACCCCATCCGCCAAATATTTGAGGGCTGTAGACCCCCCAAATATTTGACGGAACCCCATCCGTGAAATATTTGGGGGCTGTAGACCCCCCAAATATTTGACGGAACCCCATCCTTGAAATATTTGGGGGGTGTACAGCCCCCAAATATTTGACGGAACCCCATCCGTGAAATATTTGGGGGGTGTACAGCCCCCAAATATTTGACGGAACCCCATCCGTGAAATATTTGGGGGATGTGCAGCCCCCAAATATTTGACGGAACCCCATCCGTGAAATATTTGGGGGGTGTACAACCCCCAAATATTTGACGGAACCCCATCCGTGAAATATTTTGGGGGTCTACAGCCCCCAAATATTTGACGGAACGCCATCCGTGAAATATTTGGGGGCTGTAGACCCTCCAAATATTTGACGGAACCACATCCGTGAAATATTTGGGGGCTGTAGACCCCCCAAATATTTGATGGAACCCCAGCCGTGAAATATTTGGGGGGTGTAGACCCCCCAAATATTTGACGGAACCCATCCGTGAAATATTTGGGGGCTCTAGACCCCCCAAATATTTGACGGAACCCCATCCGTGAAATACTTGGGGGGTGTAGAACCCCCAAATATTTGACGGAACCCCATCCGTGAAATATTTGGGGGCTGTAGACCCCCCAAATATTTGACGGAACCCCATCCGTGAAATATTTGGGGGGTGTAGACCCCCCAAATATTTGACGGAACCACATCCGTGAAATATTTTGGGGCTGTAGACCCCGCAAATATTTGACGGTACCCCATCCGTGAAATATTTGGGGGCTGTAGACCCCCCAAATTTTTGCAAAACCCCATCCGTGAAATATTTGGGGGCTGTAGACCCCCCAAATATTTGACGGAACCCCATCCGTGAAATATTTGGGGGCTGCAGACCCCCCAAATATTTCACGGAACCCCATCCGTGAAATATTTGGGGGGTGTACAGCCCCCAAATATTTGACGGAACGCCATCCGTGAAATATTTTGGGGATCTACAGCCCCCAAATATTCGACGGAACCCCATCCGTGAAATATTTGGGGGATGTGCATCCCCCAAATATTTGACGGAACCCCATCCGCCAAATATTTGGGGGCTGTAGACCCCCCAAATATTTGACGGAACGCCATCTGTGAAATATTTGGGGGCTGTAGACCCCCCAAATGTTTGACGGAACCACATCCGTGAAATATTTGGGGGCTGTAGACCCCACAAATATTTGACGGAACCCCATCCGTGAAATATTTGGGGGGTGTACAACCCCCAAATATTTGACGGAACCCCATCCGTGAAATATTTTGGGGCTGTAGACCCCCCAAATATTTGACGGAACCCCATCCGTGAAATATTTGGGGGCTGTAGACCCCCCAAATGTTTGACGGAACCCCATCCGTGAAATATTTGGGGGATGTAGACCCCCCAAATATTTGACGGAACCACATCCGTGAAATATTTGGGGGCTGTAGACCCCCCAAATATTTGACGGAACCCCATCCGTGAAATATTTGGGGGGTGTACGGCCCCCAAATATTTGACGGATCCCCATCCGTGAAATATTTGGGGGCTGTAGACCCCCCAAATATTTGACGGAACCCCATCCGTGAAATATTTGGGGGGTGTACAGCCCCCAAATATTTGACGGAACCCCATCCGTGAAACATTTTGGGGCTGTAGACCCCCCAAATATTTGACGGAACCCCATCCGTGAAATATTTGGGGGCTGTAGACCCCCCAAATGTTTGACGGAACCCCATCCGTGAAATATTTGGGGGATGTAGACCCCCCAAATATTTGACGGAACCACATCCGTGAAATATTTGGGGGCTCTAGACCCCCCAAATATTTGACGGAACCCCATCCGTGAAATATTTGGGGGGTGTACGGCCCCCAAATATTTGACGGAACCCCTTCTAAATATTTGGGGGCTGTAGACCCCCCAAATATTTGACGGAACCTTATCCGTGAAATATTTGGGGGTTGTACAGCCCCCAAATATTTGACGGAACCCCATCCGTGAAATATTTGGGGGATGTAGACCCCCCAAATATTTGACGGAACCCTACCCGTGAAATATTTGGGGGATGTAGACCCCCCAAATATTTGACGGAACCCCATCCGTGAAATATTTGGGGGCTGTAGACCCCCCAAATATTTGACGGAACCCCATCCGTGAAATATTTGGGGGGTGTACAGCCCCCAAATATTTGACGGAACCCCATCCGTGAAATATTTTTCGGGTCTACAGCCCCCAAATATTTGACGGAACCCCATCCGTGAAATATTTGGGGGATGTGCAGCCCCCAAACATTTGACGGAACCCCATCCGCCAAATATTTGGGGGCTGTAGACCCCCCAAATATTTGACGGAACGCCATCAGTGAAAAATTTGGGGGGTGTAGACCCCCCAAATATTTGACGGAACCACATCCGTGAAATATTTGGGGGCTGTAGACCCCCCAAATATTTGACGGAACCCCATCCGTGAAATATTTGGGGGGTCTACAGCCCCCAAATATTTGACGCAACCCCATCCGTGAAATATTTGGGGGGTGTACAGCCCCCAAATATTTGACGGAGCCACATCCGTGAAATATTTGGGGGCTGTAGACCCCCCAAATATTTGACAGAACGCCATCCGTGAAATATTTGGGGGCTGTAGACCCCCCAAATATTTGACGGAACCCCATCCGTGAAATATTTGGGGGCTGTAGACCCCCCAAATATTTGACAGAACGCCATCCGTGAAATATTTGGGGGCTGTAGACCTCCCAAATATTTGACGGAACCCTATCTAGGGGGACCTATGGGGGCCTATGGGGGCCTATGGCGGCCTATGGGGGCCTATGGCGGCCTATGGGGGCCTATGGGGACCTTTGGGGGTCTATGGGGACCTTTGGGGCCTTTGGGGGCCTATGGGCACCTTTGCGGGCCTATGGGGGCCTTTTGGGGCCTATGGGGTCCTATGGGGTCCTATGGGGTGTTATGGAGGCCTATGGGGGCTTGTGGGGACCCATGGGGACCTACGGGCACCTTTGGGGACCTATGGGGACCTATGGGGGCCAATGGGGACTCATTGGCATCTAGGGGGACCTTTGGGCACCTATGGGCACCTTTAGGGACCCATGGGCACCTTCGGGGGCCTATGGGGGCCTATGGGGGCCTATGGGGACCTATTGGCACCTTAGGGGACCTATGGGCACCTTTGGGGGCCTATGGGGGCCTATGGGGGCCTATGGGCACCTTTTTTTTTGCCACTTTCCTTGCTCACAAATTTTCCCCATTTTCCCATTTTGGTTTTCAAAGTCTTTTTTATTGCTGTACTGCCATGTTTCTGATTGTCCAAGGTGCTTCCCCAATGATTTTTCAATTGTGTCCTCCCTTTTTGTTTTTTTCATTTGGGGGGGGGTTGATTTGGATTTAGGCATAATTTCTCCCAATTTCCTCTACGCATTGGACCCCTAGACCCACCTCCAGTAGATAAGAATATCAGACATCTTCTTGGACAGACCGCACACACAACATCCCTTATCAGACATCAGACATCAGACTTTATACACATAGGTGGCGCGCGGTGGGCCAAGCAGGGGCAGTTGGATTCGGTGCCTGAGCCTGGGAAGGCAGCATAACTTTCTCAGGAGTGCGTCAGGGCGGGAGGCAAGGGTGTCCGTTGGCTAGGGGAGGATTTGCACACAGGAGCTACATTGGACCGCCAGCTGGAGCTCGCCTGGTGGGGGCACCTATCGCCGGACCGCCGGCTGTTGTGAGGAGAGGAGGCCTCGCTACCGGACCCATGGTTGTCGCGGGGTAAGGAGTCATGCACTGTTGGACCGCCGACCGTCGTACTTCGGGGGGGGGGGGGGGGGCACCGCAGCCTTGCTTGCGTTTGTACACCCCTTACACCAAGTAACCCACTAAGTTTGACACACCATCTCAGAGGCGACAGAGCACTGCTGAGCCAGGCATGCTTCCGCTGACAGTGGAAGAGAAGGGGGGGGGGGGGGGGGGCGAGGATCCAATGTATCAGATGCTAAAGTGCGGCCCACTTGCCAGGAACTATCTTGAGATCCCTTCAAACTACTAGAGTCAGCTAACAAAAAAAGAAGGGGGGGTGGTTGATTGGTGAGGGGGTGGTCTCGCCAGGCGCCACCCGTCCTCCTATGGTTGTCAATGGTAGATGGCGCCGCAGGCACTGGACCAAAAATCTTGGGGTTGTTGTTGTTTATTGGAGCGCTATGTCCTGTCAGCCCCAAACAGTGAAAGGTGTCCATAGGGGTGTTGAGATGGGCTAGGGTAGGGGCGGGCGCGGACATCCCCGAGGGCCCCCACCCTCCACATCCACCTCAACTGAGGGATGTATGAGAACGGATGACAACCATAGGATGACCCCGCCCCCTTGAACCCCCCCCCCCTTTCAGACCCCCCCGTTTGACATCTGGTAACTGCCCCTTGGAGGGGGTTGACATTGAGGCTGAGGAAGTATGGCGGCGGGTACCTCCGGGTGCACGTATGTGTTCACCCTTTGAGGAGGGCATCCTCCACGCTTCGGGCCGGGGTGGGTCGTCGTGGCTTGTGCAGTGGCATGTGGTGCAGCATCACCAGTAGAAGGTGGGGCTGGTGCTGTGATCGGAGGAATGTGCATGCACCTTTCAATAGCCTCGGGAAGTGCTTGGGGTGAGTGGGTTGCGGTCGACATGGGTGAGCCTTCGTGTTTCCTCCCGCCACAAGTCGGGATCTGGCTACCCCCCAACGCCTTCGCTTTGGCACCCGCACCATTTCCTTGATGCCGTACTCCATGCATACCCGAGTCCATTGCTTGTATGGCCATCGAAAGACGATAGTTGTCACCATCAGGAATCACTCTAGCATTGAAGTACTTCAAATATCACGCGGGGTCAAACAGTGATGGGTTTTCCACTGATGTCAGTGATTGGGCACGGGAGAGGGCACAAAAGTTGTGCTCACTGGCGGCAGGTCATGTTTTAATGAGAAAACAAGCCGGTGTGTCCAATGGTCAGCCACATCTACACAGCTCCAACCGACGGTACTTTAGGCTCCAACCAACGGCAGTTGGAGGGTAACTGGCGGCGGTTGCAGGGTAACCAGCGGCGGTTGGAGAGTAACCCGCGGCAGTTGGAGAGTAACCGGCGGCGGTTGGAGGGTAACTCGCGGCGGCTGGAGACAAAGTGCTAAAAGACCAAGATCACATTTTTTAACAACAAAATCTTGTCCACAAAAAAATGACTTGACTGGCATGTGTGAATAAGACTATAGTATGGATGCTAGTGACAACCGACACAGGAAGGGCGGGAGGGTAATCAGTTTTTTCTTCTAACAGAACCTAAAAGCACGAATCTGAGTTGAAACCTCACCTTTGTTGGCGCCTCACAACGCCTTGCTGACACCCATTCCTGGCAATGACAAGGGGGGTTGTAGGGGGGGGGGGGGGGCTTTGTAGATTGTTCGAGATCCGATGCTAACCGTGCTGTAGCATACGCGCTCTACACATACCCATCCCATCCCTATTTGGACAGTGGGTGTGACTGCGCGTGGCAACACGGCCCCAGGGGACAAGCACAGGTTAGGCTCCAGCCGGTCAGAGGGCTGCTGTCGGGGGACTACCCACCGCCGTCGGGGAAGCACCCACCGCCTTTGGAGACCCCTGGCGTGCCTATCTGATCTACGGGGAGGGTGGAGAGGATGTGGTGCAGCGGACTGGGCTGCCTGGTCACTGCGTCGCGAAGGGAGAGCGCATTAGCGACTTATAGGCAAAGGCACGTAAGAGGTTCGAAAGGGATCAACGTCCGGGGATGGGAGGGGGGTTCCGCAGGGGGTGCAGTCAACGGCGCAGATGTCACTCGAATGGGGCGGTCTCGGCGCCGATCTGGGGCTGCCTTGATGGCTGGTCGCGGGGAAGGGCATGATGCCCGCATGTCCAGAGCGTCCCCGTGACCCTTGAGGGGGGGGTGGGGGTTGGCATTGGCATCATGGCCCGAGCCGTTACCGCGCATGTTGCCTTTCCTGCCCATTCTTGCGGTCGAGGGGTGGAGCGCTTGTGGGGTCGAGGTGTCACAGTGCTCGCCGGAGAGCGTTACAGGCCGGCCCTCACACCCAATGCCCGGCAGAATGATTGACCACAAGGGGGGGGGGGGGGCTGCTTGTGTCGACGTAGGTCCGCTCAAGTTGCAATGCGAAAAGGGTGTTCCAACTGGAGTCGTCCACGGACGCCAGAGCAAGGCGCGCTAGACCATATGGGAAGTGATGGTGAGTGAGTTGAACGCAAGCAGATAGGAGGTGCTCGTCTTGTAGGGAGTCCAAGTCGCTGATCCTCAGAAGGCGGCGGCCGGAAAGAGGGACGGGGGGCTCCTGGGGCAGGTGTGGGGCTTGAGTGGCGGTCTTGAAGGCCAGCCGTCATTAGGTGCGGGGAAGTGGTGCGGCGGCTGCGGAGGGCCCACCCGAACGCGCGGTCTTGCCGCACGCTTGTGAAGTGTTGGAGTGGCGGCTGGATGATGTGGTTGATGCTGGACTTCGGATCTGTGGTGCGGAATGTGACCACTAGGGCGTAGCGGAAGGAGTCTTCGTCCGTCACGGTGAGAAGGCTTTGGGAGGCTTTGTCGGAAACCCGGCCGATAGTGCAAGCCTCCGGGCCCCGTCGCCGTAAGAGGCTCCATGGGTGTCCGGGTGTTCGAGGAGGGCTATGATGGATTTCAGAAAAGAGTTCTTCATGTCTTGTAGGTTGTTACTTTCGTATCCTTCTTCGATCACGTTGATGTACCTAGTGAGATCAGCGCAGAGCATGGGTTGGCGGTAGTTGGGGCAAGTGAGCCACATAGATTTGGCCATGGCGACTAAGGCTACCATGGTGCGGACTCCGCGGATGGTGCTGTACGTTTTGGATCCCAGTTGGTGCGCTGTGGCCATCATCAGGAGGGGTTAGGCATGATCTTCGGCCTTCGTCCCGCGGACCGCGGCCAAGGCTTCGAGCACAGATAGAAAGTCTGCAGAGTCAGAGAGCGATGCTAGAGGATCCAACGGTTGCCGTCACCGTCAGCTGTGTCCTTGCGCTACCGCTCGCATGACACATAGCGGCGCACGAGGAGGCCCAGGTGGCTGATCTTGCCGTCGCTGTTAGGGCCGTGGGCTCGCACCTCCTTGACACATCACGGGGCGCTGAGGACGGCGTTCGTGGGCATGGGGGCGGCCGGGTTGGGAGGCAAGAGATCGGGGCACGCTACATAGGACCCGGCCTGTTTGGTAGCCCAAGTGACAAACTAGTACACCAAGGGGACACGGAGGTTGGGGGGCTTTATTTTGTGCTGAAGGGACAACGTGAGAAGCAACGCATCCCGTGTCATTGCACGCAGGCTTTGGTCGCCGTATCTCGCCACGAACATGCCGCATTTGCTTGCAAGTTTTACATTTGGGCGGGCATGGCCCGGGCGTGGAAGGAGATGAGTGCGTCGATGGCAGCCGTGTACGTGACCCAGGCGGAATGGTTGGTGTTGTTCTTGAGTGTTTCAAGGTCCATTTGGGCCAAGGAGTACGTGGCTGCTGCCCACATGAGGGCGAAGTACCCAAGGAACGCGTCAGAAGTTGTGATGTTGGGGCAGATGGTGTTGGACTTCCGAGCCATGTCTCTGTCGGACCGAGCCGCCAACCTCACGCCACGTAATGCTTTCCCGTGCACGGGCGCGGTGTGGAACCCGATGTGTGCAAGGTCCTACTCACCATGACCCACCACCCGTCTACAACCACATCGGGTACCACGGCAGGCGCTGGTGGAGGCATGTGTCGGAAGAAGCTGAGTACGTGGGCACGGAGGGCGGTGTGTACACGGCACCAAGTTAGCGAAGGGGAGGTTGGGTAGACTAGCACTAGGCGGTGCGTCGTGGAGCCGAGACAAAGCGGAGCAGAGCGCAATGAGCTGCCCATTGGTGGTGTTTGCCGATTCGCGCCTAGGCACTGGTGGCGGGGAGCAAGGCTAGGCCTCCGAGCGCAAGACAGCTTAGGTGTCGGTCTGCTTACAGGGGCAGGGAGGGGGGAGGGTCGGGGTGAAGTGTGCCACACGGCCAACATGCGACCCAGGGTCCGCTTGCCTACTACCCCTTCCCCTTGTGGACCCACATCGTGCAGAGCCTCCTCCTGTGGCTCGAGGACGTCTACCATAGCCTGCATAAGCGCTGTGACCGGTGGCAGGCTCTCTTGTAGCAGTCCCCGCCTTCTCCCCCTCGGGCGACATGCTATGGTTTTGGGACCCCCCAACCCCCCGCCCGCCTAATCTCAGCCCTCCAGGCCTTCTGTCCTACAAGCGAGACGGTCTCGAGTGGTACCTCTCGGTGCACCGGCTCCCCCCCTAGCCCCACACTGCCCCGAGTACGGCAAAAGCGAGCAGCAGGAAACCTCGATGCTTGCCATGGCCCTTGCCACTCACCACATGCACGTATTCTGCACTGCGCGCCGCCCCTTTGACGCTTCCCGCCACGCACCTATCACAGCACGTGTGACCTGTGACATCGGGGGCGTGCTGTTGCCATGCACCATACCAGTCTCCCTGCCGGCCGGCACCCCCCCCCGTTTCTAATCTACCGTCCGACCAATCCAGCCCCCCCCCCCCACAACAGCGGAAAGATGAAACTCTAACCCCCCCCCCTCCCCCCTCCGTGCCCACCTTGCTGTACAACCACAACCTTGGGGGCAGTAGTAATAGAGACAACCCGATATGGGGCCACGCTCCTTATCTACTTGCACCTGCACCCTCTCTACACTTTTGCCGACAAAAAAGCAGGCCCCGACCGCCATTTGCAGACTTATCACAGTCTTGACGGCTGGCGATTACAACTGCGAGGCGTTCGGGAACACATCACCCATATATTGCGCCCTGCCTAGCGACGGAGGCGTTCGGGAACACATCACCCATATATTGCGCCCTGCCTAGCGACGGGTTGTTTTAAGGGTTATCACCTTGCCTACCCCCCCCTAGCACTCTCACCAATTGGACGGTCATTAGCGGAGTACAACACTGTACAAGCGTAGACCTGGTCCTCACCTCCCCCAACGTCCCCCCTTGTGCCGCCTCGCTCCACCCCACCCACAACACGCACATGGGCCTGATTGTCATCGTGGACGTGACCGCCGTTGCACATAGCCCTTCCATTGGAAGCGCTTTCAGTGGCACCTCATGGATGACCACCGGACGCAGCGCCTCCACACGCTTGTGGGAGCTGCTTGGGCGTGGCTTGCTATTTACCCTGGTCACCCAGACCTATACGTGCGAGCCCCGTGGCACTATGCCTGAAGCATCGTCCCCAGCCCCCCCCCCCCTCCTCAGCCCTCACAATGCGCAAGCTCCAGGCCCTTGCCCCCCACTTTGGACCAGCTCAACACTATGTCAACCATTCTCGGCCAAGCGCAAAGCATCGCGGCATAGAACACTTGGCGGTCACCCCCTCCAGAGTGACCATCACCAGGGCCACGTGCAGCGCCCTCCACCCTCCCAGCCCCTCAAACCCCTATTTTCCTTGCACACTTGTCTTTCTTGAGCAGGGGGTCACATCTACTGTTGTGTACAGATTTGTTGAAAATTTATTGTGTTCCCCCCACCCGCCCCCACCCCCGCCTTTTGTATTGTGGCAATCAGGCGTGTGTGTGGATCACGATTGGCGCTGCGAATTGGTGGGGGGGGATTGGGTTTTATTTGACCGATGCTTTGATGATTGGAGCTACTTGCATGCTGTGTCTTATGTGTGTATGCCAGTGTGAGTTTGGGTTCGTGTGGTGTCCCGAAGGCCCGGCGGGGTTGTTGGAGAGTGACCACTATGTCCCGTGGCACTTTTGGCATACTTTCTTATGCGATTGATACTGTTGACAACGCTGAGGGCGCTAGCAGCACTCTGTATTGATTATCAGCTAGAGGTGTATTGTTGAACTGATTTGGTGCGGCCCTCCTCTGGAGGACAGCACCCCGTTTTCCGTCTTCTGCAGACGCCGGTGCGAGTCAAGGAGGAGCCCCCCGACTCCCCGGAACGCCATGCTGATCCGGAAGGACGTCCACATACGGAGATGGAACCCGAGGGCAAGATGACCGATGGCGATGGGGAACCAAGTCCGGAAAGAGGAGTGCTTTGGGCTTTGGGCTTTCCCGACCCTGTCCGATGGGCCTTAATGGGCCCATGGATTGCCTCATCCGGGGAGAGGCAGGCAGGGGCGTGCTTGCCGGCCGAGGACCATCCGGTCCGACGGCTAGGATGCTACACCTTTCGAAGTGCGTACAGTGCATGTGCTGTTGTAGACCACCCGGTCTGCCATTGTGCGTGCCATGTGTGGTGACCCACGATGCGGTTCCTTTACCACTGTATCCTGAGCTCCCTGACCGCCCTGAGAAGACACATGCACTGAGCCGTCGGATGTCACTGGAATTGGTCCTGCTCAGGAATAGTATTGACCGTCGATGCGTCCCAGAGTAGGACATGGCCCCTGATGGTGAGCGTGTTCATGTCTCGCCCAACGGACGTGAGCAGCGACAACGCAGAGGGCGCAGGTGAGGATCAGGAGAGGTTCTGTGAGGGACCGGAGGAGGGCTGGGGTGTCCTGCGCCCCGGGGTCTGGTTGGCCGTGCGGTAGGCTTCCAGCGACGATGTGCAGATGGCCTGCTCACTATCGCCAGCTGAAGCGCACACAGCTCCTTGCGGTAGGCGAAATACTCTGGTGGGTATAGGGACGAGGCCTGCCTGTCCACTTCTGCTTTGTGTTCGCTGGTCCGCTGGTCAAGACGAATATGACGCGTAACACGCGCAAAACGCGCGGCACAGGCCGAGGCAGATTCCAGAGGCGCAACAGAACCATGCGGGCATGACGCGCAAACGGCAGTGACACCACAACGCGCACCTGCTCACCTGCCGGACTACCATCGCCCCCTGCCGAGACCTCCACACGCGCTGTGGTGCCTTCAGCGGCCTCCTTGGGTCCTTGTTCGGCATCTTCACCTTTGGTTTCTGGGGGCAGCTTCTGTAGAGCGCGAAAAATGTGACCTCTCTCTTCCAAAGGCAATGCGGAGGCACGACACGCAGGATGCGCAAGACGCGGAAAACACGCAACACAGAGCACATCGGCCTCTAGAGGTGAAGAAGAAACACACGTGGAGAACACCCAACACAACAACCTACTGCTCCTCCATGGCATCGGCGCCAGTTCCTTCCGTTCCGCGAGGGGGTTGATCATCCCCCGTCTCGTCGGTCTCCTGTGGATCCTGTGGAAACGCAACGGCGGCCACCAAAGTGCAAAACATTTGGCACGCGAGACCGGGGGTCCACATACATGTGACTCGGGGCTCCGTACAAACCACGCATTGAAAGCAGCAACGGAGGACGTACGATCCGGTTGGTTCCGGAGCCGCCCACGCACCTTCTTGATCTGTGCCACATCGGTGAACGGGCCGATCGGCGCCTGCGGTTGGATGTCCGGCGGCTCGGACGTTGCGAAGGGGGGCGCGCCATGCGGTGGAGGAGGGGGGGGGACCGCGCGGCAGCGGCGGATAGGGTTGCCACTGCGGGTCGTGGTGGAGCGGCTGCTAGGGTGGACGGTGGACATGAGGGGGCGGGTATTGTGGTGGCGGGGGGGGGGGGGGGGAGTGTGGGTAGTGGTACCCGCTCATCCGAGGCTCCCAATCCCAAGCGGCAGTCTGCACAACGGGTAGCACGGTAGACCTCCTCCAGAAGCGTACGTGCAAATCATACGTGCAAGACGCGTAAAACGCGCTTCACGCGACGACCGACCTCCAGAGGCGGAGCGGAGGCAGCGTCACGCACACCACCGAGACCACGAAGCACGCAAATACCCGCGGTTTCTTCGCCGCCAGCTCTCGGGTGAGCACCAACGACCATGCTCTGGACGCCGGGAGTTCGAGGTTCCGTTCTTCTTCCAACTCGTACGCCATCAGACCGGCCATCCGAACGCAACGGACGAACTTGTCCTGCAGAACGCGGAACACGTGAATGATCCTCCAGAGGCAGGCTAGAAGCGCACGCGTAGAACGCGCGAAACGCGCATGACGCGCAGCACGACGACATAGAAGCACAACAAAGGCCGCGCGCAACACCTACAAAACATCCGTTTCCATGTCAACAATGTCTTCAATGCCCATTGCGCTGACCCAATCGGCCCCGCCACTCTCTTCCAATATGGCTCCATCTCGGCCGCGCTCACTGCAGCAGCGCGGGCGGATGGGACCCAGAGTGACCTACCTCCACCCCGGGATCGCGAGCAGCAGGAAGTTGCAGGGCGGCTTCGGGCTGGGCAGGGTACAGGTCAGGGGGGGGGTGGAAAAAAATTGCGCGCATGGAAAAAAATTGCGTACCCCCCCCCACCCTCCAGGGGTTGCTTGCGCAAAAAAAGCTGTCCCGCCATAATTGTAGCATTTGGAAAATTTTTTACCCAGGGCCAACTCTTGGTGCAAAAATGGAATTCTTTGCACCAAATTTCGCTCTGCACATTGGCATGTACTGAATTGTTTGAACCCATTGATCATTTCAAATTTGTGCTTTTGGTAGAGGTTATTTGTGAGGGTGCTTTTTTTTTTTTGCTTCTAGGGACCAATATAGGTACAAGGATTGAATTATTTGCATCAAATTAGTGAACGTGTCTGCATTTCCCTTTGGCACATGGCATATAAAGAATTGTTTGAACCTATTGATGCATCAATTTCGTTATGGTGCTTCGTCATTTGGATTAGAGGAGAGGTCAAGTGTAAGTGTGTTTTTGCTTTGCATTCTAGACATGTCATCTTCTTCTCTTTCTTCTCCGCTGAACATTGCATGGGCGAACCGCACTGTGGACGGCTGGAATTGTATTTGTGGGGAGCGGCTATCAGTTTTGAGAGAAGCCAGCGAAAAAGAAACCAGCCGCCGGCAAGGGCAAGAAGCAAGCCGCGGCCTCCCATGGTGGGAAGGCCAAGAAGCAGTAGGTAGCAACTTAGCAGCAAGCACGGCAACTCGAAACGCGAAACGACTCGAAACGCGAAACGTCGCAACATGCGAACCGAAACGACTACGTCACAAAAATGGGCACCCTGTGACGTAGTGGGTCAGGCAGGTTGTTGCCTGAACCACGGGGTATGGGGAAAGAAGTAGTATTGGGGCTCTGCTACTTCTGACCGAGGGAGTAACGCCCCTCCTCCTTAACCACAGTTGAAGGGTGAGACTTCCCTACCACGCTTTGCACGTTGAGCCGGGGCCGTAGTCTTCACATTGATGGAGCGATGGTGTCAACAGATCAACGTGCACTATTTTTGCTTTGAAACGGCTTTGTTTGGTAAAATTTTTGGTCATATGTGTAAGGAAAAAATTTGCGTACCCCCCCCACCCTCCGGGGGTTGGCTGCGCAGAAAAAACTGTATGCCGTTTCCAGGAATTTTTTTTCCACCCCCCCCCCTGGTACAGGTGCCTCCCCACCCCTCAGCGAGCAAGGGCAGCAGGGTGCTGCAGGGCAGGATTGGGGCAGCAGAGCGCTGCAGGGCCTGCTGTGTCGCAGGCACAGGGGCAGCCAGAGGCTGCTGCTCTGGGTCAGGGGTGTCAGGGACAGAGCCAGGGTCAGGGACAGGGTGGTTCCCCTCTCCCCCCGGCGCGGCGCAGCCCCCCCCCCCCCTCCCTCCGTGGGCGGGCAGGACAGGCACAGGAGTGCGGCAATGCAACACGGGGGGGGGCAGGGCAGCGCGTGGGGCAGACCGTCAGCGGCGCCCCTCGCAGCACAGGGGTGCGGCAGCCCGTCTGCCGACCCGCACGGGGGGTGGGGGGGGGGGCTCTTGAGCCTGGGCTTCACTCGGCAAGTGCAGTCATCGGGAGGGGGGGGCGACCAACCCTCCACAGCCGCACCTGCACCCGCGGACGTGGATGGGGGAGCGCACAGCCCGAGATCTGGGCAGGGTCGCTCCTCGGAGGATCCCACATAGGATGGAGGCCCAGGTCCTTCCGTCGCGCCGCGATACGCGGGGGGGGGGGACGGGGGGGTAAGGGCCTTATATATCTGTATACAGCTGTATTTAGATGAGCTCTCACCCGCTAACCCCCTGATCCCCTCAATCGCACTAGCGCCCAGGACTTGAAAAGGCAAATGCCTCCTCTCTTCCAATACACCCCTGCCTCAACCACCCAACCGCCAATCCTCTTGTCCCCTCCGCAGGTCATCCACAGCGCGTTCCACTCACCCATTGGCGCAACGCCGTACGCGGGTGCGGGGGTGTGCAAAGTGGGTTCCAGTTGCATGCGCGCGGGCGAAACCGACGACAGTCCTATCGCCAGCCCGGCACACGCGGCCGGGGATGGCATGGGATGCGGCACGTGCAACCCCCTGAGCGACGCGGGGGCGCTCAGCGAGCTCCCCCACCCGAAGTATTGCTACGTCCGCACGGACGTCTGCGACATGGACGTGGCCTGCAACATCGCCGAGAAGACGTGCGGGGACAACAGCGCAGAGCAGTACTACCG
This sequence comes from Eutreptiella sp. 'Long Island Sound 2002', assembly GCA_964036045.1. Taxonomy (NCBI): domain Eukaryota; phylum Euglenozoa; class Euglenophyceae; order Eutreptiales; family Eutreptiaceae; genus Eutreptiella; species Eutreptiella sp. 'Long Island Sound 2002'. The sequence goes on along the minus strand of OZ038391.1, from coordinate 27,374,126 downwards.
CCCCGACACCGTCCCATGCGCGCCGCCCGCGTGGGACACCGCATCGTACCCGGAGAGTGACCTGTCGCCCTACACCACCCCATGGGACTTCCCGGACAAGGGTTTGTGGGCCACTTGGAGTAAGCAGTGGGTGTTCGACGCAGACCCAACAAGAAGCCTGTACTACCACACCGTCTGGCACGGCTCAAAGTCGAACCGGGTGTACGCCTGCGCCGACGTCCCGCAGTGCTCCGGCGCCGCCATCACCTGCCCGCAGCAGCCCGCGCTCCACACGCGGAGCTGCCGGGAGCCGATGGGTGCGTGCGACGTGCGGGAGTTCTGCACGGGGGCGGGGGACCTGTGCCCGCCGGACGCGCTGGTGCATGAGGAGTTCGTCTGCAAGCCCCGGGTCCCCAACGCGTACCTCACGGTCCAGTCCTCGCTGGACCCCGCGGGGGTGCGGGCCGGCGTGAACGCGACGTACGCCGACGAGCACTACCCGATGTATGCCACTCTGCCGGCCAACCTGGGCAAGGCGTGTTGGGCTGTCTGCCAGAAGAGCGGGCCGTGCAGCTTCTGTGGGACGGGGAAGTGCTGCAAGAGGAACGACGGCGGCGGGGGCTGCCTGGCCAGCGAGGGGGATCAAGATCGGCACGTCTGCGTCCTTGGTATCGCCTTTTGTTGCCCTCTCGTCGCTGTCACGGTTACCCTCGAATCGTTGTTGATACCCTCTAACCGCCGTCGGTTACCCTCTCATCGCCGTCGGTCACCCTCCAACCGCCGTCGGTTACCCTCCAACCGCTGTCGGTTACCCTCTCATCGCCGTCGGTTACTCTCCAACCGCCGTTCGTTGCGTTTTCAGTGCCTAAATGATGAGCTGATGAATGGATGGCCCCAATTTTTTCCCCTTGTTTGAATTCAAACCCGTCTTCTTGATACCACAGGCGCATGGCTGGACGGCGCGGCCTGGACTGCCACGGCAAAGTCCGCGTCTGGCGCCAGCGGCAGCGCCGGCAATGTGCTCGACGACGATGATGCGACCCTTTGGTACAGCGACGCGACGCTGCCCCAGTGGATTCGGCTGGAATTGCCGGGCGTGGCCTGCGTCTCCGCGATTCGCTTCGGCGGGGGCACGGCGCCGGTCAAGAACTGGCTGCTGGCCTCGGCGGCCGGGACCACCGTGGCCACGGGCACGAACACGGACACCGCCGCGGGCAGCTGGGGCCACGAGGTCACGTTCGCGTGGGCGTGCGACAGCGCCTTCGAGTTCCGGATGGCCGACGCGCACGCGGCCGACGAGCGGCTGGGCCTCGCGCGGCTGCAGGTGTTCGGGGAGCGGCAGGGCCCTACCGGGAGTTACCTGCAGACCCTCAACGGGGGCGTCGCCGGCACGGCGCGGGAGGCGCAGACCAGCGCGACGGTCGCGGACTGCGTGGCGGCGTGCGACGCCCGGGCGTGGTGCAAGGCGTTCAACTACCGCAAGCCCGACGCCGCGTGCGACCTGCTCGACGTCGCGGCGCAGGACGTCGGGGGGCTGCGGCTCGACTGGCCCCAGGACGCGTACGACTACTACGAGCGGCCCGACCTGCTGTACGAGGACCTGTGCGACATCCCGCAGACCTGCGACCCCGGCGCGTCGCACGCGCCGTGGGACTGCCCCCAGGAGCTGGTGCCGGGGGTGCACTTCAAGGCCCCCGCCGTCACCCTCGGGGAGGTGGTCGTCCCCGTCGCCTTCCGGGGGGACACCATCGAGGCCCAGTGGCAGGGCCACGGGGTGACGTGCGGGCTGCTGTGGTACGCCTGGGGCTGGGGCACGTCGGCGGGCGGCTTCGAGGCCTCCAGCGGGGGCGCCCTGCGGGGCCCCACGGCGGAGGGGTCGACCCACGACTGGTTCACGGCGTTCCCCGGGCAGCTGCTGTTCCTGACCCGCCCCATCGTCAACCCGCAGGACGGGCAGCAGTTCTACGTGACGGTGGAGGTCACGAACCGGGACGGCCGGCGCGCCGTCGCGGACGCGGACGCGTGCTGCCAGGACCCGGCCGCCGCGGGCGTCGCCGACGGATCCGCAGCGCACGCGGCGTGCTGCGCGGCGGCGGCGGGGACGACGGCGCGGCAGCTGGTGACGAGCCCCATGGTCGTGTACGACAGCAGCCCCCCCGTCTGCGCCTACCCGCCCTGCCTGAGGGTGGGGGGGATGGTCCCGAGGGGCGGGATGCAGCGGACGTACCACGCGGTTCCACGGTTCCACGACCCGTGCCCCGCGCTGGTGGTCAGGCCTCTTACGGAGGTGTGCCATCCCACACCCTCTGCCTGTCTGATGCCCGGCCGTGTTCCTCAGCCCCTTTACCCCTGTGTCCCTATGCCCCACCGCCATGGGTTGTGTTTAGTGGACAATATTTTTCTGGGTTTTGCGTTAAAAAAACACTTCGCACCCAATTCGTAGATGTACTTTGAATTTCTTGGCCGACAAAGTAAATTCATTTGGCCAATAAAGTGAAACCTGGGCAACCAACGGCGGTTGGAGGTTCCCTGACGGCAGTTGAAGAATATCTGAAGGCAGCGAAAGGGTAACCAAGGGGGTCGACGATAACCAACAGCGGTTGGAGGTAACCGACAGCGGAAAAGGAGACAGGTTAGTCCACAGAAGTCAGCCGCCATCAAAAACACGCAATCCACGGTGCGAAATCCACATTACATGCACTTCGAAGCATTCCAACATGCGATCTACATTTTCTTGAAACCTAACTCAAGGTAGGAACATAGGTGGCTCCTTCTGTGTCAACCTCGACCCCTGATATTGACAGGGGAAGAAGCTATGGTATATATATTCTGAGAGTGTACTTAGATCCCGAGACTATCTCGTACTGTTGCAGAACTGTTGCAGCTTCGTCAAAAAAAAAACAGTTTTCTTCAAACCAAACATATCCAACCTGATTCTTAGGGATTCAGCACCCCTTCGTGGACCATCAGGGTCCCTTCTCGTCGCCTGTGGACCAGGGAGAACGCAGCCGCAGCGTAGGACGGCTGTCAGGCACTGACGGACATGCACAACACCATCAATGCACTTGATTGCTCGGACGTTCAACCTCTTTGCTGGGCTCTTGAACCATTCATTACGTGATACCCCACAAACCATCACAACATTTCTGCACTGCCATACCATCCGGTGCCCATCTCACCGCCAGACATGCCACTAGCGTCTGGCAGGGAAACGGGTTCTCAGTAGCAATCGGCCCCGTACCAACGGCCACTCAGTAATACCCGCCCCCCGCACCACCAGAACTCAGTAGGAACGTGCCGCGTCCAGCGTGTGGCTCAGTAGGACCCTGCTCCATCTGATCGCGACTGAGCTGGCAGACACGAATGGCAAGTCTGCTCGCCACCTAGCGCCCTTGCCTCCCCCTTCTGGCCCATCCGTGCCCCCCTACACGCCCTTCCTTCCCCTCGGGAGGGTGTACTCCCCAAAGTGTGCATCTCGCGTATCTCCCAAAGCCTGGCCCCACTCCCCCCCGCACACCCCTCTGCACCCCTTTGCCCCCTCGTCCCCTAGGCCCACTCCGGCATCGACACCTACGACTTGGCCGTCGCGCTGGGCGGCAGCAGCGTCGTGCTGTGGGCCAGCACGCACCCGCCGCGCGTCCCGCACGGGCGGGTCTGCGAAGTGAACGGCGACTGCCCCACGGGGGCCACCGCGGAGCACCTGGTGGTGCCGGCTTGCGCCCCGCTGCCGGCGGGGGTGCTGACCGCGCGCGCGACCGCCGGCAACCGCGCGGGGCTCAACAGCACGGAGCAGGCGGCGGACTTCGAGCTGGACGCCACTCCGCCCGTGGCCGCGGTGCCGCAGGCGCTGCTGTTCCAACCCCAAGCCGCGTTCGTCAGCCTCGCGGCGCTGTGGGACGTGTACGCGGACGCGGAGTGCGCGGAAGGGGCCGACCGGGGGATCCAGCTGCTGAGCTGGAGCCTCTACACCGGGCCCTCGCTGGACCCCCTCCCGGAGTGCGCGCTGCCGAGCCCCGCGCCGCCCGACGCTGCCGGCCACGCGGTGGCCGGCGGCTGCAACAGTGCCGACGCGGAGCTTGTGTGCGTGCGACTGCAGTGGCGCGCCTGCAACGGCCTCTGGGCGCCGCTCTCGGCGGTCGTCTGCCAGAACTGGACCGCCCAAGTGCCGAGCTGCAGCCACGCGCCGCGGTTCACCGCGGCCCCTCCGGCCGCCGGGGATGCGTACCGCATGTGGCGGGTACATCCGGACCTGCAGGATGTGGGGTGCCTGCGGTACGAGGGGAACACCTCCTACGGTATGCTGCGGGCGCGGTCGTCGGAGGGGTCCCCCCAGAGGGAGTTGGGCGCCAGAACCCCCACCACGCGCTCGAGAGAGCGTGCGTCTTCTATTAGCTGTGTATGCACTGCACTCGGATTGCCTGCATTCTGCAAAAGGTTGAACACGATGCCGGCCCCTGCAGACCCCTCCTGAAACAGCCCAGACGAGTCTCCTGACTTGGTGACCCGATTGCTTGGAAACAATTTCCTGATTTGGGATTGGTTTTGTTTTACGCGGTTCGCAATTGCTCTTGCGTGAGGCACTTCGCTGTTGCTTGTGGCAGTTCTCTGCCGCTTGAGGCAGTGTCAAGACTGCACTTCATGTTCTCGGTGTCGACCTTCAGGTGCTTGGCCTGTGTCTTTTGGCGGCGTGTGCGTTTGTGCGCCAGGGCGCTTCCCTGTCCCTCTCGGTGTGTGTCTGTGTCGCCGTCTGAGCACTCTCCGCCCCACGTCTCCCTCCCGTGGCAGAACACAGCACAGCACATGAGCACCACTGGCACACTCGCACCCGCCAATGCGACGTCAGACCAGAAACCAGGACGCACGGTATGCTGGGGGCACGGTTGTCCGAGGGGGTCCTCCAGAGGGAGGGCGGCAGAACCCCCACCACCCGCTCCAGGGAGCGTGCGTCTTCCTGCACGCCGAGAGAGTGCGTTAGCGCGCCGGGCGCGCCGGGCGTTTCCCCCCTATCCCCCCCCCCCCCCGTTCCCCCACACCATACCCCATACCGGGCACAGCCCGTCAGGGGAGGACGCCATGGGCAGAAGGTGCATTCTGGATCCCCCCCCCCCCCGGGCAGGGGGATGCCCGCGGCAGTGCGGATGCCCGCAGTAGTGCGGATGCCGGCTTGTCATAGCAGAAGGTTCAAGGGCGAGAGGCCAATAGGCGCCGCCACAGGCTAACAGAGCCAACCACCAAGGCCTTGTGCCAAACCCCCCCGTTCCCCCACCCCAATCGTGGTATGGCGGTGGTACATCCTTGGGGGGCTCTCTATGGGGTTTCCATTCGTTCGTTCCCATTGTAGACACCACAATCTGGTTCCAGCGCACAGTATCGTGCGTTACACGCGGTCCACGCGCGACCTTCTGTCGTTTGTGCTCCGCGTTCCTGGGCCGGAGGAGGGAGTGATGTTTGGGGGTCAAGTGTTGGGATCGATGGCCGGGACACTGATTTGGACGCCGGACACGCGCCGGGCCCGCGCCGGGCAGGCGTGCCCTCCGAGCGTCCCTGTTGGCCGCCCATGTGTCGCACGAGGCATGCGTATTCGCGAGCGTTCGTCGCACATTCAAACCCATCCCCCCGGGCAATGCCTGCCCTCCGCGACCCCCCGCAGCCTGAGCCCCCGCTTGTCCCGCTGCCGGTGCAGATTTCACGGAGACAACGATGGACTTCTACACCGCATGCCCTGAGCCGGAGCACCTCCGGGGCCGAGAGTTCAACGGCACTACATTCAGGGATTATACGGGCGTCGCGGAGCCATGGCAGCACGTGGACTGGCTGGGGGCCCTGGGCGACCCGAGCGCCATCACGGACCGGGTCGACACCGGGACCGCCGCGCCTTTTCAAGTGCACTGGCTCTCACTGCACGTGTCCAACTTCGCCGGACTGCAGAGCGGCGACACGTACCGCGTCGTCCTGGACACGACGCCCCCCCTCGTCCTGGGCGAACCGACGGCGACCGTCCTGAACTACACCACCATCGAGGTACCCTCGTACATGTCTTCGCCCGTGCCTTCGCCCGCGTGTCCACACACCTTCACCTGCGCATTCATCAAAGCCTTCGCCAATGCCTTCATGATTGCAACATCTATGTTTCATCTGTGCCTTCCCCGACTCCCCCCGCCCCCCCCGAGTCGGCGAAATTCGGCGAAGTTGCCAAAAACCAATTTTTTGGGTGCAGCACTGCTTGAGGAGTGCCATGCAAAATGGAATGATAACTACACCGCTAACGCCGCAGAATAGGCTTTATTTTGTTTTATTTTATTATTTATTTTTACTTATTATTTTTATTATTTATTTTGTGCCAACCTCCGAAATTTTGATCCCGCCCCCCCGCGCGCCGCTGACTTGCTCGCCGACTCGTTTGCCGCCAGGTTTGCCGCCCTGGGGGGGGGGGGGGGGCTGCCGCCCTCTACCTCCTTCTTAGCAGGCCCGTGTGCAAGCATCAATGCTGTCCTCAATGCCTTCCTCTATGGTAAAGGTGAAGGCCGTACATGACGGCATGATAATTCTGTGAAGGCACAGATGACACCATACATGAAGGTGTGGGTGAAGCCGCTGATGAAGATGCGTTCACCCATGCCCTCATCCGTGGCCGCATCTATCCTTCATCTCCGCTTTATCCGTGCCTTCATGTGTGCCGTCATCCCCCTTCATCGATGGCCTACACCTGCGCGTTCCTCTGTGCGGACGCCGGATTGCTCGCCTTCCATCTGCGCATACGTGCCAGCCACACCGGCCCGGACATGCCACGAGTGTCTGGCAGGGAAACTCACATCTTGTTAGGAACCACCCCAGTCCCAAGCGCCACCCAGTAAGACCTGCCCGCATCGCATCCTGAGCTCATTAGGAGCCCGCTGTGTCCAGTATAATTGCGCTGCAACACGCAGCGCCACGCGGGTGTGTCCGGCGTGGCGGACACCAGGGCCAGGTCTGCACCGGCCTTCCCGAAACCTCAACTTCGACACCTCCCACATTGTCGGTGCCTTCCCATAGATCGTATGGCAGGGCATCTTCGACGACCCGGAGTCGGAGATGGACTGGTTCGAGTGGGAGTTGGAGCACGCACAGCGGCTGCACAACATGTACTGGACCAACACCACCGGGCACCCGGTGCCCGGCGTCGTCCGGCCCATGGGCGCAACCAACGTCACCGTTCGCCTGCCCTTGGAGACCTTCACCGAGAACACGCCGTTGCGGTTGCGTGTGCACGGCGTCAACCGCGCCGGGTGTGCGTAGGGCTGGTGGAGGATCCGTCGTAGGGGGAAGAGGGATGGAGAGGAGGAGGAGCTGTGTACCTCCGTCCCGACACCGGGCAGCTCAGTGCCCCCCCCCCCCCCCTCCCTCCCCCAGGGATGTATTAGAACGGCCGTAAACCGCAGAAGGAGGGGGGGCACCCCCCCCCCCCTCCTGCCATGGCCGGTCCGGGGGCGTAGGTTCGTCCTGATTCCGAGCGAATTTGTACAGATTGAGGTCATCATGGGCCAGCTCTGGGGGACGGGGGCGGGGCCATAACATGGCAGGGCGGTCGTTAAGGACTCTCTCTCTCTCTCTCTCTCTCTCTCTCTCTCTCTCTCTCTCTCTCTTTGATCTTGTTAAGGACCGCCCTTAAGGACCGCCCTTGAGAGCATTTTTCCACAGGCTTGAACCGCCGTCGGTTACCCTCCAAATGCCGTCGGTTACCCTCCAACCGCCGTCAGTATCCGCAGCTTTTTTCACAGCATAGGCATAATGGAGCAGTTTTCTTTCTTTGTTTTTTTTTGTTGTTAAGGCCCGCCCTGTACCATGGACATGTCTATGGTATGGTCTCCGCGGTATGGGGTGTGTGTGGTACACTATCCGTCGTACGAGTGTGCTGTGCCGTGGCGGTGGCTCTTCCAACCGCTTTTCCAACTGCTTTTCCAACCACCAGCAGCCGATTTGGCCACCACTTTTGGACCTCCGGCCTTGGGTTTAGCCCCCCGCCCCTAAAGTGTCGATGTCCGCGCCCCCCCCCCCCCCAGCTGTCCTGTGCACACACATCTTCTATGGGACAAGACCTGGCAGTTACCCCCCCCCCCCCCTCCGTGTCCAACGAACACTGTGTCCAACGAACACTGTGTCGAATGAACACTTCCCGTTCGGACCGTATTTTTTTTGGGACCCAATTAATTCGGTACTTAATTAGGTACCAGACATCAGAACCGAGGTTTTAGGCGAAAGGTGCGGGGAAATGAAGGGCTGTTGTGCTGCATGTTGCGGAAATGGTGTGCAAGGCTGCAAAGCAGGGTGTGAGGGAGTGGTATTCCTCAACCACAGGACCTTCATTGCCCACGATGATTGAAGAGCCCCGAGCCCGGGGAGCACGTTCAGCTTTTCCGTGTGAAGCGAGACCGCAACAAGGGCTACTACTCTGAAAAGTGTGAAGTGGAAGTCTCCATCGCATTGTGCTTTGAATGGGCTGGGTATCTCGTGCCGAGGGATGCGTCACCGCCGTCTCACAACATCGTCGCGCGCACCGAACACTGTGTCCAACGAACACCACCCGTTCGGACCGTATTTTTTTGGGTGACATGATTGTTCGTTGGACACGGGGGGGGGGGGGGCGAACCAAAGCGGGCGGGGCAGAACGAGCTGTCGCCCCGAAGCCCGCCCCCCTCCTTTCAATTTGAAAAACCGCATGGATTTCCGAGTGCCGAGTGTGCGCATGGGGATTGCTTGTGTTGCCTTTATGGCTCAGCCCCGCCCCTTTCAAGAGCATGCCTGCCCACCCCCATCGTAATTGCATCCCTGGTCGGCAACGTGGTGGTAGGTGGGGGTGCATGAGAAGGGGGGGGGGGAGGTACGCCCCCCCCCCCCCTGTGGGCTGAGCTTTCGCCCAACCGGTGCTGCCCTTTCCCACCGTGATCACTCCGAACCGTTTGCCAAACCCCTCCCACCGCTTTTCCGATTGCTCTTGACACTGCGCTCCAGGCACCAGTGCATCCTCGATTCTGGGCACGGCCCTTCATTCTATAGGCTGCGCAGCACCAGTAACGACACCATCTTCTGGATTGATTTTACACCACCAGTGCTCGTGCCAGGCTCCGAGATCAAGGTCGGCCATGCCGGGGTGCACTGCTGGGACCAGCTTACTGGGCCGTTCTCGGCAAGCTGGAACCAGCACTTCCATGACCCGCACACATGGCTTGAGCGCTACTTCTGGGCAATCGGCACCACGAGTGACCCCCAAAAGTACGTGGCCAAGACCCACTTGGGGCCGGCCCTCACAGAGACCGCCGTGCTCACCTTCGACGAGGGGGATGATGTCATTGTAACGGTGCGCCCTCCCCACGGGACATGCGGTGAATGCATGTGTGCCCGTGTGGATGCTGGCACTGGGCGCTGGTGCTGGGTACCATGCATGCTCAGGGTCAAATTCTAGAATCCCCACAAATATATCGGCTGCCTCCAAACCGATCCCTCAACATAATCTTTTCCTGTCAAGCGTGTTGCTGGTTCGCTTTTTGGTTCATTCATTCATGAATGGGTGGGTGGGTGGGTGGGTGCACAAGGGAGCCAGCGAGTGAGTGCGTGTGTGTGGGGGGGTTGGTGATGGCCTGTTGACGGTCGGCGAGGCCGTCTGCTGCAGGATCTCGTTGTTGAGGCGACGTTCTGTTCGTGAATTTGTGGGAATAGCTTCTGACGGCACACAAGCTCAAACCCAAAACACGCACAGGTACTCAAGTCGGGCTGGCCTGTTGGCATGAATCAAGTGCCACATGCAGGAACGCATGAATTTAGCCAGTGCTTTCTATGTTGGTGTTCACCATTTCCCTTTTCCTTTACCCTTTCCCTGCATCTAATAGTTAGGGGCCCATTGCTGCTGCGGTCATGCAGACTCCTGCCATTGCGCACACTTATGAGCCCCTGCGGAAAGAAAACAGATCAATATGCGGCAGTGAGCCACTGAATGGCCCCAGTTAGTGCAAGCTGGAGATGGGCATTGCGAGGCCCCCAGACTCTTTGGCGTACGAAGAGGAGAGGGAACACATGTTGTACGCAATGGGTGATGGGTACGCAATGGTATCCCATATTTTATCCAAATGCTTTGGGGGCGTTTTGAGATGAAGTGTTTTGGAGGACGGACCGGTTCGTTGGGATTGGGTGAGCAGCATGCGCTCTTGAGCCAACGCCATTCGGTGGCGGTTGTTGCCCATTTGTTGTATTCGTGGCAGATGAAGCCAGTTTGCTTCTGGATCTCGCACATAGCTGTGCTAGCGAGTTTCCCTGTGTAGTCGTGCACTCCGTACGGAGGTGATGGCAGCTATACACTCCATAGGCGTGCACTCCGTAGGGAGGTGATGGCAGCTATACACTCCATGGGCGTGCACTCTGTAGGGAGGTGATGGCAGCTATACACTCCGTAGGCGTGCACTCCGTAGGGAGGTGATGGCAGCTATACACTCCGTAGGCGTGCACTCCGTAGGGAGGTGATGGCAGCTATACACTCCGTAGGCGTGCACTCCGTAGGGAGGTGATGGCAGCTATACACTCCGTAGGCGTGCACTCTGTAGGGAGGTGATGGCAGCTATACACTCCGTAGGCGTGCACTCCGTAGGGAGGTGATGGCAGCTATACACTCCGTAGGCGTGCACTCCGTAGGGAGGTGATGGCAGCTATACACTCCGTAGGCGTGCACTCCGTAGGGAGGTGATGGCAGCTATACACTCCATAGGCGTGCACTCCGTAGGGAGGTGATGGCAGCTATACACTCCGTAGGCGTGCACTCCGTAGGGAGGTGATGGCAGCTATACACTCCGTAGGCGTGCACTCCGTAGGGAGGTGATGGCAGCTATACACTCCGTAGGCGTGCACTCTGTAGGGAGGTGATGGCAGCTATACACTCCGTAGGCGTGCACTCCGTAGGGAGGTGATGGCAGCTATACACTCCGTAGGCGTGCACTCCGTAGGGAGGTGATGGCAGCTATACACTCCGTAGGCGTGCACTCCGTAGGGAGGTGATGGCAGCTATACACTCCATAGGCGTGCACTCCGTAGGGAGGTGATGGCAGCTATACACTCCGTAGGCGTGCACTCCGTAGGGAGGTGATGGCAGCTATACACTCCCGATATAAATAGACTCACTGCTTGATGTTAAGTCCTGCACCAAGAATGCATTCAAGCAGGCCTCCCGCATGCTGTCTGTCCCCCTGCGTCCAGTGGCTGGCGCTCAGGTGTCGGTGCGCCTGCGTGTGGCCCTCTCCAGTGTGGGTGGTCCCCGAACTGAGATGTGTGACCACAAAGGGGTGATCCGCCACACTCTGTGGGGTATCTTTGCTCACCACCACCCAGTCTTTGTGCAACCGATCTTCTGCGTGATTGGCCAACACTTTGAGGGACTGTTCTACACACCACTCTTGAGATGCACGATGCGTGGGTAGATGGCGATTCTAGTCCCCTAGAAGAACAATTTCTATTCCTGGGTGAGCCGCTTTCACGACCACCAGGGAGTTCAGAGTGTCCCTATACGGACCGACCTTGTTGCGCTGTGGCACGTGGAGAACCACTAACAACCAATTGATTGGTGTCCAATGCACCAAAACCCAAACACCCAGCGATCATCCTGCACTATTGACAGGGACTGAGCCTTGGAGGCCAGGACCCACACCCCCATCCCTTGACCGGAGTGTTTGTGTCAGGAGATACGCTTGATGTAACCCCAAAAGTGCAGATCTTGTTTGGTTTCGCCCCCCCCCCCCAAAGCTCTATGATGGCGAGGAATTGGAGGCACAAGGCCAGGGCTACGCCCTTGACTTCCTGCCACCTGTCAAAACTCAAACATCGTACATTCACCCCTTTCTATGCCGAGGCTGCGCCTTCATCCATGGACCATACATGGGGCACCCTAGACCAGATTCTGGTGGAGTGCATAGGTATGGGGTTTGTAGGCCCTCGTGGGTGTGGGAAAAACAGGGATACACAAAGCGTGCTACCGTCACCATCAACAATACAGCAGACCTGCAGGGAGTGCATAGGCTGCTTACTCCAGCCGTCAAACCAGACCTCATCCACTGTTGAACCTCTATTAAGAGATTACCACGCGTACTGCCTCGCATGCATTTACGGGCTTGAGATGTAACTCTTTGAGATTCTACCTAGGTTTTTTCATCTTGTGCAAATCGAAATAATGCAAAGTGCGAGTCAACGGGACCATGGTGCAGCATCCGTTGCACCGGGACATATTAGCTGCAAAGCTGGCCCTGTCCCAATATATACTGCATAGCACATAGTCCAACAAGAGTATGCGCATTTCCCTTTGCAAATGCCACATTATTGCAACCATGCACTTGCCAATTCTATGCATAACATCCAATACAAACAATTGTGTTAGTTGTTGGCACTGCACAGCACTGCACTGCACTGCACAGTGCAGCGCTGCTGTGCGCTGTACTTGCTATGCCCATCCACCCGCCATCGCGTCTTGCGTGCAATTCCGCAGGTCTGGGGCGAGAACCCCATGGGCCTGCTGACCATGTCAACATCGCGCGTGCTGCGGATTGACGCCAGCGAAGTCCGGCCGGCGTGGCCCCTTCCCGTGCGGGATCTGCATGCGGACACTGCGCTTATCGATGCGGACATCGACTTCCAGTCGGGGCGCTCAAGCCTCAGCGCTTCTTGGTCTGGCTGGCACTCCCCGTACGGCTGGATCCTGGAGTACCAGGTCTCGCTACATGTGGTGAACGGCACCCAGACGGTCCTCGCGTGCCCTGGCGTGGCCGTGGGGCTGGCCACCAATGCCACCAGCGTCGATCTTCCGGGCTGCGCCCATGGGGCTCTGGAGCATGGCTTAACGTACGTGTGGACCGTCACCGCTGTGGGCTGCAATGAGGTGCTTTTCCCTGACCCTCCTTGACGTCCCGATGACAATGTTGTTGCAGGTGTAGGTAGTGACGCAGAACCCCACGTCTAATGGGCTCTATTGCATAGAGTTGTGTCATGCAGCACACGATGTACTGTGTGGCACTGTGTGGCACTGTATGATATGTCCCTGTGTTTGGCTGTACTGCGGTGTAGCGTGGTACAGCGCAGCATCTTGCGGTGCTCCAGTACAGTGCGGCAGAGTGCAGTCTTTGAGCGCCTTGACTGCGCCTTTCTTCTGTTAAACATATGATACTCGGGCATTTTTCTCAAAAATGACAGTGCAGCCAACTTCCTGATTTTTGTTGAAGCAGGAGATGCAAAACAAGGGACCACCATGGCATGACGCATTTGTTCTTCCCCAGCCCAACCAACGGTTTTGAGTTGAGTAGACTGCTTGCCTCGCCAGCTTGCTTTGGGGATGGTGCAGGAGCGGCTTGTTCTGGTTTGTAATTTCTTGTTTCTCTTGGCGTTAACCACTCTTGGCTTTCACATCCATACCTTCATGCTGCCCTTGCGAATGTTGGACAGCTGCGAGTGTTTGGATGGATCAGCTCCCCTCGTTCTTTTTCCTTTTTTTTGCTTCAATCTCAATGTTGCCCTTCTCTGACTCCGCGGGCTGCGGGTCGGGCGCTGGCTTCTTTGCTCGCTTCTTTGGTGGTCTTTTCTCTGGGGTTTGGAGGCAAGGTCAGCCTCAGGCTGAGACTCAACCGAAGTGACTGCTGACGCCGCATGTTACTTGGCTTTCTTTGCAGCTTGTGAAGGGGCTTTGGCAGCACCTATCACCGCATTCTGCAACCCCCCCCCCCCCAATCGGCAGCCGAATTCGGCCGACCTCGCCGATTTGTTCGCCGATTTGTTGGGATTTCTTCGCCGATTTGAGGGGGGGGGTTGATTCTGCAATACATCGGTGCTTCCAATTGATTGCAGTTGTGAGGAAGGCTTCCAGCACAGTAAGCTTCCGATGCAAGGGGATGCAAGGGCTTTGTTCACCTGTAATGGCGCCAAAGGGAAGGAGGGGGCAAACCAAAAGGCATGACATACAGTCTTCACAGGGCAGGTTCGGTGGCCATTGTACTTCGGTTTTACACTGGGGGTGTCGCATGCAGCAAAATGTGCGCTTTGTATGGGACACAACCGTCCCCGTACAACGGGTTGCTCAACCTGTAATAATATTTTCATCGGAATCGGAAGCCGTTGCTCTTTCAGGGTGTTTGTCAGGAACAGCATGAGATTGAACAGATCCACCTTCTTTGAAAGAATCGGGTCTGTGAACAGGCACTGTCTCGATACCGGCGCCAGGCCGCTAGGCCTGCGAGCATCAAGTGATGTTTTGATGTTATGCATGTGGTAGTAGTGGGTCGCGCGTAGGCCACCCCACCTTGGGAACACCCCCCCCCCCCCCACGGCCGAAACCCCCCCCCCACACCCTCCAGCCGACCCCCCCCCCAAAAAAACTGCCCCCCAGCCCCGTGGGGGGGGTGTCGCATCAGGACCGGTTGTAGTCCACCCCCCCCCCCCCCGTGCGTGCGGTGCAGTCCAGTGTTTTTTCAGTGCTGGTTGTTGTTTCCTCCGCTTCCTGCAGTGGACCACCACGCGCCAGTCCGACGGTGTGTCGATCGATGTGACCCCGCCTGACTTGACCGCAGTGACCGTGGCCGACGGCCCGCGGCACGGGCGCCACGAGATGGACTGGCAGTCGCACCTGCTGCGGGTTCTGAGCGCGAAGTGGACGGGCGACGTGCGGGAGGACGTGTCGCCCGTGCACCACCTCGAGTGGGCCCTGGGCACCGCGCCGTACGGCACCGACGTGATGGACTGGACCCCGGCGATGTCGCGCTGCGCCCCGCCGGCGGAGTGGTGCGCGCACTGCACTGAGCGGATGGACGAGGTCCGGCGGTGCGCGGGCGACGGGGGGCCGGAGGTGTGCGTCCGGCTGCAGTACAAGCTGTGCGGCGGGGACTGGGGCGGGCTCTCCACGACGTACTGCCACGCCTGGGGCGCCGGCTGCACCGGCCCCATGCGCTTCCCGCTGTCGGAGCACCTGGCGCCCGCTGCCCTGCTCGGCTACCGCGTGTACCGCGTCGACCCCGCGGACGAGGACCGGGGATGCCTCAAGGCGGAAGGGCTGGGGCCGGGGCTGGAGGCGTGGACGGAGGTGGAGCCCGCGCTCGCGACCTCCTGCGGGGGCGCCCCGGGCCTCGTCAACACGTCCGCGTACCACAGCGCCGCCTGCCCCGCCGGCCTCCGCATGCCGCCGCGGTCCTGGTGCAACGGGACCGAGCCGTGGGCGACGCGCGCGACGAACGCCACGTACGCGGGGTTCGCGCACCCCGTGTGCGCGCGGCTGCAGTGGGGGATGTGCGGGCAGTGGGGCGGCCTGTCCACGGTGTGCTGCCAGGACTGGGCCGCGCCGGAGGACCCGGGCCCCGCCTTCGGCCTCGCCGACCTGGCGCTGCCGCCGGACATCGAGGGCTACCGCGTGTACCGCGTGGACCCGGCGGACCCGGAGAGCGGGTGCCTGCGCGCGTACGGGGGCGTGCGGTGGCCGTGGGCCTGGTCCGGCCGCCTGTGGGACTGGCAGGAGAGCGCGCGCGACTTCCGGGCGGCGTGCCCCGACGCGCACCAGATCGCCATCGGGCTGCCCGACACGATGTTCTACCAGCCCCGGGACCTGAGCCTCGGCACGACCTACTACGCGGCGCTGCGGGTGACCAACGAGGCCGGGCTGTCCAGTGAGGTCAGCACCGACGGCGTCACGTGGATCGAGACCCCGCTGGAGCCGGGGGAGGTGCACGACGGGCCGCTGCTGCTGCAGGACATCGACTGGCAGTTTGACAACAGCTCCCTCAGCGCCAGCTGGATGGCGTTCTACAGCTTCTTTGGGCCGGAGCGGTACGAGGTCTGCGCGGGCACGGAGCCCCTCCTCTGCGACGTCGCCGCCTTCGAGAACGTGACCAACCTCACGGACGGGTCGCCCCTGATCCGGGCCGTGCCCCACCCCACGCACCTGCAGGTGTCCGTGCTTCGGCTTGCCCCAGACCGTGAGAACTGCCCGGGGGTGTTGGCTTCTCGGTCCACGTCGTCTGATGCTCTGTCTGGCACTGTTCCCGTTCTGCGTGAACGTGGATGTTTGAATGGTGCAAAGGATTGTCCTCTGTTGCCTCTGTGCTGTAGGGCTTCTACCCTTTATGAGTTGCCCACCCCAGACATGCCACTAGCGTCCGGTAGGGAAACGGGTTCTCAGTAGCAATCGGCCCCGTACCAACGGCCACTGAATAATACCCGCCCCCCGCACCACCAGAACTCAGTAGGAACGTGCTGCGTCCAGCGTGTGGCTCAGTAGGACCCTGCTCCATCTGATCATGTCTGAGCTGGCAGACGCTAGTGGCGAGCCTGGCCCACCCCTTCTTCGCCCACCCAGTGCTTGAGACGGTGCCACTGGTTGGCGGCTCACATGGCGTGACAATCACACCTCGGTAGCAGACCACCCTAACTCGCCCAAAGGTCGGGAAGTCTTCCCCGCCATGAGTACCCCTTTGGGAAAGGCTTTTCGACGAGGCACCCCACCCCACCGGACTGAAACGCATCCGGTCCCCCCGTTGTGAAGGGTCCCGTCCCTATTGCGGTGCTGAACGCACCTAATACCACCGGGGGAAAATTTTAGAAAGGGACAAATTTTGATGTGGACAAATTTGGAAGCCCCACCTCGTACCAAATATTTCCTTCAATTTTAAGGATGCGACGTGTCAAAGGACAGCCACCATCCAGAGGCCACCAGGAAATAACAGCAGCCATCCACGATGAAGCAACAGCAAGGGACCTTATACCAAAATTTTCCTTCGTTTCTAAGGACCAGGTCCAATGCCCCCCCCCCCCCTAATTTTAGCCCTCCTAAAAAAAAAACCCTCAAATTATTCCCCTGGTGGTACCGGCCAAACTTTGAATTTTTGGCAAAATATTTAATTCACAGCCTGGATTCTGGTGATTTCAGTGTGTCCACAAAAAAGAAATTAACGCAAAAAAATCAAATAATTATGGCATTCGGCAGCACATTCTTGAAGAAATGTACGCAGATTTAAAGGAAATTCCTGGGATACATAAAGCACTGTGCACGTGTAATGTCTTGTGTCTCTGGGGGCAGATTGGTGCAGTAGTACAGTGGTATATGCACAGACTTGAGACATAGGAGCCCTGGGTTCCATCCCAGTTGGACCCAAACTGCTGGCGCCTTTTTTGGCCATCAGTCCTGTTGTCAAACTGCTGGCAAAAAGACGCAAAAAGAAAAATCTGGCCAAATAAATCGCAGAAATTCAATTAAATATAGCCTTTGCTAGGGTTAAATTGGGTGCCGCAAAATGCCTATTTACTGAAAAAATCGCAAAATAAAAATATCTTTTCAGGTTTTTTGGACAAAAACAAAATTTTTGCTAAATATTAATTCCGATCTCCAAACGCAAAAATTCAAGTTCTACAAAAGTTCGCGGTTTGGCCGGTACTCAGCAGAGCAGACTGCTGGGTGCCTTCGGCAAGGTCGAATGGCATGGAGTCGTCGAGGAAGACGTGTGTGACCCGATGGCCGTTCCCGCACGATCCGTGTGCTTGTGGATGGAGAGTCATCTCTCTGCTTGAAGTGCCGGTATGTTTGACACGGAGTTCGTCTGCATGTGTCCCTTGGAACACCACTGCCCATCGACTGGTGACTGCAGGTGTACAACCACACGCTGCTCGACCTGGAGCTCCTGCACGGCCGGACCTACTACATCACCGTCACGCTCGTGGACACCATCGGCCGGCGCACGAACCTGTCGTCCAACGGGGTGCGGGTGGACGCGACGCCCCCGCTCCCGGGCGCGGTGTACGACGGGCGCCTGCGCGACTTCGCCGACACCGACTTCACGTGGAGCTCCAAAGTGTTCAGTTGGTGGGACCTGTTCTCGGACCCGGAGTCGGGGATCAAGCGGTTCCAAGTCGCGTGCACGACGGACCCCGACGGCCGGACCGTGGACGTGTGGACGGACGTGCAGCCGGGCACCGTCGTGAGCGTCTTCACGAAGATCGTGCCGGACGGGACGGTGCTGTACCACCACGTCAGGGCCTGGAGCGTCGCGGGGCTGTACTGCATCGTCACCTCCGACGGCGTCATGGTGGACTCCCGCCCCCCGCCGCGCGGCGACGTCGGGGACGGCGTCGACGCGGCGCTCTCGCTGTATCAGAAGGCCCCGTATAACGGCACCAGTTGGGACCAGGCGTTCCAGCGCAGCCTCGAATCGATGTCCGGGCGCTGGCGCGGCTTCGTCGGGCTGCCGCCGCCCAACACCACGCAGCCCATCCCGCGGCGGCTGCGGGGCCGGCCGAGCCGGATCGAGGTCGGCATCTCCCGCACCCGCGCCCCCCCGCCCGGCGGCGTGCCGGACGTGGTGTCGTGGGTCGCGTGCGACCCCGGCGACGACGCCCCGGTGCCGTCGGTCGCGTGCGCCGACATCGCCGCGCCGACGCTGGAGGCGCTGCTGCTGTCGTGCTGGAACGAGACCCTCCTGCTCGAGCGCCTGCCCTGGGAGAAGGCCTCGTGGCCCGTGAACTGCACGTGCCTGGACGCGCTCGTGACGTACCGCAGCAGCTGCATCTACCAGGGCCTCGACAAGACCGACGACACGCGGCTGCTCGTGGACCGCCTGCACGACGTCTGCGCCCCCCCCGCCCCGCCGGCGCCGTGCGCCCCGTGGCAGTCCCAGGGCAACTTCACGGCGGTCAACCTCACGCTGCGCGAGCCCCGCACGTACTACGTCCTGGTCCGCGCCACGGCCCCGTCCGGCATCGCCGTGGTCGTGGCGTCGGACGGCGTCACCGTCGACCGCACGCCCCCGTCGCTGGGGTGGCTCGAGACCAGCGCCTACACCAACGAGGACGGCTTCTTCGACGTGTTCGTGTTCTGGGGCGGCTGGGCCGACCCCGACGGGTTCCTCAACCACTACGAGCTCTGCATTGGGCCGGAGGACGCCGTGTGCACCGCCTACGTCCACGTCGGCCTCACCTCCACGCACCATTTCCGACTTCCGCCGGCCTGGGGCATTCTGTACCACCAAGTCTGCATTCAGGTGTCCCTCCTTCGTGCCTCCTGCGCTCTCCTCTGCATTTCACCCGCTCTTAGTCCTGCTGTGCTGCGCTACACTGTGCTATGCTGTGCTGTGCTGTACTGTGCTGTGCTGTGCTGTGGTGTGGTGTGCTGTGCTGTACTGTGTTATGCTGTGCTGTGCTGTGTTGTGCTGTGTTATGCTGTGCTGTGCTGTGCTGTGCTGTGCTGTGCTGTGCTGTGTTATGCTGTGCTCTGCTATGCTGTGCTACACTGTGCTGTGCTGTGCTGTGCTGTGGTGTGGTGTGCTGTGCTGTACTGTGTTATGCTGTGCTGTGCTATGCTGTGCTACACTGTGCTGTGCTGTGCTGTGCTGTGCCACACAGCACAGCACAACACAGCACAGTACAGCATAACACAGCACAGCTCCTGCTGTGCTGTGCTGTGTTGTGCTGTGCTGTGCTGTGCTGTGCTGTACTGTGCTGTGCTGTGCTTTGCTGTGTTATGCTGTGCTGTGCTGTGCTGTACTGTGCTGTACTGTGTTGTGTTGTGCTGTGTTATGCTGTGTTATGCTGTGTTGTGCTGTGGTGTGGTGTGGTGTGTGATGCTGTGCTGTGCTGTGCTGTGCTGTGCTGTGCTGTGCTGTGTTGTGCTGTGCTGTGTTATGCTGTGGTGTGGTGTGGTGTGGTGTGTGATGCTGTGCTGTGCTGTGCTGTGCTGTGCTGTGCTGTGCTGTGCTGTGCTGTGCTGTGCTGTGCTGTGCTGTGCTGTGCTGTGTTATGCTGTGCTGTGCTGTACTGTGTTGTGCTGTGCTGTGTTATGCTGTGCTGTACTGTGCTGTGTTATTCTGTACTGTGCTGTGCTATGCCGTGCTGTACTGTGCTCTGCGATGTGTTATGCTGTGCTGTATTATGCTGTGCTGTGCTGTGCTGTGCCGTGCTGTACTATGCTGTGCTGTGCTGTGCTGTACTGTGCTGTACTATGCTGTACTGTGCTGTACTGTCCTGTACTATGCTGTGCTGTGCTGTGCTGTGCTGTGCTGTGCTGTACTGTGTTATGCTGTGTTATGCTGTGCTGTGCTGTGCTGTACTGTGTTATGCTGTGCTGTGCTTTGCTGTATTATGCTGTGCTGTGCTGTGCTGTGCCGTGCTGTACTATGCTGTGCTGTGCTGTGCTGTACTGTGCTGTACTATGCTGTACTGTGCTGTACTGTCCTGTACTATGCTGTGCTGTGCTGTGCTGTGCTGTGCTGTGCTGTACTGTGTTATGCTGTGTTATGCTGTGCTGTGCTGTGCTGTGCTGTGCTGTACTGTGTTATGCTGTGCTGTGCTTTGCTGTGTTATGCTGTGCTGTGCTCTGCTGTGCTGTGCCGTGCTGTACTATGCTGTGCTGTGTTATGCTGTCCTGTGCTGTGCTGTGCTGTACTGTGCTGTGCTGTACTATGCTGTACTGTGCTGTACTGTCCTGTGCTGTGCTGTGCTGTGTTCTGCTGTGCTATGCTGTGCTGTGTCCTGCTGTGCTGAAGCCATTTCTTTCGGCGTTCTATTGCTATAGGCGTGGGATAGCGTTCGGTTCTACACCGGCAAATGCATCCAGGTCATTCAGATGTCGCTGGAGCCCCCTACCCCCGGCTGGGTCTCCAACCTCCCGGTCGCTCACCGGGCGTGGGCGAAGGGGCTAGGGGCGTGCTACTGGGGCGACTGGAGCGCGCCGCTCGGCACCGGGGGGATCCGGCATTACCAATGGGGCATCGGCCTGCGCCCCAACGGCACCGACATCCTCCCGTTCCAATACAGCCCCTACACCCGCGAGGGCCGGGTCCCGGCCCTGCTGCTGCCGGACAACTACGCGGCGCTGGAGTTCTACTGCACCGTCCGCGCCACGACGGCTGCGGGGATCGGCGTCACGGCCTCTTCCCCCCCGTTCCGGGTCTGCACGGCGGTTGCCAACGCGACCGTCTCGGTCCCCGCCACGCAGGGCTGGACGCACGAGCTCTGTGCGACCTGGGCCGTGGCCTCGGACGACCCAGGGGCGGGCTGCGTGGTGCGCCAGGCGTGGGCCATCGGGCACCAGCCGCTCGGCACCAGCGTCATGGATTTCGTGGAGGTGCCGACCGGCGCCGGGGCGTGCGCGCGCGTCCCCCTTTTGGACGGCGAGGAGTACTACGTCACGCTGCAGCTGCAGGGCGCGAGCGACGTGGTCGCGGCGTTCACGTCCCCCCCGGTGTACACCGACGGGAGCCCGCCGGAAATTCGCGATCTGCAGCTCCGTATCAGCGTAGCCGGAGCCGAGTCCGCGCACGGAACGGTGTTCGCTCCGGTGGCGGGTACCGCCAACCTCACCGCTTCGTGGGACGTCAGCGAGCCCCACAGCCCCAACGTCGACATCACG
Source organism: Eutreptiella sp. 'Long Island Sound 2002' (assembly GCA_964036045.1). Taxonomy (NCBI): domain Eukaryota; phylum Euglenozoa; class Euglenophyceae; order Eutreptiales; family Eutreptiaceae; genus Eutreptiella; species Eutreptiella sp. 'Long Island Sound 2002'. Next base: position 27,352,768 of record OZ038391.1, on the reverse strand, counting down.
CTCGAGTTCCTGGAGGATGAAGCCGTTGTGGCCGCTGCCGCGGTCGTCGCCGCCCCCCACGCGGGGCAGCACACCGTCGCCCTCCCCCTGGTCGGCAACGCCACGTACCGGTGCCGCGCGCGCGTCTCCAACCGCGCCGCGCTGGAGGGCTCCGGCGGGTCCAACACGGTGCTCGTCGATGGCACGGCGCCCGTTGCCGGGCGGGTGAGGGACGGCCGGGACCCCGGCGCCGACGCGGAGTGGCAGCAGTCCACCCGGCGCCTGGGCGTCACATGGGACCGGTTCTCCGACCCCGAAAGCCGCGTGCAGCGGGTGGAGGTGTGCTTCGGCACGGCCCCGGGCCCCCTGTGCGACGTCAGCCCCTTCACCCCCGCCACGCACCCGGTCCTGCACGTCCACGAGGTCGTGGGGGCTCAGCCCCTGGCCGCCGGCGTCACGTACTTCGGGACGGTCCGCGCGTGGAACGGCGCCGGGCTCTACACCGACGTCTCGAGCGACGGGGTGACGGTCGACACGACGCCCCCCATGTTCGCCCGCTCCGCCCTCGTGCGCCTCGCGAGCGGTGCGACCGCGACGGCGAGCCACAACGTGTCCGTCGTGTGGGACGCGGCCGGCGACGGGGTGTCGGGCGTGGCGGGGTACACGGTGGACGTGGGTACCCAGCCGTACGGCGCCGGCATCCACCGCGCCGTCCCCGTCGGGCCCTCGCTGGGCGCCTCGTTGCAGCTGCCGCGGGGTCCCCCGGAGTACCCCTTCTACGTCACTGTGCACGCGACCGACAACGCGGGCTGGTCCTCGGCCATCCGCTCCCAACGGCTCACCCTCGACACGTCCCCTCCGGAAGTCGGGCCGCTCCGGTTCGCGCGCGGCGACCGCGCGGCGCTTGCCCTGCCCGTCCCGCCCCCGCTGCCCCACACGGGCTTCTACGTGTTCCTGGACAACTGCGAGGACCTCCAGACCGGGATCACGCGCGTGTCTTGGCGGGTGCGCGCGGCCAACGCGTCGGCCCCCAGCGCCGCGGGTGACGTTCGGGAGGGGCTCCAGAACTGGTTCGTGGGCGGCCTCCCGGCGACCTCCGGCCGCTACCACGTCACCGTGGAAGCGGAGAACGGCGTCGGGCTGCGCGCGCAGCGCGAGGCCGTGGTCGACGTGGACGCCACTGGCCCGTCGGAGGGCACCGTGTGGGACGGCGCCGGCGCCGTGGACCTGGAGGTTCTCGGCGTCGGGTCCCCCGTCGTGACGCAGTGGAAGGGGCTGTGGGACACGGAGTCGGACGTGACGTTGCTGGAGTACACGCTGGAGGAGCGCCGCTACCGCAAGCCCAGCATCACCGTGCTCCCCTGGCGGGAGGTGACCGGCGACCTCTACTCGGTGCAGGCCCCGCTGGCCGTCGGGAAGCGTTATGGCTCGAGGCTGAGGGTCACGAATGAGGTCGGGCTGAGCGTCGTGCTGCGCACCGACGGATTCAATGTCGTGCCCAACGACGGGGACTGGGTCTCAGGTGACAGCCATCTCTCGTCCCTCTGTATGTGTTTGGTCATACCCGGATGGGGGGGCGTGGGTGCGGAAAAAAGTCGAATGAGCAGAATATCGCACAATCAGTTCCATGCCAATCCTTGAAAGCAAGGGTTTGATTGCACACTAGTTCTGAAAATACTTTTTCACTTATGCGGTGAGCGGTTGCGGGGTCCGGATGGTTGCTGTTGTTTCTTGGTGGCCCACGACTGATGCGCACCACTTAGTGATCCGCCACCCTGTGGCCCTGTATTACATTTCCCAATTCCGTGGTGTTGAGCACCCTCGGAGCATTACGTCTTTGCGAAAGATTTTGAGTGACGCACGCCGGCATCGTATGGGAGGGACACCAAGGGGCAGCCCTTGTGAGCAGGGGGACAACTGGCCCATTCCCACCAATTGAAAACGTGTTTCTCCAACCGGCACACTTACTCAGGGGGTGGCGGATCTTCAATTTGGGGGGGGGGGGGTCAATAGAGCCCCCAAAAACTTGTGGGTGGGGGGGGGGGCACGGCGATGAAAGAGCTTTTGTGCATATATAACAGAGTGTGTGCCATCAGGGCTGAGTGAGTGTGCCAGTTGGTGCTCCGGGGTGTGCGTACTTGTTCACCTTTTGAGGAGGGATTCCTCCACTTGTGGATGGAGGGGTTGGTTGTCCACCCGTTGTGAGGGGGAGGGGGGGGGCAGGTTCACACTAAATTGACAGGCACCAAGAATCAGTTACTTTTAACTCTGGCACCGAAGGCGCCGACAATTTTGTGGGGCATTGAAAATGTTCAATTTTTTTTCACCCAATGCATGGCAAATGATGACTTTTCTGAACCCCCTTGACACACTGATTCCAAAAATCCCATTTTCATTTTTTGCCGAATTTCGGGTCTGGGCCACCTCCGGGGCCCGGGCGTCGGTCTCGGTAGCATTTTGGGGGCCTGTCGATTGAGCCTTTTTTTTTTTTTTGGCGGGAGGGTCTAGCCAGGGGGCTCTATTGAACCCCCCCCCCGCCCCCAGTTGAAAGGCCGGCAGCCCCAGCCTTGATGGCAGTCCCGCCTCCCCCTGTACGGCATGCCATGTCTCATGCCTGCGTGCGGGTTGCCTCTATGTGTCAACAGGGAGCGGCATTGCCGCAGGGCACAGGGTGCCGCACCGCAGCGGGGCACAGGGAGCGGGCCTCCTGCTGTTCATTCGCCACCCGTCATACATCGCCCGCTTGTCTCTAGGGCGGTCCTTAAGGGACCAGATCTTTTTTTTTTTGCTAAGGACCGCCCCAAGGGACCACCAACCGCCAACCGCCAACTCCCATCAACCGCCAACCGCCACCAACCGCCAACCACCGACCGCCACCAACCGCCACCAACCGCCAACCACGACCAACCGCCAACTGCCAACCACTGCCAACCGCCACCAACCACCAATCACCAACCACCAACCGCCGCCAACCACCACCAACCGCCACCAACTGCCAGTTGCCAACTGCCAACCGCCAACCGCCGCCAACTGCCAACCGCCAACCGCCACCAACCATGGTTGAGCACAAGGAGTGCCCGCGGGCTTTTTTGGGAAAACTGGTTCCGGAGCCCTTTTTTTTTTCCGTTAAGGACCGCCCTGCTTGTCTCAGGGTTGGTCGTCCCGGCCTACAGCAGCACACCGGTGTGGACGATGGAGTATTCCGCGGTGGTTGCGCTGGACCCGCGCGCCTGGGAGTTTTGGATTGCGATAGGGACGGGGCTCGGGGTCGACACGCTGCTGCCGTGGCAGCGGGTGGTGATCCACCACTCTTGGACGTACGACGGCACCGCGGCCGGGCTGGCGGACGGGGGCGTGTACTGGTCGATGGTGCAGACGGCCACTGGGGTGCGGTCCGGCGCCCGGACGGTGCTGGACACCAGCCCCCCGGCGGTGCTGCACCGCCGCTTGGCGGTGGAGGCCCCGCATCCCTCCGGCACGTTCCTAATGAACGCGACCGCGACGCTGTGCTGGCGCGGCATGTTCACGGACGCCCACACCGGCATCGACGCGTACGACGTCGCCCTCCGCACGGCGGCCGGGCCGGTGGCCGCGTACCGCCGCCTGGCGACGCCGTGCGTCAACGTGTCTCACGGCCTGGCCTCGGGCGCGCGCGTCACCGTGGACGTCACCGCCTACAACGGCGTGGGGCTGAGTGCCGCGGTCGCGGCCGAGCTGACGGTCGATCTGTCGCCCCCGGTCCCTCCGGCAGACTTCTTCTACGCGGACCCCGGCGGCGGTAGCGGAAGTGACTCCGCGCCCCCAGTCGTGGCCCAGGTCCCTACCTTCCGCAGCCTTCCTACCCCCCCTCCCCCCCTCCTCCGCCCGCAGTAGACCCGGCCTCGGTGCTGCCTCACTGCCCCTGCGATCCCCGTGGCGCTCCCTCTTTCCCCCGCATTCCCCATCGTTGGCAAGCGCAGATGGCATGGGCATGCGCCAGCGCAGGGCCAGAGGGGGGCTGGTGCCCGACGTGCAGCCGTTTGCTTCGCCACCCGGAAGGGCAGGGGGCGGCGGGGGGGGGGGGCGGCAGGGACTCTGGGCTGCAGATGAAGGGGGTGTCGCAAATTGGGACTTCAGTGGGGCGTGCTCTTTGAGCTGCACCGCACCGCCCCTCACGGCACTGCGCCGGGCTGCGGGGGGCTTGGCGCCCCTTGCTGCTCCGCCTGCCGGTGGGGCCGCTTCTTCCGCAGCACCCATGCCATAGTTTGTGCACCTAAATGGGTCTCTGCTTTTTGGCTCGATATTCAAAATTTCATTTCTCCCAAAGAGGCACATTTTTTTGGTTTCGGGTGAGTGGGTAGTTTGGCCTCGTTGGGGGGGGGGGGGGCGCCCAGTGGGCCACCGCTGGGGCCCGGGCGGAGCAGGGCACCTGGGGCTCACGCACACGGAAACACAAAGAGGCAGGTTGTGGACGGCCTGAGGACGGGGGTGTGTGGACAGCAAAAAAAGTCACAAAGCACAGCCCCGGCACACCAACGACTGGGCTCCGCGAACGCGGAAACGACACCAGCAAGAGCACCGGCCGCAGCGGCCGACAGAACGCAGCGACCCGACGCAACATGCGAAGGGAAGAACGGGTGACTGTCCAGGGCCCCGTAAAGAAACAACAACGCGACGGAATGTCACACAGGGGGGGCTTTCGGACCCCCCTTACACCCCCTCCCCTGGCGAAGGGGAGGGAGGGGCCACCTGCCTCGGGCAGGGTCAGCGGGGGTCCTGGACCCGGGTCCAATGCGGGGCAGCCTGAGGCTCACTGCATGGTCATGTTACCGGCAGGGCGCTGCTGTGATGTACCAGGATGGACCCGGGGGGGGGGGTGCGACTCTGCGGGCCCTAGGACGCTAACCCCCCCCCCCCGCTTTACAAGCCCCTGTCAGGATACTTATCCTGCAGATGCACACCCCAGCGCGCACAAGTCAGTGCTGGAGTCGGCAAACCCCCGCATGGACTCGGAGGGTGCATCTGGATGCCCCTGGTCAACGGCACGGGCAACAGCCCCGTCTCTGCGACAGCCGACTCCCGGAGTAGTCAAACAGGACAAGTCATTCGGGGGCTCCGTTGACACAACCAAAACACGTTCGGGCCCACAGAGGGTCAGAATGAGCAGTGGCGAGAGGCCATTGCCGAGGGCGAAGGAACGACGAACGCGGCGGTCAGCGCACAAGTGAGGAGAGGGGGACTCCCGCGCCCGGGGCCGTGGGGCCTAAAGTGCCTTCCAAAGGCCGAGTCAGAGCTGGGGGCGAGGCCACCAAAGGCCACTCCCTCTGTGACGATCCAACGCGGGCTATTCTTTGCCTGTGGACACGGTGTACCGTCGCTGTGGCTCGGCCAGCGCTCTGGATGTGCGCGCCGTTCCCCACCACAGACGGCCCCCGCCCCCCGCCCCTGCCCGTGCCCTTGCCGCTGCCCATGCCTCTGCCAGTCCGTCTCTGCCACATGCCGCCCTGAACGGCAGCCGGTCCTGTCCGGGCCTCTGGGGATCGCTGCTTTGGCGCCCCCCCCCCCTCCCTCCCCCTCCGCATTCCCGTGTGCAGGCCTCCCGCACGGCGTTCTCTGCGGAGTGGACCCCCTTCGAGGACCCCGAGTCCGGCCCCGTGGCCACGCGGGCGTGCCTGGGCACCGCCCCCGGCGCATGCGACATCCGCAGCGCCGCCGTCGCGGACGCCGCGCGGATCGCGTGGCGGGGCCTGCCCGAGTTCAACGCCTCGGCCGTGTGGCTGCAGCTGACGGCCTGCAACCGGGCCTCCCTGTGCACGACCTGGCGCCCCACCGCCCCGCTCTCGATCGACGGGGACCCCCCGGAGGTCAACCTGACGATCGCCGGCCCCGTGCACTGCCCCAGCCCCAGCCCGGCGTACCACTGCGACACCGTGTGGCTGGACCGGGCCGACGGGATGACCGCCCACGTCTCCCTGGCGGACCCGGGCTCCGCGCTGCAGCACTGCGTCTGGGGCATCGGGGGCCGGCCCCGGGCGGACAACGTGCAGCGCTTCGCCCCGGTGCCAGGCGCCGCGGGCGCGCGCCGCCACACCGCCGCGCTGACCGCCGCGCGGCCGCTGCCGGAGGGGGCGCCGCTGTACGTGACGGTGCAGTGCCAGGACTTGGTCGCGCAGGCGACCACGCGGGCGGTGCCCGTCGCGGTGCTGAGCGCGGCCCCGGGGACCGCGGAGGCGGTGGTCCGCCTGTCGCGCGCGGCCGCCCCATCGCCGCTGCCGGCGACGGAGGTGGCGTGGAGCGGGTTCGACGTGTTTGCCCCGGCGCTGGTGGAGTACTCCGTGGCCGTGGGGCTGCGGCCGGGGCTCGCGGACCTGCTGCCGTGGGCCGCCGTGGGGAACCGCACGGAGTACGTCTTGAGTGGCCTGAGCCTTCCCGCGGGGCCCGTTTGGGTGAGCGTCCGGGCGCAGTACCCGTCGGGGCGCGCCGGCACGAGCAGCCACCGGCTGGTGATCGACAGCACCGCCCCCGTCCCCGGCACCATCCAGCGCCTCGCGCTGCCCCCGCTGGCCCCGCAGTGCGTGGCCAACGTGAGTGCACTGGAGCTGCAGTGGTCCGGCTTCGAGGACCGCGGGTCGTTCGTGGCCTCGTACGACTTCGCGGTGGTGCCCGCCGGCGACGCCGCGGAGCCGGACTGGGAGGCCGTCGGCCGGCGCACGTACGCCGCGGTGGAGCCCCGGCACCGGGAGGCCGGGGAGTACCGGGTGCTGGTGCGGGCGACGGACGCGGCCGGGAATCGTGTGCAGAGCGCCTTGGACTTGGTGGTCGACGGCAGTGAGCCTGAGATTCCGGTTTGCATGCGCGCGCGCGCGTGTGTGTGTGTGTGTGTGTGTGTGTGTGTGTGTGTGTGTGTGTGTGTGTGTGTGTGTGTGTGTGTGGGTGTGTGTGGGTGTGGGTGTGTGTGTGTGGGTGCGTGCGTGTGTGTGTGTGTGTGCGTGTGCGTGTGTTAGTGTCTGATCCTGGTCTGTGCTGCAGTTTGCGCTGCAGGATCTGAAGATTGCTCTGGCAAATACTTCAAGTGTACACCCACTGTTTGTATTGTACTGTACTGTATACTGCAAGAGTGGGTGTGGGTGTGCCAGCCCGAGGACTGCACGCAGCTGCTGGCCCTGTATCTCCTCGTCACGGAAGGCCTAGCGCGTGTCATGCCTGTTTTTGCGACTGCTCTGTGACTACCGAGGGCGCCGACACTCGGTACCACACATCTCTGCAGCAATTTCCCTGTGATTTTTGGGTCTTTGGCATCCAAAACTGAGCACGCGCGCGCGTGTGCGTTCGGTGCCTCCACCGCACTCACGCTTGTGCCCTGGCAAGTCCCATCCCCCCTGTTCCCTGGGAGCAGGACCGCAGCACAAGACAGGGCGCGGGACTGCGGCTTCCTAACGCCGTTACTGGTGGTCAGAGTTTTGCACAGCATCCCCTTGGGGGGGGGGGGGGTCTGACACTGCCCCCCCACCCACCCTCGGACCCCCCCCCCCTCTTAAGTCATTGGGCAAATTTTTCTCCGGGTCTTCACCCAATCAAAAGTTTTCTCGGGCGCCTTCGGCGCAAGTCAGTTTAGGCCAAAATATTTCTTCGGCGCCTCTAACAATTCAGGGTCTCCTGCGGGGGGGGGGTCCCCCCCCACAGCCCCCACCCCCCCTTTGGACCCCCCCCCTTAAGGAAAACTCTGCTGGTGGTTCGAAAAGCCGCTGTGGGACAAGGTTTGGCGGTTACAAAACATTTTGTGGGCCATTGTGGGGCCGCCGGTGATGGGGGAGGAACCCCTGCTGAAAAGGGCAGTGGCGGATGTTGCCCCACTACACGGGGCACTGCATGGCACACACCTGCTTTAACGCTGCCCCCCCCCCCCCCCCGCGCCCAGTCAAGCAGCAAGGGGTTCCGCACTGCTGTCCCAGCGGGGCACAACAGGGTGTGTGCATGGGGGATACCGGAGGGTGAACGCCACACTGCAACGCCAGGCTTCTCATTTTCCCTCACGTACTGCTAATCGGGTCCATGGTAAAACTTAGTAAAGCATTTTTTACTAAGTTTCCAAACTTTGTAAAAACACATCTAGTTACTAAGTTTTCCTCTGCGGGTGGGTTTTTTGCTAAGTAATTTACTGAGTAAAAAATTTATTTTTTTTCTTAAGTAAATTACCGAGTAAAAGTTTTATTTCTTTTAACTAAGTTATTTACTGAGTAAAAATTTTATTTTTTTTTCTCAGTAATTTTCTGAGTAAATTTTTTTTGTAGTTTTACCGAATTTTACCAAGTTTTACCTCATCTGGTACTAAGTCTTACCAAATACCCTGCTGACCCCCACCCTTCGAGGCGCCCAGTGTGTGCCCCTCTCTCCTCGTCCCTTTCCAGCGCGTCGCAGTGTACGGCGCTGCACGCAGCAACACCGTTGCCTCCCTCACGGAAGTGCGCGCGGAGTGGGGCGCCGCCAACGACACGGAGTGCGCCGTGGTGGACTACATGGTGGCCGTGGGGCACGGGCCCGACAGCGTGACCGTCCTGCCGTACACCTCCGTGGGCCTCGCGACGCGCGCGCGGCTGGGCAACCTGACGCTGCGGCACGGGCAGCGCTACGTCCTGACGCTGGTGGCCCTGAACGGCGCCGGGCTCAGCGGGCGGGCCACCGCGACGTTCCTGGTCGACACCACCGCGCCGCTGCCGGGGGAGGTCTATCTGCAGGGCTACACCACCGGGGGCGCCTGCCAGGCCCCCGGCGGCCCGGCGGTGACGTTCGTGGCGTCCCCCGACAACGTGACGGTCTGCGCGTCGGGATTCGAGGACCCGGAGTCGGGGGCGCGGTGGGCGCTGGCCATCTTCGTGGCGGACACGGAGCTGGTGCCGTGGCACGCCATCCCGCAGGAGGGGCACGGCGCGGGGGCCCCCGGGCTGGCGGTGGCCCTCCGCGCCTTCAACGTGACGTTCCTGCCCGGGCTGCCCCACACGGTGGCCCTGAGGGCCACCAACCCCGCGGGCCTGAGCCGGTTCGGGCGGTCCGCGCCCTTCTACCTCGACACCACCCCCCCGGTGGTCATGTGGTTCCTCTTTGGCACCGCTGCGGCCCAGGTCCCTGCACCCCGGCACCTGCCTCTCCCTCGCTTCTCCGTCTCCCTCGCCTTCCGCCCCCCACGCCCTCTTCCACCCCTTCCCCCCCCTTCGTCATCCCTCCCTACCCACATTCCTTCCCTTTCTGCGCTGAGGTGGACGGGGGCTTTCTAGTGCTGGTGGTTGCTCTCAACCGGTGAGGTATGAGGCTGGCTGCAAAGGCTAGCCAATGTTCTACAGCCATCGTAACCCCTAAATCATCACCCCCCCCTCCCCCCCCCCCTCCCTCCCTCCCTCCCTCCCTCCCTCGCTCCCTCCCTCCCTCCCTCCCTCGCTCCCTCCCTCCCTCCCCCTCCCTCCCTCCCTCCCCCCTGCCCTCCCTCCCTCCCTCCCTCCCTCCCTCCCTGCCTACCTTCCGCAGGGATCCTGAACCGAGGTTACCAGGTGGTTGCACGTACATGCATGTGTTTGTGACAACCAAGTGCACATGGCTTATTACTCTTGCAGGAAGAAACAGCACATGGAAATGGAGACCGGAATAGGAGACAGGTAGAGGTGGAAAAGTACAAGACAGAAGGAGGAGTGTGCGACGAGATGGATGGATGAAGTGCAGTTAAACAGCAAGCAACAGGAATAAAGGGGGTGGCGGAACGAGCAAGGAAAAACAGAGTGCCCCGCACACGTGGGTGACACACACTAGCCACAGACGGGCATGTGGGTCAGCAGGCCATGCCCTGCTACGAGCAATACTACGTCCCAACGGGATGTTGAGACATAGGGGGCAGGCTCTTTAGGTTAGGTTCCTCCTGACTGAAAAGTGGAGGATTCACGCCAGGTTTATGCATGCCCCCCCCCCCCCCCCCACATTGAGCTGCCCCGCTGACCCACGAGTAATGAACTCATGGTGTGCCACCCACGAAGGCTCACGCATTGTACCCTTGGATGGCCTGCCAAGCAGGTGCTCGAGGTTGGCTACGGCGTACTCCAATCCAGGGAGGACACCGGGGAGCCGGTGTGCGGCCCGATACTTCTATGCCGCAAGTCGGCACCGTCCCCGGGGTCTCAAAACCCTCCAGCAGGTTCCTCCTACTCCTTCTCCTCTCCCTCCTGCTCCTCCCCTTTCCCTATCCCACCACCCTGAGCCAACCGCCAACCGCCAACCGCCAACGGTGACCAACCGCCAACCGCCAACCACTGCCAACCGCCACCAACCACCAATCACCAACCATTAACCGCCGCCAACCGCCACCAACCGCCACCAACCGCCATCAACCGCCACCAACCGCCAACCGCCAATCGCCCCCAACCTGTGGGCTATTTTGGGAAATTGTGTGTAACGAGCACCTTTTTTTCTCTCTTCACGAAACCCCCCTCCCGGCACCCTCTCTCCCTCTCGCTCATGCCATTGGCCCCTGCCCATCCCTCTCCCGCCACCTTTGCTGACCGGGTCCCCCCCTCTCCTCCGTGCCACCCTCTTCACCGTCGCAGGCGACCTGCGTGCTCCGGGGGGAAGAGCTGCGCGCGGAATGGGCCTTCCGGGACGCCGAGAGCGGCCCTGAGGCGTGCCAGTGGGGCGTGGGGACCAGCCTCGGGGCCCAGGACGTGCTGGCCTACACCCCCGTGTCCCACGAGGCGGGCTACGTCTCCGGGGCCCGGGCGGCCCTTCCTCCCGCCCCGGGCCAGTACTACGTGTCGCTTCTCATGACGAACCGGGCGGGGCTGGCCGCGGTCTATCATGTGCCGCAGCCGTTGACGGTCGTGTCGTGTGCGGAAGGGCCGGCCTGCCCCGCAGACGTGAAGTGCCTGTAGTGCCCTGTGGCCGTGTGGGGGTGCCCTAACACAGGGCGCACACCGCGCGCGCGCGCAGAACCCGCAGCACTGAAATAGTCTGCGGTGGTCAGGTAAGGTCAGGCACTGGGGCGTGCTCCAAGCTCCGGCGTAAACCCCGGGGAACCGCCCTCCGCGGCGGCCCCCCCATTCGCCCCTCCCTGAACCCCCCCTCCAATGCCCCCCCATTCGCCCCTCCCTGAACCCCCCCTCCAATGCCCCCCCCCCCCAACAGTTAGTTGGGGGGGTGGTTGGCGTCCAAAACCGAGGGGTCGCCCCCCCCCCCCCCCCGTGGGCCACCACTACCACAAGTGTGGAGACCATGGCCTTTTGCCCGTGCAATAGTATCGTAGCTGGATCCTGTGCCAGGCCATTGGTAGATCAAAGGTATATCACAGAAGGATCTGCTGAGGGACCCCTGGCCCTCGAGGAGCAGCACTTGTGACTGGCCAAGAGCAGCGCTGTTGGCTCCTCCCGAGCAGCCCTCCCCGCCTTCGCAAAGTAGAGACAGTACCAAGTTAGGACCACTTCTCGTGGGCAGCATTCGAATGTTGGAAGATGGCAGAACTCCGCACCGTTGTTCTGTACTGCACATCCGCGGCCGCGGGCTACCCTTGCGTGTTGTGTTGTGTTGTGTTGGGAAAGCTTTGTGCTTGGCCTCCCTGTGAATTTCATTGTTACGTCCATCACAGTGACGATCTCCTGTCAACTGATTTTGCCCCCCGCTTTGAAGCGGTGGGGATCTCCGATACGGCATGGGTGAGGTAGCCATTTCGCCCACTTGTGGGCCACTTCTGATTTTGCCCCCCGCTCTGAAGCGGTGGGGCTCCCCGATACGGCGTGGGTGAGGTAGCCAATTTGGCCACTTGTGGGCCACTTCTGATTTTGCCCCCCGCTCTGCAGCGGTGGGGATCCCCGATACGGCAGGGGTGAGGTAGCCATTTCGCCCACTTGTGGGCCACTTCTGATTTTGCCCCCCGCTCTGAAGCGGTGGGCCTCCCCGATGCGGCAGGGGTGAGGTAGCCATTTCGCCCACTTGGTGGCAGGCGTGGTTGCAGCCAAACGCGGTGAAGCAAACCTGACGTTTTGTGGCATGCCCCCCCCCCCCCCCCCGCGTTGCGCAAGCACCGGCTTCTCCAAGCGCGGGACCCCGTCTGACCGTCGTTTGCCTGAGCTTGCGCAAGGGGGTAACCCCCCCCCCCCCCGTGTCCATTGAACGCGTTGTCCAACGAATGCCTTCGTTCGGACCGTATTGTTTTGGTACCCGAATGAATGAGGCACCCAGTCAGACTTGTTCGCGAGTTTTTTTTTAGGTACCGAACGGCGTGTCCAACAAACACTCCTGTTCGGACTGTGTTTCCTGAGGACTTTATTGTACGCGGGACACGGGGGGAGGGGGGGACATTGAAAGTCCGCATGTGGAGTTCTGCTCTGACGCTAATGGCGCAGAGGGCGCGGGTGTGCCCCGAGTCTGTGTCTCTCGAGGGACCGGGACTGAACCGGTAACATTATGTGGAGGGTGGGGGTGGGAGTCAGGACCTGGGGGGTGCTTTGGGGATGGTGGGATGCATCGTTTCAGACATGTGCAGAACAATCCTCCCCGTCTATAGTCCCTAAAATTGCACTCTATGCAATTTTGTGACATGTGTGTTTTCCTGAGTTTGGTTGTTTGTGATTGCATTCTTCAAAAGCTCATGCTTTGGTGACGCTACGGACAGCTCCCAGTGTTTGTTTTCCAAATAGCTCTGCAGCCCATGCAATTTTGTTTTGTGCGCCAGCAGGTTTTGTGGATGTTGACAGCTTTGGACTGTGAGAGATGATTACGTGCCCCCCCCCCCCCTTTGTAATAGCTGCGCCCTTGCCCAAGCCACGGCGGGCGTAGGGACCATATCGAATTGGAACCTCGTTTAATTCGGTACCAAATGTAGGGCACCCACATAAGACATGGGTTTGGTGACGAATTTGCCAGCTACATAGAGTCACGTTTGTTCTGACTGTTTGCCCAATGAACCCACGTAGCTCTGATTTTGGGGATCTTTGTGCATTATATTCCCCTTTCTGGCCCCAGCTCAATGTGCAATCTTCTCTTTTTGAACCTGGGCGTCTACGGCCTTGTCCAAGCTACAGGAGGGAAGGGACGGCATCAATGCGGGACTTTGGCGTAGCTTAGACAAGGGCGGGGGGGGGGGGTACTGTCTTTTGGTGATATGGTGAATGTCGTCATTGCTGTTTATCTCTTTGGTCTGCAGATGATTTGGCTCAGCAGGTGGCGATTCGCGCGCCCTGGTGGCGGTTCGCGCGCCCATGTGGCGGTTCGCGCGCCCTGCTGGCGGTTCGCGCAAGTCTGCCTGTGCCGTCGTCTCGCCTTCAAGACCCGGAGCCAGTTCTCCACGCCCGCATTTGTTGGCGCATCATGGTCAACGTTGCATCTGGCAAACATTCGAAGCAATATTGTGTTGTTTGTTGCATCCCGTCAATTTCTATTTGATGGACCAGTTTCCACGAATCTTCTCTTGATGGATCACTTCCCATGTTTTCCTGCTTTTGCTGCTCGGGTGCCTTTGGGGGAGCGTTAGTGCACTGGGCATCTTTTTTGACCCGTGCCCCACCGGTGACCTTTTAGGGGGTGCGCAGTCCATCATGGTCTATTTGGGGGGCTTCTCCATCAGAGGGTAAATCTCGGGCTGAAGTCAGGATAGTTAATAGAAAGGTAGCGCGCCGGGGCGCGCCGGGCAAACATTGCCCCTTTGACGTCGTCCCAGTACTTCTTGCACTCATAATTCTTGTTCACCCCCCCCCCCCTTTCCAGAGGTCCCGTCCGGTATTCGAAGGGATCGGTGGGAGACCACCGATCCCGGGACTCGAACCACCTCCCTCACGGCAAACGCCGGGTGCGCTGCCACTTGAGCGGCCGCCTTCTGAGAAGTGCTGGAACTTGGCACAGGGAACAACCGCACACGCAAACACACACACCACACATGCAGGCGCCTCGGCGCCGCCCAGCCTTCCCACCCTCTGTATGGCTGTATGTTGACCTCCAAAAAGCCAGTACCCACTGGGGTTTTTAAATCCTAAGGACCTAAATAGCCCAGGGCCGGTGGCAGTGGCCCACAAGGGTGACCTCTGACCGCCCCACCCCCCACGACCAGGTGACCCGGAAACACAGGTGTGTGGCCGAGAGGGGCCAGCGCAAGCGAGCATGCCAGTGCGACGGTGGGAGCCAAAGTGGGACACAACAAACGCTACGCCCCAAACTCAGTCCGAAGGCGACAATGCCCTGAACCCTGTAGAAGCAGCCCGACTCTTACCCCATCCAGGGACGAGGGACGGGACAAACTGCAAAGCACTGTCTGCGTGACACGGACAATCATGGAACTGAGATGGCGATGAAGGTCGTGAGGCAGGCGCGGCTGGAGCTAAGTGGCGGGTCCACACCTGACCAATTGAGGCCCCTTTCCAGAGGTTTTTTGCTGCCTCGCCCCCGAAAAATCGCTTCCCCGATGCATTAGAAGATCAACGGCGTGCAGCTCAAAGGGTGCCTCATTCCACATTCATGCAGCCTTTCTTCACTTGACCGTTTTGATGTGCTGGTTCATGTGAAGCGCAAAGGTGGCATAGGCACGGCTCTCAGCTCCACGACACGCGTGGTGCCAAAATTCACGGGCCATTCACCTGCAGCATCTGGGATTTCAAATTTGGGCTGGGATAGCCTGGGCTGGTGATCATTTCACTCCAAGGGCCCCCCCAAATTCAGGGAGGGGGCATTGCGGAAAGGGGCTCCAGGGGCCACAAGCTTATTTTCTCAATGCCAATATCTGAAATTTTTGGCTCCAACTTGCTTATGGGGGGGGGGGAGGATGTATTAGAAAGGCTGAGAACCATAGGAGGACCCCCCCCGCCCTTGGAGTGACACATAGAGAGTGACAGGGACAGGGACAGACGGTGACAGTGCCAGCAGTTTTGTCATGGAATATCCATGAAAAACATGGAAAAAAGAGACCCGTGGGGGGGGGGGGATGGAATTTTTTTGGAATTTTTTGGAATTTTTTGGAATTTTTTTTTGGAATTTTTTTGGAATGCTTCTGTTCTCCCGAACACCTCCACACCTGGACTCAGGCAGGCACAGTCCGTGACGTGGGCGGTCACTATGCCCTATTGCCGGTACACATCCTCCACAACGGAGCCCCACTCCGTGGAACGGATCCCCTCCCATGCTCTGGCGCTAAGTCTCGCCAGCGTGCACTTACTGGCTTACATGACCTGGCGCGCACATTACACGTTGCACACACATACACGGAGATCACCCTCAGACAGGCGTTACCGGAAACAGATTGGGACAGCCCCCCCCTGCTCCGTACCCGCGTCACCACCATCGCAGACAGTCTCAGTGCTGTCGCATGTATCCGGTCCGCAGACAAGGCACAAACAATGCTGTTCGCCTTCTGTCGCCAGTGGGTATGGGACCAGACCATTGCGTTTTTGGAAAAGGAAAAGTACAGTGCACAGTCCCTGGACAACACAGACCAGATACTGTCTTCCCTGCACCGCATTATCCGCCAAAACAAGTGGCCCGCCAACCCCTCACGCTGTGTCCCCCTCTTGTACTTACTCGGCAAGGCCAAATCGCTCCTTAAAGGGATAATCCTATGGAGACCCATCGCTGCGATAGTCCAGCCGCAAATCCAGCGTTTCTATCTACGCAATGCAGCGCGTGCTTTCACACTCTTTTTGCGCCTGCTAGTGGAAGAAATCACTGCCTCTTTTTTAGTTCTCAGGATATGCGACCTCCAGCCTTGGGTACACGGCCTCAGTGACTGGGGATGCACACAGATTGCAGAGTGCGACTGCTCAGGCCAGTTTAACAATGTTACCCCCCTGTCCGTCATGCAGGACATGTCGGCAGCTATTAAATGGCTCGCTGCTAAGCGCCGTTGGAATGCAAAGGAGGTGGTATGGAGCATACACCGCGATAACAAACAGCTGGACCGTGCAGGTGTAGGCACTACGTCTCGTTTCTTCCACATGACTCACGCAGACCTGGAGAATCTCGTGTATTTTTCCCTGTTAACTGACACTTACACCCAGGCATCAGGCAGATTATGGTCCAGGACAGGTGCCATCCCAATGGGAGGACCTTTTAGCGCCCAAAGTGCGGATTTGCGCTCAGTGTGGGGAGCCAAAACGCGAGTGGACCTGATGAGGCGGCTAGGACAGCTCACTTTTTCACCCCGTGGACACCCACTGTGGTCTACCCCACGAGGTAACACGATATCCCTGGCCCAATTCCGGGACAACGTTCTCCTTGGCGCCCGTGGGCCGACAGCTTCTACAGAAATGCAACATGTCTGTGACGTGCTGTCCGAAACGTGGTCCCTCCCCGTCCTCTGTGATTGCATGACCGACGATAATCGGGTATGTGCAGGGACGTGCATGCAGCCATCCATCACAGCAATGGGTTTCACAGTGCACATTCACGGTGACCATCCCCCACTGGTTTATTCTCAGCCCTCCGGCCTCACCAGCGCATGGCACCTCAAGTACACTGTTACCTTGCAGTCACCACCAGCGCACGCACACAAGCATATATCAAACATCATCGTTAGTGCTGTCCTCAACATACACCCGTTTCTGCACACCTGGGCGAGCTGCCTCCTGAGTGTTGCTTCCTGGGCGCAATTAGCCTGCTTGTCCGGGTACCCGCGGTCAACAGTTTTGCGCGCGCTACACTCAGCGGTTCCGCGAATAATCAGCAGAACACCCTGGGACGTCGACAGCACCCTCGCCTGGTGCTGCCACGTCGTATACTTTTTGCCAGCTACGCGGGACACTGTTTTCTTCCGCCTTCGCCGTTGGCTCCAGGCACATGCAGTGTGGTCTCCTGCGGCGTATGCCTCTTGGCACATGCCACACCCGGGACCATGCAGTGCCATATGTGCAGACTGGTGCCACGATTTCCCTGTCCTCTCCGTTTTCTCTCCTCTCCTGGATCCCTGTGAACTCATCCGAACGGGGCTCTGCCCCCGGGGGGAGGGAGGATCACGGTTTCCCACTATATGTGAAGTCCATTGTAGTTAACAACTCAGGTCCGATGGTACCAGCTTGGCGGTGGTTCTCAATGTACCGCTGCGACCCATTGCTTCGCGTGTTGGTGGCCTGCCCACTGGCACCTCTGTGTCTCGCTCTTGTGACAGAAAGGTACCTATGGTCTGTTAGGCCACTGACGAGCCGATTTTCTTTCTGCGTTTTTGTGCTGGCCGCATCTTGTGCCCACGTGCATTAACTCAGCATTCCTTCGGGGATGGAAAGGGGGCTTGAAGGCCCCCCCACTCCCCCAAATGAACTTTGTCAAAGAATC
Organism: Eutreptiella sp. 'Long Island Sound 2002'; assembly: GCA_964036045.1. Classification (NCBI taxonomy): domain Eukaryota; phylum Euglenozoa; class Euglenophyceae; order Eutreptiales; family Eutreptiaceae; genus Eutreptiella; species Eutreptiella sp. 'Long Island Sound 2002'. Next base: position 27,335,530 of record OZ038391.1, on the reverse strand, counting down.
ACTGCGGCACATCAACACAAACGCAGCTTGAGGGCGTGGCCGTTTTTCATGCACCATCTAGCTCAGCAACACACAGGTATTGATCTTTAGTGGTTCGCCGTCCACAGGTTATATAACAAATGCAGCTGCCACTGGCACCGCTGATTGAAACCTTGTACCTACTTGTTGTACATAGAATAGTGGAGCACCCCAACCAAGAAGGGGACACATGCATTTGTGAGAGAACCTCTGGACTAATGGCTGAAAGTGTCTATGGCGGGGACATTCAGTCGATCAGCACCGACCATTGATCCCCCAAATGAACTTTTTGTGAGCCCTGGGGTTGAGTACTAGAGCCTCATTAAGTTTGGTCCCTCGTCAACAACTGGCAAAACCTGGCTGTTTTGGCCCCGTTACGCCCTACACGTCACAAAATCGTTTTTGAGATCCCCACAGATTTGTTCATCCGCCTCAACCTTATCAGTCAAAGCCCACTGCTGCAAGGCCTACATAAAACCATGGTCAAGTCGCTTCAAGCCATTGTGGAGCGACTGTAGGCCGTTGGGGGCGGGGGGCCTCGAACCTGGAAGGGTGGCGTGCATGCTGGCCAACAAGTTTCACACTCACAGGTGTGTGCTTGCAACTTCTCCACAGTTTGTGCTGGCACATTGTGGTCAGCCTGATAGAGCAGGGCCTCATGATCGATTTTGTGCTCCACCCATCACACACTCAGTGGTAAGTTTTGCTCCAACCAAGTAAATGCATCACGCAAAAAATTGACTTGTGTCTAAAATTCATTGTGGAGGGATTGAAGTCTTTTCTTTCTCTCATGGATGACAGCATCTGAGGCATCAGAGATCGCTACCACGGTCATCTGTGGGATCATCGTAGAACTGGACAGCTCTGAACCTTGATTCCGAGAGGTGGGCTCGAGTAACATATGGTGGGCAGGATACGCCAGCTCATCTTGGTCTGGACCAGAAAATCATCTGAGGCATCGGAGATCACGTTGTCAGAAAATGCAACGAGAAAACTACATTTTCGGTCCAAGAGGTCTGAAAGTGAGAACAAAGGAGGAATGGAAGCATGCACAAGATGTCTGTGTCTATGATACATTATGCATGCAATGCGACTTCCACCTATATGTCATCTTCGACATAAATGACACAACGATGAATGAGAATTTATTTCATTTAATGAAAAGCATGAATCACAATGACACATTCTAACTATGCATGAAGTATGCCCCACTTGAATCACACACAAGATCAGACCCCACCTCAAAAAAGCGCCAAGTTCAATATCCTCAGTGCAGGTGTGTGTGTGGTGACGTAATCCGCTAGGTGTGTTCCCTCAAACTCAGACACTTTGCAGAAGGGCAGCAAGTCAACCAAATGGGCGAGTCCGGCATAGCAATGGACATCTCATACGCAGACACGCTCCATTGTATCGCGGCGCACGTTGGAGGAGGTGGGCCAGCAGATGCAAGTGGCCCAACCCGCAACTCTTGCTACAACACCAAGCCCCAGCCGTCACCCCATTTCCACACCAACCCCCACCCAATAACCCGGGTAGCACCCATGCCATCCGAGGGAATGGACACACAATAAACACACCTCGAACCCGGGGGGCAGGATTTGGGGGTGGGGGAACACATGATGCCTTTACCACAGGTCAATTTTATCTTCTGAGAGAGCAGTCCTTTACACCATATTCAACATGCACACATTGCCTGCAACAGAGCTCCATGAGTAGATTGTAGCTTGTTGAATTGGTCATGGCAGTGTGTCACACAGTGCCTCAGTTTCTGTTCCGGTGCCTGTTTTGAGGGCCTTGGATACATGTTTTCTGGTTGATTGGCACTGCTGGGGATGATGTGGCTTTTTTTTTCAGATTCGTTTGCCTCAGGGCAGCACACTTCTGACGACTGCAATGAGCAACTGCACTCTCAATAGTTTGCAGCGATCCGCCATGCTTGAGACATAGGACTTTGAGTGTTTCATGTCGACAGTTTTCTGTCTGCAACCGCAGACAAAGTCCACAAAGCTACTTGTCAACAGCAAGTCTAAAGCATTCTACAAAGTTTACAACATTCTACAGTTCTAGACTAGTCTACAAGTCTACAGCAGGTCCACAGCCATGTCTACAGCATGTCCATAGCATTTTGGAGTTTTGAGCAGTGGATTGGTATAGTCTACAGGGTCTACAGGGGTCTACAAGGTATACAATGCCGCACATTATCATAGGCAGACTTAGGTCTACAAGTCTACAACCATCCCTGTGCTTCGGAAAGAGGCAGAGCACAAGAGGATGTTTCCGGAACGAGTCCTGGGTCTTATAGCGGCCACAATGGCAACAACACTTCTTCATGTGGGGTCGGCAGGTGCAATCATGGCCTCAGCATACCAAAAGTGGCCTCATGCCCCAAGGCAGACACATGCTGTCAATGACAAGTGATGAGTGGTGATTTCAAATCTGTAGACCACAAGTTGGGACATAAGGTCGCTCACATTGAAACTCACTGCGATTACAATGCACCACGATCTAAGCTTACATTTGACATGTTGTACATTAAAAATGCTCAATCCAATCTGATGCGAGGAAGCAAGGAGAGGTGCATGCAGGCTAGCAACCCTTATCAATTCCACGAATAAGACATGTAAACCATAGATAAACTATCACAAGAGTGTGTCTTGGGTAGCCAGGCCTTGGTGCAGTAAGAACATCCACTTGCTATACTCATTATGGCTATACCGTACTTGTGTGCCCCTTTATGGTGGTCCACATCTACATCACATCTACATCATCCCCACAGAGTGACGACCCTTCACAGTTCTAGTGTTCACCTCGGTGTTGGTGCTGCAGTGCAGCCCACAACCACATTTGGTATGTCACAGTCCACACAGTCACATACATGTGGGGAGTGTGGGGTGATTGTCAGAGATCGACACCACTAAGGCTTAGCCAAGAAGTTGATTACACAACTGCAATTGGTTGAACTCGGTGCAACATTCGTGCTTGTGAGAGCATTCCAATTCCACTTGGTTTGAAATCATCGGATTGTACCATAAGAGGAAAGGACCCGCAGCACAACCTAGGCCTTGGTGTAGATGAATTTGTGCATAAACAACACCCCAGGGGATGGTGGAAATCACCGGTGGTGAAGGGCGCCATGAGGGAAGGAATATACTCCATGTCACATATCTTGCCCATTGTGTTCTCATCCACTCATCCAAAAACGAACATGCCCTGTGCGCTTGCACTTCCTATATGTCTAGAAAACTAAACAATGTTTCCATATTGGGACCGAGCAGTAAAATTGGATTTCACACGGAGTCCCACCCTTCCTATGAGGAGGCCCAAGACAACACTGCCTGATGAGACGGAAGGATTTAGATTTCCCCTTCCTGCTGTAGCTCCAATCCATATAATGCTTGCAGTGTTTTTTTATTTCTAGCAAGCGACAACGATCCACAAATCACCCCCACAATATTTTTCATATATCTGTAAAGGTAGGGGAAGCGTACCCCCCCCCCCCCCTTGTATAAGCTACGCCCTTGTCCAAGCTATAGTAGGCGTAGGAACCGTAATGATTGTGTACGTAATTTTAATTTCGTACGAAATGTAGTGCGGCCACATAAGACATGGGTTTGTCGTCACATTTGCCAATTACATGGAGCCATGGACACATGCAACATGCCACATGCAAGGCAAGCTCATTCCCAAGAATTTGAAGTTGTCCGAGCCCAAACCAGCCCCTAAGCCTCAGCCAAAGGCATCTTCCAGTGGTGAGCATGTGCAATTGTTCCGCATGGTGTATCGTCGCAAGAAGGGTTTCCAAGCCGAACATTTGTAGGCTTCGCATTCTTCATTGCTTGTGCCAACATGGGTGTGAACCTGAAATTTTCATGTTCCCGAGGCTGTCTTGTGTTTGCATACACTTGGAATTGTGGGCAGAGGTCAAGGTGCACCCATACCATGCGCGCGCGCACGTTTGTGCCGGTAGCTGTATGTGTTTCGCGCAAGCTACGCCCTTGTCCAAGCTACAGTGGGTGTAGGGACCGTAATAATTCCGTACATTGGCGTAGCTTATACAGGGGGGGGGGGTGGTACCCTTAGGCAAAGCATTCAACCCCTTTGTTTTACTTTGCCAATACAAGATCAGGCTACAACCATAAGAGCGAACAGCTGATCACTGAACAGCCATCTACACACTTAGAACATACTAAGACAACCACGGCAACCAAGAGCCAAAGGAGTGCTTGATCATGGTGACCAAGGTTGGCAGGACAGACAATATGTAGCATGCAGACAGTATGTGGCATGCAGGCATCCTATCGCCGTTATATCGTTTTATCTTTCAAGGTGCACATTTGAATCTGACTGTAGATATGTATGCAAACCGTAACGGATTCATACGTTGTATTTCATCTGGAATCGTCCATAGCATATCCCATCGAACACAAGAAGTAATGTAGTGTGAATGATGATTGCGCCCAGGTGGGGGGGATATGTCACTTCATAACCATTCCCTCCCCCATCGGGGGATACTGTTGTGCGCCAGGGGGGGACTACTGACGGTGGGTTGGGGGTACAATGGGGGGAGGTGGTAAGCACACCGTTTCCCCCCTCTCTTGCAAAGGTGGCACCCCAAAGCCTCACGGGCCCGCAGACGCAACCACAAGACCGTCCACACACAGCAGTGGACTGGAGTCAGTCGCGGAAAGGCTCCATCCAGACTCGTAGCTGTGCCCCCCACATCTGGTGAGCACCCTCCAGACTTCTGTTTGTCGGGACAGACTTCTTGGAGGTGCTGGCCTGGGGTTGACGCCGAAGGCTTGAAGCAGCTGTGAGCAGAGGGACGACTGTCCCACCCACAATGTGTTGCCCCACCGCTATGTATGGGGCCATCTGATCACCCCATGTGCGCATGCACGCCACAACGACCCTCACACAAGGGGTCTATTGAACAAACCAACCTACAGGCCTGTCTGCGACAACAATCTGCACACAACGAGGCTGAACATTGGGCGGTTGGTTGAGGACCGCCTCCAACCACAGGACTAGGCCACCCATGCATCTATCCAACGGAAACGGTGTTTTTGCGCCACAATACGTGTCCTACTTGCGAGGTGACGGCCACCCCTTTTGCAGATTTGGCCTTGTTGCGGAGGATGAGGCCCTGTACACAGCTGTCATTTATATGGACCAGAGTTCGCGGGACTTCTACCACAAATACCAAGTGGGCCCACAACCCTAGTGCCTGGCAACAGAAGCCGCCTTCTGCGAGTCACTGCTGACCCATGTCTCCCACACTGCCTCTTTTTTCGGAAGAAGCATGCCAATCGCTTGCTGGATGACATCTCGCAGATATGACGATATGGCGTGAGGCAACACATAGGTGTTGGCAGCGCTGGGTGATGGGCACAGTGCATGATGCGCCATCCTCCCCGGTAGAACACCCAAAGAGAATTCTAAGGGGTTCGCCAATGCATAGGGTCTGGCGACAGAAGGTGATCCCAAGGGACGTGAACAGCAATTTCTTCGTCGTCAGTGGCCTCTGTCCTTCACAGAGGAAGAGGCCGCTTTGTATCCCATGGATGTACTTTCATTCCAAGGTTAGCTCACACTCTTGTTTTATTTTCTGAGTGTCCATTTTCTCTCGCAATCATGGCCTAAGGGACTCTTCATATGAAGCTCCTCCTCCTCATCGTCATTGTATTTCTGTTCGTGGGGTGCAATGCTGAACCACGATACGTATCAATGGCCTGGCGGAGAGTAGGCACCGGCACCACCGTCGAGTTCCTCCTGGGCCTCTCCATCTACAGCGAAAGCTTCATCCCGGGGCAGGTCTACCCCATCAACGGGCACTTGTACACAGGCGATGGCAACCAGGTCTCTGTCGAGCCCGTGGTCACACAGTCCGTCACTCACTCCGGCCTGACGTACTTCGCGACCGACTTGGCCATCCCGTACCGCTACGCCAGCACCGGGACGTACACCGCGTACCTGTCCCTGTGCTGCCGCCCGGCGGCGCTGCTCAACAACGCGGCCGACATGATCCGCGTCGAGACCACCGTGAACCTCGCGTCGGGCGTCGCGGGAAGCCCCATCCCGATCTCAATCCCGACGTTGACCGTGTTTGTGGACGCCGGCCAGGCGGGCCCCGCCACCTTCAGCCTCGTGGCGGAGAACCCCGGCGGCGCGCCGCTGACGTGGCGCCTCGCCAGTACGGACCCGCCATCGGAGATGACGGGCACTACTGCCGCGCACCCGGCGGGATTTGCCGTGGCGGCCAGCGCTCTGGAGCCGTTGGGGCGCGGCGAGGCCACGTGGACCGGCGTGGGCGCGCTGGGCGCCGGGCTATACTCCACCCAAATCGTCGTGGAGGATGGGTACGGCAAGGCCTCGATGGATGTGGTGTTGGACCTGCAGCACACGCAGAAGCACTGCCACCCCTCGTGCCTCAACGCCGACGCGGCGTGCGGCACCACGTCGGACTGCCTCGCGTGCAGCACCCTCGAGTGCAACCTCAACAACCCGCCCGCGTTCACGTGGCCCACGCCCGGGGCCGGCCAAGTCCTGACGGTCGACCCCTGCGCGCCGCTGCACGTCCGCGTCTTGGCGGAGGACCCGGACGCCGACGACAACGTGACGGTCCTGCCCAGTGCGCTCCCCGTCGGCATGGCCGTCGTGAAGGCCGAGGGCGGCAACCCCCTCTATCAGAAGTACGCGTGGTCCCCGTCGCGACGGGACGCCGGCACGCACCCCATCTGCTTCGTGGCGTGGGATCACAGGGGACGGGCCTCGGAGGCGCGGTGCTTCTTCGTGGCCGTCCTGGCGACGGTCTGCAGCGACCACGGCGACTGTATCGATGGGCAGTGCCAGTGCTTTGGGCAGTGGACGGGCCCGTCGTGCGACCGGTGCCTCGACGGCTGGTTCGGTCCGCAGTGCGCGCAGAAGTACGGCGGCCCGGTCTACGCCTTCGGCTCCAACGCGTACGGGCAGTTGGGGCAGTTGTACGTCGCCGAGCTGACGGCCACCCCGGCGGAGGTCACGGAGACGCTGGCGGGGCTCGTCGCGACGCGGGTCGCCGCCGGGGGCGCGCACTCGCACGTCGTGACCGCGGGCCACCGCGTGTTCTCGTTCGGCAGCAACGAGTTCGGGCAGTTGGGGTACGGCCTGAACGCGGACAACCAGACCCTCTGGGGCAGCGCCGCGCCGCTGGAGGTCACGCCGCGGTTCGGGCACGCGCCGGACCTCCTCAACGTGACGATGATCGCGGCGGGGGCCGCGCACTCCATCGCGCTGACGGCCGACGGTCGCGTGTTCACGTGGGGCAGCAACGCGCACGGGCAGCTGGGCCGCAACGAGACGTGGGGCGTGTACTACAACCGGAGCAGCATCGTCCCGGTGGACGTCACGGCGCAGTTCCCGGAGGAGATCCGGCGCGTCGCGGCCGGGGCCGACTTCTGCTACGCGCTGTCGAACGCCAGCCGAGTCTACGCGTGGGGCCGGAACGACTTCGGGCAGTTGGCCACGGGGGACACGGAGGACCGCCTCGGCCCCACCGACGTCACCGCCGCGTTCCCGGAGCCGATCGCGGACGTCGCGGCCGGCGAGAGCCACGTCCTGGCCCTCGGGGCGTCCGGGGGGGTCTACGTCGTCGGGTCCAATTCCCACGGGCAATTGGGGGTCAATGACACGATGGCGGGCCTGATCACAGTGCCACAGGCGTTGCCCCAGGGGTACTACGACTCTCAGCCCGTCGTGAAGATTGGGGCCGGGAACCTTCACAGTTTTGTGCAGACCAATGGTACGGAGCTCTGGGCGTTCGGCAGCAACGAGTACGGGCAGTTGGCGGTTGGGAACCTGACGTCATATTGGTACCCGGTGCAAGTGCCAAGGGCCTACTACAATTGGGCCCGCATCACGAAATTTGCGCTGGGGCACAACTTTACGCTGCTGCTGACGGAGAAGCATCAGGTACGAGCAGTCGCAGCTGAGTCAGCATGACATTGTGCAATAGGGTGAGCACCTGACGCGTGGGGATGCATTGCGGGCGCACCGCCGGTGCGCCCAAAGGGGTCCGGGGGGAATGTGTTGTGTTTGAATGCCATGGATTGCGTTGGGCACCCTTGTGGTGATAAATGATGATGAAGGGCATCCATTGCTCGCTATTATCGCTTAGTCAACACCCTTCGAGGCCCCGAGTTGTGTAGCACACAGAGTGCACGCGGTAGGGTACGGTGGTCCTACCCAGTTTGGCAGCAAGCAAGCGGCAGGCAGCCAAATAGCAAGCAGGCAGAGTAGGTTGCCGGCAATGTTATTGTTCCCTTTCTTTTGGCACCCGCACGTGTGGGGGATGGATTGCTGACACGCAGCCGATTGATTGGTTGCGTTGCCGAGTGCTTGTGCAATGTTTGTTGGAAGGAGGGATGTGTACCCTGCTCTTGGCCCCAAGGGTGTGCTCTCCTTAGGGGTCATTGTGGGAGGGGGTAAAAGCCAACCAATTACGGGTAAACCCGCCGTAAAAGTAGCGCGGCACGGATACTCTCCCATAGAGCTGGGATGGAGTGAAGGTGTGACGTGGGCTTCGGTGCCCCATTTGCGAGTGCCGAAAAACACCCTTTGGCCCCCGTATTTTCGGTTTGCAGAAACCCCTCTCTGTAGCAATATGGCACCCTTTGTAGTTGTCGTGAGTCGCAGACACTGTGTTCTGGAGGTGTTCGAGTCGGGCACTGTCGGAATTCTGACAGTGCCTTTGCCTTTTACAGGAAGGGTGATCGGTCACATGGCTGCAAAGCACTGCAGTGGAATGATGCAAAATGTGGTGATTCATGTTGTCCACTGATCTGTGCCTGCCCTGGCGAACGCAGGCACACATCACTGGACAGTGTAAACCACCACACTTTGCACGGTTCAGCCCCAGTCATCTGACCGATCACCGTTCCATGAAGTGTACATGAAGTCCATCACTCACTTTTGACGGTCAGAATTCTGACAGTGCCCAACTCGACCACCTCTGGTACATGCTGTCTGCGACTCACCCCCCTTCCAGTGGGTGCAACAGCGACACGCCTTTGTCTGTTGTATTTTCCATGATGCGTGTTGTGCATTGCCTGTTGTGTTTTCCATGACATGTGTTGTGTGTTGTGTGCGGCACGTTGTGTGTTCCATGTGGTGTATTGCACACTGCGTGTTACATGTTGTGCAGGGGGGGGGAAAAATTGAGGTCCGCAATTTTCCGCAATTTTTCCGCAATTTTTCCGCAATTTTCCGCAATTTTCCCGCAATTTTTCCGCAATTTTTCGCAATTGGATTCGACCCCCCCAGACCGCAATTTTCCCCCCCCCCTGATGTTGTGTGGTGTGTGTTGTGTGGTGCATATGGTGTATTCCAGGTTGTGTGTGGCATGCTGTTTATGAAATGTTCTCTGACGCATGTTGTGTGTTGCAGAACCGTTTGGGGGTCACTCAAAACCTGTCAAATTTCTGACAGCAATCATGGAGTGGTGGAAACCCATGTTTGTGGGCAGCGTGTCTTTGGGATGCAACGCAAGCCCCCTCACGGGCCACATTTTGGCATCTTTTGGCTCATTTATTGTCGGGCAAAAGACATGCAAAAACGGCAGTTTGAGGCGACGTTGACGTCGAAATTGCACCGAACAGCCACTTGTAGGCACGCCGAAAAAGGGGTTGCATGGGCCAGGCCGCTGTCGGGGCCAATGTGCATACGCCCCAAGGGCGATGCGCACGCGGCGTACAAGGGCTATACCACCGTGGCCTTCTCTCTCCCCAGGTTTGGGCCTGCGGCAGCAACCAGTTCGGGCAGCTCGGCCTCAACAGCACCGTCCCCTACACCGAGCACCCGGAGATGATTTACGACAGCTTCAACAACGGCCTGGTCCAGGACGTGCAGGCGGGGGCGAGGCACGCGCTTATCATCCTCCAGAACGAGGAGTTCGACAACGGCAAGACGCTCGTGAACTGCTTCCCCACGGTCCAGGGCCACCCCACGAACTGCCTCCTGCGGCTGTTCGACACCCGCGGGTACCCGTTCGGGGGCGCGGAGCACGCGACCGACTTCCGCGTCCTGAACGTGAAGGGCGGCGACGGCAACGACATCTGCCCGCCGCCGGACGACCGGCCGCAGTTCCTGGGCCCCGGGCGCTACATGTACACGTGGGTGTCCCCGAGCGCCGGGCGGGGGGGCCGCTTCCAGGTGGCGTTCGGCGGGCAGCCCCTCCTCGTGTACAACAACACGCACAACGCCCGCTACGCCGCCATGCGCGAGGCCGTGCACGGGTACGACCTGCGCAACCCCCTGAAGACCCCCGAGTACCTGGACCGCCTCAAGGCCCGCGACGCCCCGCCGGACGAGACGGAGCTCTTCCTCTTCTTCGAGCCCACGGACCGCTACGACATGCCCCTCGGCCCCGAGCTCGTCGTCAACGGCGACGCGGAGGCCGGCGGCCCCGGCGCCATCGCGGACTGGACGCCGCTGTCGGGGACGTGGGCGCCGCGCGAGGCGGGCCCGGCGCCGGGGTGGAACGCCCGGTACTTCGCGGTCACGTCCGCCGCCGGGCAGCTGGAGCAGATCGTCGACGTCAGCGCGCTCGCGACCCCCGTCGACGCCGGGGCCCAGATGTTCTACTTCAGCGCGCAGGCCTTCACCGTCGACGAGGCGCAGGCCGACACGGGGCGCGTGGTCGTGCAGTACCGCACCGCCGGGGGCGCCGTCCTCGACACCTTCGACACCGGGGCGCTCTCCTACGTCGGGGCCTGGACCGGCATCGCCGACATGCGCCAGGCCCCGGCCCTGACCCGCGACGTGCGCATCGCCCTCGAGGTCCAGAACATGGACGCCGCGACCCCGACGCAGTTCTACTTCGACCACGTCTCCCTCCGCGCCGCGACCGTCCGGCTGCTGCCGGGGTACCAGCGCGACGCCCTCGTGGAGCTCTACACGGCCACGGCCGGTGCGGGCTGGTTCGACAGGCGCGGGTGGGTGCAGGGCGACCCGTGCAAGAACTTCTGGACCGGCGTGACGTGCCGGTTCCAGAGCGTCGTCCGGCTCGAGCTCGCGCAGAACAATTTGAAGGGGCCGCTGCCGAGCAGCATCAGCGCGCTGACCGATCTGGAGGTGCTGGACCTGTCCGGGAACCAGCTCTCCGGCCCCCTCCCCGCCAACGTCACGCACCTGCGCGCGCTCCGGCAGCTCGTCCTCACCAACAACAGCCTCACCGGCCTCCCCGACGACCTCAGCGCCCTCGAGTGCCTCTGGCACCTCCGCGCCGCCCGCAACGCCCTCGCCGCCATCCCGGCGACGCTGGGGCAGATGTTCCGGCTCCGCACCGCCGACCTGTCGTACAACAGCATCGCCAGCCCCATCCCCCCGCTCTCGAACATGCCCCGCCTCGAGACCCTGCAGCTGCAGCGCAACGCCATCCCCGGCCCCATCCCCGCCGCCATCGGCCTGGCGGCCCCCCGGCTGCAGTCCGTCGACCTGGCCCACAACCGCCTGGAGTCCGTCCTGCCGGACTCGCTGGGCAACCTCACGGCCCTGCACTCCTTCCACGCCAGCCACAACCTCCTCAGCGGCGAGATCCCCGACAGCCTGGCCGCCCTCCCGCAGCTCGCAACCGTCACGCTCTCCCTGGACCACAACGCCCTGACCGGGACCATCCCGGCGTTCCTCGCCGGCTGCCGCGCGGCGTACCTGTCCGCCAACAACTTCTCGTGCCCCGTTCAGGCGTTCGCCTCCATCTACGACGCCCAGTATCTGACCTGCCACGATTTTGTTGTCACGCCGCAGAGCCCCGACCTCTCCTTCGAAAAGAGCAAAATGCACGACGAATTGTGAGGGGGGGAGAAGGGGGTGGGGCAGGCCCTGTCGGCGGTCCCCGGCTTCGTGCTGCGCGGACCCGCCTCCCGCAAATCCGGTGACATCTGAGAGGGGGTGGGCGACACCGCACTTCCGTTACGGCGGTGTTGAGGCCACACACACCACTCCCAACGACCCCCGGAGTGCCCTGATGTACCATTAACGAGGGCCGGTGACTTTTGATGTCCTTGCCGCTCTTGCGACGGGAGCCTATCAACGAGGGAGGCCCCTGTGTGGCCATGAGCTGGGCACATGTGACCCGGCGACGTGGGCAGGTTTGTGTATAAGTGCGCCCCCTGCTGTTCCACTGAATCAGTACCTCTGTGTGAGGGCGAGTCTAACTGTTTTGCATCGAGGCCCTTCCATGTCCATGTGCAAACAAGGAGCGTGCTACTTCCAGCCCGCCATCGACTGGCATGCTGTGTGGCGGGGGGGCTGGCGGCGAGGGGGGGGGGGGTCCTCCATCGCTCGGGGCCTGATGGAGGGAGTTTAATAGCACATCAGGGCACCGGGTTTTCTGAGTGTCTATTTTTTTTTCGCTTGTTGGCTGATGAGGGCCTGTGTCAGGCCGAAACTAGTCCGCACCCGAGTAGAAGCAAAGAAAGACACGTCCCATGTTGGCCTCGTGCTGCCGCTGTGTCGTGGGAGTGCCAAGAAGTCTGATTGAGGCCTGGCGTACAGGCAGCTCGGGTTTTCTTGAGGGTGAGCTCAATCAACATTTTACATCAAAAACACAGCGCACCAGGGCCATGGGAGGGCGGAAGGGGAATACCTGACCTCGACGACCCTGTCCTTCCGGCGCGCCGGGTTGTCAATTGGGGGGGGGGGGGTCCCAGGGAATAGCGCCGAGGTGACCCCTAACCCTAACCCACAGGCCCTTCCCTCACCCAAGTGCACACATACCTTCCCGATTGGTGTACAAGCCTAACCAGTGCTGGACAGTGCAAGCAAGGGAATGCCATGGGCGAGAACTGAAGGCGATGAACACACCCCCAATGTGGGGCAACTGGCGCACACCTGCGTGTATGACCTCTGTCCTCCACCCCGAACCTGTGGATCACTGTGCTAGTCATCAGCCTGCCAGCGAGGCCCCTCCAACTTGGAACGTATGTGTCGCTGATGAATGGCAGAATCTTTAGGTTTGAGCTCGGATTGAAATCAATGGGCGTCACACCCCCACACCCTTGCAGAGGGTCGGAGTAGGCGCACATGCGCCGCAGGGAGCGGTAGGGATGCAACCAATGTACATAGGCCTCACTGGTGGTTGATACTATACCAGCGTGGGTGGGGGGGGGCAGATGGGGGGTCACAGGCCAGATAAAGGTTTGTGTACCTAAAATCAACCTCCTAGTTGGGCCCCCCTTGATAAATCACCTCGAAGAGAGGTCGAGCGCAGGTGCGGATCCGTACACCCCCCCTTTTGGGGGGTCGTCTGCGTAGCGTACCCGAAGGCATGATATTGGATGTCTAACCCCTTGAAAAATCATTATTTTGCGAGACAAAACGATCCCCCAATGGATTTTTTGATTTTGCGGCCTCTATCCCCCTGAAACTGAATGTCACATCGTAGGGGTGGGGGGGGGGGGGGGGTGCTTAGAAGGATTTGAACCAGGGTCGGGTTAAAAAGAAGAATGAGTCGATCGGCCCGCGCCGGCATTCGCCGGCCGGGATTGGAACCGACGACAGTTGAGGCGGAAATGTGAGTTTTTTGCCAACCCATCGCCGATTGCTTCTGTATACCTGCCGTTCCCCACTGTTTGTAGATGTAGTCCACGACTGAAAAAAAAAAGCCAAACCGTGTGTTCCTGCCCACCTGCTTGCCCGACGGACTGCCTGACTGACTGCTTGCCTAACTAACTGACTGATTGGCTGACTGTCATCCTCTCTTCGAGGTGCCTTGCGGAAGGCAATAGAATTTCATTTTTTCCTCGAGGGAAATCCTGATCCCGAGAGGGTATCTCGAGTACCGTGAAGTGAGCAGGCTACGCCAGCTCAGCTTTATTGAGCCACCAAACACCTTCTGATATGGTTGGGGGGCACGGGTCAGCCAAAATCCCGGGGGGGGGGGGGGGGCTGGGCAATTTACCCTCCCCGGCCCCAGTGTCAGTAGCAAAGGCTTGGCTCGATGGCAGCCCATTGACACGGGGGTGTACCCCCCACGAGTCATCCCCCGGATGCCCCGACCTCAACCCCCTGCTACGTGTGACAACGGCTACTTTCTACGGACAACACCTTCGAAAACGTCGTACTGGGCTCTTCTGATCGTTTCTTTTCGGTGACGACAGCGGGACCCTTCGATGGTGGGGTCCGGCCAGAGGCCTCCAAAGTGGGTATAAGACACACACATTGATACACATCAGATGAGCTTTGAAGCCGCACACCCTCTCCAGATATGACCTCCCACTCGCCATCCATGATCCCCCTACCCTGCCGCATCCTTCCTTCTCGTTGCGGACTTCAACTTTTGAGGGGGTGGGCCTAGTGGTGGCGGATGCACCAGAGGTACCAACTCCGTCTCCAGGACACGGGTTGGTAGCGCAGGCGCGAGCGAGCGAGGCCGCTCCCCCCCTCCCTCCCCTTTGCTCAAGCACGGCCTTGTCTAAGCGTTCAACCGCTGTATTTAGGAATTTTGGGGACCGCTTGTTTTTTTTTTGGTCCCAGATGCAACATGGGGTTTAAAAACATTCCACCACACATTGCAACCCAATTATGTTTGTCTTGTCCGCTGGAGGGCCAGAGGAAGCGATGGGTGCATCCCTCTCACCAGAATGCCATACGGGCGTCTTTTCACCATTGTTATGTGCTGGTTATTCCCAAGGCGACTTTGCTTGGTTCTGGTCCCGGGTATCGTTGCCATTCAGCTATTGGATTAAGTGACACAGAAGTCGATGAAATGCGTGTGGTTGCGTGATTTTTTGCCTTGCATGTTTGTCAGATATAGACGAACGGATGGGATGAACGGGTTTGGGGGAACACGCCCAATCACTAACCTCATCTATGATGTGTCTTGAGCTATCATGTGAATGCTGTGACCCTAAGATAACCCGGTATGAGGTTTGGTGGCTTTCGAACTGCCTGTGATTTCCTGGTCACATTTGTCTACTCATTTGTGTAGCGCATGGCTGGCCACTCAAGAGTCTGCTTTCTATTGTGCTCATCTGCTCGTTGACAATAAGGGGAATGTACTTTTCCCATTCTTGATGTTTCCCCGTTTATAGCCACCTCTAGTACTCCCTCCTCCTGCAGGATCGGCACAATTTGCGAACCTTCACAGCTTTCAAAGGGCATTTATGCCGGTGTAGGAGCACATAAGCTAGGCCCGCATGTCCTGCAAGGAACCTAGGCAGACAATGCGGCATGGCCATTCGGCCTATTGGGGCGCATTGTGCGCTGTGCGTGCGCTGTGCAAAAAGCCGGCTGTTTTCCACCACCGGTAGGCACGGGTCCCAGGGTCCTGAATGCTGCACCCTACAGCCCCTGCTGGTACACCAGGGATTTTGGTTTTAGTCTGATGCTGGCCACCGGTCCCAGGGTACTGAATTCTGCGCCCCATGCTGTTTTGCATTGATCATGCATGCTTCTGTAGGAGGGAGTTGCACGCACCGTGCGCGCACCGTGCGAAGTTTCGATATATTCAGAATTAGGGACACTTGGACGTATGAAAACCATTAGACCCACCAGGAAGTAACAAAAAAAGCCCTGCAAGGCAGAAAGAAACACCAGATATCACCCAAAGGCCTTTGGTGACCATCCACAAGCATTTGGGAGCACCTGCCAGAGTGGTTTGTTGTGGGCCTCTCCACTGGGTAAAATCCCCGGAAACACCGGAAAAGGCCCGCACCGTGCGCGCACCGTGCGACAACACCCCCTAGGTGGGTGGTTTTCAGGGGTGTTCCCGGAATAACAAGGTAGCATTTGGCGAAATAATGGGCGTCGTGCGAAAACGCCCCCTATGGAGAGCAAACAAGGACGAAAACCGAGCTGTATTAGCTTATTGGGCAGTAATTTTGGGCTTGCTTTGACAGCACTTGCCTGAGGACAAGTGGGAGGACGGCAAGAAGGGACGACGGGACCCAGCAGCAGGATTCAGCATCCGCCGATGTCGGAGGGGTGGGCAGCAGTGCCGTTGCATACTCCACCAGGCCTCCTGATTTTTGTCCCAGAGCTATGCAGCATCATCCACAGCCTGCACCTTGATGGTGTCCATTGTTACATGACAATTCCAATCATCAACAAAAAAGGATCTCGCAGTTTCAAAGTGGTTTGTTTGTTTTCCAAGTGGTATCATGGGTACATAGAAAACGGGGGTTCAGAAGTTCAAGACTTCTAAACTGTTGGAGTTGGGCTTTATGCGTGTTCGTATGTATTTACGTCTGCAAAGACGCATTTCGTAGTGTGCAAAAAGGCATTCTCATGCTACCATTGATTGTGCACCGGTTCGCTTGCCACTGCACACTTGGACACCGGTTTGGGCCTTATCACGTCAGCAACAAACGGACATCTGAAGCATGGCACTGGGCTTTGTACCCTGTGCAAAGTTGAACGCACTAGAAGCCCTTCGGACTGCCAAAGCCAGCAGCTCTTCATGAAGTAGCTCACGCAAACGGCGAGTCGCAGAGCCTTAACCCCTGGGCTTCGCTGATAGACCTTCAAATTCACCCTCACAAATGTCGCCTGTGGTCTATCATAGCTTTGGTGCAACTGTTTAATTGTGTGTGCCGTTGGGGCAGTGCAGCACACGCTGCTGGGCCGCACCAACAAAGTTAGCCCCATTGGAGACTAAGAACCAAATCTCACCAGTGGCCAATCCCAACCCACCAGGCGAATCGATCCATCGGCTGCACACCCATATTCGGGCCCGTGCACTCCAACGTGACGGTCGGCACCACATACGACTGATCACCGCCAGCAACAAGGATGTCAACAACCGCATTCCCAGTGGTGTCAGATGCTGATGGTGTGCCTGACCGGACCTGCCCACAACTGTCCCGATTGGTTGGGCTTAGAAGGGCTTCAGCTCAGTGCTCAGAGCCTGCCAGTACCCAGGGTGGCACAAGTCACAACCTTGCAAATTCCTGTGGCATTAGTAAGTGTGTTTTGATCTGTTCTCAAATCAGACCGCAACATACATCGGTATCAAAGTGCTACTGCCTTGTTGACCTTTGCAGCTACCAAACAAGGAGCAGCATTCACATAAAACAGCCACCTGTGATTGTCTCATTCATTCTCAGAAGCTCACCCGCACCTGCAGCCAGCACCCTAACGTGTCGCCCAGTCCTTGGTCAATGTAATCATTTTCATGCTCATGCCAAAACCCATGGATCTGCAGCCCTGCAAGCCAGATGTATCAAAAGGCAAACTACGACAAAGGGTTGCACATTCGTCTGAACAACATTGACTGTTGCCGATTCGATGGGTGAGTTTCCCAGGGGCTTTGAGATCAAATGGACCTCACAACACCATCAGCTGTTGGTGCCCGGCAATTGACACACATGCACATGTCCTACATTGATTTTATGGTCATGGGCGCCTGAGCCAATACAGCCACGTCATCAGTATGCAGTGCTCCATCTGATTTTTCTTCGTTGTGGTCCCTTCTGCTGCAGGTACCCAAGTCAGCGTATGTAGATAATAGCGCCGGAATCACAAGGCCACAACCCCATGCATCTGAATTGATGCACAGTCTTGGGTGTTGCACGACTGAGTAGGGGCACTTCTTCTTCCAGAGGCCGTGCCCTTTTCTGGCCCTCAATGTCTAATGACCTACCATGGCCATTGGTTGGCTTGGCTGTAATTGTTGTGCGCCGTGCCTGCCCCCCCCCCCCCCCCCGGCTCCAATATCCCATTAGCCAGCGCAGGTGGTGCTGTGACACCACCAACACCAACATCGGCACAAACATAACCCGCTATCACCCAACACCACCAATACCACCAAGGGAATGCCATTCAAGCAGTGCCCACACAGTGCCCACGCAGTGCAAAGTTTTGTATGTCGGCAACTACTTGAACTCTAGTGTTGGCCCTTTTTCACAAGTTTGTTGTTCCACAACGGGTTTTTTTGCGCTTATTGTGCACTGAGGATGTGGCACATTGCCATCCATTTTCACCCATTTTCACCCGGTTTTGCTGCACGTTCTTTGTTATAGGTGGGTGCCGGATTATGATGATGGGGAATCACTGGACATCTTGTGCATTCACAATGCAACAAATCGGCAAGTGGGTTGTTACACACTCCTAAGCAGATTCCAACCTTCATGGCCACCGCCTTGCTACCTCTAGTAGACAACGTCCTTGGTGAATTCTCTTTATGATTCAGCACTGTATGAGTCAGCAACCCTGCAACCGCGCTCTCGGATCATCGCAAATCACATATGTGCTGTCTATATGTTGTACGTAGATTCTCCGAGGAATGATTGATTCTGCACGTAGGTCTGTATGTGGTCTGGTTGCCGTATGACACTTGATTGTTTGTGTGCATCATGGAACTCCAAGAACATTGGCTGTGATTGCCTGGGTGGGGGCCAGTATCTCGCTACTGACCGTGATTGTGCCCATTACACAATTTCTCCCTCCTCCCCAACCCAAACTGCCCTAGTGTGCCTCCGTATGCACCGCATCACCGCAATTCAAGGTTTTTTTGGTGGCGTCTCCTGTGCATGTGCACACGGCCACAGTTCACTCTCCAGACAAGCGATGTCCCGGGGGCCGCCCGTGCTGGGCTGCTGCAGCTCCACCCCCCGGACGCCAATGTCGACGCCCTGCCGACCCCGTCGTACGTCGTCCCCACGCGTCGCGGCGGCGTGACGTGCCTCACCTACGACACCCTGCGCCAAGTCGTGCCGAGCGGCAGCCTCCTTCAACTCAGCGTCTGGGACGTGCTGGACCAGCCAGGGCTCCCGGTGTTGACCAAGTGGAACGCGGGGAGTGCGCAGGAGGCGGGGGGGGGTGTGCGGAAGGCAGCAGGCATTTCCTCTTTCTTAGCGCTGGACACTTACCCTCTGCTTTTGACGGTCCGCCCGGCAGAGCGCCTGCGCAACACAGTGCCGTGTACCGACAGGTTTCTCTACGACGAAACCCCCAGCGGCCGCATGAAGCTCACGTCCGCGGACTATCGCAACGCGCTGCAGCAGATCCGGCCCCATTTGGCGCTCCCCTTGTACGAGACGTACGCTGAGGGCACCCCCGCAAAGCGGCAGAGGCGGGCGCAGGAGTGCAACGCCAAGTGGCTCGCCGAGATCGCCGGCAAACCCCAGAAGAAGCCCAAGACCAATGCCGCTGGCCCGGCTCCGGCCTTGGCCCCGGCAGCAGCGGACTCGGCCCCGGCGGCGGCGGACTCGGCCCCGCCCCCGGCAGCAGGGGTCGCGGGCCCCCCTGCGCCCGGCGGGGAGGCGCCGGCAGGTACCCCGGCACCGGACTTTGCCGGGCTCTTCTGCCCCCTCCCGCAGTGCGTCGGCGACGAGCTGCCGGAGGCATGTCTGGACCCGGACGTCGCGGGGTACGCCGTCTGCCATCTGCACTGCGGCCTGGCCGAGGCCGACCGGGCCGCGTACCTGGGCCGCGTCGTCCCGCTGCTGCCGGCGGCCAAGCCGCGGCTGGCGTGCGGCCACGACGGGCCCCTGGAGGTCCTGCAGCTCGTGGCCGCCGGGGTCGACCTGGTGACGGGGGAGTACCCGCTCCGCGAGGCGCTGCAGGGGTTCGCCCTGGCCTTCGCGTTCGAGGGCCCCGGCCGGGCCCCGGCGGAGCCGAAGATCAACCTCCGGGACAAGCGGTGGGCCCGCTGCACGGAGGCGCTGGTGGAGGGCTGCGGCTGCGTCACGTGCCGCCGCCACAGCAAAGGGTACGTGCACCACCTGCTGACGACGCACGAGATGACGGCGGACGTGCTGCTGGTGCAGCACAACGTGCACCATTACGTCCGGTACTTCGGGGCCCTGCGGCGGGCCATCGCCGACGGGACGCTGGAGAGCACCGCGGACCTTGTGCGGTCCCAGTTCCGCACCGGCACTGATTCGGCGGCAGCGGATGCGTTCCAGGGATGAGGGGTGCGAGTGGCAGAGGCCAGTACATGACGGGGGGGGTTTGGCACGAAGCCATGGTGCTGGTTCGTTTGCCGTCGGCGGCGCCTATTTGCCTTTCGCCCCTTCCACATTCCGACCCTCTGTGGGTCCGAACGCGTTTTGGTCGTGTCAATGGAGCCCCCGGATGACTTGTCCTGTTTGACTACTCCGGGGGTCGGCCGTCCCAGAGACCGCTGACCAGGTGCATCCAGATGCACACTCCGAGTCCATAATACACGCCTTTTTTTTGCTTTCCGGCTGACAGCTTTGTCAGTTTTCGCATTGGTGGACATTAAGTCCGTTTGATTTGGACATGTATTGTTTATTATTGAAAGGTTGTTCCCTATATTTGATGCTGAGACCACATGCAGAGTTCAGAACGAAAAGGCTACACGCCATGAACAGTGTCCGACCACCCCACTGGCAGGTCAGTGGGTTTGGGAGGGAGCACTGGGGGTTTGCCGACTCCAGCACCGACGGGGGGGGGGGGGGGACAGATCGATATCAGGAAGGGCATAGCACGCGCTGACATGGACCTGCTCACAGTGCGATACGGAGGCAAAGGCCAGGATAGTGCCACGCGGCTGAACTTGGAAGACACGCATGGCCAGGGACGATCATCGCCAGTAGATGACGACGTGCTGCAGCGGTGGAAAGGCACGGATCGCAGAACGGACACCCCCTGCAAAGCTCAGTATCCTTCGGGCATCGTATTGTTGTTTGGAAAAATGAAGCGGCAGCCCCAGAGTGGCCCGGTGAGAGAAGACTGCCCAGAAGCAAAGGGATTGTGAGCTGCGAGGCATAGGTGGCCCTTGAAACAAAGGGTCCATGCGGCCTTGCGCGCCGCCTCCCCTCACAGGCCACTCTCCCGGTGGTGCTTCTCCGATGCCAAATCATTCGTTGGTTTGGGTCTGGCCCTAGGGCATGCAGGGCAGAGAGACGGAGGGTTTGTCATGATGTCATAGCGCGTATTCATCAATTTATCACTCGAGTTCGTCAATCGGGATTGTGTTTTTTTGGGGGGTGGCACAGCCAGTGGAGTGGAATTGAGGTGAGGTGAGTTCACGCAGTCGGCAGTTGAGTGGCAGTTAGGTGTTTGTGCTGCCCCAAAAAGAACAAGGGTCAGCGGAAATTGGGATTGGGCGAAGGGGCTAGTTGTGAGCCAATGGGGATGGGGAAGATTGGCCTGCGCCCACAGGCGGTCACGGACGTCGTGAAGGGTGGGGCCCCAGGAAACAGACACCTGTGACAGGGATGTTGGGTCCGAACAGACTGCTGTATTTCTTTTGACTGGTGACCCCTTGAGTGCCGGCCGCGTCCGATGACGGAGTCCCCTCGTACAACTCCGGGGGGTTGGGGCTTTTTGTGAGTGAAATTGGGATCTGGCGGGGGTCGCCCCCTTCTTTGGACGATCCGAGGAGGGGAGGGGGCAAAAGACATATACTGAGGGCCGGGGCGCTTGGGGCGGCTTGGGAGTGTGAGCGAATCGGCGCGGGGAGTCGCGCGGCAATGCCTGGGAGTGCAGGCAACAGGTTGCTGACCGGGCTCCAGGGGAGGGGGAGGGGCTGACCCAAACCAGCCTACGCAACATTCGATAGTCCAGTTGGACGAACTCAAGGCAACATTCAGCACTGGTTTGGATTGGACTGTGCGAGCTGCGACAGCACCGGGCGGGGCTGAGGCCGATGGGAGTGTCGCCCCCCGGATCTGGTGGTGTGGATGGTGGTGGTGTGGATGGTGGTGGGGTGGGCCGGCGGGAATGATTCCAACGCGAGACAGTCTGTGTCACCAGGGCTACATTGGTAGCTAAGTATCCGTTGCTTCACATCCTCCGCTGCGCAGAGCTATACATTGAACCCCATAGGGATAGTCTAACCATGGACTCTCCGGTAATCGTCACTCAGCTTGAAGGGCGCGTATCAACAACTGCAGGACAACAAAGCAGCGCTGTGGGCATTGGGGAGGGCACTTGGCTGTTTTGGTTTAACTGTGGGGGGGGCGCGGGCTGTACCCAGGCAACTATGACGTTCTGTACTCCAGTGTTCCCATGTTCATTTGGACTGCCGGCACATACCGCCATGGTGAATAGCACCTTTCCACTGTCGTATGCACTGGCGACTACAGTTTGACGTGGACCGTCAGACGCCATGTGGGGGTGTGTGGGCAGGGTAATTCCACTTGAGGCCGGGCAATATAGAAGCTGGTGCAAGGGCTACACTTGGGTAATTCCACCGCTGGTTTGGAGCGGGTGCAGGACCCACACTCAAGTGGGCTACATTTGTGGCCGTGCTATAAAGCAAGGGGCTGCCATTTACAATTGGTTCTTGTTTTCAGGTTTGTTGAGATGTTGTTCCGCCACTCGGCGGCTGTCACATGTTTTTGCTGGCTCTTGTTCATTCCTTTTGGCGCTCCACCGGCTCGCAGCAGCCCTCTAGCAGATTGTTCTGGTAGCCCAGCAGCTCCATCAGATTGTGGCAGCACCTGCACAGCAGAGAGTGTTCTTGTTTGCCTTTGCCGCCCATACAGAGATACCGCGGTTATTTTAGCGGAAGTTGATCTGTCCCACCAGAATGGTGCCCAGATAACACCAACCGGGGCAAAAGTGAGCAGCATGTTAAACAAGGCGGGGACCAACGACTTTCGAGTCCTAGACTAGCTTGGAAACCAAATTGTATGTGGAAAAAGGCGTGGGTGGGGGGCACCTTCTATCTCTCTTGTCAATTTGTATGTGGTCTGATTGGGGTGTTTGCCACGCGAGGGGCGCCTTTCTGATTCAAGCGTGTGGGCCTGGACCGCCCGTCGCCAGCAGTGCAAGAAATTGCCACGTCAATTCAAGACTGTTTCACGCCTAATCTGCTGCCCATATGCATTTCCAGTGGAACCGCAGTGAGTGGGGTACAGTTCATTGGGACCCACAACTCTTTTAAGGCACCGTCTTCTGGTGTGTCATCACCCGTAGGGCGCGCCGGGCATGCACCGGGCATCTTTTTTGGACCATTCCCAACTCGTGCCTGTTTTTGCCCCCACCTCACCAAACAATTTGGAGTACCTTCTCGCCGTGTCTAAGAATGTGGCCCATCCTTTGCACCCAGTTTATGACGATGGCAAGGGTGGTGGTTGGAAGTGGTGGGAGTGACATTTTGTGTTGTTGAATTCTCATATTTCGGCTCATACAAGGTGCCTTGCAGAGAAGGTTTGCGGTCTAGTGCGGTCTACTTGGGAGACTTCCCAAGGTGAGGATAAACTTGGGGAGATACGATACTGAATACAAAGGTAGCGCGCCGGGCATGCGCAGGGCAAACATTCCCCCCTATACTAGGTAATGACTCCCCTGGGACTCAATTTTTGGGCAAAATTTGGTTGGCCTACCGTGGCCACTGTGCGTTGATCCGTATCCAGGCTTGGGGGAACTGTTTTGCCCACACCCATACAAGTCAGATTCATCAACAACCTGATGTTTTGCCGGCTGTGCTTGCCATTGTGTCATCTAGTTTCCTTACAAAATTTCCCCTGTGTATAACACTTGTGATTGTGTATTTGGCGACAGTCAAAAAGAAGTGCCCTGTTGGACCCAGCCAGTAACGGAACTGAATATTTGGAACCGCATGTCTAAAAGAAGTGACCGATTTGACCCAACCAAAGACAAAGAGAGTTGCCTGTGATCTTCTACTTTAAGAACAGAGGTTTTAGATAGCTATTGTAATCTGTTTTGGCTGACAGTGTCGGGTTGGGTCACGGTAGTATTTTGCTTCCAGATTTGCGCTGAAATGTATGTGCATGTTTGTACCAATCATTCGGTGTCAAATTTGTGTTTGCGCTTTCATGCCTGGAACCCGTGCATGATGTGGTGTTCCCTTGAGTTGTTGGGATTTTCAGGACTTGCAACTGTCTGCAGTGAACAGTCTGGAGTATGTCTAAGTGGCATGCAAGTGCTGAAGTGGATGCCTGAGTTTTGTTTTGCGTGCCGGTTGGACAGAACAGAGACAGCTTAAAACCAGCTAGTCAAAGGAAAGAAGAAGCAAGTCCCCTCACCTTCGAAGCATCCTTTTGTTTTCAGCTCGTTCATGGTCTGAAAATAGAGCCTGCCGATGTGGGGCCCATGGAAACCCCCTTGTGCGTCGTGGACAAATCCTCCGGCCCCTTCCATGGCCTGCCCCACGGCCGCACATCCGTGGGCTCAATTCACTAGGGCACACCCAAGCGCGGTTAATAGCGTCCAGGGTTGCAGAAATTGCGGGTCTGTGCAGCACCCGCTCAAACAGTGCCCGCATCCAAGGCTTTGCCAGCGTTGCGGCCGATCGGGGCACACATATCATGTTTGTCCCATGGGCTATAGCCCATGTGTCTGGGATTTTAGATATCAGATTAGCCGAAATCTGCGCCAATACCCTCCCAGGCCTAAACAGCGGTACCCCCGCGCGTCGCTCACTCCAATGCCCCCTCGGGCCTACACAGCGGCCCATCCCCGTGCGTCCATCACTCCAATACCCCTCCAGCGGCCCATCTACGCCTACACCTACACCCACACACCGGCCCATCCACCCAGGACCCCGCCGCCACCACCACCACCACCACCTGGGGCCGAACGGCGGCATGCGACGCATGAGGGCAGTTTAAAGGCCCTGAATGAAAAGGCCTTCATGGCCCAGCTTGATTTGATTTGTCAAAGTGGGGGCACCACCGAGGCTGAGTGCGACACTCGGGGTGAGGTCAGTCAGGACACTCGGGGTCAGAGCGACGAGATGGCGGACAAGTACTGCGGGATGGACCTTGATGCAGACGACGATGAGGCAGTGGCCGTGGATGCCGTGGATACCGTCCGGTCCGTGGAGGAGACAGGGACCTCCGGCACCATTCAGTCCGTTTTCCCACGCAACTTCCAAAGCAAAGGGCCGCAGAGAAATGCAGAAGCAAACAAGAAGCGGATAGAAGAGACGAAGCGCGGAAGAGACAAAGACGCAAACGGGATGCGAGGAAACGAGGCGATGAGGTCCCCACCGCCAGCGTGTCCGAGCGCAAGCGGCGCAGCGCGTGGACGCCCACCTGGGGTACCAGACCGACGCGCGTCCGCCCCCACGGCCAAAGCCGTAGCCTCAGCCGAGGCCCCCGCCCCACAAGCCGCCGAAGCCGCGCGCGCACCCACTTCCGGCGCCGCAGCCGGAGCCCTCGCCGCCGGAGCTGCAGCTGCAGTCACGGCCGGTGCAGTCAGGGCCCCACCACCGCAATTAGCCCCCAGCCCCTCGTTGGCGCCCACCGCCACTGAACATGGCCCACGGCTGTCGCACGGGACGCCCACAGTCGCCCAGACCATGCGAGAGCAGGCCACCACCGCCGCACGCTGCCTTGGCCCGCCCCCGGAGGCCACGGAGGTGCCGGGGCCGCAACCGCCACCGACCGCGGCCGCCGAAACGTACCAACGCCCGTTCGACGCGCGCCCCAAGTTGCGTGCGAAGGACGTGCTGTCGCACGCGCAACGCTGCCGCCCGGACAGCGCCGAGGGGCATCATATGCGCGCCGGACCTGTTCCTGGGCACGTCCTTCGTTGCCCAAGCCGCCCTCAGGCCCTCCCGTCCCAGCCCCAGGCCGGGGGTGGCGCTGTCAACGTCGACTTCGCACAATGTGCGCGCTGCTGCTATTGGAACGTCAGGCAGCGGCTCACCTGCTCCAAGTGTGGGGCTGCCGTACCTCCCGGGCTATCCGGCCGTGCTGCGGCGGCTCCGGATGCACCGCCCCCGGAAGCAGCGTCCATCTCCTCGTCGGTGAGTCCAGCCGCGGAGAACCCCCGTTTCCACAATGAGGTCGCGGAATACAGCCCTTGCCCATCCCACTCCCCATCCCACTCCCCATCCCACTCTCCATCCCACTCCCCATCCCACTCCCCATCGCACTCCCCACTCAACTCCATTAACGACCTGCCCTCTTTTGAGGAGGTTTTTGAGAGTTTTTTGAAGGATGAAGTCGACACAAACGACCTGGACTCTTTTCTGGAGGTTTTGAAGACTCGTCTGAAGAGTGCAGTCGCCAAAAACGACCCGGACTCTGTTGAGTGTTTGGAGACTTTTATTGAGGTCCAGAGGGAAATCGCGGAGTACACCCATTCCCATGACTTGGGCCCTGTTTTTGAGGTCAGAAGTGAAGTCGCGGACCTGGAGTCTCCTTTGCACTTCCCTCGGGACAGCCCGGACTCTCCAGACTTTTTTGCGGATCGGGCCCCCGATCGGGAAGCGGAACTGCCTCCTCCGCTGACCCGCGACACGGCCCACAGTGAGGCAGATGGCAAGCCCCGCAGTCCCGGGGTCCCGGACGACGATGACGAGACGCTTCTGCATGCACTTCAGGGGCAATTGGGCGGCGCCCCACCGGAGCCGGTCCGCGTGTGCACGCGTCGTGCAGCTGCATGCCCCCGGGAGTCGGTTGCCGGTGCCCTGTCCGGCACGGGCATGGTGTACTACGCCGGGCTTTGCGGGCACACGCGGGCATCCGCGACAGCCACTGAGGCGCCTGCTGCCCCCACACCACGCACGCCCCCGGCCCCGTCCGGTCGCAGCACCGCCGGACCGACGCGGCGCAAGCGGCCCAGAAATCAAGCGCAGGCGGCCTCCACTCGGCGTCGACGCCGCTCGCGGACCCGTGGGGCCCCGAGCAGTGACAACCGGGTCTCTGCGTCCGGCGGCCCTGGGCCCCAGCCGGCCTCGAGGCACAGTCTGATTTTGTCGACGTTCCCGGGCTGCGACCCCAACGGCCGCTGCCCGGGCGCCATCGTGGCCGAGCAGGTGGAGAGAGGGAGGGTGCGGGGCGCGCTCTACGTGTTCCGGATGCGGCCCGGGGCAGTGGAAGACGAGGCGGTGCTCCTGCAGCACGTCAAGGACCTGACCGTCTTTCTGCGGAAGGACTTCATCCGAAAGCGGGACATCTACCAGCGGCTCACGTTCCGTGAGGCGAAGGAGCACGCGCGGGATCCGGCCACGTACCAAGGGCTGCTGGACAAACTCGAGGCACGCGGCAGCCTGCGGTCGGACGGGACGGTGTTCGACTTTCTGGGATTCGTTTGCCGCGTCTATCACCATCCGGTCCACCGGGAAACGGTCCAAAGAGTCGCGAGGGTGCTCCGTGACCTCGATTGCCATCAGCATCGCCCGCCCCGGGCCCGGGGCTCTCGCGCGGAACGTGTCGAAGCCGACGGTGATTCCGATCACGCGATTTTCCGGCCCAAGAAGCGCCGCCGCGTTCCACGCGACGAAGAAGCGAGCTCAGATGCCCCGGCTCCGCCGGGGCGACCCGGTTTGGCAGGAGCCGAGGGCGGTGGGGGTGGTTTGGGCGCGGCGAGTCCTCCGGCGGCTGCCCCAGAGCGTTGGGGGCCGCACGTGCCAGAGAACCGCGTCAGTACAGGCCCCGATGGCGGCGATGCTTTTGTGGAGGTCAAGAGTGAAGTCGAGGAGTACAGTTTGGCAGGATCCGACTACGATGTCGGGGGTTTGAGGCGCAGGTCCGACGTGGACAACGTCGCGTCTGGCGATGATTCCGATTCCCCCGTTTTTCGGCCCAAGAACCGCCGCCGCGTTGCCTGCGATGAAGAAGCGTCTGACGTGGAAAACGTCGCATCTGACGATGATTCCGATCATGCGATTTGCCGGCCCCAGAAGCGCCGCCGCCTTCGATGCGATGAAGAAGCGCCCTCAGGTACCCCGTCTCCGGCACGGCGGCCCGGTTTGGCAGGATCCGAGGACGATGTTGGGGTTGCTGACTCGACTGCAAAAGCTGCGGAGCCTCCTTCGGGTCAGGTCGTATCGAGCTCTTGTTGAAACCAAAGGTACCCAAGTCAACACCCCCAACTGCCAGTAACCGCCCGCCCAACCGCTTGTACAGTCCCCCACCTCCAAGGGCGTGGGGAGACTTGGCTTTAGACTAGTCCCCCACTGTCCCCGTTCTGCTCCTACTCGATGCACTTTGAGTCGCAGTGCAAAGTAGTCGCCTCTCCTCGCCATCGTGACCCTACCCAAAGAGCAAACCACGGCACATGGCTTCGCAGGCCCCCCCACGCCCCCCCGCCGCCAGCCATTGCGAGACCGACGCCCTTATCAGAACACCATTTGGTGTTGTCTCCACAACCTTCGGAACTGTGCCCCATCTTTGCCCTTTATAAATACCCCCGCCCCCTTGTCAGAACACCGGTTGGTGTTGTGTCCGTCACATTTTGGGACTTTAGTGGTGGCACTGGGGGGGGGGGGGGAGAGGGTTGCTTGCTGCCATTGATGCAGCCTCCCTTTTGTACAGCATCTAAGGCCTCCCCCACTGGAACGTGTACAAACGCCACCTGTGCTTGAAGGTCGGGGTGCCTCATCTGTGCAGCCCCAAGATGGCCCCACAGGAAATGCGTTTTTGTTCGGGGGCCGGAGGCCAGGATGCGGGGGGGCAGGCCAGTGCACGACCACTCCGATTGCAGTCACTCTGTGTCGATCCCAACCCCCTGACCAGGCACAGTTTCTTCTTGTGCATGAATTCTGTGCCTGACTGCGGGGTCCCAGGTCCCATCTCCGGGTGCGTGGCATGGTATATACGTGTCCTTCTCTTGTGCAAGCACGCCCTCGTGCACGCCCGGGAACCTCACGCTTCTTTCCTCTTTCTGACTCCTTCAGCTCGGGTCATATCGAGCTCTTGTTGAAACTAAAGGCCCCCAAGTCAACCGTCCCAACTGCATTTCATACTGCCAGTGACCGCCCACAGGCCGCCGTAAACGCTCCCAAAGCCCTGCCTCCCCTTCAAGCAAATCCATGGGGAGGGGGTCAGAGGCCAACCAAATGGTGTGCTACCATTTGGCCTCACATTTCCGGCCCCTAAAGGCAGTCTGATTTGTTGCCTCAGTGACGGATGGGTCGGATGGTCGGGACAATAAGGGCAGCCCCCCGGCAACAGCGCTGCCCCAAGCGGAAGTCTGCTTGGTGCGTTGTACCTACGAGCCCCTGTGCTCCTCTTGATTTGGCATGGCATCCACCTCATGGCCCTCCCCCTAATGGCATCCTCACCTGCCTTCGTTTGGGAGCACCAACAGATGATGGCCCTGAATTAGGCTTTTGGATTCCACTGCCCCGCCATACGCCCCATGATTTCTGGGACCCTCCACGAAGTTTCCCACACCTGTTTCAGGGAGCCCCGTGAAATTTACCCCTGCGAAGTTGACCAATCCTCTCCGCCTCCCGGCGGATTACACGTCCCATTCCACGCTGCGCTGGTGTAACTAGGCCATATGACGAGCCTTACGCTCGTATCCCATGGATGCGGGCCTGTTTGCAGTGCAGCAATGCACATGTAGGACCTGTCAGACATCTCGTCATGACCTCCACACTATTTATTCCGTTGTTTGGGATGCCATCATTTCTCTTGTGCGTAACTGCAAGCTGCTGACTCGACTGCAAGAGCTGCCTCCTTCAGCTCAGGTCGTATCGAGGTGATGTTGGAACTGAAGGTACCCAGGTCACTAGCCCCAACTGCATTCCATACTGCCAGTGACCGTCCTCCAACCGCTTGTACAGGCCCCCGTAAACACTCTCTAGTTCCTTTGGAATTGCTCCCAAAGCCCTGCCTCCCCTTCAAGCAAATCCCTGGGGAGGGGGTCAGAGGCCAACCAAATGGTGTGCTACCATTTGGCCTCACATTTTCGGCCTCTAAAGGCAGTTTGATTTGTTGCCTCAGTGGAGATGCGGGTCGGATGGTCGGGACAATAAGGGCAGCCCCCCCGGCAACAGGGGTGCCCGGAGCGGAAGTCTGCTGGGGCGTTGTACCTACGAGCCCCTGTGCCCCTTCTGTTTTGGCATGCCCCCCACCTCATGGCCCTCCCCCTAATTGCATCCTCACCTGCCTTCGTTTGGGAGCACCAACAGATGTTGGCCCTGAATTAGGCTTTTGGATTCCACTGCCCCGCCATACGCCCCATGATTCCTTGGACCTGTTTGCAGTGCAGCAATGCACATGTAGGACCTGTCAGACATCTCGTCATGACCTCCACACTATTTATTCTGTTATTTGGGATGCCATCATTTCTCTTGTGCGTAACTGCAAGAGCTGCCTCCTTCAGCTCAGGTCGTATCGAGGTGATGTTGGAACTGAAGGTACCCAGGTCACTAGCCCCAACTGCCTTTCATACTGCCAGTAACCGTCCTCCAACCGCTTGTACAGGCCCCCGTAAACACTCTCTAGCTCCCTTGGAATTGCTCCCAAAGCCCTGCCTCCCCTTCAAGCAAATCCCTGGGGAGGGGGTCAGAGGCCAACCAAATGGTGTGCTACCATTTGGCCTCACATTTTCGGCCTCTAAAGGCAGTCTGATTTGTTGCCTCAGTGGAGATGCGGGTCGGATGGTCGGGACAATAAGGGCAGCCCCCCGGCAACAGGGGTGCCCGGAGCGGAAGTCTGCTTGGGGCGTTGTACCTACGAGCCCCTGTGCCCCTTCTGTTTTGGCATGCCCCCCACCTCGTGGCCCTCCCCCCATGGCACCCAGGATACCACATAGCCAGGCCAGGATGTGATGGTACGCCACCGACAAGACCGGATGGGTTTGCCTGCATCAGAACTGATTGTTGCGCTGCATCGCTTGGCGGTGTGATTTGCGCACTGGCGAAATATGGCGCCCGCGAAAGGGGGGCGCGATGGTACCGGGCGCCGCCAGCATTCCTGGCCACAATCCCGTGGACCAAAGGCGATGTGACGGAGGCACCCCCTTGTGTACGTCGTGCTGAGCTTCTCTGACTGCAACGTGGGCAGTTGTAGACGGGACCCTGGGGTCTCGATGGGACCGGCAGTCCCGAACAAGGCCTTTGGGGGGGGGGGGGGGGCAGCTATGCAAGCGCACCCACGGAGGAACGCCACACAGGAGTTCGGTTTCGCAGTTTTGAATGAAGAAAATTGTTGTCTTTCTTCTGAAATTTCTGGTCTTAGTCAACGGGTGTGCGACTGCCTTTTGTGGGGACGGGTGTTCATGGGCTGAAGACTCAGCAATGCCTGAACGGCAGCAAAGGCCTGAAGGAGACATTTGGCCCCGGTATTTTAGATGTGGGGGGAGGGCGTTGGTTGTCAGGGGATGCACTTGAGGAAGGCAGAACGGCGCTGGTTCGGTCATTTCCAAGGGCTTAGGGAGGCTTGGCTTTAGACCAGTCCCCCAATGTTCCTGTTCTCTCCTTCGGCCGCAGTAGTGCAAAGCCGTCGCCTCTCCTCTTCATTGTGATCACACCCAAAGAGCAAACCACGGCACACGGCTTCGCATGCCCCCCCCCCCCCCCCCGGGCCATGGTCAGAATGGGCAGTGGCGAGAGGCCAATAGGCGCCGCCAAAGGCGAACAATCAGATACCGAGGCCTTGTGCCACCCCCCCCACCCCGGCCGCCAATGCGAGGTGCAGCGTGATGCTGGAGGCTGCGGAGCTGGAAAGGCTCCTGTGGCCCGGTCTCCAATGTCTCACTATGGGAGCAGCTCCTTGCCGAGCTTGAGAGACCCGACCGTACCATACATTTGGTTGAAGTTCCCCTCCCACATCACTGTCGAAGGCAGCAATGCAGCCGACCGTCTGGCTGAACAGGGACATATGTCTCACCCTCGCTTCCTGGCGCCCCCTATTCCTGCATATCAATCTCCGCATTTCCAAACACCGAAAGCACCGAAGGCACAGCGACTGTCTACTACCGAATTCTCTCCACCGCAAGCAACTGCACTCATCTTCCTCCCCCCTCCCGCCCCACTGTCCTTTTATTCCTCTGAGGCGCATGAAACATAGTCTGCTATGCATCTGTCTGCACTTCCCGATCCCGTCTCAGAAGCAGAGGACTCGGGGATAAGTATCACAGATTATACAGATGTCACTGAGACTAGTGCCTCAGAACTCGGCAGCGACTGTTCGTGCGCTACAGACTGTAGCTGCCACTAAGCCCCCTTCCCCCCCACCCGTGCTATGTATACCATGTTGGTTGACTGAAACCATTACCCTTTCACTGTTAGGGGTCAGGCCGAAGGAGTGCCATGCTTAGCAGCCCGAACACAGTGGATGTAGTAGTAGATCGCTGGCCCTCCGCGAGCGCTTGACCTATGGTGATTTGGAATGTACATACCAGAGTTAACAGGAAGACGCGATTCGTAGCCCACTCTGCAGCCGCTGTATGATGTTCCGTGTACATATGATAGTGGAGCGCCCCAACCATCAACAAGGACACCAGCAATGGTGTGACGTTGTTCCTTCTGGACTAAGGGCTGAAGTTGTCATGGCGGGGACACTCAGTCGATCAGTACCAACCCTTGATCCCCAAATGCAAGAACGACGCCCTTGTCAGAACACCGTTTGGTGTTGTCTCCACAACCTTCGGAACTGTGCCCCATCTTTGCCCTTTATAAATACCCCCGCCCCCTTATCAGAACACCAGCTGGTGTTGTGTCCGTCACATTTTGGGACTTTAGTGGTGGCACTGGGGGGGGGGGAGGGTTGCTTGCTGCCATTGATGCAGCCTCCCTTTTGTACAGCATCTAAGGCCTCCCCCACTGGAACGTGTACAAACGCCACCTGTGCTTGAAGGTCGGGGTGCCTCATCTGTGCAGCCCCAAGATGGCCCCACAGGAAATGCGTTTTTGTTCCGGGGCCGGGGGAGGGGGGGGAGGTTAGTGCACGACCACTCCGATTGAGGCCACTCTGTACACTTCTTGTGCATGAATTCTGTGCCTGACTGCGGGGTGCAGGTCCCATCTCCGGGTGCGTGGCATGGTACATACGTTTCCTTCTCTTGTGCAAGCACGCCCTCGTCCATGCCCGGGAACCTCATGCTTCTTTCCTCTTTCTGACTCCTTCAGCTCGGGTCATATCGAGCTCTTGTTGAAACTCAAGGTACTCAGGTCAACCGTCCCAACTGCATTTCATACCGCCAGTCCCCCAACCGCTTGTACAGGCCCCCGTAAACGCTCTGGGTAGCTCCTTTGGAATTGCTCCCAAAGCCCTGCCTCCCCTTCAAGCAAATCCCTGGGGAGGGGGTCAGAGGCCAACCAAATGGTGTGCTACCATTTGGCCTCACATTTTCGGCCTCTAAAGGCAGTTTGATTTGTTGCCTCAGTGACGACGTGGGTCGGATGGTCGGGACAATAAGGGCAGCCCCCCGGCAACAGGGGTGCCCGGAGCGGAAGTCTGCTTGGGGCGTTGTACCTACGAGCCCCTGTGCTCCTCTTGATTTGGCATGGCATCCACCTCATGGCCCTCCCCCTAATGGCATCCTCACCTGCCTTCGTTTGGGAGCACCAACAGATGTTGGCCCTGAATTAGGCTTTTGGATTCCACTGCCCCGCCATACGCCCCATGATTCCTTGGACCTGTTTGCAGTGCAGCAATGCACATGTAGGACCTGTCAGACATCTCGTCATGACCTCCACACTATTTATTCTGTTATTTGGGATGCCATCATTTCTCTTGTGCGTAACTGCAAGCTGCTGACTCGACTGCAAGAGCTGCCTCCTTCAGCTCAGGTCGTATCGAGGTGATGTTGGAACTGAAGGCACCCAGGTCACTAGCCCCAACTGCCTTTCATACTGCCAGTAACCGTCCTCCAACCGCTTGTACAGGTCCCCGTAAACGCTCTCTAGCTCCCTTGGAATTGCCTCCAAATCCCCCGTTCCCCTTCAAGCAAATCCCTGGGGAGGGGGTCAGAGGCCAACCAAATGGCCAACCACCCCCCGTGTCTAACCTACAGCCTTGTGTAAACTACAGCGGGCGTAGGGACCGTATTATCCGTGCCTATTTTAATTCGGTACGAAATGTAGTGCAACTGCATAATGCATGGTTTTGGTACAACTCTGCCAATTACATGGAAGCATGGAGACATTTGTTGTGATTGTGCACACTTGAACCCACAGAGCTCTGATTTTGGGTATATTTGTGCATTATCGTCCCCTTTGTTGCTTCAGCTCATGTGTGCTGGGAGTTGTATGTGTCGCGCGCAAGCTACGGCGTTGTCTAAGCTATAGTAGGCGTAGGGACCGTGTTAGTTCTTTTGCGTAGCTCAGACAAGGAGGGGGGGGGTACATCATCCAAGGCCTTCCCCACTGGAATGTGTGCAAACACCACCTGTGCTTGAAGGTCGGGGTGCCTCCTCTGTGCAGCCCCAAGATTGGCCCACCGGAAATGCTCGGCCTGGAGACCAGGAGAATGGAGACGCGGACACTGCGGGCGTGACAACCGAGAACATCGCGCGCAGTGCCACTGGTGCCGCCAGTGGAGGGGAGTGGAGCCGCTCAAGCGCACACGCACAGACGAGGACGTGAGAGCGCAGCCGAAGCTAAAAACACAGACCAAGCTGGACCAGGGGCTAGGGAATCCAGGAGGCCGGTCACACTGCCAGCGCGGAAACAGGAATTTGAGCGACACCAATCGAACTCAATGCACGGCCAGCCAGGGCATATGCACAACCAGCCGGAACCAGCGCACGACCGCTTTTGGAGATGGTACAAGGAGAAGGAAGCACGAGAGTCCAGTGGGCAAGAGAGGAGAGTGGCACCGGAAAGGCCAAGAGAGCTGCTCAGATCGTGGGAAGACGGAGAACGCTACTTCAGCCATGGGGTAAAAGAACACTGTCGGAGGGAGATGAGGGACTATGAGAGAGGACAATTGAGTAGGAAGTAGAGAGAGTGAGTAAGGAACAACATACACCTGATGCATGAACTTTTCTTAGGTTCCCTCATTGCAGGGACCTGGGCAGACTCAGCCCGCAGCGTCTCCTTGGGATGACCCTGATGGTTGCACGCACCACTACTGGAAATTCGAGGGCCTCTAACTATTTTTTTGCTTTGGGCATGTGATTGCCAATGGAGCGTGTCAGCCACGCGGGTTCTATTTGGATATACATATGCATTTATTTGCTTCACAGCTTCCTACCTCAGAAACCATACCCCATCCCCCCACCGCTCAATCACGGTGGCTGTCCGCCATGCAGCTCCAGTCACTCAGGTCACCGAGGCCGACCCCCCAGGAACTGGGTAAACAGTGGTATTAGGCAGAAACACTGCAACAAACAAACGTGTCAACGCCTCCGAGTAGCTTCAGCAAGGCCTGCAGGCTGTCCTGCAGTTGAGTTGCCAGGCTATGCTAGGGGCTGAGTCCCCTTGCATTCTCTTTCACACTCGACTATTCTGTACACTGTGATGCAGGGAGACATGTCCTCTGAGGACCAGGTGATTCATAGCAGAGCATCCACTTAGCAAACATCAGTTGCCTTATGCAAGGAGCCTCTTGTCATACAGGGCTGAGCCAGCCTAACCGCCATGCTGGCCTGTCGTTGATGACAGGTAGGGTGTAGATTTGGCACTGGCCCCTTTTGCTATTACTATTGCTCCTTAAAATGATTTCCTTCCTGCGGCCCCTTTCCGCTTACCCAGCACTGCCCGGTGGCAGCTCACCCACAGGGCTGTCCGCCATCTAGCCCCGGTCGGTCAGATCACCGAGGCCGACCCCCTAAGTACCTGGGAAACAGCAATCTGAAGCAGAAACACTGCAACAAACAAACTATGGTGTGTAGTAGATCTAATCCTTGGCGGTTCCAAATTTGTGGTGCATCAAATACACAGTAGATCTATTGCGGGTAGCAGCTACTACGTGCAGTAGATCTTCGGTGTAGTAGCTACTACGTAGGTAGTCACAAAGTAGTCTTGTCCTCCAAGAATGCACAATGACTGAAAAAATCTTTCGCGGGCCAAGTTACAAGGCCCCTGGCTGAGCCCACATCTGATCAATTTGCCTCATTACTTGCCCATCCCCTTGCCCATCCCCCACGGGAGACGCCAAAAACTTGAGGACCACGTGGGTGCACCCTCGGGCCCGAGCCGGAAACGTATTAGGGCTACAGCTTGATGTTGACACATGGCTCCACAAAGCGGGCCAAGCCTCCTGAATAGGTCCTGAATGGCCAATTTCAGCACATGTGGCCTGCTGCGCATGTGTGTGTCGGCAGTTGTATGTGTTGTGTGCAAGCCACGCCCTTGTCCAAGCTACAGTAGGCGTAGGGACCGGAATAGTTGTGTACATTGGCGTAGCTTATACAGGGGGGGGGCCGGGTACTCTTGTCAGAGCAACAAGAGGTGGTGTTTCGGTCACATTTCGAGACTTTAGTGTTGCTCTCGCAAAGGGGATACGTGACTCTAGGCCATTGCATAGGCAGACAAGGGAGCGGTGTGAGGACACGGCCACACACTCAACGCCTCATAATTGTCACATGAGAACGCCAAACCCCTGTTTCTGGTGTGTCATGGTGGTACCTGGTTTGCTATCCTACAAAGTGCTATGTGTTATCAACAACGACGTGAGCTTAGCAGGTACAATACAATAAGAACGGAAACAACCACAGCGTGGTCCAGCATTATCCAACCACCCTTGCTTGTTTCAGATCTTTGCGATGCGGGCATGTGAATGACAGCGCTGCACACAGTACCTCTGCGGGTAGCGCTGTCAGCCACAGGCCCACAACGCTAAGATCTAGACATGTACCCCCCCCCCCCCTAAGCCCCCCCCCCAAAGCTCCACACCCATCCCCCCCCCCCCTTGCCCTCTCTGAGGAGAGCCAGGACATGCCGTTGCACCTTGCTGTGAAGCTGATACTGAGTGATCAAGTGCAACTGTTGTCCCGCTGTCCCAAGACGAGGTGAAGGCTGTGATGTATTGCTGGGGTGGGTGGAGGGGGTGCTGATCTTAGAAGGAATCATCTGTCACCTGACTCTCCTCTGAGTGCCTATCCTGTTCTGTAACATGAAGGCACACGGTGTTGACGAAATAGGTTCAAGGGCAAGGACTCGAGCAATGCTGTTGTATCCATCTGGAATGATCTCGAACTGCCGAACATCGCTGCATAGCCCCCCCCCCCCCCTTCCCTTGCGCAAGCACTGCCTTGTCCAACCACGAGGGCCTGTCCGATCGTTGTTTTCCTGGCTGCTCCTTGGCGTTTCCGCGTGTGGGCAGTGCCTCATCCGGGACCGTCGTTTTCTTGACTTTCAGCGTCGCTTGCGCAAGGGACGGGGTTACGTGCACCGGCTCTCGGCCCTGCCCCCTCTCCCCACACCCATTCCCCATCATTGTTGGCGGACGCGCGCGCGCATGACGCATGCATCCCTCCGCAGTGCTTTGTTGTGCGCCACACATGCCAAAACGGAAGCGCACGCCCGACGGTCCCGATGTCATTGACCACGAGGACCTGAAGTGCACCGTGTGCCTGGACTACCTCCGGGTCCCGACCGAGTCCCCGTGCTGCGCCAATCTGTTCTGCAAAGAGTGTGTGGTGGCCTGGTTCCAGACGGGCCGCACCTGCCCCTCGTGCCGCGCGGCTGCCCCGGACCGCCCGCAGGGGGCCCTGCCCGGGGGCTGGCACGTGAGTGGCTTCCTCGCCCGGAAGATCAAGGACATCAAAGTGCCGTGCAAGTGGCAGTCCGAAGGATGCGCGGCGACCCCCACTTTGGCAGACTGCGAGGCTCATGAGGCCGAGTGTGCCTTTCGCGACGCCCCATGCACCTTTTGTAAGCAGCTCGTTGCCTGCTCCCGGAAGCAGGAGCACTATGCCGTGTGCCCGAAAGTCGTGACTGAGTGTGGCCGGTGCGGCTGCCTTATGTTTCGAGCGAAGCTGGACTCTCATGACTGCTTGCAGTATCTGCGATGGCGGCTAAACGCTGCCTTTACGGCCGGAAAGAAGTCTGCCGAAGAGATGGAAGACATTGAGGCGTTGAAGAAGTACGTTGGGTCTGTGGAGACAGCAAATCGATCCGTCATGGGAGATCCAACTCAGTATTATAATGTCCAGGCAGCACTTTCTGAACTTGTGCCACCCCCCCCACCCCGGCCGCGGAGCTGGAAAGGCTCCTGTGGCCCGGTCTCCAATGTCTCACTATGGGAGCAGCTCCTTGCCGAGCTTGAGAGACCCGACCGTACCATACATTTGGTTGAAGTTCCCCTCCCACATCACTGTCGAAGGCAGCAATGCAGCCGACCGTCTGGCTGAACAGGGACATATGTCTCACCCTCGCTTCCTGGCGCCCCCTATTCCTGCATATCAATCTCCGCATTTCCAAACACCGAAAGCACCGAAGGCACAGCGACTGTCTACTACCGAATTCTCTCCACCGCAAGCAACTGCACTCATCTTCCTCCCCCCTCCCGCCCCACTGTCCTTTTATTCCTCTGAGGCGCATGAAACATAGTCTGCTATGCATCTGTCTGCACTTCCCGATCCCGTCTCAGAAGCAGAGGACTCGGGGATAAGTATCACAGATTATACAGATGTCACTGAGACTAGTGCCTCAGAACTCGGCAGCGACTGTTCGTGCGCTACAGACTGTAGCTGCCACTAAGCCCCCTTCCCCCCCACCCGTGCTATGTATACCATGTTGGTTGACTGAAACCATTACCCTTTCACTGTTAGGGGTCAGGCCGAAGGAGTGCCATGCTTAGCAGCCCGAACACAGTGGATGTAGTAGTAGATCGCTGGCCCTCCGCGAGCGCTTGACCTATGGTGATCTGGAATGTACATACCAGAGTTAACAGGAAGACGCGATTCGTAGCCCACTCTGCAGCCGCTGTATGATGTTCCGTGTACATATGATAGTGGAGCGCCCCAACCATCAACAAGGACACCAGCAATGGTGTGACGTTGTTCCTTCTGGACTAAGGGCTGAAGTTGTCATGGCGGGGACACTCAGTCGATCAGTACCAACCCTTGATCCCCAAATGCAAGAACGACGCCCTTGTCAGAACACCGTTTGGTGTTGTCTCCACAACCTTCGGAACTGTGCCCCATCTTTGCCCTTTATAAATACCCCCGCCCCCTTATCAGAACACCTGTTGGTGTTGTGTCCGTCACATTTTGGGACTTTAGTGTTGGCGACGGGGGGGGGGAGGGTTGCTTGCTGCCATTGATGCAGCCTCCCTTTTGTACAGCATCTAAGGCCTCCCCCACTGGAACGTGTACAAACGCCACCTGTGCTTGAAGGTCGGGGTGCCTCATCTGTGCAGCCCCAAGATGGCCCCACAGGAAATGCGTTTTTGTTCCGGGGCCGGGGGAGGGGGGGGAGGTTAGTGCACGACCACTCCGATTGAGGCCACTCTGTACACTTCTTGTGCATGAATTCTGTGCCTGACTGCGGGGTGCAGGTCCCATCTCCGGGTGCGTGGCATGGTATATACGTGTCCTTCTCTTGTGCAAGCACGCCCTCGTCCATGCCCGGGAACCTCATGCTTCTTTCCTCTTTCTGACTCCTTCAGCTCGGGTCATATCGAGCTCTTGTTGAAACTCAAGGTACTCAGGTCAACCGTCCCAACTGCATTTCATACCGCCAGTCCCCCAACCGCTTGTACAGGCCCCCGTAAACGCTCTGGGTAGCTCCTTTGGAATTGCTCCCAAAGCCCTGCCTCCCCTTCAAGCAAATCCCTGGGGAGGGGGTCAGAGGCCAACCAAATGGTGTGCTACCATTAGGCCTCACATTTTCGGCCTCTAAAGGCAGTCTGATTTGTTGCCTCAGTGACGACGTGGGTCGGATGGTCGGGACAATAAGGGCAGCCCCCCCGGCAACAGGGGTGCCCGGAGCGGAAGTCTGCTTGGGGCGTTGTACCTACGAGCCCCTGCGCTCCTCTTGATTTGGCATGGCATCCACCTCATGGCCCTCCCCCTAATTGCATCCTCACCTGCCTTCGTTTGGGAGCACCAACAGATGTTGGCCCTGAATTAGGCTTTTGGATTCCACTGCCCCGCCATACGCCCCATGATTCCTTGGACCTGTTTGCAGTGCAGCAATGCACATGTAGGACCTGTCAGACATCTCGTCATGACCTCCACACTATTTATTCTGTTATTTGGGATGCCATCATTTCTCTTGTGCGTAACTGCAAGCTGCTGACTCGACTGCAAGAGCTGCCTCCTTCAGCTCAGGTCGTATCGAGGTGATGTTGGAACTGAAGGTACCCAGGTCACTAGCCCCAACTGCCTTTCATACTGCCAGTAACCGTCCTCCAACCGCTTGTACAGGTCCCCGTAAACGCTCTCTAGCTCCCTTGGAATTGCCTCCAAATCCCCCGTTCCCCTTCAAGCAAATCCCTGGGGAGGGGGTCAGAGGCCAACCAAATGGCCAACCACCCCCCGTGTCTAACCTACAGCCTTGTGTAAACTACAGCGGGCGTAGGGACCGTATTATCCGTGCCTATTTTAATTCGGTACGAAATGTAGTGCAACTGCATAATGCATGGTTTTTGTACAACTCTGCCAATTACATGGAAGCATGGAGACATTTGTTGTGATTGTGCACACTTGAACCCACAGAGCTCTGATTTTGGGTATATTTGTGCATTATCGTCCCCTTTGTTGCTTCAGCTCATGTGTGCTGGGAGTTGTATGTGTCGCGCGCAAGCTACGACGTTGTCTAAGCTATAGTAGGCGTAGGGACCGTGTTAGTTCTTTTGCGTAGCTCAGACAAGGAGGGGGGGGGTACATCATCCAAGGCCTTCCCCACTGGAATGTGTGCAAACGCCACCTGTGCTTGAAGGTCGGGGTGCCTCCTCTGTGCAGCCCCAAGATTGGCCCACCGGAAATGCTCGGCCTGGAGACCAGGAGAATGGAGACGCGGACACTGCGGGCGTGACAACCGAGAACATCGCGCGCAGTGCCACTGGTGCCGCCAGTGGAGGGGAGTGGAGCCGCTCAAGCGCACACGCACAGACGAGGACGTGAGAGCGCAGCCGAAGCTAAAAACACAGACCAAGCTGGACCAGGGGCTAGGGAATCCAGGAGGCCGGTCACACTGCCAGCGCGGAAACAGGAATTTGAGCGACACCAATCGAACTCAATGCACGGCCAGCCAGGGCATATGCACAACCAGCCGGAACCAGCGCACAACCGCTTTTGGAGATGGTACAAGGAGAAGGAAGCACGAGAGTCCAGTGGGCAAGAGAGGAGAGTGGCACCGGAAAGGCCAAGAGAGCTGCCCAGATCGTGGGAAGACGGAGAACGCTACTTCAGCCATGGGGTAAAAGAACAATGTCGGAGGGAGATGAGGGACTATGAGAGAGGACAATTGAGTAGGAAGTAGAGAGAGTGAGTAAGGAACAGCATACACCTGATGCATGAACTTTTCTTAGGTTCCCTCATTGCAGGGACCTGGGCAGACTCGGCCCGCAGCGTCTCCTTGGGATGACCCTGATGGTTGCACGTACCACTACTGGAAATTCGAGGGCCTCTAACTATTTTTTTGCTTTGGGCATGTGATTGCCAATGGAGCGTGTCAGCCACGCGGGTTCTATTTGGATATACATATGCATTTATTTGCTTCACAGCTTCCTACCTCAGAAACCATACCCCATCCCCCCACCGCTCAATCACGGTGGCTGTCAGCCATGCAGCTCCAGTCACTCAGGTCACCGAGGCCGACCCCCCAGGAACTGGGTAAACAGTGGTATTAGGCAGAAACACTGCAACAAACAAACGTGTCAACGCCTCCGAGTAGCTTCAGCAAGGCCTGCAGGCTGTCCTGCAGTTGAGTTGCCAGGCTATGCTAGGGGCTGAGTCCCCTTGCATTCTCTTTCACACTCGACTATTCTGTACACTGTGATGCAGGGAGACATGTCCTCTGAGGA
This sequence comes from Eutreptiella sp. 'Long Island Sound 2002', assembly GCA_964036045.1. Taxonomy (NCBI): domain Eukaryota; phylum Euglenozoa; class Euglenophyceae; order Eutreptiales; family Eutreptiaceae; genus Eutreptiella; species Eutreptiella sp. 'Long Island Sound 2002'. The sequence goes on along the minus strand of OZ038391.1, from coordinate 27,293,996 downwards.
CCAGGTGATTCATAGCAGAGCATCCACTTAGCAAACATCAGTTGCCTTATGCAAGGAGCCTCTTGTCATACAGGGCTGAGCCAGCCTAACCGCCATGCTGGCCTGTCGTTGATGACAGGTAGGGTGTAGATTTGGCACTGGCCCCTTTTGCTATTACTATTGCTCCTTAAAATGATTTCCTTCCTGCGGCCCCTTTCCGCTTACCCAGCACTGCCCGGTGGCAGCTCACCCACAGGGCTGTCCGCCATCTAGCCCCGGTCGGTCAGATCACCGAGGCCGACCCCCTAAGTACCTGGGAAACAGCAATCTGAAGCAGAAACACTGCAACAAACAAACTATGGTGTGTAGTAGATCTAATCCTTGGCGGTTCCAAATTTGTGGTGCATCAAATACACAGTAGATCTATTGCGGGTAGCAGCTACTACGTGCAGTAGATCTTCGGTGTAGTAGCTACTACGTAGGTAGTCACAAAGTAGTCTTGTCCTCCAAGAATGCACAATGACTGAAAAAATCTTTCGCGGGCCAAGTTACAAGGCCCCTGGCTGAGCCCACATCTGATCAATTTGCCTCATTACTTGCCCATCCCCTTGCCCATCCCCCCCGGGAGACGCCAAAAACTTGAGGACCACGTGGGTGCACCCTCGGGCCCGAGCCGGAAACGTATTAGGGCTACAGCTTGATGTTGACACATGGCTCCACAAAGCGGGCCAAGCCTCCTGAATAGGTCCTGAATGGCCAATTTCAGCACATGTGGCCTGCTGCGCATGTGTGTGTCGGCAGTTGTATGTGTTGTGTGCAAGCCACGCCCTTGTCCAAGCTACAGTAGGCGTAGGGACCGGAATAGTTGTGTACATTGGCGTAGCTTATACAGGGGGGGGGCCGGGTACTCTTGTCAGAGCAACAAGAGGTGGTGTTTCGGTCACATTTCGAGACTTTAGTGTTGCTCTCGCAAAGGGGATACGTGACTCTAGGCCATTGCATAGGCAGACAAGGGAGCGGTGTGAGGACACGGCCACACACTCAACGCCTCATAATTGTCACATGAGAACGCCAAACCCCTGTTTCTGGTGTGTCATGGTGGTACCTGGTTTGCTATCCTACAAAGTGCTATGTGTTATCAACAACGACGTGAGCTTAGCAGGTACAATACAATAAGAACGGAAACAACCACAGCGTGGTCCAGCATTATCCAACCACCCTTGCTTGTTTCAGATCTTTGCGATGCGGGCATGTGAATGACAGCGCTGCACACAGTACCTCTGCGGGTAGCGCTGTCAGCCACAGGCCCACAACCTAAGCCCCCCCCCCAAAGCTCCACACCCATCCCCGCCCCCCCTTGCCCACTCTGAGGAGAGCCAGGACATGCCGTTGCACCTTGCTGTGAAGCTGATACTGAGTGATCAAGTGCAACTGTTGTCCCGCTGTCCCAAGACGAGGTGAAGGCTGTGATGTATTGCTGGGGTGGGTGGAGGGGGTGCTGATCTTAGAAGGAATCATCTGTCACCTGACTCTCCTCTGAGTGCCTATCCTGTTCTGTAACATGAAGGCACACGGTGTTGACGAAATAGGTTCAAGGGCAAGGACTCGAGCAATGCTGTTGTATCCATCTGGAATGATCTCGAACTGCCGAACATCGCTGCATAGCCCCCCCCCCCCTTCCCTTGCGCAAGCACTGCCTTGTCCAACCACGAGGGCCTGTCCGATCGTTGTTTTCCTGGCTGCTCCTTGGCGTTTCCGCGTGTGGGCAGTGCCTCATCCACGACCGTCGTTTTCTCGACTTTCAGCGTCGCTTGCGCAAGGGACGGGGTTACGTGCACCGGCTCTCGGCCCTGCCCCCTCTCCCCACACCCATTCCCCATCATTGTTGGCGGACGCGGGCGCGCATGACGCATGCATCCCTCCGCAGTGCTTTGTTGTGCGCCACACATGCCAAAACGGAAGCGCACGCCCGACGGTCCCGATGTCATTGACCACGAGGACCTGAAGTGCACCGTGTGCCTGGACTACCTCCGGGTCCCGACCGAGTCCCCGTGCTGCGCCAATCTGTTCTGCAAAGAGTGTGTGGTGGCCTGGTTCCAGACGGGCCGCACCTGCCCCTCGTGCCGCGCGGCTGCCCCGGACCGCCCGCAGGGGGCCCTGCCCGGGGGCTGGCACGTGAGTGGCTTCCTCGCCCGGAAGATCAAGGACATCAAAGTGCCGTGCAAGTGGCAGTCCGAAGGATGCGCGGCGACCCCCACTTTGGCAGACCGCGAGGCTCATGAGGCCGAGTGTGCCTTTCGCGACGCCCCATGCACCTTTTGTAAGCAGCTCGTTGCCTGCTCCCGGAAGCAGGAGCACTATGCCGTGTGCCCGAAAGTCGTGACTGAGTGTGGCCGGTGCGGCTGCCTTATGTTTCGAGCGAAGCTGGACTCTCATGACTGCTTGCAGTATCTGCGATGGCGGCTAAACGCTGCCTTTACGGCCGGAAAGAAGTCTGCCGAAGAGATGGAAGACATTGAGGCGTTGAAGAAGTACGTTGGGTCTGTGGAGACAGCAAATCGATCCGTCATGGGAGATCCAACTCAGTATTATAATGTCCAGGCAGCACTTTCTGAACTTGTGCCACCCCCCCCACCCCGGCTGAGTGTCTATTTTTTTTCGGTGTCTTTTTGTCCATGCTTGCCCGGGCCGCTGGGCCTTGACAAACTGTCGCCGACGCCACCTCCTTGTCCCCTGACCGCATGAGTGTCCGGGACACCCAGGCCCGTCTGGCCACGCCAGGCGATGAGGTCATCGTTCCTGCTGACGCCGGTCAATTGGCGTGTTTGGCAGCCATCGATGACGCCGACTATATCATTCAAGACGAAGTGGTGCTGAAGAGTGGAGTCCCAGAGGCTGCCTCCCTGTCGTACGACCTCTTCAAGGACTGCGACTCGTCTGAAAAACTTGCTGCCGTTCTTTACGGCAGTCGCCCCAATATTGTGCTCGTTGGGGCAATGACTGAGTATGAAAAAATCCAAAATGCGATTAAGAGATTACTTGCTGATTTGCCCATGCTGGGCCGTTTTGTTGCAATTCTGCTTGAACCTGTCAGCGATGATGATGACAGGTCTTCATTCCTCAGTCGGGCACTCGCCCTCAATTCAAACTTGCACTTCGGCTGCGAGAAGTTGCAAATGGCGGACAGGTCCCTCATGCACATGCGCACACATGATCGCTTTGATGTCTGGATTGCAAGCAGCACAAGGGACTCCAGAAGCCTATCTCCGCCCCCAATGTATAAGCTACTGCGGCTTATGACGCCTGGGGCAGAAGTTGACAAGGTGGTGTTCCACGAGCCAGACGTGCGGGATAACCAATACGCTGTGCAGGTTCACAATGACCTAATCAATGGGCTGTTGGGGTCAATTGGCCTGAACTCTGATGAAGTCCATCTCCTCCCAGGGACAGACCCACGGAACTCAAAGCTGTTCTTCACAGAGTTGAATGAGGAACAGGTGAATACTGTGGTGTCGCAGTTCGGATCCAAGCCAAGGTTCCAGATCCAGCCAGTTGAGTGGTACCGCGGTGCCAACCTGACCAACATGGCTGCCGTCTATGAGGTGTGGATCAAGAAGACGCACAAGGAAACATGGTCTCCCATGCTGTATGCCTCAGTTCTTGCGATGTTTTGGACAATCCCGGGTGTTCTGCAGGCGCAATCGCCGGTTAAAATCCACGTGCTGGGGCCCAGCAAACTGCTGCTGGGTCTCACGGAAACTGGGCACTCACTGTTGAAGACGAGGTATCGTGAACTGGTGGCTGCCATCGGGGCCGTCTTCAAGGACCTGAGGACAGGACAGTTCCTCGATAGAGACATCATCTCAAAGCCCACAGTCCCCTCGACATGGAAAAAGGACCTGGTGGGCACAGTGTACATTCTGGATGTGGCACCGTGGTGGTACCTTTCAGACCTGACCGAAGCCCTTGCCCCCTCAGTGCACTGCCGGTACATCGCAGACCGCGTCAGATGGAGTGTTGGTGAGATGCGCACGGCTACATGGCGATTGACAGGGGAAAGTGTGACACAGCTGATTGGAAAGGTCTACCTGTCAGATTCTGGGATGCCTCCGATGTTTGTGATCTCCGAAGCGGACTACGAAGCGCGGAAAAAGCGCATCACAGACCGGCCACGAAGCACAGACGACTCGAAGGCACGCAGGCAAGGTCTGATCACGGCCGGAGAAATGGCCAAGGCCATGGAGTTGGACGACCAGGTCGACAAGGTCATCAGCTCTCTCAAACGCAAACGGGACTTGAAGGAAGATGAGGCGTCGTCATCCAATGGAACAACACGATGACGTCGGCATCAAGCATCCCTCTGAGCAGCACGCTCAGAGTATTGTCCCAAAATATCAATGGGTTTCAAACAAAAGTAATCATGAGAAAGCGTAAGCAAAAGCGCATAGTGGCTCTAGGGTCACTGTTGCGGTCCCTGGAGGTGGATTTCTTCGCCATCCAAGAACCCCACTTCGTCACGGTGGAGGATCGCCAAGCGGGCATGCAGTGCTTGTCAAAGTACGGGTATGGCCTGGACGGACCACTTCATGAAGAAGGAAGGGGAGGAGTGGCACTGGCGTGGAAAACATCCAAGTGGACGTTACAGTCTATGAAGTTCTTGTCTCCCAGGGCACTGAAAGCCTCGCTGTCGAGTGGTCCGTTGGAAATCACCGTAGTTGTGGTTCACTTCCACCACAAGCACACGCGTCGGCAGTCGCAATGGAAAGACATTGCAAAGGAGCTACATGGACCGAACCTGATTTTATGTGCTGATCACAATAGTTTAGTTGTAAAACACAGGGACGCCTTCGCGCCCCCAGAGTTTGAGCATGACACGTCTTTACGTGCCAGAGAGCAGGAAGTGGCGACCTTGGCGAAAGCGGGTCTGCAGGATGTCTGGGTGGAAATTCACTGTCCGACTCTGACGGACATCAAGGACAAGGAAGCATCGAGTCCAACGGGCTTCACATACGGTTACCCTCGGGAGGGAGAACGAACCGACCCGCAGAGGCTACGCCGAATTGACCGCATCCACACAACATCCGAGTTGCTGAGCCTGGCGACCAGCGTGTACCCCATGTTTGCTGCCAACTCAGACCACAAGGCGATCCTGGCTGAATTCACACCTCCGTCTTTCGACACAGAGGACACGGTCCCCAGGTTCTACTGCCCAGAGACCATCCTTCACGATCCGGAGGCGATGGAAGATCTGGAGAACGCACTCAAGTCTATCAAGTCAACAGGGGATCAGTGGTGGGAAGAGGCGCTGGGCTGCATCCAAAAGAAGGCGATCAATCATCAAAGGGAGCACAAAAACAGGAAGCAGTCGGTAGAGCTACAAGCCCTGAGGTTCCTGCGTGGCTCCACTAGAGACTCAGTCTCTCCGGCGGTCTACCAATTTTTATCATCACTGGGGATTGCAGCAACTGATGCAGCAACAGCCTACACCCTCCTGGTGGGGGTGTATGAAAAGGCTCAGCGAGACAGAACGGGCATGGAAACACTGTCCAAGCTCAAGGGGGTGATCTCGACCGGGGAAACCTCAGGGGATCCGAGAATGCAAAGGAACGAATTGTACCGGTTGATGCGGGAGTTGCAGGAGCGAAAGAAACTTCAACAACTGATATCCAGGACAGGCTCGGCGATACGGGGGGCGAAGGCGGTGGCACAAGAACTGGTGGACCATTGGGACAAAGTGTCCACCCCTACGGGATCCACAGAAGAAGAATGTGTGGCCTATCTGAAGTCATTAGGGGTGGAGCAGCGGTTGCGAAAGGCAGGTCGACTTCTTTTCAAGCAACTATCCCTGGACATAGTTCAAGAAGGCCTAAAGAGGCTGAACAGCAACAGTTCTCCTGGATTGGATGGCTTCTCGGCGAAGTTCTTCAAAAGGTTCTCGGACATCTTCGAACCGCAAATGTATGACTCAATGAAGCGTTTCCTTGAAGTGGGCAAAATGCCGGAAACATGGACCTCGGGGGTGGTGACCATGATCCCCAAAACAAAGGCGATGCAGACGCCAGATTCACTCCGACCGATCGCACTCCAAACGACCAGGCAGAAGTGGCTCACCAACATCCTCCTGATCCAGTTGGAGGATGTACTCCTCCACTGTATCCCGACACAGCAAACTGGCTTTCTTCGACACAGAAGCATACTCCAGCACGTCTATGGGTCACGGGCACTCTGGGATGGCCTAAGTGAAGGAGCGGCATTATCAGTGGACTTCAGAAATGCATTCCCAACGATGTCTCACGAGATGGTGTCGGCAGCCCTGGGACTGATGTGCATACCATTCTTGTACATCCGTCTGATTCTACACCTTCTGCGAGCACCATATCTGTACTCCGTTGGAAAAGGATACGTCCCAGGTGTTTATCACTATCCGAGGGCAGGCACACGCCAGGGGGATCCACTCTCCCCGGCGCTGTTCTCCCTGGTGGCATCCTTCGTGATTTTCCCACTACAAAACCTGGATCCAGCGCTGACAGTCATGATGTATGCAGACGACCTCATCATTTTCTTTGATGGAAGAGCCAACCCACAGCTGTTGAAAAGGGTATGGGAGGTGGTTTCACGCTTTGGACAATTTTCGGGATTGAAGGTCAACCTGAACAAAACGGCAGCGATAGTTCGCAACTGTGGGGGAATGGAGTGGGCGAGATGCTTTCGAGACATTGGAGTGGACGTCAAAAACTTTGTCAAATACCTGGGTGTTCGATTGGGGAATATTCGACACCAACAAGACGACCAAGGATGGGGACTGACGATAGAGCAGGCCTTTGCACCAGCACTGCAAGAGGCCTTTCGTCGTGCCAGGGTGGTATCCACGCTGCAACTGTCCATGGACGAACGTGCATTCATGCTGACATCATGGATTCTGCCGGTCGTGGCATGGGTATCCAAGGCTTATTACGCCCCAGTCTCGGTGATCAGACAACTGAAGTTGGTGTACCACGTGTCTATGGGTACCAACAGCTGGGGAATCACTCTACCAATCTTATCAAGACCAAGAACGCAAGGGGGGCTGGCGCTTCCAGAACCAGAACTGTTTCTTATGCACCAGGCAGCGGCTCCGTTCGTCAGCCTGTTGGGAGAGCCTCACAAATTCCCTGACAAGGCAGTGGAGACCTTCTATGCATGGGCAACAACTATAGGGTTCACACCGTCCAAGGACAACCTTCCGTATATTCAACTGGGCATGGTCCGAACGGCAGATCTCACATTTTTGGGATGGTCGGCGAAGGCACACTCCAACATCCAGCGAGTGGCCCCGCAGGTGGCCCCCCCGGCAAACCGGGACCGCCTGCCGTTGTGGCACTCGGTGTATTTCCGCAACGAGTTCCGCTGCTCCTACTACAACACGAAATTGATCCGGCAGGGAGTGCTGACATGGGGTCAATTCCAAGCGTTGGAGGACGCAAGACTGTTCAATGCACTTCCTCGGACATGGAAAGGGGTCTACAATCATGGCGGACGACTCCTCAACAAAGTCCCGTCGAAAGGAGGGTTTGATACCCCCGCAGTCCACACCCAAAATTGGACCAGGGCATGGCTTCTCCAGTTCTACGCCTCTCAGCCAGGGGTCCGCGACCCGCAAACGCCGGAGGTATGGGAACAGTTGGCACAGGCACAGTTACCGCCGAGGGCTCAAGACTTTGCGCGCAAGGCATTGTGGCACAAACTGACCGTACATGCAAGAGTCTACAAGAGGTCGGGCACCGACAAGTGCCCGTTGTGCTCACAAAAGGAGACGGTTAGACATGCGATGGTCGAATGCCCCATGTTCAAAGCGGCAGCAGCGGTGATACAGCACTACTATGGCCAGGTGACAACTGATCACGGGACGTTCGCAGTTCGAGATATGATGGAGTCCGACGACCAAGAATGGCTGCTGAAAACGAACCAAGGTTGGGCGATGTGGTCAGCAAGAAGTGCCCACTGGCGATATCGATGCGAAGTCAAGGCGGGAGCGTCGCCGGTGTTCGCGTCATACCTTACAACATGGCTCAGGGAGCTATGTGAGTGGGTGGGATTCTACACAGGGGAGCGCAGGGAACAATGGAAAGGATTTCAAAAGTCATTGGAGCAACTTCGGGACACCGGGGTGCAGCCGCGACAAGGGGAAGTGCAAGTACATGGAGGACTGAATGCGTGGTGGCGAACGCACACGGAATGCTTCACCCAAGAAAATTCGGCCGACAACCAAAGTTGGCAAAGGGCAACAGAACCACGTCCGAAGCGCCCGAGGCAGGCAGGCCCGGGAGTGCTACAAGGAGTGCAAGATCTGATTGCAGAATTGGTGGAGAAGGGCTACAGGATAGTGTACACTGATGGATCGTCGAAGCGGCTAAGCCACAAGGACATGCGCAGGGCCGGGGGATTTGGCGTGTTCGCGGCGGAAGACGACCAAGGACCAGAAGTACGCTTCTGTGGCTACGTACCAACACATCACAGGCAAACAAACAATGGAGCGGAGCTATGGGCAGCCGTGGAGGCCCTACAGGGATTCTGGGTGCCAAAACTGGCGATTCTCACCGACTCACAATACCTGCAATTGGGAGCAACTGGCAGGGCCCAACACTGGAAGTCAAAGGGATGGACCACCACATCTGGAAAACTGCAAGTCCACGTCCCAGTCTGGGAAATCCTGCTCCGGGAAATGGCAACGCCGGGACGAGAAGTCAGGTGGGAGCATGTCCCAGCACATGTCAATGTGCAGGGAAATGAAATGGCGAATGGTTTGGCCATGGAGGGCATGTGTTCAAGCCCACTATGGTCACAGCGCTCTGCACCAAAATCATCATCAGGGTCAGACTCTACGGTGGGTTTGAGGGGAGGGTCAGGGTCGGAGTCAGAGGGCACAAGGGCACTCTGGTCTTCCTTGGGAATGGTACCCATGGACAGTGATGAACTAACAGGGGAAGCATCCGGGGAGCCGGCGCCACGAGAGATGGGACCGTACTCCTCAAGCAGCACAGAAAGCGAGGAAGTGAGGACAGGGCGCACACACCAGGAAATGCTTTCGAGTGCAATGTCAGCAGCAGACACACTGTCCTTCAGCACTGATGTGAGTGACACCAGGCGACAGCGCAAGAAGCGAAGGCTCAGGAAGCGCAGGAACTCAGGACAGGGCCGATGATAACAGAACCAGTAGCCCCTGCACAAAGGTGCAGACACCACGCGCAATCTGAAACACCTGGGTTCTGACGCAGAGTTTGCAACACATGAGCTGCGTCTTGTCGCAGCAGAGCCTGCAACACACGAGCTGTGTTCTGTCGCAGTGAGCAGCAACACGTGCAGGAGAGCACCAGGCAGCTGATCACCGCGTTCTGACGCGGATAAGCACCCAGGCGTCATGCCGTCTGGGAGGAAGCAGCAGCACCAGCAGCGGTATGGCCCGTACACACACATCCAGCCAGCACCAAAGAAGGTCAAGCCTCAGCAAGAACGCCAACGTTTCAAGGTGCAGGCACTGAGTCAGCTGGACGCCATTGCGAACGAAGGACTGCACGCAGTTGAAGCAGAACTGACCAAAATGGCCTGGGCCCGCAATCAGCAGATCTGGCTCCGACTGGACCAACCGCATGGCAGCAGGATGCACTGTGAGATTGTGGACAACCATGGGGAACCACTGCAGATGAGCAACCAGGAGCTCTACTCGGTGATGGTCCAGATCAACTGGACCCTGAAGACCCAGGCGTTGGCGAACATGCAGGTCCAGTGGCGACCCAAAAGTGCAGGCAAATGGCACCCGTTCCAGTGGGAGGCGATCCTCCACTGTTCGACAGCAGAAGGGCATAAAGCGGTGCCCTCTTCGGTAAGCAGAACTGGCGATTGCATGCATGTTTGGCTGGCAGGCCGAGCGGACCTCTTGCGACTGTTCCAAAGAACGCTCTTCAAGCGGGCGGACCCGGTTCCCGGGGACGCTGTGCGGTTCCTCTACACACTGCTGAACACACCCCCATGCGAAAGAAGATATGCATGACAACATGGAAAAGAAGAGAGCAGCGCATGGTGGTGCCATGGTGCCATGGTGCCATGGTGCAGGTAACCCATCGTCGTGGCCCAGTGGATACACCACACCTCTTCTGTCCCGTGGAGGATGGTTCGAACCCCGGGGGGGGTTGAGATGCACCAAACAACCCGAACCCTTTTTTTTGGGCGTGGGAGAGAGGGATAGAGACACAGGGATAGAGACACAGAGAAAGCATGAGAGAGGGAGAGCACAGGGAGATAGGATCAGAGAGGCGCAGCAGGAGAGGATGAGCAGGGAAGAACACGAGAGAAAGGGAGAGAGAGAGTGGGTGAGAGACCCCAGCAGAGCGAGAGACCGGGGCTAACCGGCGCAAAGGGAGGTGGTGGGTTCGAGCTGACCAGGGTTCGAGCTGAGCAGGGTGGTTTCGAGCAGAGCGAGTGAAAGGGACGCCACGGAGAACCGGAACAGTCAAGAAAAGAAACAGCAGGGCGCCGTGACGCCCCTGAGCCACGGACACGACATGTTGTCACGTGTTGTGCAGCCGATGGATGACGAAAGCATGTAGGCATGATCGTATGGGCAACATGTGCATGCATGGTGGGGAACAGATGTGGTGAGCGCCACATACAAACAGCAGTGAATTGTTGAGCATCATGACGGACGGGGCACATGCTGAAACTCTGAGACGCCTTTGCGCCAACCGCAGCGCCATTGCGCCTCCAGGGATGGAGCAAGACAAGGCCTCACGACCTGCAGGGCAAGGGTTAGAGGCTAACCGGCACTGTGGGTGGGTGGTGGGTGTGAGCTGACCTCACAGTTCAGAAGAACAGTGCCAATGCACAGCCAGCAGCCACCTGGTGTGGTACAGAACTGGTCCACGCTGCAGTGCAGCATGCAAGACACTGAACAATGTGGTTATGACCATGCGCCTGTGACACGGGGGCGTATGCGAGCCCAGTATCCGTTGCCTCATGGCCACCCCGGCCGCCAATGCACCAACAGATGTTGGCCCTGAATTAGGCTTTTGGATTCCACTGCCCCGCCATACGCCCCATGATTCCTTGGACCTGTTTGCAGTGCAGCAATGCACATGTAGGACCTGTCAGACATCTCGTCATGACCTCCACACTATTTATTCCGTTATTTGGGATGCCATCATTTCTCTTGTGCGTAACTGCAAGCTGCTGACTCGACTGCAAGAGCTGCCTCCTTCAGCTCAGGTCGTATCGAGGTGATGTTGGAACTGAAGGCACCCAGGTCACTAGCCCCAACTGCCTTTCATACTGCCAGTAACCGTCCTCCAACCGCTTGTACAGGTCCCCGTAAACGCTCTCTAGCTCCCTTGGAATTGCCTCCAAATCCCCCGTTCCCCTTCAAGCAAATCCCTGGGGAGGGGGTCAGAGGCCAACCAAATGGCCAACCACCCCCCGTGTCTAACCTACAGCCTTGTGTAAACTACAGCGGGCGTAGGGACCGTATTATCCGTGCCTATTTTAATTCGGTACGAAATGTAGTGCAACTGCATAATGCATGGTTTTTGTACAACTCTGCCAATTACATGGAAGCATGGAGACATTTGTTGTGATTGTGCACACTTGAACCCACAGAGCTCTGATTTTGGGTATATTTGTGCATTATCGTCCCCTTTGTTGCTTCAGCTCATGTGTGCTGGGAGTTGTATGTGTCGCGCGCAAGCTACGGCGTTGTCTAAGCTATAGTAGGCGTAGGGACCGTGTTAGTTCTTTTGCGTAGCTCAGACAAGGAGGGGGGGGGTACATCATCCAAGGCCTTCCCCACTGGAATGTGTGCAAACGCCACCTGTGCTTGAAGGTCGGGGTGCCTCCTCTGTGCAGCCCCAAGATTGGCCCACCGGAAATGCTCGGCCTGGAGACCAGGAGAATGGAGACGCGGACACTGCGGGCGTGACAACCGAGAACATCGCGCGCAGTGCCACTGGTGCCGCCAGTGGAGGGGAGTGGAGCCGCTCAAGCGCACACGCACAGACGAGGACGTGAGAGCGCAGCCGAAGCTAAAAACACAGACCAAGCTGGACCAGGGGCTAGGGAATCCAGGAGGCCGGTCACACTGCCAGCGCGGAAACAGGAATTTGAGCGACACCAATCGAACTCAATGCACGGCCAGCCAGGGCATATGCACAACCAGCCGGAACCAGCGCACGACCGCTTTTGGAGATGGTGCAAGGAGAAGGAAGCACGAGAGTCCAGTGGGCAAGAGAGGAGAGTGGCACCGGAAAGGCCAAGAGAGCTGCCCAGATCATGGGAAGACGGAGAACGCCACTTCAGCCATGGGGTAAAAGAACAATGTCGGAGGGAGATGAGGGACTATGAGAGAGGACAATTGAGTAGGAAGTAGAGAGAGTGGGTAAGGAACAGCATACACCTGATGCATGAACTTTTCTTAGGTTCCCTCATTGCAGGGACCTGGGCAGACTCAGCCCGCAGCGTCTCCTTGGGATGACCCTGATGGTTGCACGTACCACTACTGGAAATTCGAGGGCCTCTAACTATTTTTTTGCTTTGGGCATGTGATTGCCAATGGAGCGTGTCAGCCACGCGGGTTCTATTTGGATATACATATGCATTTATTTGCTTCACAGCTTCCTACCTCAGAAACCATACCCCATCCCCCCACCGCTCAATCACGGTGGCTGTCAGCCATGCAGCTCCAGTCACTCAGGTCACCGAGGCCGACCCCCCAGGAACTGGGTAAACAGTGGTATTAGGCAGAAACACTGCAACAAACAAACGTGTCAACGCCTCCGAGTAGCTTCAGCAAGGCCTGCAGGCTGTCCTGCAGTTGAGTTGCCAGGCTATGCTAGGGGCTGAGTCCCCTTGCATTCTCTTTCACACTCGACTATTCTGTACACTGTGATGCAGGGAGACATGTCCTCTGAGGACCAGGTGATTCATAGCAGAGCATCCACTTAGCAAACATCAGTTGCCTTATGCAAGGAGCCTCTTGTCATACAGGGCTGAGCCAGCCTAACCGCCATGCTGGCCTGTCGTTGATGACAGGTAGGGTGTAGATTTGGCACTGGCCCCTTTTGCTATTACTATTGCTCCTTAAAATGATTTCCTTCCTGCGGCCCCTTTCCGCTTACCCAGCACTGCCCGGTGGCAGCTCACCCACAGGGCTGTCCGCCATCTAGCCCCGGTCGGTCAGATCACCGAGGCCGACCCCCTAAGTACCTGGGAAACAGCAATCTGAAGCAGAAACACTGCAACAAACAAACTATGGTGTGTAGTAGATCTAATCCTTGGCGGTTCCAAATTTGTGGTGCATCAAATACACAGTAGATCTATTGCGGGTAGCAGCTACTACGTGCAGTAGATCTTCGGTGTAGTAGCTACTACGTAGGTAGTCACAAAGTAGTCTTGTCCTCCAAGAATGCACAATGACTGAAAAAATCTTTCGCGGGCCAAGTTACAAGGCCCCTGGCTGAGCCCACATCTGATCAATTTGCCTCATTACTTGCCCATCCCCTTGCCCATCCCCCACGGGAGACGCCAAAAACTTGAGGACCACGTGGGTGCACCCTCGGGCCCGAGCCGGAAACGTATTAGGGCTACAGCTTGATGTTGACACATGGCTCCACAAAGCGGGCCAAGCCTCCTGAATAGGTCCTGAATGGCCAATTTCAGCACATGTGGCCTGCTGCGCATGTGTGTGTCGGCAGTTGTATGTGTTGTGTGCAAGCCACGCCCTTGTCCAAGCTACAGTAGGCGTAGGGACCGGAATAGTTGTGTACATTGGCGTAGCTTATACAGGGGGGGGGGCCGGGTACTCTTGTCAGAGCAACAAGAGGTGGTGTTTCGGTCACATTTCGAGACTTTAGTGTTGCTCTCGCAAAGGGGATACGTGACTCTAGGCCATTGCATAGGCAGACAAGGGAGCGGTGTGAGGACACGGCCACACACTCAACGCCTCATAATTGTCACATGAGAACGCCAAACCCCTGTTTCTGGTGTGTCATGGTGGTACCTGGTTTGCTATCCTACAAAGTGCTATGTGTTATCAACAACGACGTGAGCTTAGCAGGTACAATACAATAAGAACGGAAACAACCACAGCGTGGTCCAGCATTATCCAACCACCCTTGCTTGTTTCAGATCTTTGCGATGCGGGCATGTGAATGACAGCGCTGCACACAGTACCTCTGCGGGTAGCGCTGTCAGCCACAGGCCCACAACGCTAAGATCTAGACATGTACCCCCCCCCCCCCCAAGCCCTAAGCCGAGCTGTGGTTCCGGAGGAGGGCAATCCATCTCTGGAAAGAAGTTCGGTCAATAGCCGAAGCCCCGATGGAGAAAGAACTGGACGCTCGGATTGTGTCCAACTCATTGACTACACCAACACTCCGGCAGCCGCTCCCGGACAACGGCGGGCCGCTGGCGGACTCTTCCAAGAGCATCCCACGAAGCATTGACAGGAGATGGTGGATGATACCAGGGGACGGCAGGATCGTCGGCAAGGCAAATGCCAAGGCCGACAGCCGGCCTCACGCTGATCTACTGCCGCAGAAGAGTTCTGACAAAATTCCCAATTTTATGCTGCAGTTTGGATACCCATTTGCACGGGACCCCAAAAACCCTCGAAGTGGGCACGGAGATCCTGAGCCCAATTCAGCTTTCAAGTTTGGTGACCACGACGTGCAGCACAATGCAGGAGACAACATACCTAATGAGCTGGAAGTGCAACGCAATGCAGGAGGCAACATTCTTAATGAGCTGGAGGTGCAGCGCACTGCAGGAGGCAGCATTCCTAATGAGCGAGAAGCGCAGCGTCATGCAGGAGGCAACATTCCTAATGAGCTGGAAGTGCAGCACGATGCAGGAGGCAACGTTCCTAATGAGCTGGAAGTGCGGCGCAATGCAGGAGGCGACATTCTTAATGAGCTGGAAGTGCAGCACAATGCAAGAGGCAACATTTCTAACGAGCTGGCAACAAGCCCCGCACCCTGTCGCGGAGGGTCTCACTGGTGTTATGCCACCGGTGAGAACACGGACCTATTCCCCTCCAAGCGCCCCGTCTTTGGATGTGTGAAGGATGGGTTTGACGTCATTATGAAGATCAGTAACACCCCAACCGACTGCCGCGACAGCCCACAGGATCCGGGGGGAGGATTCAAATGATCAATATTGAGAGGACTAATTGATTGTCTTGGACATGCGCGTAGTTGAGCCCCGTTGCTCGGTTGCAACTGGACACCTGTCAGGAGCAGTGGCCGAATGCGGCTCCAGTGGAAATGTCACCGGCACTTCAGGAGTTAGATGATCAGTTTTGAGCCTGCTTCTTTTCAACATGCCGAGCCAACCAGACAGTGAGTGACCAGTATATATAGATTTTACACTTTGTTTGATTACAGGCAGCCGAATTTGGTGCTTCAGGGCCCCTCCGGCCCTGACCCCACTACCCGCGGTTTCTCTAAGTGTTGGCAACGACCTGTCAGCCTTCGCTCTCTCTGAGTGTCGCTGACGTTTGGGCAGGGGCGTAAAGCTTCCTATGGCCCGCTGTTGGATTCCCCAAGACCGAATGAGTGTCGGGGAGCACTGTAGAGCCTCTGCAACGCTTTTAAGCTTCACTTGTGGGTCTCCAGCCGGGGGAACTCGGAAGGCATGATATTACATTATGTCAAGGTGCAATGATATCGAAGTTGAGATCTTCATGTTGAGGATCGCTTGAGGTAGACGATTTTGAGGTGCTATAGTATTGTTGTTTCGTAAGCAGAGCAGACCTGTGAGCAGGTACACAAAGGAACATTCCAGTCGTGATTAATGCACAATACGAAGAACTGAACTTTGCGTGGCAATGACCGGTCGCCTGTGACACGGGGGCGTTCGGTAGCCAAGTATCTGTTGCTTCATGGCCCCCTAAGCCCCCCCCCCCAAAAGCTCCACACCCATCCCCCCCCCCCTTGCCCACTCTGAGGAGAGCCAGGACATGCCGTTGCACCTTGCTGTGAAGCTGATACTGAGTGATCAAGTGCAACTGTTGTCCCGCTGTCCCAAGACGAGGTGAAGGCTGTGATGTATTGCTGGGGTGGGTGGAGGGGGTGCTGATCTTAGAAGGAATCATCTGTCACCTGACTCTCCTCTGAGTGCCTATCCTGTTCTGTAACATGAAGGCACACGGTGTTGACGAAATAGGTTCAAGGGCAAGGACTCGAGCAATGCTGTTGTATCCATCTGGAATGATCTCGAACTGCCGAACATCGCTGCATAGCCCCCCCCCCCCCTTCCCTTGCGCAAGCACTGCCTTGTCCAACCACGAGGGCCTGTCCGATCGTTGTTTTCCTGGCTGCTCCTTGGCGTTTCCGCGTGTGGGCAGTGCCTCATCCACGACCGTCGTTTTCTCGACTTTCAGCGTCGCTTGCGCAAGGGACGGGGTTACGTGCACCGGCTCTCGGCCCTGCCCCCTCTCCCCACACCCATTCCCCATCATTGTTGGCGGACGCGCGCGCGCATGACGCATGCATCCCTCCGCAGTGCTTTGTTGTGCGCCACACATGCCAAAACGGAAGCGCACGCCCGACGGTCCCGATGTCATTGACCACGAGGACCTGAAGTGCACCGTGTGCCCGGACTACCTCCGGGTCCCGACCGAGTCCCCGTGCTGCGCCAATCTGTTCTGCAAAGAGTGTGTGGTGGCCTGGTTCCAGATGGGCCGCACCTGCCCCTCGTGCCGCGCGGCTGCCCCGGACCGCCCGCAGGGGGCCCTGCCCGGGGGCTGGCACGTGAGTGGCTTCCTCGCCCGGAAGATCAAGGACATCAAAGTGCCGTGCAAGTGGCAGTCCGAAGGATGCGCGGCGACCCCCACTTTGGCAGACCGCGAGGCTCATGAGGCCGAGTGTGCCTTTCGCGACGCCCCATGCACCCTTTGTAAGCAGCTCGTTGCCTGCTCCCGGAAGCAGGAGCACTATGCCGTGTGCCCGAAAGTCGTGACTGAGTGTGGCCGGTGCGGCTGCCTTATGTTTCGAGCGAAGCTGGACTCTCATGACTGCTTGCAGTATCTGCGATGGCGGCTAAACGCTGCCTTTACGGCCGGAAAGAAGTCTGCCGAAGAGATGGAAGACATTGAGGCGTTGAAGAAGTACGTTGGGTCTGTGGAGACAGCAAATCGATCCGTCATGGGAGATTGAACTCAGTATTATAATGTCCAGGCAGCACTTTCTGAACTTTCTGAACTTGCTGATGTCTTAAAGAATAGGAACTAAGCCGCCTGTGCTTGTTTGGCAGCCGCCGAGAGGGGCTGGCGCGGGGGGGGGGGGTGCACAACCACTGCCCTTTGCCTGCTCAGTGGACTGTTCACAGGCATCTTCCCATCTCATCTTTGTGACAGAAAGGTACCTATGGTCATATAGGCCACTGACGAGCCAAATTTCTTTCTGCGCTTTGTGTGCACCCGTGCAATAGCACAGCGTTCCTTCGGGGGCAGCTTTCTGGGTGTCTATTTTTTTTGACCGAAAGTCGCCTATGGTACCACCCATGAAGATTTTGTTTTGCTGAGCTTGCGCGCTTGCCTTTCGTAGCGTGTAAACCCACAAGGCTTCCATACGGGGGGGCAGCCAGAAACGTTCCCGCTGCGAACCACTCCCCAACTATCTTTCAACAATTCAGGCGGGGCGGGGGGGTGTAGAGGTGGGGTGGGGGGGGGCATGTGCGTACCTCATGTGAATACACCCACAGAATGCAATCACAGCGCAACTGACTGACCTCAAATTCCGGTGCGTGAAATATGTGCATGACCTGACGTGGTTCGAACTGCCGTTGCAAGACTCTACTGCTTCTGACAGACTTTGGCGAAAGGCGCCTCGGGCCGGTCGCTCCGGTCCGTGATCAGCCTTGATCTCTTCTTGGCTGTACATGCTGTCGCTTGTGTAATTCCCCTGAGCGCAATCCTCACTTGACACACCCACACATCACCACACAGGGGCGGGGCAGGAGGGCCTGCGCGCGACCCGCTACTACATTAGGCATACCTTGGGGGAGGGAGGGCTGCCAGAGCTGAACAAGAAGGGGGTGTTGGGGAGGCCAAACCTTTATTCCTGTTTTTCATACAAATATGAATTCTCCAGGAAAATTTAGTATTTTGAGTGTAAACACATAGAGTCAAAAAATTTTTTCGGTGCTGGACAGTTTTCTCCAGAGACCCTTATTGCCGGCCAACCCGGCACCACTACCTTTCAAAATCCATATTTTATTTATTCAACTAAGTTTTGGACCCCCTTCTTAGTGGTGGGCAGGACAGACAGGCGGTGAATTGACAGATTGCAGAGCTGCTGCCGCTTGCTTGCACGCATGGGTGTCAAACCGCATGGGTGTCGAACCAAAACCCGGGGGGGGGGGGGGGCTTTCTGAGTGTCTATTTTGCTTTCGAGCCGAAAGGCGCCTATGGTACCACTGACGAGGCTTTTGTTGTGCTGAGGTTTGCTTGCCATCTGTTACCAGCACACCACACGTCTCCGTACGGGGGCAAGGGGGGGTTCACTTACAAGAACTGGGCCAGGCTGCCCCAAGGATGTATTAGAACTGCTGACCACCATAGGAGGAGGGGGGTTCCCTCCCTCGTTGGACCCCATCCCCCATCCTCCTTTTCCACAATTTGAGGCTGCACGTATTCATTCGAACATCAGAACTGATGCAGTGTGAATGATTGTTGCGCCGTCGTCCACTGTCTGAGGCTGGCAGGGATGGATATGAGGTCAAGTCAAAATTTTCTTTGGCACAGGAGGATTTAAGCCTAAAACTTTCTTGCGGCGCCTTCGGCGCCTTGTTGGCATCCAGCTGGGGGCACCATAGGAGGAGGGGGGGGTCCAGCCAACCCCCCCCCCCCCCACTCCTCTCTTCCAATACATCTTCGGGTTCGCATACAAGGACCAGGCCGGGTTGCCCCCCCTGGAGGGGCTGGCAGGGGAACATGAAGCGGTCAGTAGTCAGGCAATGGCGGATATTGTCACATGTGGATTTCTGCTGCAGTGGCATCCTTTGTTTCGACGAGTCTATGGGGGTTCTTTTTATGCCGGCCCACCACAGCAGGTGCTTATTTACCCATGCACATCATCTTGTCCTTAGCCGTCCTCAATCATTTTTGACAATGGCTCCATTGAGCCATTCTCGATTTTGATGGTTGCCTGTGTTTCAACTAGGACCAGTCCCCATCCCTACCTTGTCTTTTCTTCGATGGGCAGCTAGAAAGGCTTTCTCTAAGTCTCGAAGGTATTTCTGTGTCCGGCTCCCAGACCACATTTATTTCAGTACACTACCCGTGTGGCACACCTGTATCTTTGCCACTCAATGGCATTTGGCGTATTACTGTCCTCTGATTGGCAGAGACTATGTACTTGCGGGGGGGGCTTATCTAGGTGCAGCGGCGATACAGGGGATGGCCTGGCCCGTAAGTCCTGCTGCTACCGGATGCCAGGGCAACCCCTGCTCAACCAAGTACAGGTGTGTATTGCAAGCGGGAACACAGTCAGGGCGGTCCTTAAGGGACCAGATTTTTTTTTTGTTTTGCTAAGGACCGCCCGTAAGAACCGCCCCAAGGGACCACCAACCGCCAACCGCCAACTCCCATCAACCGCCAACCGCCACCAGCCGCCAACCACCAACCGCCACCAACCGCTGCCAACCGCCAGCGGCGACCAACCGCCAACTGCCAACCACTGCCAACCGCCACCAATCACCAATCACCAATCACCAACCACCAACCGCCGCCAACCACCACCAACCGCCACCGACCGCCAACTGCCGCCAACCGCCAACCGCCAACCGCCAACCGCCACCAACCATGGTTGAGCACATGGAGTGCCCGCGGGCATTTTTGGGAAAACTGGTTCCGGAACACTTTTTTTTTCCGTTAAGGATCGCCCTGAACACAGTGGGTGCTGTGAGCCGCGCTTAAAACCATCGGTGTATCGAGACCTGTCAGGCGGGACGGATTGCATGAAACAGCCACGCTATCATCTTCCGAAAGCAGTAGAGGGAGAGAAGAATGTGGGGTAAGGTACAGCGTGATGCACTACTTCGGCCTAACTGCACTGTAACCCACATCTCCCACAGGATGGTGGTGGGGGGGGGGGGCACCGGGGGGTTCCCTTGGTTCCACCCTCCCTGAGGTGGGCATTCCGTCCTTGTTTGGCCTACTTCCTGGTGTGCCGGTGTTCCCTGGTGGTTGTGGGAGACATACCCGATGGTTGTACATTTGAGTGGAGTACCCCAACCAAGAAGGGGACACAAATTGCTGCGCGAGAACCAACGAACTAATGGCTGAAGGCTGAACGTGTCTATGGCAGGGACATTTAGTCGATTGATCCCCACCATTGATCCCCCCGGGTGCCCATCGCCTCTGTCCCGCCGTGCCTTGCCTGCCAGGACCTGTCCCCAGCGTCTACACCGACGCCGAAGGTGACGCCCACTGTGATTGCCAGGGTGGACAGGGGTGTACAGGTTGAACCTTCGGATGCATCAATGACATCCTACGATAAATGAAAGGCCGGGCATTGCTGCACATGCGTACCAGGACGTGCATGTGTGCAGCGCTTTGTGGCCTTGCTGCGGCCCGGGGGGGTGTGCGTTACGGGGCGACACGGTGCGAAAGCCCAGTCGTGCGCAGGGGGTGCAGCACCCAGGGGCCCACTGCCACCCCGAGCAGGACAGTGTTATACTGGTCATGCGCGGAGGGGGTGGTGCCCCCAGTGGGCCACCACTATTCGGACGGCCGTTTGGCGGGCGGTGTTCTTCATTGGCCTCGTTCCCCAGCCCTGTGCGGTCGCCTGGGCATTGCAGTTGGTGCTCCTTCCACCCTCCGACGCTGCTCGGCAGTCACCCGTTTGGTGTCGTTTGCGCGTTACTGGGGCCCAGTAAGCAGTCCAACGGGGCCGCGCTGGCTGCTGTGGGGCTAATTTCTTTGTGTGTGGGGCCCACTAGCCCCGTCCTCCTCTGATGTGTCGCTGGGTACGCCCCATGCGTGTGGGGTTCCCCACGCCACTGCTGGCCGCCCCCCTTTCGCCTCCATGTGCCACCTGCTTACCCTGTGTGGTGCTGTGCGTTGGGGCAAGCATTTGCTGAGACTGGCGCCCCCCTTCCCAAAGTGCATGCATGCCAGGGGCCTCAACACCGCGAATATGGGTGACAACAATACTTGCGCAGTACACTTCGCAGTTGGTGACAGCCCACTGCCAGGACCTTGGCCTGGGCAAGGGGTCCTTTACTCAGGACTCCCTCTCTCCAAGTGTCCAGCCACACAGACACACAAGTGGTAGTTGTCGGCACACCCCCTCCTCCAAAGAATTTATTTTGAGGCACTTTTGGAAGAAACTGCAAGTCTACGCTGGACTACATCTGTGGCTCGGAACGGATAAACGCCCTCTGTGACTCCATTGAAACGGTTGGTCATGGGGGGAGCGTTAGCGCGCCGGGCACGCGCCGGGCGCGCGCCGGGCATCTTTTTTGACCCGTGGTGCACCGGTGACCTTTTAGGGGGTGCACTAAGCGCAGTGCGCGCGCAGTGCAACTATTTGGACGTCTAGCCGTCCAAGAACCTCATACTTTGTGATACTATGGGCATTATTGTTGTTTGACAAGGGGTATTTTGATGCTTCTTTCACATTCGGGATATGGTATATTTGGATTCTCACCCAGTTTCACCAATTTTCTTCCATTTTTTGCTTGTTTCCACCACATCCACTCCTTACTAGGTTGATTTCTCCCCACCCCCACCATGGGGACCCCAAGAAAGCAGGGGTAATGTAGCCATATTGATTTCTCCCCACCATGGGGACCCCGAGAAGGCAGGGGTGATGTAGTGAATACTGAGTTTGCGCTTCGTTCTTGTGATGTGAGGCAGAAACACCGTCCAAACTGCTTGCGGCTTGGGGACTCATTGCCATAGCGAAATCTATGGGAAAGGTAAAGGCAACGTACCGTTTGCTAAGTACAATACAAATGACATTTGGAGTTGTTGAATTCACAGCTACTGTCTATTTATGCAACGTGCTTTGTAGGGAAGGTGCGCAGTCCATCATGGTCTATTTGGGGGGCCTTCTCCATCAGAGGGTAAATCTTGGGCTGAAGTCGGGATAGTTAATAGAAAGGTAGCGCGCCGGGCGCGCGCCGGGCAAACATTCCCCCATGCACTCATGCACTGTGTCCACTATCCCGTTCACCCACTAATCCCGGCATTCACCTTTGCTGGACAAGTTTTTCCTTCCGGGACAAACAATATGATGCGTCAGAACAGTCCAATGCACCACCAGAGGGGTGGAATACTGGTTAGCAGTTGGCACCATGTGCGGGCCTAAAAAAACAGCAGCATGCAGCAAAAAACAACAACAGCTGGAAGAAATTGGAAGCACCTGTAACCAGCTGGGAGCGCCTGGAAAAAGGATCGCTATGTATCAGGATTTGAGGGGTTCATGGCACATGTGGGGAACTTGGGCCACACACTGAGCCCATGTTGGCGCGGAAGGCACCCTGCCGCACGACCCTTGGGGGAGCAACGGTGGGACTCAGTGCCCTCGAGCCCAAGGCCGATGCTCCTAAATATGCACTGTCTCTCTCTTGAGCTCTTGCCTGCAGACATAGTACATCCTTCGATGCAGAATATTGGGGCGGGCATCAGGTGCAAGACATGTGCCTCCCATTGGCACCCACCCCTGGTGCCCCTGGTGTGGGGTGAGTGGTGTGCGGGCACTGCGGCGCAACGCGGACACAACCTTACCGCCCACGAATGGAGCCACCAACACCGTTCGGGGAACCCCACCATACCAGGACAGGAACCTGCACGTGACCGCCTACTGTTGAACCAGACTTCGGGGCGGAACGAGCTCCAGTCTCCGATTTCGTCTTGCTCCGGTTGAGCAGCCGAGGGGGCATGTTGTCTCCCATAAAGCCAAGATGGAAAGAATGTCTCTTGCTGACACCATCGTCATTAACAAGGGAGACCCAGAAAACCTGCATTTGGATTCATATGTGAGGCCTGGATTTCTGTTTTTCTGGGCGACAAGTACCCCCCCCCCCCACCTTTGTCCAGCCCCCCCCCCTGCCCCCGCCCCCTGTCCACCGTCACTTGGCCCATGAACAATAAGAAATCAATAGGAAATCACAGGGGCCAAAGGCGCCGAAGAAAAAAAATAGTTGGGTATACTAGAATTCAGGTGACGGTTGTGTGGTGTCCGCCCCCCCCCCCCCCCCGGGGGTGGGGACGTAGAACCGTCATTTGGTGACAGTCCCCCCTGGGGTGGGGGGGGGGGGCGTCGCCCCTGGCGGGGGGATGGACACGGGGGAGGGGGTTACAGTCTATTCGCTGTCTCGTTTGCTAAAGTGAAACGCGCCTATGACATGTCACTGAGGATCTCCTCTTTCTTTGCATTTGTCGTGTAACACCATTCTTGGCTCACCAGCACAGAGTCGTGCACATGCATCTGTTTCCCATAGTGGGGTACACGCTTTGTGATTAGCAGGGTTTTGTTTTCGAATCGGACTTTTATGTGCGGATCTTGGGGTCAGGTATGATGGAACATTGATTGCATCTGCCCTTTTACCACGGCCCAGTGAGGGCCCGTGATTGAGTCGGCGTCAGCTGTGTCTCCTGTGGTCCTGTGTCTTGTCAGTGGTTTTGTGCACTATGGATGCTCACGTCAACGGCAGAAAACGGAAGCGGTCAGCTCTTGTTGCGGACTTTGACTCAGAAGATGACACCGACTTCCGCCCCTGCAAGCGCCGCAAGAAGCGTCAGTTCAGCGTATGTGTTTCCTTGTGGGCATTGCTGGAGTTGCAGGCACTGAGGCTCAGGCATGCCACTAGCATCCGGCAGGGGATCTAGGTCTCGTTAGGCATCGGCCCTATGCTGTATGCCACCCGGTAATACCTGCCCCACTCACATCCAGAACTCAGTAGGAACCTGCTGCATCCGGTGCATGGCTCAGTAGCGCCCAGGCCCGCTTGGTTGTGGCGGGCTCGGCAGACGGTAGTGGCAAGTCTGCTGAGGGCAGGGCTTAGGAACATTGTCACCGTTGTAGACACCCCCACACCCCCCCTTTCGGGTCCTCCTCCGAGTTACAAGACGCGGCCGCCTCCAAAGGGGGCGGGGGCGACCTCGTCCCAAACCTCTTGCGGGATCGGATGGGCACCCCATTCCCCAAGCCCCGTCTGCACTACCTCAGGGTGTGGCCTTGGCCAGCGACGCTTTGGGGGACGTGCTTTTTGCAACAGCCCCAACATCACAACCGGGGGTCTGGGGTTTTAGGCTTTGCGGCACCCCCCCCCTCCCCCCCTCCCCCTGCGGATGGTGGCTGAGTATCCGGCGCTTTACTCCCGGACACGTTGAGGATCACACTTCGAAGTCCCAATGTCGGAACGTCCCATTTCCTGTGTCCACTCCATATCGGATGTCCCCTTCGCAGTATAAAGCCTCCCCATCGCTGTATACGCAATGATTCACTGCACATTTTGTGTGCCTGATGGCACAACCGTAGCCGAGGGGTCTCTAAACGTAAACAACAGGCAACAACTCCGTTTGGGTCTCCTTTGCATTTGGGCTGACTGCCAACCACCGTCAAAGAAGCACCGCTTGGTCAGATCCTCGCAGGACAGTCCCGCTAGCAATGGCACATCACACCGATTGGGTGTCGTGTATTTTGTGGGAAAAGCGAGTACAACAAAAAGGTATTGGCCAAGAGCTGACTTGCCTGCACTCATAGCCCCCCCCCCCCCCCCGTGTCCTCGTGTGGTGGACTCAAGGCAACAGTCGTCACTGATCTGGTTTGCGCTGCGGTGAAGCAAGGCAAAACAATGCACTGAGAGAGAGTTGTGGCGATGACCATATGTCTGTGACACGGCGGGGGGGGGGGGGTTTGGCACAAGGCCTTGGTGGTTGGCTCTGTTAGCCTGTGGCGCCTATTGGCCTCTCGCTTTTGAACCTTTGAACGGCGGGGGTGGGGGGCGGGGGGGCTAGGAAGCTCGTGCTGTCGCTTTTGGTCGCATGCGACCTGGTCTTAGTGCGTCGGCACACAGAAACACAACAAGGCAGGGCGTGGACGGCCTGAAAACGGAGGTGTGGGGACAGGAAAAGCAGTCAAACGACCCCCACAACAACCAGCACAACCCCAAAACGCCAACTACTGGGCGCCGCTGACGCGCAAACGGCACATCCTGCCACGTCCATCACCTCCCCGGCACACCAACAACGGGGCTCCGCGAACGCGGAAACGACACCAGCAAGAGCACCGGCCGCAGCGGCCGACAGAACGCAGCGACCCGACGCAACATGCGAAGGGAAGAGTGGGTGACTGTCCAGGGCCCCGTAAAGGAACAACAACCCGACGGAATGTCACACAGGGGGGGGGGGGGGGTAGGAAGCTCGTGCTGTCGCTTTTTGTTGCATGTGACGGTGGCCTTTACATCGGCATTTGAGCATATCGCTCTTCTCTTGCAATGCAGTGGACGAAGCTCTTGGTCTCGGTGCTGGCCGCCACGATCCTGCCCACAGCAGTGCCGGCCCCAGGCCTAGTCATCATCAAAGAGGAAGCCAGCGATCATGCCGTTGGTCAGGGTGCTGCTTGCGATGGTGAGGACGATGGGCCCTTGGCAGACGCGGAGGATGGCGAGGGTGCAGGCGATGGGGCAGGCGCCGAAAGCGAAGGAGAGAGTCCGCTGCACAGAGAGAGCCCGGACGCCGATGATGACGATGAGTGGGTGCCACTGAACGCGTTCGGGCAAAGTGATGGAGGGCGGCGCTCGTACCACTTTCGGTAGCGCGTGATGGCCCCCCGCAACTTTGCGCGCTCGCTTGGCTTTGAGCTGTGTCCCTGGTCCAGCATGACGTGCCTCCGCAAAGAGGACCAAGCCGCCGAATGGGGTGGTCGATATTCCTGGCACATAATGTAATGCAGAAACGCGAAACTAATCAGCCTATGGGGCAGTATCAGCGCGCCGGGCACGCGCTGGGCCCGCGCCTGGCATCTTTTTTTGACTATTCCCCACCCGTGCCTGTTTTTGCCCCCCCCCCCCCCCCATCAAACAATCTGGAGTGCCTTCTCGAAGAACCCGGCCCGTCCTTTGCACACAATTTATGATGACGGCAAGGGTGGTGGTTCGAAGTGTCGGAGTGACGTTTTGTGTTGAAGTCTCATATTTCGGCTTGTGCAACGTGCTTTGCACGGAAGGTTTGCGGTCTTTGGGGGACTTCCCTAGGTGAGGATAAACTTGGGGCTCGACTAGGATACCTAATACAAAGGTAGCACGCCGGGCATGCGCCGGGTGCGCGCTGGGTAAACATTCCCCCTATCAACACCTGCCCTGACAATACAAGATGATGACTCCGGGGCTGTCATTCCCCCGTTTTTAATTTCCGTTTTTTCTCAAAAGACGGCTTCAGCTTGAGGATGGAGGGTGTGAGGGAATACAAAGTTGCCCCACACCTTCACCAAAATCGGCCGTCTCGGCGGCCCCAAATTGACCAACATCGGCTGTCTCGGCGCTGTTTGATTCCCAGACAAGCTGTGCCAATCTAATGCCCACTTTTGGGGGGGCTTTTTTCAGTGACCTTTGTACATAGCCAACGCCCACAGCGTCAGTTTTGGCAGATGCTCAAGCAGTGTGTTGTCCGCTGTCATTCTGGCCTGCCCAGAGGCGTCGTCAAGCCGGTGTGTGCTCCTGGTCCCTTGTATGGCGAGGGTCCTGTACAGAAGTGGAGCTGTGTGCCAGGCCGCCGGGGGCAACCTTTGGCACGGGCCCTGCCTCACGGCACTGCCCCACGGCTTTGCCCGCGGGTCATGGGACGGCTGCCAGCCGAAAGGCGACGCCCGTGCGCACGCACATGAGGCGACGGGGGATGGGGTTGTGCCTGCTGCTGTGGGGCACACGACGCCGAAGGCACCGGACTTTTGCAGATGGCTCCAGCTGCAGAGCAGGAACAGGAGCGGGGGGTGGAAACGACACCAGCAAGAGCACCGGCAGCAGCGGCCGACAGAAAGCAGCGACCCGACGCAACATGCGAAGGGAAGAACGGGTGACCGTCCAGGGCCCCGTAAAGGAGCAACAACCAGACGGAATGTCACACAGGGGGGTCATCATTCCGACTGCATCAGTTCTTGTGTTCGAAGGGATTATGCTATGGACATTCTCGATGCACAAGGAGGCATTCCCAGGACATTATTTCATCCATATTTACAATCGAACGAGCTGAATGAGCGGTTTGGAAAGACTTCGGGCTGCGGTCGGCAGCATTGGCTGCCTGCGTGCAACTTTACCATCTGTCCTTTTATCCACTGCCTCTGCGAACGAGCACGCCTTTGGCTCTCCGTCGCAGTGGCCTTCCCATGTGTGTTAGGGTGTGTTCAAGAGTAGGACCAGGGATCAGGACATGCGTGGCGTGAATGCGGTTTGGCCGCTGTGTGTGTTCTGATTTGGGGAATTGGCAGCTGCCCATCAGTCTTTCATGTCACTGGGCATGCAATGGAATGGTGCGTACCTGCAGGGGGTCGGGGGCACAACAGGTGGGGCGGGGGGTGGGGGGGGCACGCAAGATGCATGCAAAAGAAGCGGCAGAGTGTCACCCACAGCGGTGCCCAGCTGCTGTGTGGACACCTTTGCTAAACAACTTTTGTGGCCGTACTGCAGTGGGGCCTAACACCGAGCCCACCGATGTGGGCGAGGGCTCGCAACCTCCATGTCATCAGGACAAGCTACCCGACCGCTCCATGACTGCCTCCTGGCACGGGAAGGGCGGTGGTTCGCGGCCCAACTGGGGTTGGACCCACACTCGTGGACTGCCGTGGGGCACAGGTGGTGCTGCCATGGGCTGCTGTGGGCTGGGTCACTTGCACTTCCACATCGATATTGATCCATGTTGATCCATGGGCTTCCATGCCCTGACCATGTCAAGCCTCGGGACACCTCAAACGCCATTCCCCTCTTGACCCTTCAAGGCCCCACGCCCTCGTCATATTCCCTCATACCCCCCCCCCCCGCGGGAGTCCACAAGGGATCTCTGGGCAACAGCACAGGTCGAGGGCTGAGGCCAGGGCCGGGGGTCAGCACCGCGCGGACTGATCATGATGGGCTGAGTACCTGCACCAGGACTGGAAGGCGCCGGTCGCAGGACCCAGCAACAGATGCGCCGGGGATGCGCAGGCCCAAACCAAGGCAAAGGAAAGGGAAGTAGAGAGTTGAGAGGGAAACATAGGCCAAGGAGGAAGAGGAAGGGCGGTGAGACGCCGATGGGCACCACCGCCGATGGAGGGAAAGTGTCCATGGGCAGTGGCAGGAAGTGGCGATCGGCCCATTGGCGCCGCCCGGTGCAGACCAGAACACACCATGGCGTCATACCAACCCCTTCCCCCCGTGACGTATTGGAACGGCTGTACACCGTAGGAGGAGGGGGTGTAACCCCCCCTAGACCCCCCCCCCCCTCCTCCCCTTCCAATGTTTGAGGCTGAGCTGGCGCCAAGTGCGAGCTTCAATGGCCTTGGTAACCGACAGTAACTGCCCCCAACCGCTTTCGCAACCTCCACCAAACGCCTGTCTGACCGCTTCTGGGGCCGCCTCCGAGGCCCGTTTCCTTCTACTGCATCCCTGGTGGGCGGGCTGAATGAATAGCCCCCATTCTGACCTGCCAAGCCCCCCCCGTCTCCGCATGTCCGATGCATTCACTGCATGTGGGTTGCTGCAAATACAATGGTGAGGGCGCAAGGTCGATTTGATCACTTGATTTGATTTGATGACTTGATCAACACGACGCGTTCTCTCCATGTTTGGCTGGGGCACGTCACGAGTCTCTCCAGTGCACAAGCCGACCCACTCTGCTCATTTGATGGCAAGAATGTTTATTCCCCATCTGCTTCCTGAGTGTCTATTTTTTTCCGGTGTCTGCCATGGAAAGTCCCAACTGGGGAGGAGCTGACATCGATAAGGCCAAACAGGAGGCACACTGTTCACCATGCCCTTACAACGTCCAATTTTGGAGATCGCAGAATGGCGATAATGACGATATGGAAAATTCTCGACTTTGTTTTTGCTATTCTGACCATTCACAATGATACCGTGTATGTAAAGCATTTTTTAGACCCTCTTCATGTGCTTTTCACCCTAATTTGGTGTTTGCAGGGGGGGGGGGGGGAGGGGGGGGCTCCCTAGGGGGCTGGGGCACAACCTGCACAACCAGTTTTCCACCCTACACAGCTCAAAAATGGAAATTTCCGAAACCGATTTCTTGAATATTCTAACCATTCACAATGATCAAAGGGGGCGCACCATGCACTGTGCCCGCACTGTGTGCGTGCTGTTCGAAAAGTCGGCTGTTTTCCACCACCGGTAGCCACGGATCCAAGGGTCCTGAATTCTGCACCCTACAGCCCCTGCTGGTACACCAGGGATTTTGTTTTTAGTCTGATGCTTGCCACGGGCCCCAGGGTCCTGAATTCCCAACCCCATGCTGTTTTGAATTGATCATGCATGCTTCTGTCGGTGGGTGGTTTTCAGGGGTGTTCCCTGGATAAACAACGTAATAATTGGCGCTGTGCCCGCGCTGTGCGAAAATGCCCCCAAATATCCCATGTAAAGCATGTTCTAGACCCCCTTTGTGTGTTTTTCTCCCTATTTGGTGTTTGGAGGGGGGCACGGGGCTGGGGCACCACCTGCATATGCAGTTTACCACCCTCTACAGCTCAAAAATGGAAATTTTCGAAACCACTTCCCCCCTTGTTTTGATATTCCGACCATTCACAATAAAAAATTATACTTGTTTTGGACATCTTTTAGACCCTCTTTCTTTGTTTTTCACCCCATTTGGGTGTTTGGACAGGAATGGGGTCTTCTGAATGTCTTGGTGACTAACTGTAAAGAAGCAACACAACTACCCTGTACCGCTCCTGAGGGGGAGGGGGGAGAGGGGCCATGGAAATAGCCAACACACTTCTGCACCTTCAGCACATGGGGACATGGTAGTCCACATTGTTGACAAGATGTACCATTCTCCGCACGGATTCTGCCATGGGTCTGCGTTGCGGGCCCACTGCCAGCAGATGGACTTCATGGCCTGGCACAACGTGCACAAGGACAGCACACACACAGGGCGGGTCAGAGCACCGACGTCAGGCACCAATTGTGCAGAGGTTTTATTCGACAAAGAGAGGGCCCATGCATCCGGGGAGCATGCCTAGGGCTGCGACACGAGGGGCTGTGGGCGCAGAGCCTGTGGCAGACGTGGGAGAGGCCAGAAATATAATGTCAGGGTGGGTTATGCATAATTTGAGGTCCCGGCAGAGCCACAAGCCGCAGTGACATCGGAATGTCGAAAGGAGCAAGGCACCCCGTCACTCGTACATTCAGAATTCGGTGGACGCGCTCTATTCTGATCTGTTGACTTGACTGAAAGCAGCATGAACGTGTGGAACACCAGGGCAGAACCTTCCGCACATAGGCATGTGGACACCCCAAGCAACATACTGCAGCGACCTCCACCAAAGGGTACCTGTACACACGTCATGCATTACTCTGGACCTACTGTCCAAGTGCGCTTTGTGGATGTGAGTCCTATTGGGGGCTGCTGCACACGCCTAATGCCAAAACACAAGAAAACCCAAAAGAAAAAAAAACCTAGCGCCTGCATTGGAGATCTTTGGGGGGTCCGGAGGGGGGGGGTCAAGGAGGGATCTGAGTGCGGGCTCTAAACCAGCCCCCCCCCCCCCTTGAATGAAAGTGGAGGCTATTTTGTTCCGGGTGGCAACCACATTTGCAAATTAAATAGCTTTTTATGTGCATTAAGGTAGGAGCTAGGCCAATTCCACCTAATCCGGGGCGTATCCTTTTGTTTGAATACAATAATGCCTTGTGCAACATTGAGGCACAAATTGCAACCCAACCAAACATACGGGTCATTTCTAAAAAAAACGACCTTTTATAAGCGGTTGTTTCTGCAACTGAGACGTTCACAGCCTAAGCCATACAAAACTACAACCCACAAATTCAGTAAACAGGTGTTAAAACAAAAATAGGAACCTCAGCTCCTACATCCTTTTGAGTGTGAGTGCACACATAAAGAGAGGACACGGTGTCCAACAACACAGATCAGCATGCAAGCAACCATCCAACAGCATGCAACAAGCAACCATTATCTCTTTCTATCTCTTGGCTGAACACACACACACACCAAAAATACTATTAGTCAACATAGGAAGCATACAAACCAGAAGTGGTGATGATGAACGTTGTATGATAATGCACTTTTTTGAATGAACGAATGGACCAAGCAACCAGCTTGTTGATTATCTCATCACCATTCATGACATCCAATTCATCACCATGCAAATACCCACAAAAAAGTGTGAACCCCTTTGCACCTGTAGTGTGGGAGATCAATTTATTATACATATGTTGACATTTGGATATGAACAAGGAGAGGAACCGAACGAGTCCCTGCACAATCCTGCACGATGTCTAGTGTTGACATTTGGATATGAACAAGGAGAGAACCAAACAAGTCTGCACAAACCCTGCGCAATGCCAGGGGCGGCACTGTGAATGGGGCCTAAGACCAGAACCGACAAATTTACGTCGGAGATCAATTGCGAGCAATTGCATTCTGTCAGCCACAACAACATGGCACCACTCGCATACTTGCCGATTGACATTGAACGAACGTCGTGGTGTAGACAGGGCAGCATGGGGCTGAACGCCATTGATAGCACTGTGAACAGGGTGGGTGGAGCGGCATCCAGCACAAGCTACGAACTTACTTTGGAGGCCAATTGCGACGACATCGTGATGCCCGCCGTCCTTGCCACAACATTAGCACATCCAAAACTGCAATAATTACCCCACGTGACAACATCACCCGCACACGTCGGAGGTCTCTGTTGTCAACAAGTATTCATCGCTGCCAACCTTCTTCACCCTCAGCTCCACGAATCGGTGGACAATTTCTGAACGCAGGTTTCCAAGCTGTTGCTGTGCCTATTTCCGCAGATTAATTTTCTTTACTTTCCGGTTTACTGCTTCGACAGCGCCTTCAAGGACAATGGGAAGTGACAATGGCATCAAAGGCGTGAAGTCGTATGCCGGCTTCTCCTACAACCCTTCAATTTCCATGTTCAACATCATGATCATGATGAACAAGTATTCCGCATTCCCCTCCATAAAGTGGACGCTGCTGTGGAATTTTCTCTGCATTGGAGGTATCATCGCCTTCTGCGAAGTCTGCAAACGGGAAGAGAGCTGCTACGACGCCAAGACCCAGTTCGACGCGGTCGCGGCGGAGGCGTTCAAGCTGTACCGGCTGTGGTTCCCCTTCATCTCCATCATCGGAGGGTTCTACGCGGCCGCCGCCTACACGCGCTGGTGGACCATGCGGGACAAGCTGCGCAGCATCTGCGGCGGGGCCGTCAGCACCGCCATGTACGTCGGGTCCGAGGTCAAGGACATAGCGGCGCGGAAGGAGATGGTCCGGTACCTGTCCGTGGCCCAGGCGCTCGTCATCTGGACCGCCCGCACGTTCCACGGGGACAAGGACGGCGACGGGGACCTGGACGCCGAGGACACGGGCCTCCGGGACCCGTACAAGGACCAGCCCATCACGACCCTGGCCCAGTGGCTGGAATACCTCGTGGCGAAGGGGACCCTGACGGAGCGCGAGCGCAGCATCATCGAGCCCGCCAAGGCCCCGTTCCACCTGCCGTACCAGTGGTTCCTGACCCTCCTCGCCCAGTGCGACAAGAAGGGGCTCCTCTCCAACCACGTCGCCAGCCGCGTGATCCTGACGGAGCAGATCTCGGCGGAGCGCGGGGCGGTCACCGCGATGATGATGCACCTGTCGACGCCCACGCCCTTCCCCTACTTCTACATGTTCCGCGTCATCACCGGCATCACCATCCTCTTCGCCCCCCTGGCGCTGGCGGGCACCAGCAAGGACGGCATCGCGACCTACCCCCTGGAGGTCCTCGGGACCCTCTTCTGCACGTTTGTGGCCGGGAGCCTGTTCTTCACCGGCGTGGCCCTGTCGGACCCGTTCGGCCACGACGTGTGCGACTTCGATCTGGAGTCGGAGTGGCAGAAATCCGAGAAGCTCATGACGCAGCAGGTGACGCTGGACGCGACGTACCCCCACATCCCGGCCCTCGACGCCGCGCCGCTGACGCCCACGGGGGCGGGTGTCACCACCGCGCCCGCCTACGGGGCCGGCGTCACCACCGCGCCCTCCTACGGGGCCAGCGTCACCACGGCGCCCTCCTACGGAGCCAGCGTCGCCTCAGCGCCCTCCTACGGAGCCAGCGTCGCCTCAGCGCCCTCCTACGCAGTGCCCCCAACCCCTATGGCTCCTCGGGAACTGTCTGCCTACCCGAGCCCCATTCTGATACGGTGACCTGTGCTTGTGATGTTTACTCTTGCGTACAGCTGCATACTCAGGGGACAGGAATCCAGAGTCCGAATATACGTCCCACCGCTGCAAGCGGCCTGTTGACCGCGGATCCCACGGGACATGTATGTTGTACTTAGACTGTCAGCATGACCCGGTCCGTTGGGCCGAGCACTTACGAGGCACACGTGAGACTGAGAAAAAAAGATGTCATGACATGTGCTTGTGATGTGTGCGCCCCCTAGGGCCCCACCGTTTTGGAATGTTTCCAAAGACCGCAATTTTGCCGCAATTTAACGCACTTCATCGCAATTTTTTCGGGGCCGGGGGGACCGCAATCCCCCCCCCCCCAGGCCCCAGGACGCCCAGGACATGGCACATGCACGCGTGCACACCCACGGGTGAGCACTTGAAGCCGTGCCCGCTCGTTGCACATGTGGTGCCCTGAGGCTGGTCGCATCACCCCCATGCACATTGCATGACCATACGGCTGCGCAGTACCATACTACATGCGCCATCCCACGACGCGACATGTCACACACGGCGGGCACTACACACGGGCATACTGCACACCACTGCAATTCCACACACACACTGCTGCCCTGAGTATCACTACCGACATTGCAGGTGGCAGCAATGTATTAGAACGGCCAGGAGCCCCCCCCCCCAGCCCCTTCTTGGCCCCCCCCATCACCGCGCTTTCTCAATCTCGCTGATAGCTCTGCTGCCCGTTGGCTCTCGGCATTGGATCTACAAGTTCTTTTTTCACCTGCCCAACTTTATCGCCTCGGGAGAAGACCCCCTCCTCATCAAACCATGAACCCTACTCGTCTGACAGTGCATCTGATCAGAGCACTGTCTCGTTGGCGTCCTCAGCCAGCACTGAAGTATCGGTTCCCAGGAAGCGACAACGCCCCCCCCCCCCCTCCCGTTTGCAGTCAGGATATAAGTCATGCTGGACACGACAGGGCTCGGTACACCGATGGTTATAAGCGCGGCTTACAGCACCCACCGTGTTCCTGCCCGGCTTGCCCTATACACCTGTACTTATGGTTGAACGTTCGATAGTGGAGTACCCCAACCAAGAGTGGAACACAAAGTGCTGTGCGAGAACCAAGGAACCAAGTGCCGAAAGTGTCAATGGCGGGGACATCCAGTCGATCGTTACTGTCCATTGATCCCCCCCTCCCCCTCTCTTCCAGTACATATTTACTCCGGAGGCCCCTGCCGCCACTGCCTGTGACATGAGCAAAACACGTGCCGCAGGCCCACAGGGCCGTTGGCACGGAGTCGCACTGTGGGGGGGGGGGGGGGGTCCAAACGGACGTGAGGGTCGGGGCGCCCCTTCGTCACGGGCTGACTCCGGCATAATGCATTGTGGACTGTCAGGGTGTGCCGAGGTGGAGGCAAAGGGAGAGGGGGGGCGGACGGCTGGGATTGCCGGGGAATACGCGATGCTCGGAGTATCTTCCGTGGGAATCGTGACGGCATGCGTCATTGCTCGTCCGGTGCGCCGCACGATGGGCGAGAGCCCGGGCGGCCACCCGCCCGGCAACGCGGATGCGGATTCAGCATGACCCCACTTCCGCTTAAACAGACAACACGGCCAGGCGGGAGAGACCTGCGGCCACGCTACATTCTGCCACGCTAAGGGCCTCGACTGTCATGCTGGGGTGCACCACTGCAATCACGTAACGTGGCTGTGGTACAGTTGTCATATATATAATCATATATATGATTCTGTATGGGTGTCAGTGGGTCCGAACGAGCATTTCAATGCGTGGCGGTTTCCACTGAGGAGTTACCTTTGCAGTGCAGCAGCAGTCAGGCCCTGGGATCAGGGTACAACTCACCTCTTAAGACAGGCGGGCCATGGCAGTGACTCTGTACCAGCGCAGGAGCAGGAGCTGACACAAATGAATTGCACGCACGCCTGCACGCCAGATGCGCCACCAAACTCGTAGCCCAAGCTCACATTGATGTGTTGAAAGGAATGTCTATGTTTCATTGTGATGTCTGGCCCGTGCGTTTTCGGAACGCTGGAGGAAATGGGCGTGTCCCTTGCCCTGTTGCACTTGCTGTGAACGGAGAAAGGACGGCCTGGTCACGGAGTACATCGATAGGGAGCACCCGCCAAGCAGCTTGCCCAGAGGTACAGGGGGATTGCCTGCACCTCCAGCCTGAGGACAACAGCGAAACAGAGGCACAACACCCAGAGGACCATGTGAGGGCTAAGGACAGTGGTTTTGATGGCGGAACCTGTTCCCATGCAACATTCTTCGGGCATTTTCAGCCCATGACAGGGGCAGGCCCCGGATTCCCCTGATAGGCCCCCAAGGAAAGCGTCGGTGCACCGCACGCGCACTGCGCAAGAATGCGGAACAGACCCTTTGCAACTGGTCTGGTTTCCAGAGCCCCTCAAAATACTGAACCTTGGGGGCTCCTGCTGGGTCCCGCACTGCACTGCTGCCTATGGCACTGCTGGGTGTGTGGGTTCTGGGCACAACCTCTATGTACGTGCCGCGCGTACACCCCGTCCACGACTCCCTCAATAAACTCTGATTTGGAATGTGGCACAGAGAAAAATCCCCAAAGCCCCACAAGAAACGTGGCACTGCAGGTGCCTTGGGGGGGTTCATGCCTGACAGGGACTTCGCTGACATCCCAAATCCAAGGAGCGGCGGGGGGGGGGTCAACATCTAGGCCTTGAAGTGGTCCCGCTGCAAGAAAATGGTGTGAGAAGCAACTCCGGAAATCAAGAACAAAGCTTACTGATGGCTTCTGTTTCCAAGGCACCCCAAGGCGATTGCCATGCCTATCCACGGGGGGGGGGCGCCCTGGTGCAGCCCCTGACCCCCACTCCCCCCCTTCTCCTTAGCCCATGCTCGGCTCTCGAGTCTCTTGCCCACTCCGCCATGTAATAGCTATTATCGCTGCTACTGTTCCAATCCAACCCCAACTAATGTGTAGAACGGCAAAGTGACAAAAGGAAAAATCACAGAGCAGGCAGCGTACCTTGTTCAAGACATCAACCAAGTGCCGAGGTTGACAGCTGTTGGCATCCTCAGAGCAGGGAAGGATGTAGTGGTGACCGAATTAGTTTGGTGGTGCGGGGGGGGGGGGGGGGGGCTCTGAGGGTGCCGAGATGACGAAATGATGATTACGAAGCACCTTTGTCGCACTTCTGCTAAAGAGTAAATCGTGCCTCAGCCACCGTTTTTTTTTTCTGACAGGGAGTCGTTCATTTTATTTGGATGCATGATTGTGGGTGCCGTTGGGGGGTTGGCTCCAATAGGGTGGTCATAGTACCACCGTTGTTGTGCCATGCATATGGGGGGAGCGTTAGCGCGCCGGGCAGGTGCCGGGCGCGCGCCGCGCATCTTTTTTGACCCGTGCCCCCACCGGTGACCTTTTGGGGGGTGCACTAAGCGCAGTGCAACTATTTGGACGTCTAACTGTCCAGGAACCTCATACTTTGTGATACTACGAGCATTATTGTTGATTGAAAACGGGTATTTTGATGCTTCTTTCACATTGGATATGGTATAGTTGGATTCTCACCCAGTTTCACCCATTTTCTTCCATTTTGCGGCTCAATTCTACCACATCCACTCCTTACTAGGTTGATTTCTCCCCACTATGGGAACTCCCAGAAGGCAGAGGTGATGTTGCCGTTCCACCCCTCTTTGGGCCCCCAGTGATGATAGTGGGAAGTTGGGCAAACCATCCTGCCCCATAACTTGCTCCTCTTAGCCATTGCTGGTGCACATGGAGCGAGGTGCACGGTCACGAGTGCCCCCATGAAGTTGGAGGGGTTCTTGGCTAGGGACCCCGTTGACCGGGCCATTCATCAGCTGATGTCGGATATGGAAAAGGTTTTTTGGGGCCAAAAGGTCGCCAAAAAAGTACACCTAATACAATGCGAATTGCAATTTGTCTTGACCTCCTTTGTGCGCCGATTCAAAAACTACCACTTTCACTTTTTCTGAATTATGTGGTGTTGGTGACTTCCAGGGCGGTCTCAGTCTAGATTTGGGGTGCCGTCATGCCCATCTCCTTTTGCGAGGGAGGTCTAGCCAAGTGGCTCTAATGCCCCCTCTTGCGATTCAAAGTACCCCTTCCTCTGGGCTTGACTTGAGACCATTTGGGTGTCGCGTCGAAAGCCCCCCCCCCCCCCCGAAAAAAAGGAAATACACCTTCCCGAGCTTTACATGTGGGACCGGGTGGTGCGCCATGTGTTTGAAAGCATCGGCGTGCCGCACCACTGGTTGCAGGCCAGGATAGCCATGATCTACCATTCTGGCCCTTTTGAGGCGGCCCGCAGTTGCCGGCCCATCAACGTAGCCACCGGGATGTACTCCATTCTGGTTCGCCTCATTTTGGACACCCTGTGAGGGCCCATGGACGCGGCACTCTCCGACCCCCAAGTAGTATGTAGGCGGGGCTATACCACCTCACAACAGGCCCTCCGCATGTCGACGCTTTTGCACCAATACGGCGACGGGGCACTGATATGCCTCCTGGATGTCACAAAAGCTTACCCCAACATGCCCCATGAGTGCCTCACCTATGGACTCCGGCTGATTGGAACCCCGGCCCGCATCTACAACATGGTGGCCAGCATCTATGCACACAACACGGGGGTGTGTAAAGGCGTCCGCTTTCTCTTCCGCCGTGGCATCAAGGAGCGGTGCCCCTTGTCACCAGCCAATCAGTCAATTTGGCAATCAGAACCGACCTTTGTTACCCAGATCACCAGCTCTTTTTGTTCTGGCGTATCAGGCCTTCCATCAGACTCTCACTAGGGGATATCCCAACAGCACCATACTAGCCTATGTCGACGACAGCGCCATCATTTCCCCGAACCAACGTAAAACGCATCGCGGTGTGGAACGCGTCAATCGATTGTTTGCCACACCAGGCCTCAAGACGTAACCTTCAAACACACAGGTGTACCGTAGGGCCCCGCCCTCCCGCCGTCGGGGTTTGGCACGAAAAGAGTCTCCGACCAGGGACGCCATCACGTGGGGCGATGCACGATTGCCGCTGCAGCGCCCCATCTTCCACTACCTCGGTCACCTTCTGGCACATCCGACCCGGGAACAAAAGGCACGTGATGACTTCATGGGGACGCCCGCATGTCATATGGTGCGATACCAATACCACTGAATGTTTCCAGCGGGTGCAGCTGCGGAACACCATCTTGATCCTACGGTGGATGTACCGCACTTTGTTTTTCCCCAATGACTCCATGTTCAAAGCCATAGACTCCATGTGCTTGCGGGTCGTGCTTATGGCGGATGGCATGGAACTCAACAGGGTCAACTTTCACAAAATCGTACAATGTCCTCCATCCACTTCCCCCCACCGTCCGGGCGGAATGGGCTCGCACCAACTTTTCCGGGCCCACGGGGCACACTTCATCTCAATGGTACAAAACAAGTTACGCTCACATCCGGGATCCATTGGCTGCGACCCCAGCAAAGAACTACCGTCCCGAGCGGTGCCTATCCGCAACCATGTCGCTATACTCACCCTGCTCGCACCACACTGCGCGTAGGACTTCCACCGCGACCACCTGAGGGGCCCAACCTCATCGACAGTGAAAGCTCCGATGACAATGTCCTCCTATCCGTCCGCGAAGAACAGGTGGAGGACACCCTCGAAACGCGCCACTACATTACCCCACACCGGTGCTAGGAAGTGGACCAACTAGCCATTTCTCATTGTTGTCCCCGCGCTTCGCGTTGGGGACCCCCAAGACAGCAGGGGTCATGAGGCCATATTGCCCACATGTGGGCCAAGTAGCCATTTCTCATTGTTGTCCTCTCGCTTAGCGTTGGGGACACCCAAGACAACAGGGGTCATGTAGCCACTTTGCCCACATGTGGGCCAAGTGGCCATTTCTCATTGTAGTCCCCGCGCTGAGCTTTGGGGACCCCCAAAACAGCAGGGTGATGTAGCCGCCTGCCCACCTGTTAGCCAAGTAGCCATTTCTCATTGTTGTCCCCTCGCTTTGTTGGGGACCCCCAAGACGGCAAGGGTGATTTACCATCTTTGCCCACATGTGGGCCAAGTCACTATTTTTCAAACGGCAAGGATGATGTAGCCACCCGCGCACATGTCCCCAACTCTAATACCGGGGACAAGAATGAGAAATTGCTACGTGGTCCACATGTTGGCGGGTGGTTAAATCACCCCTGCCATCCTAGGGCTCCCCAACGCAGAGCGCTGCGACAAAAATCAGAAATGGCTAGTTGGACCACATGTGGGCAGGCCCCTACATCACCTCTGCCGTCTTGGGGGTCCCCAAAGCTAAGCGCGCGGACGACAATGAGAAATGGCTACTTGGCCCACATGTGGGCAACGAGGCTACATCACCCTTGCCGTGTTGGGCGTCCGCAACGCTAAGCACGGGGACAACAATGAGAAATGGCTACTTGGCCCACATGTGGGCAACGAGGCTACATCACCCTTGCCGTCTTGGGGGTCCCCAAAGCTAAGCGAGAGAACAACAATGAGAAATGGTTACTTCGCCCACATGTGGCCAGCTGGCTACATCACCCCTACCGTCTTGGGGGTCCCCGGCGCAAAGTGCGGGGACAACAATAAGAAATGGCTACGTGGCCCACATGTCGGCAAATTGGCTACATCACCCCGGCCGTCTTGGGGGTCGCCCGGGCTCAGCGCGGGAACAGCGATGAGACATGCTGGCTAGGCCCACACCCAAGACAACACCGGTGATGTAGCCACCCGCCAACATATGGCCCAAGTAGCCATTTCTCATGGTTGTCCCTGCGCTTAGCTTTGGGGACCTCCAAGACGGTAGAGGTGATGTAGCCACCCGCCCAAATGTGGGCCAAGTAGCCATTTCTCGTGGGGGAACCCCAAGATTGCATGGGTGATGTAATCACCTACCCAAATGTGGGCCAACTAGCCATTTCTCATTGTTGTCCACGCGCTTTGCGTTGGGGTCCCCCAAGACAACAAGGGTCATGTAACCACCTTGCCCACATGTGGGCCAAGTCGCCGTTTCTCTTTGTTGTCCCCGCGCTTCGCGTTGTGGACCCCCAAGACGGCAGAGGTGATGTAGCCACCTCCCCAAATGTGGGCCAGGTAGCCATTTCTCTCTGTTGTCCCCTCGCTCAGCGCTGGGGACCCCCAAGACGGCAGGGGTGATGTAGCCTCTTTCCCTACATGTAGGCCAACTAGTCATTTCTGATTTTTCTCCCGGCGCTCGGGACACCCAAAACGGCAGGGGTGATTTAGCCACTTGCACACATGTGGGCCAAGTAGCCATTTCTCTTTGTTGTCCCCTCGCTTTGAGGTACCGACCCCCAAGACGGCAGGGGTGATGTAGCCTCGTTGCCCACATTTGGGCCAAGTCGCCATTTCTTAGTGTTGTCCCCGCGCTTAGCGCCTGGGACCCCCAAGACGGCGGGGGTATATAGCCACCGGCCGAAATCTGGGCCAAGTAGCCGTCTCTCATTGTTGTCCGCGCGGGACCCCCAAGACAACAGGGGTGATGTAGCCTGTTTGCCCATATGTGGGCCAAGTGGCCATTCCTCATTTTTGTCCCCGTGCTTAGCTTTGGGGATGCCCAAGACGGCAGAGGTGATGTAGCCACCTGCCCACATGTGGGCCACGTAGCCATTTCTCATTGTTGTCCCCTCGCTTTGAGATTCCGACCCTCAAGACAACAGGGGTGATGTAGCCTGTGTGCCCATATGTGGGCCAAGTGGCCATTTCTCTTTGTTGTCCCCTCGCCCAAGACGGCAGGGGTGATTTAGCCACCTGCACACACGTGGACCACGTAGCCATTTGTCATTGTTGTCCCCTCGCTTTGCGGTGCCGACCCCCAAGACGGCAGGGGTGATGTAGCCTGGTTGCCCACATGTGGGGCAAGTCGCCATTTCTCATTGTTGTCCCCGCGGTTAGCGCTGGGGACCCCTAGGAGGGCACGGGTGATGTAGCCACCTGCCCAAATGTGGGCCGCGTAGCCATGTCTCATTGTTGTCCCCGATATTAGAGTCGGGGACACCCAACCGGCCGGGGTGATGTAGCCACCTGCGCAAATGTGGGCCAAGTAGCCATTTCTCTTTGTCCTCCCCTGCCTTAGTGTTGGGGACCCCCAAGACGGCCGGGGTGATGTAGCCACCTGCCCAAATGTGGGCCAAGTCGCCACTTCTCTTTGTTTTCCGCGCGCTAAGCTTTGGCGACCCCCACGACGGCATAGGTTATGTAGCCACGTGCCCAAATGTGGGCCAAGTCGCCATTTCTATTTGTTGTCCACTCGCTTCGCATTGGCGATCCCCAAGACGGCAGGAGTTATGTAGCCCCTTTCCCTACATGTAGGCCAACTAGTCATTTCAGATTTTTGTCCCGGCCAGGGCCGTCCTTAAGGACCGAGATTTTTTTTTTGTTAAGGACAGCCGTTAAGGACAGCCCCTAGAGGCCTTTTTGCCCTGGCCGAACGTGGGCCATGTGTACCCCCCCGGCCCTCTTTTGGGCACCACTTCTGATTTTGCCCCCCGCTTTGCTGCGGTGGGGCTCCCCGATACGGCAGGGGTGAGGTAGCCATTTCGCCCACTTGTGGGCCACTTCTGATTTTGCCCCCCGCTCTGAAGCGGTGGGGCTCCCCGATACGGCAATGGTGAGGTAGCCATTTCGCCCACTTGTGGGCCACTTCTGATTTTGCCCCCCGCTCTGAAGCGGTGGGGATCCCCGATACGGCAGGGGTGAGGTAGCCAATTTGCCCACTTGTGGGCCACTTCTGATTTTGCCCCCCGCTCTGAAGCGGTGGGGCTCCCCGATACGGCAGGGGTGAGGTAGCCATTTCGCCCAATCGTGGGCCACTTCTGATTTTGCCCCCCGCTCTGAAGCGGT
Source organism: Eutreptiella sp. 'Long Island Sound 2002' (assembly GCA_964036045.1). Lineage (NCBI taxonomy): Eukaryota > Euglenozoa > Euglenophyceae > Eutreptiales > Eutreptiaceae > Eutreptiella > Eutreptiella sp. 'Long Island Sound 2002'. Next base: position 27,251,743 of record OZ038391.1, on the reverse strand, counting down.
GGGGATCCCCGATACGGCAGGGGTGAGGTAGCCATTTCGCCAAGTTGTGGGCCACTTCTGATTTTGCCCCCCGCTCTGCAGCCGTGGGCTCCCCGATACGGCAGGGGTGAGGTAGCCATTTCGCCCACTTGTGGGCCACTTCTGATTTTGCCCCCCGCTCTGAAGCGGTGGGGCTCCCCGATACGGCAGGGGTGAGGTAGCCATTTCGCCCAATCGTGGGCCACTTCTGATTTTGCCCCCCGCTCTGAAGCGGTGGGGATCCCCGATACGGCAGGGGTGAGGTAGCCATTTCGCCCACTTGTGGGCCACTTCTGATTTTGCCCCCCGCTCTGCAGCGGTGGGCTCCCCGATACGGCAGGGGTGAGGTAGCCATTTCGCCCACTTGTGGGCCACTTCTGATTTTGCCCCCCGCTCTGCAGCGGTGGGGATCCCCGATATTGCAGGGGTGAGGTAGCCATTTCGCTCACTTGTGGACCGCTTCTGATTTTGCCCCCCGCTCTGTAGCGGTGGGGATCCCTGATACGGCAGGGGTGAGGTAGCCATTTCGCCCACTTGTGGGCCACTTCTGATTTTCCCCCCCACTCTGAAGCGGTGGGGATCCCCGATACGGCAGGGGTGAGGTAGCCACCTTGCCCACTTGTGGACCACTTCTGATTTTGCCCCCCGCTCTGCAGCGGTGGGGCTCCCCGATACGGCAAGGGAGAGGTAGCCATTTCGCCCACTTGTGGGCCACTTCTGATTTTGCCCCCCGCTTTGAAGCGGTGGGGATCCCCGATACGGCAGGGGTGAGGTAGCCATTTCGCCCACTTGTGGGCCACTTCTGATTTTGCCCCCCGCTTTGAAGCGGTGGGGATCCCCGATACGGCAGGGGTGAGGTAGCCATTTCGCCCACTTGTGGGCCACTTCTGATTTTGCCCTGCCGCTCTGAAGCGGTGGTCCTCCCCGATACGGCAGGGGTGAGGTAGCCATTTCGCCCACTTGTGGGCCACTTCTGATTTTGCCCCCCGCTTTGAAGCGGTGGGGCTCCCCGATACGGCAGGGGTGAGGTAGCCATTTCGCCCACTTGTGGGCCACTTCTGATTTTGCCCCCCGCTCTGAAGCGGTGGGGATCCCCGATACGGCAGGGGTGAGGTAGCCAATTTGCCCACTTGTGGGCAACTTCTGATTTTGCCCCCCGCTCTGCAGCGGTGGGGATCCCCGATACGGCAGGGGTGAGGTAGCCATTTCGCCCACTTGTGGGCCACTTCTGATTTTGCCCCCCGCTCTGAAGCGGTGGGGATCCCCGATACGGCAGGGGTGAGGTAGCCATTTCGCCCACTTGTGGGCCACTTCTGATTTTGCCCCCCGCTTTGCAGCGGTGGGGATCCCCGATACGGCAGGGGTGAGGTAGCCATTTCGCCCACTTGTGGGCCACTTCTGATTTTGCCCCCCGCTTTGAAGCGGTGGGGATCTCCGATATGGCATGGGTGAGGTAGCCATTTCGCCCACTTGTGGGCCACTTCTGATTTTGCCCCCCGCTCTGAAGCGATGGGGCTCCCCGATACGGCGTGGGTGAGGTAGCCAATTTGCCCACTTGTGGGCCACTTCTGATTTTGCCCCCCGCTTTGAAGCGGTGGTGATCCCCGATATGGCAGGGGTGAGGTAGCCATTTCGCCCACTTGTGGGCCACTTCCGATTTTGCCCCCCGCTCTGCAGCGGTGGGGATCCCCGATACGGCAGGGGTGAGGTAGCCAATTTGCCCACTTGTGGGCAACTTCTGATTTTGCCCCCCGCTCTGCAGCGGTGGGGATCCCCGATACGGCAGGGGTGAGGTAGCCATTTCGCCCACTTGTGGGCCACTTCTGATTTTGCCCCCCGCTCTGAAGCGGTGGGGATCCCCGATACGGCAGGGGTGAGGTAGCCATTTCGCCCACTTGTGGGCCACTTCTGATTTTGCCCCCCGCTCTGAAGCGGTGGGCCTCCCCGATACGGCAGGGGTGAGGTAGCCATTTCGCCCACTTGTGGGCCACGTCTGATTTTGCCCCCCCACTTTGAAGCGGTGGGGCTCCCCGATACGGCAGGGGTGAGGTAGCCATTTCGCCCACTTGTGGGCCACTTCTGATCTTGCCCCTCGCTCTGAAGCGGTGGAGATCCCCGGTACGGCAGGGGTGAGGTAGCCAATTTGCCCACTTGTGGGCCACTTCTGATTTTGCCCCCCGCTTTGCAGCGGTGGGGATCCCCGATACGGCAGGGGTGAGGTAGCCATTTCGCCCACTTGTGGGCCACTTCTGATTTTGCCCCCCGCTTTGAAGCGGTGGGGATCTCCGATACGGCATGGGTGAGGTAGCCATTTCGCCCACTTGTGGGCCACTTCTGATTTTGCCCCCCGCTCTGAAGCGGTGGGGCTCCCCGATACGGCGTGGGTGAGGTAGCCAATTTGCCCACTTGTGGGCCACTTCTGATTTTGCCCCCCGCTTTGAAGCGGTGGTGATCCCCGATACGGCAGGGGTGAGGTAGCCATTTCGCCCACTTGTGGGCCACTTCCGATTTTGCCCCCCGCTCTGTAACGGTGGGCTCCCCGATACGGCAGGGGTGAGGTAGCCATTTCGCCCAGTTGTGGGCCACTTCTGATTTTGCTCCCCGCTCTGAAGCGGTGGGCCTCCCCGATACGGCAGGGGTGAGGTAGCCATTTCGCCCACTTGTGGGCCACTTCTGATTTTGCCCCCCGCTCTGAAGCGGTGGGGATCCCCGATACGGCAGGGGTGAGGTAGCCAATTTGCCCACTTGTGGGCCACTTCTGATTTTGCCCCCCGCTCTGCAGCGGTGGGGCTCCCCGATACGGCAGGGGTGAGGTAGCCATTTCGCCCAATTGTGGGCCACTTCTGATTTTGCCCCCCGCTCTGCAGCGGTGGGGATCCCCGATACGGCAGGGGTGAGGTAGCCATTTCGCCCACTTGTGGGCCACTTCTGATTTTGCCCCCCGCTTTGAAGCGGTGGGGATCCCCGATACGGCAGGGGTGAGGTAGCCATTTCGCCAAGTTGTGGGCCACTTCTGATTTTGCTCCCCGCTCTGAAGCGGTGGGCCTCCCCGATACGGCAGGGGTGAGGTAGCCATTTCGCCCACTTGTGGGCCACTTCTGATTTTGCCCCCCGCTCTGAAGCGGTGGGGATCCCCGATACGGCAGGGGTGAGGTAGCCAATTTGCCCACTTGTGGGCCACTTCTGATTTTTCCCCCCGCTCTGCAGCGGTGGGGCTCCCCGATATGGCAGGGGTGAGGTAGCCATTTCGCCCACTTGTGGGCCACTTCTGATTTTGCCCCCCGCTCTGCAGCGGTGGGGATCCCCGATACGGCAGGGGTGAGGTAGCCATTTCGCCCACTTGTGGGCCACTTCTGATTTTGCCCCCCGCTCTGCAGCGGTGGGGATCCCCGATACGGCAGGGGTGAGGTAGCCAATTTGCCCACTTGTGGGCAACTTCTGATTTTGCCCCCTGCTTTGAAGCGGTGGGGCTCCCCGATACGGCAGGGGTGAGGTAGCCATTTCGCCCACTTGTGGGCCACTTCTGATTTTGCCCCCCGCTTTGAAGCGGTGGGGCTCCCCGATACGGCAGGGGTGAGGTAGCCATTTCGCCCACTTGTGGGCCACTTCTGATTTTGCCCCCCGCTCTGAAGCGGTTGGCCTCCCCGATACGGCAGGGGTGAGGTAGCCATTTCGCCCACTTGTGGGCCACTTCTGATTTTGCCCCCCGCTTTGAAGCGGTGGGGCTCCCCGATACGGCAGGGGTGAGGTAGCCATTTCGCCCACTTGTGGGCCACTTCTGATCTTGCCCCTCGCTCTGAAGCGGTGGAGATCCCCGGTACGGCAGGGGTGAGGTAGCCAATTTGCCCACTTGTGGGCCACTTCTGATTTTGCCCCCCGCTTTGCAGCGGTGGGGATCCCCGATACGGCAGGGGTGAGGTAGCCATTTCGCCCACTTGTGGGCCACTTCTGATTTTGCCCCCCGCTTTGAAGCGGTGGGGATCTCCGATATGGCATGGGTGAGGTAGCCATTTCGCCCACTTGTGGGCCACTTCTGATTTTGCCCCCCGCTTTGCAGCGGTGGGGCTCCCCGATACGGCGTGGGTGAGGTAGCCAATTTGCCCACTTGTGGGCCACTTCTGATTTTGCCCCCCGCTTTGAAGCGGTGGTGATCCCCGATACGGCAGGGGTGAGGTAGCCATTTCGCCCACTTGTCGGCCACTTCCGATTTTGCCCCCCGCTCTGCAGCGGTGGGGATCCCCGATACGGCAGGGGTGAGGTAGCCAATTTGCCCACTTGTGGGCAACTTCTGATTTTGCCCCCCGCTCTGCAGCGGTGGGGATCCCCGATACGGCAGGGGTGAGGTAGCCATTTCGCCCACTTGTGGGCCACTTCTGATTTTGCCCCCCGCTCTGAAGCGGTGGGGATCCCCGATACGGCAGGGGTGAGGTAGCCATTTCGCCCACTTGTGGGCCACTTCTGATTTTGCCCCCCGCTCTGAAGCGGTGGGGCTCCCCGATACGGCAGGGGTGAGGTAGCCATTTCGCCCACTTGTGGGCCACTTCTGATCTTGCCCCTCGCTCTGAAGCGGTGGGGATCCCCGATACGGCAGGGGTGAGGTAGCCATTTCGCCCACTTGTGGGCCACTTCTGATTTTGCCCCCCGCTTTGAAGCGGTGGGGATCTCCGATATGGCATGGGTGAGGTAGCCATTTCGCCCACTTGTGGGCCACTTCTGATTTTGCCCCCCGCTCTGAAGCGGTGGGGCTCCCCGATACGGCGTGGGTGAGGTAGCCAATTTGCCCACTTGTGGGCCACTTCTGATTTTGCCCCCCGCTTTGAAGCGGTGGTGATCCCCGATACGGCAGGGGTGAGGTAGCCATTTCGCCCACTTGTGGGCCACTTCCGATTTTGCCCCCCGCTCTGCAGCGGTGGGGATCCCCGATACGGCAGGGGTGAGGTAGCCAATTTGCCCACTTGTGGGCAACTTCTGATTTTGCCCCCCGCTCTGCAGCGGTGGGGATCCCCGATACGGCAGGGGTGAGGTAGCCATTTCGCCCACTTGTGGGCCACTTCTTTTTTTTTTTTTATAAACACAAGGCCAAAGTCCAAGAGTCCACGTCCAAACTCAGGAAGGGTGAGCCCATCATACAGAAGTGACCCCATCCCATTGGGTCAGGGTCAGGCATGTGGGACGCGGACAGGGAAGAGGAAAATGGGCACAAGCAGATTTTTACGTAAAAGAATACATGGATGGCGACATGCGAGCAAACGCCCCTTCTCAGGGCCCCGGGGGACCAAGAATTATGCGGGGGTGCCAGGCATGTGGGCTACAGCCTGAGGAGAAGCCCTGGGAGAGAGGACAGTGCAAAAGACACGCACTGTCTGGGCAAGGTATGCTGGGGGGGGGGGGGGGAGCGCTGATGGCGTATGTCGCGTGGACTGTATGGGGCTGCGGGTGGGGACAGTGCAGAAAACTGATTTAACGTGGGTAGCTGTGACACTATTGGGCTGGGGGGGGGGGGGGGGGGGGCTGGGTGTGCGCCACCGCCACAGGGCTCCGGTAGGCCCCAGCGTCAGACACGGGGGAGTCACAGCCACAGGCTAGGTCCATTCAAAAGCGCAACCAGGGGGTACATCTGTCATGTGTCATCCATCGGCGGCGTGCAGAACGAAGGCAGCGTGAGCATCACTGTGATGACAAAGCATGTACAGTCGCGGCGGAAACTGAGTAAAGTACAGCGCCCTGGCGGCATGAGCACCACTTAGTTTAAGAGAGGGCAGCCAATTCAGCTTCAGGTGGTTGCCTGTGAAGAGAGGGGGGAAGGGGGGCAGGGGGGCAAGGAGGACCATTACAGGGTAGTGACACCGTGCGGTTTGAGCACACACGCATGCAGGGGGCGAGAGGGGGTCAGCATAGGCTCAGGGGCTGGGACCAATCAGCGGGGCTGAAGGGATTGGGCCGTGCCTGGGGCTTGGTGGGGACCGAATCGGCCAGAACCGCGGTGACATTATCCAGCACATGCTGCTGGAAGTGCCTGACGGTCTTCCGCGCCTCGCGCAGTCCCCCAAGTCTGGTTTTAAGGAAGCGGTACAGGGACTGAGGGATGGCCAGTCTGCCAACGATGCGAAGGTCTTTGCGCTGGGCGGACCGGCGCCACGTCAGGACCTCTGATCTTACCGTCCAAGAGGAGAGCCAAGCAGCAACCAGTGGGTGGGTCTGTGTGCAGAAGGCCAGTGTGCCGTGTAGGCTCTGGTTGTGGAAGCGGTGGCAGTGGGGGCAAGGGTGCTTGACGGGTGCGTCGGCCCAGAAGGTGGCATAGTGCGCGTACCCCAGGCGGGACTGCAGGCCAAAGAGCCACTTGTGCCATGCCAGCCTCCGGAAACGCAGGGGCCGCCAGGACAAGGGGTGGAAGCCCTCGTGGGCGTGTGTGGGGGACAGACCATGGGTCCACACTTTATGGGGGGGCGCCATGCGTTCACCGTGTCGGACCACATCCCAGGGGGTCACCCTTGTCTGTGGGGGGGGCAGGGGGAGGGCCGTACCGACTTTGGCATACTTGTCCGACATTTCATTGTGGACTTCCCCAGTGTGCCCTTCAACCCACTCCAGACCTTGGCATTTAGCCAGGATGGAAGTGCGCACTTCCTGCACCCAAAATGCCTGCCTGACTGGCCGGCGCGCGCTCTGCGCAGATGCAATGGCGCCCTGGCAATCCAGTCGGATGGTGTCCCCTACTTCCGAAAAATGGGAGCCCAGGAGCATTCCTACTAACTCCGCTTTATAGGAATTTGGGTCACCAGGCACTCTGCACACGGCAATGCGGCCATCTTTCAGCACAGCGGACGCCCCAGATGAGGGCGGTTGACCCATCTTGCTGCCATCCGTGTAGGTGGCTGGCGGCTGGCATTGCGGGGGTAAAAGGTACACTGTAAGCCCGGCTACGTGGGCCACCTCGACGGCGTCGCGCTGTAGTTGTTGAGCTGCCCACGTAGTGTGTACGGGTGGCTGGCGAGGGTCGGGGTCAGGGTTGAGAAGGGAGACAGCGGTGATGAAGGCATGGTATGGGGAGACAGTGGTGTGGGGGGACGTGGAGAGTGTATGTAGTCGCTGATTGCGGTGCAGCGAGTCCAGTACCCTAGTGGGGTGCAGGATTGGAAAGTATCCGAGGCCAAGGCCACGACTACGATGCGTGTAGAGTGTTTTCTTGGCGACGAGGGACGGAAGACCCATGACGCCGAAGATAAACTTTTCCAGCAGGGAAGTGATGGACATTAGCTGCGAGGCGCGGAGTGGGATGCACTCTGTGCGATAGAGGAGCCTCGGTAACACCATAGTGTTGACTAAGAGGACCCGGTCAATCACTTGAATGGGTTGGGAGTGCAGCTCATTTAACTGGGCTTTCAGCTCTTGCAGCACAACCTCAACGCAGGCGTCAGGGCAGAGGCAGGGGGAGAGAGGGTGGCCCAAATGCATGAGGTAGGGGGCACGTGCAAAGGTGTGCAGTACCTGTACACTCCACTCTGGCGGGTACGGCGCAGAGACGGTGTACCATGGCGACGGACTGGCAGCCTGAACGGGGGAGGGTGGGTGCAAATACTTGGGGAGGGTGGGCAGGACAGGGGGCAGGTGTTGCATGTGAAGAGATTCGCTTTTGGTGACGTTCACCTGGCAAGCAATCAGACTGAGGGCGGTCTGTACGACCTCGGCAACGTGCTGGCTCTGGCCATACGGCGCGGGGGAGCATATGTCGTCGACATAAGCCGAGAAAGGGATGCCGTGTTGGTCTAACACTCGCAGGGGGATTTCAAAAACAACGACAAACAAAAAACAGGAAAGGGGGCAGCCCTGCTTGACGCCATGTGTCGTCCTAAACACTGTCTCCTCCGCTCCTCGTAAGAATGTGGACCCTTGCTCCATTACCAGGGAGATTATTTGCAGTAATTTGGAGGGGGTCCCCATTCGGTCGAGTACACCTAGGATAAGAGCTTTGGGTGGACTGTCAAAAGCGTGATAGACGTCGAAAGCGAGTAGGGCTTCCTTGTCCCGTATGGAGTCGATGGCATCCAGAAAAATTTGTGTGGCATGTGCTGTGGACGTGCCCTGTCTGCCGCCGAATTGGTTGGGGTGCAGGTGGGGGGACACTAAGGGGTAGAGCTTGGAGTAAACCCAGCGCATAAAAAGGCGGTAGATAGAATTGCTCATGGCAATTGGTCTCCACCGATCAGGGTCTTGCCACTGGCCCTTTCCTTTAAACAAACAAAATGTCTCTGAGACCAGCCAGGGCTGTGGTAAAAAGCCTTCAGAGTAACAAAGGGAGATACAGCTGTGAACTAACTTGAAGACGGGGTCGGGGAGAATGTGCAGTAGGTACGGCGGGACTCCGTCCGGTCCGGGAGATTTTTTCCTAGACGCACGGGCAAGGGCACGCAGTTCACTGCAGGTGGGGGGGGGGGGTCGCACAGTCGTGCTCTTTGGGGTATGAGGTCTAAAGCGTGAGAGGACCACGGCGTGTTCCGTTGCAATATGCGTTGTATTTTCTTGGTGGGGGTGGGGAGTGTAGACTGGGCGGGGGGGGGTGAGGAGGGTATGCTTGATGCGGCGGTAGAAGGTCTTGGACCTTCGCTTGGCTTGTTTGGCCAGTTGGCGTACTACAGATGACCAATCACTGACATCGTCAGAGGCTGGCGGGGAAGGTGGCCTCTGCGAGTTAACCCGGCGCATGGCAGTGAGCATGTGTGAGCACAGTTGTTGGTATGTGTGTGCAGTATCACTGGCAACGGTGGGGAGAGGCAATGCAGCTGTGGCTGCAGAAATGTCACGGCGGAACCGCGATACATCCCTACGGTTCCACTGGGCGCAGCGCGCCTCAGGGATATGGGGCTGCGCCCAGGGTATAGTGTGGATTAGTATGGGGTTGTGGTCCTGAATGCCTGTGACCGAGGAAAAGTCTACTACCTGGGCACCAGAGGTCTGAAAGAGTGCACCGAACAGCCTCGTGCCGTATGCGCGGTCAAGGTAGCTGCGCGTGCCCGCATAGCGACGCACCCTGGTGTATGGGGTGCACGTCTGGTGTGGGATCAAGAGGTCAGAGAGCGAGCCGGCCCGTTCTTTGGCAATCAGCCACGGCCACAGGGGTGCACGGAGGGCTGTGGTATGGCCGGTATGTGTCACAGCATTGTAATCACCTAAGATAATAGCGCACTCGCGGGCAAGGCGATCTAGATGTCTCTCACAGGATGACCGCTCTCTAGACGTGTGGGGACCGTAAAAGGACGCTACAGTGACAGGGGGCATCGACGGGTCGTTGTGTAGTTGCAGGGAGGTGGTGACGAGCCTCCCGTCAATGATGGTCTTCATAGTGGGCCTGTGTGGTGCGATGGAAGTATGTACAAGCAAGGCTACTCCGGCCTTTCTGGAGGGAGAGCTGTGTAGCAGGTGATATCCCCAGTACATAGCCACTCTCTCGTGGTCCCGCAGGGAGGACGAGGCACTGGGCCGGAATTCCTGCAAGGATAATGTGTGGGGGAGGGGGTGAAAACCGGCAAGTAAATGACATAGGCGGTTCGGTGTGATTTCGACACCGCCGACATTGAGGGCGCCAAATGTGAGTGTGGGGTGTGTAAGCGTGCGCGTGAGGTGTGTGGTGGTTGGGGGTGGGCTCATACTTGTGGGTGCATCAGAACCAGGGTTGACTGAGTCGTCCCGGATGTGGCGCGTCGAGCCGACCGGCCGGGCAGGCCCTGTGGGCGAGCAGTGTTTTATAGTGGCACACACCAGTGTGAGGGTGGTCAAGCGGGACAAAAGATAAACGACGGTGGCGAGCATGCGCAAGATGCATAGCACAGCCAAGGAGGTCACCGTGGGACAAGCCAAATTACAACCTTGCAGGTGAGTTGGCTCCCGGTTATTTCCTATAGCTCCATGTGGTGGCAACTGCAGACGAAGTGCAGCGGTGGGGTTGGGGGCAGTGGGGTGGGGCTGGGTATGTGGGGGCAGCACTGTGTGACGCACCGGCGGGCGTTTTCCGTGGCATGCGCGAGGTGTGACACCGAGGATGGTGCACATAGCAAGGGCCGACAACGCGGAAACTGCGACGGAGCAGATGACCTGTTGTGCTACTCGGAGATTGTGGTGGGCGCTGATGACCACTGCAGCGAGGTGGCACCAATAAAAACACATTTGGGAACCTGCATACCATTGTTTGAGGATCGACCCCAGCTCTGCATAGGAGGATGCAGTCCACCTGGCATCATGTACGAGTGTCTGCAGAGGTACAGGAAGACGTCGGAGGGCAGTGGGGGTGAAGCAAGCAAGGGCAGCGTTCACCTCAGGGGAGTTTTGCGTTTCAGTGAGGGGGAAAAGTACGAGGGGAGGCATCGTCATCAGCTGGCGGCATGGCACTAACATCGTCGATGGTTCTCTTGCTCTGACCAGTCATACGGTCGTCCTCCTCCTGTTCAGCGGCTGGAGGGGAAACCGACAGGGGGGGTGAGACAGGTAGTGCACCAGATGGGGGAGGGAGGCCCACATTAATGTCCGGAAGGGAGAAGGAGGGCAGAGCATTAGGTACCGCCGCGAGATTGGACTCATTCAGTGCTGCCGTGGGCAAGCTACTTAGGTCAAGACGCTGCAACCTTTCCTCAAGTGAGAGTGCTGTGTCGGTGGCAAGGGACCCTGATGTGAGGAAAACCGGTCCTGGCAGTGTGGAGCCGTAGGCTGCAGTCGCGGACTGCGGCGCCTGGAAACTTACCAAAAGCAATCCAGCTTGTTGGAACAGCTGGTGCGAGGTGACTGGCCCAAACACGGACACTGCATGCAGCACATCGGCAACACTGAAGGAGGGTGAAAAGCGCACCAAGACATGAGGGGGTTGCACCGTGCGTACCACATCCTTAGCACGTAGGCGTTGGTGGGTAGTCGCAGAGATGACCAGGATATCACCAAGGTTTTCGATCTCTTGGATCGCTGGTTGCAGGAGTATTTCGTCCTTCACCATGCAAAAAACATCGTATCTGTTTAAAAAGGTGATGAACTCGAATTTCTCCCACAAATGAGGATTCATGTCTATGGCATCGCGGATTTCATTGGCAGGCATTTTTTTCTTCCGCTGCGCACCGGGTTTGAATGCTGGCTGGTGGGTAACTATGATACTACAACTCTTGATGGAGGAGTGTAGTAGGGCAAAAGAAACCCCCATATCTGCTAAGGCCTCTTCCTCCTCGTAGAACCTAGCCATGATATCCATAGGGACATGGAAATCAAAAACTTTGTACCCATCGGGAGCCGAACTAACGGTCACCGGCCAGTAGTTTTTGGTAATGCGCGGTACTGTAATGTTGCGCAAGACGGTGGAACCGTCGTCCGGTGATAAACCGTTGATGAGCAACATCAAGGGTAGTGTACCGCTGATGTGCCAACGGGTCTCCGTACCATCAATGTCCCGCACAATGTCTTGGGGCACATCCAAGCGGATTTGGAAGTTGGTCGAGGTGGGTGTGAAAAGCGGCCGGGTGTGCCCATCGACGGAAACGGCAGGTTCTTGTGCTCGGGGGTAATATTCTACCACCTTGGGAACGTGGTCCTTAGCCAGAGGTTTTGAAGTCAATTGAAAAATGATCAATGGGTTGTCGTTTGGAGTGGGGAGATCCTCAATCAGTCGAGTGACCGCAGCGCGTTGGGCGAGGTGGATGACGGGGCATACAACGGACAAATTTAGGTACGGCAGGGAGGGGATAAGATCTATCCGGCGATCCAAAATGGTCGCAAGTTCAGAGTCCGCAACGTTTGTGCGGGATGGGTAGGCAAGCCAAAACATTGTTTGTTTGTTTTGCTTTTTCGATTCGCGCAAAACGTTGACTAATTGTTTCACGATGGTCTTATGTGAAAGAAAGGGACCATCATCCTGAAAGGGGGCGAAGGCGGAAAGCATGAGGAACGAAACTGTGCCGATTAGTTTGGCCCAATCAAAGCCCGGCATGTCCGCGACGGAAAACGATCGGCAGGGGTGAGGTAGCCAATTTGCCCACTTGTGGGCCACTTCTGATTTTGCCCCCCGCTCTGAAGCGGTGGGGATCCCCGATACGGCAGGGGTGAGGTAGCCATTTCGCCCACTTGTGGGCCACTTCTGATTTTGCCCCCCGCTCTGAAGCGGTGGGCCTCCCCGATACGGCAGGGGTGAGGTAGCCATTTCGCCCACTTGTGGGCCACTTCTGATTTTGCCCCCCGCTTTGAATCTTAGCTCAGCCGTGCCTGAGCTTTGGTTTTGCTCGTCGGGTGGTGTGTGTGTGCGCATGCGTGTGTGCAGTGAGCCTCTGTACTTGTAGAGCATTTTTGCTTGTTGCCAGCAGACCATAGGTGGTCACACGTAGAGCCTGCTCCGTGACACTTTGGAACGACCCGGTCTGTGAATATGTCAGTTGACGATTTTGCCGTCTTCGCGAAGGGAACAATTTGTTCCCAGTTCATTGATAGCGTTCCCATGCTGGAGATAGCCAGGGCTGCCTCGCAGGTGGAGATGAAGCTGTCGGTGCTGCTGGAACGCAGGTCAGAGTGGGAGGCTAGTTTCGTCGCCAGGTACGGAATAGAGTTGGGGGAGGTGGGGCTGGTGAAGATGATCGCCTCGTTTTGCGTCATGGCCCAGTGCGACCTGGATGTGGCGTCGCTGGGCTTTGTCAAGGTGGAGGTACCGCCCCAGCAGCCGCAGACGGTGTCGCCAGAGCTTCAGGAGCTCAAGCAGTTGGTTCAGGGACAGGCCCTTGTGATGGAGGGCCTGCGCAAGCAGTTGGAGGCGGTCAGTGCCAAGGCCGAGGCGGAGTCCAAGAGGAAAATGGCGAAGGTCCCGCCGCTGTGTAAAGCGGAAATCGTGAAGGTGAGGGAGTTGGATTCTAAGCCCCAGTGGATCTTCGCCAGCCTTCTCGCGCTGTCCACCTTGTTGTGGCGCAGGGAGGTGCCCCAACACGAATACGTCTCCAAGTACAAGGACAAGGAAAAGTTCACGGACGCCATCCTGGACGAGCTGGCGCCGGTGGTGGACGCGGACTCCGCGGACACGGAAGTGTGGCAGCTGGAGTCCATGGATGATGACGAACTTACGCGCCTTCGGAGTTTTGTCCAGGCGGTCTGGACGTTCACGGTGACTAGCCTGTCGGCATACAGGGGTAAGAAGGGCTTGGACCCCGGACCGGTCGGCGAGGGGTCGGACGCGGCCGAGGATGCGTCCGATGTGCCTGTGCTGTCCGCTGGTTGTACGGGAGCGGCGGAGGAGGAGGTGGTGGGGCGGCGGCTGCAAGCCATGAAGGGTAAGTTCCGCGTTGAGGGGGGCCGCCGCCTGTACACCGCCAAGCCGGGTGCCGAGCCGATGGACGTCACCAATGCCCCGGTGACAGCGTGTCGGGCATGCAAGAACGCTGGGAGGGGAGTGAAACGGCATTGGTTTCACGAGTGCCCCGGCTTTGACTGATGGGGAAGCTGCCCCATCCGGCCCATCCCTCCCGAGCCCCGGGGGGCCTTGGTGGTTCTCGGACCGTCGGACTTCCGGGATGGCGAGGACGTGGTCTGGCGCCTGGTGTGGGCAGCGTGGAGACGGATATGGAAGGAGGATGAGATCGCCTCCGTGGACGCCCTGCAGGCATCCTCCTGGGCAAAAAGCACCATGGGTACGTATTGTACCCACTTCCGCAAGATGGCCCTCTGGGTGGGCTACACGCCCACATCTGAGCTTGAACGAGCGGCGTGCCGCTACATTTTCCAGTTATGGGGACTGGGGTACTCGGGAAGCTCCCTCAAGGTCGCAGTGTCGGCGTTCCGGGCGCTGGAGGACATGGGATGGCTGCCCGCGTTCGTCAGTCGCCGGGTCTGGCGCTGTGCCAAGTGGGCGCCCACGGAGCCGGCCCTACGGCCCTACGCAGGTTTGGACGACCTCCGCAACTTCGCGCTGGCTTGCACGGAGCGACCGCAGTGGACCGTCTATGGGATGGCAGTCCTGGCGTTCACCTGCCTTCTGCGGGTGGGTGAGGCCGCGCCCCTCCGTCGGGGGGGATCCCGGTGTCGGGGATTGGCGTTCCGCACGGTCAAGGTGGCGCCGCGCACCGTGCGCAGGCGACTCGGGAAGTATGCCCGAGAATGGCTGGGCTGGCTCGATGCCACGGGGGCCACGTCTGCTGTCGTCGGAGCGCAATTCTGTCCGCAGGGACCAGCTTTCATGCAGTCGGTCATGGCTGCCGCGTTGGGGGGCAGCGACAACCCCCACGCCAGGTGGCACGCATGGAGGCGAGGGGGCTCCGCGGCCCTGCGATGGTTGGGGCTGCCCATCAAGTGGCTGGCTTGGTGGGGGCGGTGGCTTTCGGAGACGGTGGCAGTCCACTACGCCGACGCGCCCGACGACTTCGTCGTCACGACCGAGGCTGTCCTCCCCTGGCCCCCTGACAACCATGCAGGAGAGTTCGTTTGGCGCGCCGTGTCCCTCCGGGACGTTTTCCCGAAGGAGCTCCTGGAGCTCTGTGCCCCTGATGCCGATGAGCCCCCACAATGGGGAGGTGACGGGGATGGGTCGGCAGGAGGTCGGGGTGGATCGTGCCCTGGGGAGTCCGCAAGTCCTGCCGCTGCGGGAGCTGCTGGGAGGGAGGACCGGGCTGGCGCACGTGACCCGGGGGCCCCTCCGGCCCTTACGGCTGTTGAGGGGTCCTCAGGACGCGGGCGCCGGCCGCGGGGAGACGGGGGGGGGGAAGTCATTGATGTGGATGCAGACCCCCCACCTGCCTCCGCAGCAGGCTCCTCCATCAGGCGGCTGCGCATCGCGGCCCGCAGGACGGGTGAGGTCGCGTCCGTCTTGGGCAAGCGGAAGGCCGCGGGCCCGGCCAGGATTGTGGGTGCGGCTGCCCGAACGGCAATTTCCCGTCGCGTCGGAGCTGGGTCAGTGGGTGCGGGAGCGCCTTCGGACCGGTGAGTGGGACGCCTGGTTGTGCTCCCTGCGGGCTTGTCTGCCCCGCGCACCGCCTGGTTTACTGGAGCGTCGCCTGTTGCAGTTTCTGGAGTGGGGCAGTGAGGCTGCCCGTGATCTCAGACAGCCGGAGTTTCTGCGAGTCTTGGCTGTGGCTTTGTCCTCATTTAGCCCTGAGGTTTGGGAGTCGCTCTTGCATGATTCGACGTCGCCCAAATTGCTTATGCAGCGTATCAGGGAGGAGGTATTGGCGCGGGGTTTGGGGCCGGTGGGGCGTGTGGATATCCCCCGCGAGGTCTGGGATAGTTGTGTGCCGGACGGCTTCGCAGAATTGGTAGGCAGGCAGTTTTCTGGGATAATTCCCCCGTCGGATGAGGCGGTGGTCATGATGAGGGCATTGCGGGACCAGGGTTTGCTTTTCCCCCTGCCGCCGGGGTCACCTGGGCCCAATGGGGGTGTTTTTGCGATACCCAAGACGGAGGAGAAGTGCAGTTTGATTGTCAATCTGGTGCCCCTTAATGAGGAGATGCGGTCTCGGCCGGAGAAGTTCTCCCTCCCCTCTGTGGAGGTGTTGGCCCTTTTGGCGCAGGTGGCACAGCAAGGGTCCTCCTTTTTCCTCCCCTCTTTTTATGCCCGAGCGCG
This sequence comes from Eutreptiella sp. 'Long Island Sound 2002', assembly GCA_964036045.1. NCBI lineage: Eukaryota > Euglenozoa > Euglenophyceae > Eutreptiales > Eutreptiaceae > Eutreptiella > Eutreptiella sp. 'Long Island Sound 2002'. The sequence goes on along the minus strand of OZ038391.1, from coordinate 27,236,163 downwards.
TTGCATGAGGCCGGTGTGGGATATTCTGTCCCTGCCGGGGGGGGGGGGGGGGAGAGCTGTGCATGTGCCACATCGACCTGAGTAATTGCTTTTGGTCACTACAGCTGCCGCGCGAGTTCTGGGGTGCCTTTCGCGTCTCGGATGGAGAGGGGGGGGTGTTGGCTTTCCGGTGCTTGCCCTTTGGGTGGAAGTACAGCCCCCTCCTGTGCCAGCGAGTGTTAGAGGGTCTGGTGGCCGGCGCGGGGCTGTTAGGGGTGCTGGTTTTAATTTACTTGGATGATGTCCTGGTTGTGGGGCGCGGCCGCGCGCGTGTGCGAGAGCAGACGGCAAGGGCGGCGGAGGCGTTGCGCCGTGCAGGTGCTGTAGTCAGCCCAAAGAGTACGTTGGAGCCTGTGCAGCGGCTGGTGTGGCTGGGGAAGGATATTGATTTGCAGGGGGGGGAGGTGCGGACTGCTGGCAACGCGTGGGAAGCTCTGTTTGCGCATTGGTTGAGGTTGTCTGTGGGACCCTGTAGGGTAAAACGGCTGCAGCAGTTCTTGGGGCGGGCACAGTGGATATGTCGCCCGGGTTCTGGGCACAGTCCGCACCTGTCTGGTGTGTGGGCTCATGTGCTCTGGGCGCCCCCCCGGCTGCCGTTTACCCCAGTGCGTTTGCTTAAGTCTATGTGCGTGGCGTGCGTGCTTGCCAGGAGGCAATGGTCAGTGGTGTCCCTCCCCAGGGTGGTGAAGCGATCGCCGTTGGTTGTTTACGTCGACGCGGCGCTGGACGCGGGTGAATACCGGCTGGGCCTGTTTTCGATGGATGTGGGTTCTCGATCGGTTGTGCCCGCGGAGCAACCGCCCAACCAGCAGTGTGCGGAGGCTGCCGCGCTGCTCTGGGGCTTGAAGCTCATCCTCAATGTAGGCGTTCGGGAGGCCCATTTGTTTGGGGATAATGCGGCGGCGCTAGTGCAGTTCCTTCGGTGTAAAGCCAAGGTGGGGCGTAAATTCCAGCAGTCCATTCTGAAGCGTTTCCGCTACCTGTGGGCGTCGTGCCCAGGCTTCACGGTATATATGCACTGGGTGCGTGGTTCACATAATCCCGCTGATCCTATCAGTAGGTTGAGTGACAACTTCAATGGAGATCTGGGTTTGGCGCGCGAGGTGGCGGCGCGCAGGGTTGGGGATCTCTGGGCCTTTCCCGATAGGCGCACGGTTTTTTTGTGGACCCTGGGGGTGCCTATGGGGCCCTTTGTTCTGCCGCATTCGTGGAGAGCGGGCCTGTGGTCCCCGGGGGGTGGTGAAGGGGGGGCGGAGTTCCACGAGGTTTTTTTGCAGTACCGCTTGGAGGAGTCAGTGGGTGCAATGACTTGATGTCGTGTAGTGCCGTCGCCTGCTTGTAGCACTCGTTTATCTTGGTGCATGTGATCATGACCCGGCGCCGCCGTAACCGCCATGCGCGCAGCGGCAAGCGGAGGCGGGGCAAGAGCCGCTCGCGCAAGCGCTCGGAGGAGGCCGCTCAGCGGCGCGCGGCGCGGCGCCGCGCCGCGCTGCGGGAGAAGTTGGGAGCCTTGGTGGGCCGCAGGGCCTGTCACCGGGTGCTCCTCCGGAATGGGGTGCGGCTGTACGTCGCGTATGGCGTGCCAGAAGATCCCGGGGAGAGGGACGACTTCCTGGGTGCCGCGGCCATGGACATCGCCAAGCGGGTTCGGGGGCAGGCGACGCGGCGCACCACCGCGGTTGGGGACCCCGGGGTGAAGCCAGGGGGCAGGCACACATGCGGGGGGATGTGGGATGTGGTGACGGGGTCGAGGGGAGGTCAGAGGGTGGTGGTGTCGCTGACGGACTGGAACGGGGGTCGTCGTACCCCCGTCCCGTATCTATGGGTGCAGGGGTCTTATCCCTTGGTGGTGAGAATAGCTGGCCACTTCAGGCCGTTGGTGTAGTCTGTTTTTTGGGTGGTCAGCCGGTCTCCGAGGGCCTCCCCGATACGGCAGGGGTGAGGTAGCCATTTCGCCCACTTGTGGGCCACTTCTGATTTTGCCCCCCGCTTTGAAGCGGTGGGGCTCCCCGATACGGCAGGGGTGAGGTAGCCATTTCGCCCACTTGTGGGCCACTTCTGATCTTGCCCCTCGCTCTGAAGCGGCGGAGATCCCCGGTACGGCAGGGGTGAGGTAGCCAATTTGCCCACTTGTGGGCCACTTCTGATTTTGCCCCCCGCTTTGCAGCGGTGGGGATCCCCGATACGGCAGGGGTGAGGTAGCCATTTCGCCCACTTGTGGGCCACTTCTGATTTTGCCCCCCGCTTTGAAGCGGTGGGGATCTCCGATATGGCATGGGTGAGGTAGCCAATTCGCCCACTTGTGGGCCACTTCTGATTTTGCCCCCCGCTTTGAAGCGGTGGTGATCCCCGATACGGCAGGGGTGAGGTAGCCATTTCGCCCACTTGTGGGCCACTTCCGATTTTGCCCCCCGCTCTGTAACGGTGGGCTCCCCGATACGGCAGGGGTGAGGTAGCCATTTCGCCCAGTTGTGGGCCACTTCTGATTTTGCTCCCCGCTCTGAAGCGGTGGGCCTCCCCGATACGGCAGGGGTGAGGTAGCCAATTTGCCCACTTGTGGGCCACTTCTGATTTTGCCCCCCGCTCTGAAGCGGTGGGGATCCCCGATACGGCAGGGGTGAGGTAGCCATTTCGCCCACTTGTGGGCCACTTCTGATTTTGCCCTCCGCTCTGCAGCGGTGGGGCTCCCCGATACGGCAGGGGTGAGGTAGCCATTTCGCCCAATTGTGGGCCACTTCTGATTTTGCCCCCCGCTCTGCAGCGGTGGGGATCCCCGATACGGCAGGGGTGAGGTAGCCATTTCGCCCACTTGTGGGCCACTTCTGATTTTGCCCCCCGCTTTGAAGCGGTGGGGATCCCCGATACGGCAGGGGTGAGGTAGCCAATTTGCCCACTTGTGGGCCACTTCTGATTTCCCCCCCCGCTTTGCAGCGGTGGGGCTCCCCGATACGGCAGGGGAGAGGTAGCCATTTCGCCCACTTGTGGGCCACTTCTGATTTTGCCCCCCGCTCTGCAGCGGTGGGGATCCCCGATACGGCAGGGGTGAGGTAGCCATTTCGCCCACTTGTGGGCCACTTCTGATTTTGCCCCCCGCTCTGCAGCGGTGGGGATCCCCGATACGGCAGGGGTGAGGTAGCCAATTTGCCCACTTGTGGGCAACTTCTGATTTTGCCCCCCGCTTTGAAGCGGTTGGCCTCCCCGATACGGCAGGGGTGAGGTAGCCATTTCGCCCACTTGTGGGCCACTTCTGATTTTGCCCCCCGCTTTGAAGCGGTGGGGCTCCCCGATACGGCAGGGCTGAGGTAGCCATTTCGCCCACTTGTGGGCCACTTCTGATCTTGCCCCTCGCTCTGAAGCGGTGGAGATCCCCGGTACGGCAGGGGTGAGGTAGCCAATTTGCCCACTTGTGGGCCACTTCTGATTTTGCCCCCCGCTTTGCAGCGGTGGGGATCCCCGATACGGCAGGGGTGAGGTAGCCATTTCGCCCACTTGTGGGCCACTTCTGATTTTGCCCCCCGCTTTGAAGCGGTGGGGATCCCCGATACGGCAGGGGTGAGGTAGCCATTTCGCCCACTTGTGGGCCACTTCTGATTTTGCCCCCCGCTCTGAAGCGGTGGGGCTCCCCGATACGGCGTGGGTGAGGTAGCCAATTTGCCCACTTGTGGGCCACTTCTGATTTTGCCCCCCGCTTTGAAGCGGTGGTGATCCCCGATACGGCAGGGGTGAGGTAGCCATTTCGCCCACTTGTGGGCCACTTCTGATTTTGCCCCCCGCTCTGAAGCGGTGGGCCTCCCCGATACGGCAGGGGTGAGGTAGCCAATTTGCCCACTTGTGGGCAACTTCTGATTTTGCCCCCCGCTCTGCAGCGGTGGGGATCCCCGATACGGCAGGGGTGAGGTAGCCATTTCGCCCACTTGTGGGCCACTTCTGATTTTGCCCCCCGCTCTGAAGCGGTGGGGATCCCCGATACGGCAGGGGTGAGGCAGCCATTTCGCCCACTTGTGGGCCACTTCTGATTTTGCCCCCCGCTCTGAAGCGGTGGGCCTCCCCGATACTGCAGGGGTGAGGTAGCCATTTCGCCCACTTGTGGGCCACTTCTGATTTTGCCCCCCGCTTTGAAGCGGTGGGGCTCCCCGATACGGCAGGGGTGAGGTAGCCATTTCGCCCACTTGTGGGCCACTTCTGATCTTGCCCCTCGCTCTGAAGCGGTGGAGATCCCCGGTACGGCAGGGGTGAGGTAGCCAATTTGCCCACTTGTGGGCCACTTCTGATTTTGCCCCCCGCTTTGCAGCGGTGGGGATCCCCGATACGGCAGGGGTGAGGTAGCCATTTCGCCCACTTGTGGGCCACTTCTGATTTTGCCCCCCGCTTTGAAGCGGTGGGGATCTCCGATATGGCATGGGTGAGGTAGCCATTTCGCCCACTTGTGGGCCACTTCTGATTTTGCCCCCCGCTCTGAAGCGGTGGGGCTCCCCGATGCGGCGTGGGTGAGGTAGCCAATTTGCCCACTTGTGGGCCACTTCTGATTTTGCCCCCCGCTTTGAAGCGGTGGTGATCCCCGATACGGCAGGGGTGAGGTAGCCATTTCGCCCACTTGTGGGCCACTTCCGATTTTGCCCCCCGCTCTGTAACGGTGGGCTCCCCGATACGGCAGGGGTGAGGTAGCCATTTCGCCCAGTTGTGGGCCACTTCTGATTTTGCTCCCCGCTCTGAAGCGGTGGGCCTCCCCGATACGGCAGGGGTGAGGTAGCCATTTCGCCCACTTGTGGGCCACTTCTGATTTTGCCCCCCGCTCTGAAGCGGTGGGGATCCCCGATACGGCAGGGGTGAGGTAGCCAATTTGCCCACTTGTGGGCCACTTCTGATTTTGCCCTCCGCTCTGCAGCGGTGGGGCTCCCCGATACGGCAGGGGTGAGGTAGCCATTTCGCCCAATTGTGGGCCACTTCTGATTTTGCCCCCCGCTCTGCAGCGGTGGGGATCCCCGATACGGCAGGGGTGAGGTAGCCATTTCGCCCACTTTTGGGCCACTTCTGATTTTGCTCCCCGCTTTGAAGCGCCGGGGATCCCCGATACGGCAGGGGTGAGGTAGCCATTTCGCCAAGTTGTGGGCCACTTCTGATTTTGCTCCCCGCTCTGAAGCGGTGGGCCTCCCCGATACGGCAGGGGTGAGGTAGCCATTTCGCCCACTTGTGGGCCACTTCTGATTTTGCCCCCCGCTCTGAAGCGGTGGGGATCCCCGATACGGCAGGGGTGAGGTAGCCATTTCGCCCACTTGTGGGCCACTTCTGATTTTGCCCTCCGCTCTGCAGCGGTGGGGCTCCCCGATACGGCAGGGGTGAGGTAGCCATTTCGCCCAATTGTGGGCCACTTCTGATTTTGCCCCCCGCTCTGCAGCGGTGGGGCTCCCCGATACGGCAGGGGTGAGGTAGCCATTTCGCCCAATTGTGGGCCACTTCTGATTTTGCCCCCCGCTTTGAAGCGCCGGGGATCCCCGATACGGCAGGGGTGAGGTAGCCATTTCGCCAAGTTGTGGGCCACTTCTGATTTTGCTCCCCGCTCTGAAGCGGTGGGCCTCCCCGATACGGCAGGGGTGAGGTAGCCATTTCGCCCACTTGTGGGCCACTTCTGATTTTGCCCCCCGCTCTGAAGCGGTGGGGATCCCCGATACGGCAGGGGTGAGGTAGCCAATTTGCCCACTTGTGGGCCACTTCTGATTTTCCCCCCCGCTTTGCAGCGGTGGGGCTCCCCGATACGGCAGGGGAGAGGTAGCCATTTCGCCCACTTGTGGGCCACTTCTGATTTTGCCCCCCGCTCTGAAGCGGTGGGGATCCCCGATACGGCAGGGGTGAGGTAGCCATTTCGCCCACTTGTGGGCCACTTCTGATTTTGCCCCCCGCTCTGCAGCGGTGGGGATCCCCGATACGGCAGGGGTGAGGTAGCCATTTCGCCCACTTGTGGGCCACTTCTGATTTTGCCCCCCGCTCTGCAGCGGTGGGGATCCCCGATACGGCAGGGGTGAGGTAGCCAATTTGCCCACTTGTGGGCAACTTCTGATTTTGCCCCCCGCTTTGAAGCGGTGGGGCTCCCCGATACGGCAGGGGTGAGGTAGCCATTTCGCCCACTTGTGTGCCACTTCTGATTTTGCCCCCCGCTTTGAAGCGGTGGGGCTCCCCGATACGGCAGGGGTGAGGTAGCCATTTCGCCCACTTGTGGGCCACTTCTGATTTTGCCCCTCGCTCTGAAGCGGTGGGGATCCCCGATACGGCAGGGGTGAGGTAGCCAATTTGCCCACTTGTGGGCAACTTCTGATTTTGCCCCCCGCTCTGCAGCGGTGGGGCTCCCCGATACGGCAGGGGAGAGGTAGCCATTTCGCCCACTTGTGGGCCACTTCTGATTTTGCCCCCCGCTCTGAAGCGGTGGGCCTCCCCGATACGGCAGGGGTGAGGTAGCCATTTCGCCCACTTGTGGGCCACTTCTGATTTTGCCCCCCGCTTTGAAGCGGTGGGGATCCCCGATACGGCAGGGGTGAGGTAGCCATTTCGCCCACTTGTGGGCCACTTCTGATCTTGCCCCTCGCTCTGAAGCGGTGGAGATCCCCGGTACGGCAGGGGTGAGGTAGCCAATTTGCCCACTTGTGGGCCACTTCTGATTTTGCCCCCCGCTTTGCAGCGGTGGTGATCCCCGATACGGCAGGGGTGAGGTAGCCATTTCGCCCACTTGTGGGCCACTTCTGATTTTGCCCCCCGCTTTGAACCGGTGGGGATCTCCGATACGGCAGGGGTGAGGTAGCCATTTCGCCCACTTGTGGGCCACTTCTGATTTTGCCCCCCGCTTTGAAGCGGTGGTGATCCCCGATACGGCAGGGGTGAGGTAGCCATTTCGCCCACTTGTGGGCCACTTCCGATTTTGCCCCCCGCTCTGCAGCGGTGGGCTCCCCGATACGGCAGGGGTGAGGTAGCCATTTCGCCCACTTGTGGGCCACTTCTGATTTTGCCCCCCGTTCTGAAGCCGTGGGGATCCCCGATACGGCAGGGGTGAGGTAGCCAATTTGCCCACTTGTGGGCCACTTCTGATTTTGCCCCCCGCTTTGAAGCGGTGAGGCTCCCCGATACGGCAGGGGAGAGGTAGCCATTTCGCCCAATTGTGGGCCACTTCTGATTTTGCCCCCCGCTCTGCAGCGGTGGGGATCCCCGATACGGCAGGGGTGAGGTAGCCATTTCGCCCACTTGTGGGCCACTTCTGATTTTGCCCCCCGCTTTGAAGCGGTGGGGATCCCCGATACGGCAGGGGTGAGGTAGCCATTTCGCCCAGTTGTGGGCCACTTCTGATTTTGCTCCCCGCTCTGAAGCGGTGGGGCTCCCCGATACGGCAGGGGTGAGGTAGCCATTTCGCCCACTTGTGGGCCACTTCTGATTTTGCCCCCCGCTCTGAAGCGGTGGGGATCCCCGATACGGCAGGGGTGAGGTAGCCAATTTGCCCACTTGTGGGCCACTTCTGATTTTGCCCCCCGCTCTGCAGCGGTGGGGCTCCCCGATACGGCAGGGGAGAGGTAGCCATTTCGCCCACTTGTGGGCCACTTCTGATTTTGCCCCCCGGTCTGCAGCGGTGGGGATCCCCGATACGGCAGGGGTGAGGTAGCCATTTCGCCCACTTGTGGGCCACTTCTGATTTTGCCCCCCGCTCTGAAGTGGTGGGGATCCCCGATACGGCAGGGGTGAGGTAGCCATTTCGCCCACTTGTGGGCCACTTCTGATTTTGCCCCCCGGTTTGAAGCGGTGGGGCTCCCCGATACGGCAGGGGTGAGGTAGCCATTTCGCCCACTTGTGGGCCACTTCTGATTTTGCCCCTCGCTCTGAAGCGGTGGGGATCCCCGATACGGCAGGGGTGAGGTAGCCATTTCGCCCACTTGTGGGCCACTTCTGATTTTGCCCCCCGCTCTGAAGCGGTGGGGATCCCCGATACGGCAGGGGTGAGGTAGCCATTTCGCCCACTTGTGGGCCACTTCTGATTTTGCCCCCCGCTCTGCAGCGGTGGGGATCCCCGATACGGCAGGGGTGAGGTAGCCATTTCGCCCACTTGTGGGCCACTTCTGATTTGGCCCCCCGCTCTGAAGCGGTGGGCCTCCCCGATACGGCAGGGGTGAGGTAGCCATTTCGCCCACTTGTGGGCCACTTCTGATTTTGCCCCCCGCTTTGAAGCGGTGGGGCTCCCCGATACGGCAGGGGTGAGGTAGCCATTTCGCCCACTTGTGGGCCACTTCTGATCTTGCCCCTCGCTCTGAAGCGGTGGAGATCCCCGGTACGGCAGGGGTGAGGTAGCCAATTTGCCCACTTGTGGGCCACTTCTGATTTTGCCCCCCGCTTTGCAGCGGTGGGGATCCCCGATACGGCAGGGGTGAGGTAGCCATTTCGCCCACTTGTGGGCCACTTCTGATTTTGCCCCCCGCTTTGAAGCGGTGGGGATCTCCGATATGGCATGGGTGAGGTAGCCATTTCGCCCACTTGTGGGCCACTTCTGATTTTGCCCCCCGCTCTGAAGCGTTGGGGCTCCCCGATACGGCGTGGGTGAGGTAGCCAATTTGCCCACTTGTGGGCCACTTCTGATTTTGCCCCCCGCTCTGAAGCGGTGGTGATCCCCGATACGGCAGGGGTGAGGTAGCCATTTCGCCCACTTGTGGGCCACTTCCGATTTTGCCCCCCGCTCTGCAGCGGTGGGGCTCCCCGATACGGCAGGGGTGAGGTAGCCATTTCGCCCACTTTTGGGCCACTTCTGATTTTGCCCCCCGCTCTGAAGCGGTGGGCCTCCCCGATGCGGCAGGGGTGAGGTAGCCATTTCGCCCACTTGTGGGCCACTTCTGATTTTGCCCCCCGCTCTGAAGCGGTGGGTTCCCCGATACGGCAGGGGTGAGGTAGCCATTTCGCCCACTTGTGGGCCACTTCTGATTTTGCCCCCCGCTCTGAAGCGGTGGGGCTCCCCGATACGGCAGGGGAGAGGTAGCCATTTCGCCCAATTGTGGGCCACTTCTAATTTTGCCCCCCGCTTTGCAGCGGTGGGGATCCCCGATACGGCAGGGGTGAGGTAGCCATTTCGCCCACTTGTGGGCCACTTCTGATTTTGCCGCCCGCTTTGAAGCGGTGGGGATCCCCGATACGGCAGGGGTGAGGTAGCCATTTCGCCCACTTGTGGGCCACTTCTGATTTTGCTCCCCGCTCTGAAGCGGTGGGCCTCCCCGATACGGCAAGGGTGAGGTAGCCATTTCGCCCACTTGTGGGCCACTTCTGATTTTGCCCCCCGCTCTGAAGCGGTGGGGATCCCCGATACGGCAGGGGTGAGGTAGCCAATTTGCCCACTTGTGGGCCACTTCTGATTTTGCCCCCCGCTCTGCAGCGCTGGGGCTCCCCGATACGGCACGGGTGAGGTAGCCATTTCGCCCACTTGTGGGCCACTTCTGATTTTGCCCCCCGCTCTGCAGCGGTGGGCCTCCCCGATACGGCAGGGTTGAGGTAGCCATTTCGCCCACTTGTGGGCCACTTCTGATTTTGCCCCCCGCTTTGAAGCGGTGGGCCTCCCCAATACGGCAAGGGTGAGGTAGCCATTTCGCCCACTTGTGGGCCACTTCTGATTTTGCCCCTCGCTCTGAAGCGGTGGAGATCCCCGGTACGGCAGGGGTGAGGTAGCCATTTCGCCCACTTGTGGGCCACTTCTGATTTTGCCCCCCGCTCTGCAGCGGTGGGGATCCCCGATACGGCAGGGGTGAGGTAGCCATTTCGCCCACTTGTGGGCCACTTCTGATTTTGCCCCTCGCTCTGAAGCGGTGGAGATCCCCGGTACGGCAGGGGTGGGGTAGCCAATTTGCCCACTTGTGGGCCACTTCTGATTTTGCCCCCCGCTCTGCAGCGGTGGGGATCCCCGATACGGCAGGGTTGAGGTAGCCATTTCGCCCACTTGTGGGCCACTTCTGATTTTGCCCCCTGCTCTGCAGCTGTGGGGATCCCCGATACGGCAGGGGTGAGGTAGCCATTTCGCCCACTTGTGGGCCACTTCTGATTTTGCCCTCCGCTCTGCAGCGGTGGGGATCCCCGATACGGCAGGGGTGAGGTAGCCACTTCGCCCACTTGTGGGCCACTTCTGATTTTGCCCCCCGCTCTGAAGCGGTGGGCCTCCCCGATACGGCAGGGGTGAGGTAGCCATTTCGCCCACTTGTGGGCCACTTCTGATTTTGCCCCCCGCTCTGAAGCGGTGGGGATCCCCGATACGGCAGGGGTGAGGTAGCCAATTTGCCCACTTGTGGGCCACTTCTGATTTTGCCCCCCGCTCTGCAGCGGTGGGGCTCCCCGATACGGCAGGGGAGAGGTAGCCATTTCGCCCACTTGTGGGCCACTTCTGATTTTGCCCCCCGCTCTGCAGCGGTGGGGATCCCCGATACGGCAGGGGTGAGGTAGCCATTTCGCCCACTTGTGGGCCACTTCTGATTTTGCCCCCCGCTCTGAAGCGGTGGGGATCCCCGATACAGCAGGGGTGAGGTAGCCATTTCGCCCACTTGTGGGCCACTTCTGATTTTGCCCCCCGCTCTGAAGCGGTGGGCCTCCCCGATACGGCAAGGGTGAGGTAGCCATTTCGCCCACTTGTGGGCCACTTCTGATTTTGCCCCCCGCTTTGAAGCGGTGGGGCTCCCCGATACGGCAGGGATGAGGTAGCCATTTCGCCCACTTGTGGGCCACTTCTGATTTTGCCCCCCGCTCTGAAGCGGTGGGGATCCCCGATAGGCGAGGGTGAGGTAGCCAATTTGCCCACTTGTGGGCAACTTCTGATTTTGCCCCCCGCTCTGCAGCGGTGGGGCTCCCCGATACGGCAGGGGTGAGGTAGCCATTTCGCCCACTTGTGGGCCACTTCTGATTTTGCCCCCCGCTCTGCAGCGGTGGGGATCCCCGATACGGCAGGGGTGAGGTAGCCATTTCGCCCACTTGTGGGCCACTTCTGATTTTGCCCCCCGCTCTGAAGCGGTGGGGCTCCCCGATACGGCAAGGGTGAGGTAGCCATTTCGCCCACTTGTGGGCCACTTCTGATTTTGCCCCTCGCCCTGAAGCGGTGGAGATCCCCGGTACGGCAGGGGTGAGGTAGCCAATTTGCCCACTTGTGGGCCACTTCTGATTTTGCCCCCCGCTCCGAAGCGGTGGGGCTCCCCGATACGGCAGGGGTGAGGTAGCCATTTCGCCCACTTGTGGGCCACTTCTGATTTTGCCCCCCGCTCTGAAGCGGTGGGGATCCCCGATACGGCAGGGGTGAGGTAGCCATTTCGCCCACTTGTGGGCTATTTCTGATTTTGCCCCCCGCTTTGAAGCGGTGGGGTCTCCGATACTGCAGGGGTGAGGTAGCCATTTCGCCCACTTGTGGGCCACTTCTGATTTTGCCCCCCGCTCTGAAGCGGTGGGGATCCCCGATACGGCAGGGGTGAGGTAGCCATTTCGCCCACTTGTGGGCTATTTCTGATTTTGCCCCCCGCTTTGAAGCGGTGGGGATCTCCGATACGGCAGGGGTGAGGTAGCCATTTCGCCCACTTGTGGGCCACTTCTGATTTTGCCCCCCGCTCTGAAGCGGTGGGGCTCCGCGATACGGCAGGGGTGAGGTAGCCATTTCGCCCACTTGTGGGCCACTTCTGATTTTGCCCCCCGCTCTGCAGCGGTGGGGCTCCGCGATACGGCAGGGGTGAGGTAGCCATTTCGCCCACTTGTGGGCCACTTCTGATTTTGCCCCCCGCTCGGAAGCGTTGGGGATCCCCGATACGGCAGGGGTGAGGTAGCCATTTCGCCCACTTGTGGGCCACTTCTGATTTTGCCCCCCGCTCTGAAGCGGTGGGCCTCCCCGATACGGCAGGGGTGAGGTAGCCATTTCCCCCACTTGTGGGCCACTTCTGATTTTGCCCCCCGCTTTGAAGCGGTGGGGCTCCCCGATACGGCAGGGGTGAGGTAGCCATTTCGCCCACTTGTGGGCCACTTCTGATTTTGCCCCTCGCTCTGAAGCGGTGGAGATCCCCGGTACGGCAGGGGTGAGGTAGCCAATTTGCCCACTTGTGGGCCACTTCTGATTTTGCCCCCCGCTCTGAAGCGGTGGGGATCTCCGATACTGCAGGGGTGAGGTAGCCATTTCGCCCACTTGTGGGCCACTTCTGATTTTGCCCCCCGCTCTGAAGCGGTGGGGATCCCCGATACGGCAGGGGTGAGGTAGCCATTTCGCCCACTTGTGGGCTATTTCTGATTTTGCCCCCCGCTTTGAAGCGGTGGGGATCTCCGATACGGCAGGGGTGAGGTAGCCATTTCGCCCACTTGTGGGCCACTTCTGATTTGGCCCCCCGCTCTGAAGCGGTGGGGATCTCCGATACGGCAGGGGTGAGGTAGCCATTTCGCCCACTTGTGGGCCACTTCTGATTTTGCCCCCCGCTCTGAAGCGGTGGGGATCCCCGATAGGCGAGGGTGAGGTAGCCAATTTGCCCACTTGTGGGCAACTTCTGATTTTGCCCCCCGCTCTGCAGCGGTGGGGCTCCCCGATACGGCAGGGGTGAGGTAGCCATTTCGCCCACTTGTGGGCCACTTCTGATTTTGCCCCCCGCTCTGCAGCGGTGGGGATCCCCGATACGGCAGGGGTGAGGTAGCCATTTCGCCCACTTGTGGGCCACTTCTGATTTTGCCCCCCGCTCTGAAGCGGTGGGCCTCCCCGATACGGCAAGGGTGAGGTAGCCATTTCGCCCACTTGTGGGCCACTTCTGATTTTGCCCCCCGCTTTGAAGCGGTGGGGCTCCCCGATACGGCAGGGGTGAGGTAGCCATTTCGCCCACTTGTGGGCCACTTCTGATTTTGCCCCTCGCTCTGAAGCGGTGGAGATCCCCGGTACGGCAGGGGTGAGGTAGCCAATTTGCCCACTTGTGGGCCACTTCTGATTTTGCCCCCCGCTCTGCAGCGGTGGGGATCCCCGATACGGCAGGGGTGAGGTAGCCATTTCGCCCACTTGTGGGCCACGTCTGATTTTGCCCCCCGCTTTGAAGCGGTGGGAATCTCCGATACGGCATGGGTGAGGTAGCCATTTCGCCCACTTGTGGGCCACTTCTGATTTTGCCCCCCGCTCTGAAGCGGTGGGGCTCCCCGATACGGCGTGGGTGAGGTAGCCAATTTGTTCACTTGTGGGCCACTTCTGATTTTGCCCACCGCTCTGAAGCGTTGGGGATCCCCGATACGGCAAGGGTGAGGTAGCCATTTCGCCCACTTGTGGGCCACTTCTGATTTTGCCCCCCGCTCTGAAGCGGTGGGGCTCCCCGATGCGGCAGGGGTGAGGTAGCCATTTCGCCCACTTGTGGGCCACTTCTGATTTTGCCCCCCGCTCTGAAGCGGTGGGCTCCCCGATACGGCAGGGGTGAGGTAGCCATTTCGCCCACTTGTGGGCCACTTCTGATTTTGCCCCTCGCTCTGAAGCGGTGGAGATCCCCGATACGGCAGGGGTGAGGTAGCCATTTCGCCCACTTGTGGGCCACTTCTGATTTTGCCCCCCGCTCTGAAGCGGTGGGGATCCCCGATACGGCAGGGGTGAGGTAGCCATTTCGCCCACTTGTGGGCCACTTCTGATTTTGCCCCCCGCTTTGAAGCGGTGGGGATCTCCGATACGGCATGGGTGAGGTAGCCATTTCGCCCACTTGTGGGCCACTTCTGATTTTGCCCCCCGCTCTGAAGCGGTGGGGCTCCCCGATACGGCGTGGGTGAGGTAGCCAATTTGTTCACTTGTGGGCCACTTCTGATTTTGCCCCCCGCTCTGAAGCGGTGGGGATCCCCGATACGGCAAGGGTGAGGTAGCCATTTCGCCCACTTGTGGGCCACTTCTGATTTTGCCCCCCGCTCTGAAGCGGTGGGCCTCTCCGATGCGGCAGGGGTGAGGTAGCCATTTCGCCCACTTGTGGGCCACTTCTGATTTTGCCCCCCGCTCTGAAGCGGTGGGCCCCCCGATACGGCAGGGGTGAGGTAGCCATTTCGCCCACTTGTGGGCCACTTCTGATTTTGCCCCTCGCTCTGAAGCGGTGGAGATCCCCGATACGGCAGGGGTGAGGTAGCCATTTCGCCCACTTGTGGGCCACTTCTGATTTTGCCCCCCGCTCTGAAGCCGTGGGGATCTCCGATACGGCAGGGGTGAGGTAGCCATTTCGCCCACTTGTGGGCCAATTCTGATTTTGCCCCCCGCTCTGAAGCGGTGGGGATCCCCGATACGGCAGGGGTGAGGTAGCCATTTCGCCCACTTGTGGGCCACTTCTGATTTTGCCCCCCGCTTTGAAGCGGTGGGGATCTCCGATACGGCAGGGGTGAGGTAGCCATTTCGCCCACTTGTGGGCCACTTCTGATTTTGCCCCCCGCTCTGAAGCGGTGGGGCTCTCCGATACTGCAGGGGTGAGGTAGCTATTTCGCCCACTTGTGGGCCACTTCTGATTTTGCCCCCCGCTCTGAAGCGGTGGGGATCCCCGATACGGCAAGGGTGAGGTAGCCATTTCGCCCACTTGTACGCCACTTCTGATTTTGCCCCCCGCTCCGCAGTGGTGGGCTCCCCGATACGGCAGGGGTGAGGTACCCATTTCGCCCACTTGTGGGCCACTTCTGATTTTGCCCCCCGCTCCGCAGCGGTGGGGCTCCCCGATATGGCAGGGGTGAGGTAGCCATTTCGCTCACTTGTGGGCCGCTTCTGATTTTGCCCCCCGCTATGCAGCGGTGGGGATCTCCCATACGGCAGGGGTGAGGTAGCCATTTCGCCCACTTTTGGGCCACTTCTATGTCCCCCGCTCTGAAACGGTGGGGATCCCCGATACGGCAGGGGTGAGGTAGCCAATTTGCCCACTTGTGGGCCACTTCTGATTTTGCCCCCCGCTCTGAAGCGGTGGGGCTCCCCGATACGGAAGGGGTGAGGTAGCCATTTCGCTCACTTGTGGGCCACTTCTGATTTTGCCACCCGCTCTGCGGCGGTGGGGATCCCCGATACGGCAGGGGTGAGGTAGCCATTTCGCCCACTTGTGGGTCACTTCTGATTTTGCCCCCCGCTCTGAAGCGGTGGGCCTCCCCGATGCGGCAGGGGTGAGGTAGCCCCTTCGCCCACTTGTGGGCCACTTCTGATTTTGCCCCCCGCTCTGAAGCGGTGGGCTCCCCGATACGGCAGGGGTGAGGTAGCCATTTCGCCCACTTGTGGGCCACTTCTGATTTTGCCCCCCGCTTTGAAGCGGTGGGGGTCTCCGATACGGCATGGGTGAGGTAGCTATTTCGCCCACTTGTGGGCCACTTCTGATTTTGCCCCCCGCTCTGAAGCGGTGGGCTCCCCGATACGGCAGGGGTGAGGTAGCCATTTCGCCCACTTGTGGGCCACTTCTGATTTTGCCCCCCGCTTTGAAGCGGTGGGGATCTCCGATACGGCATGGGTGAGGTAGCCATTTCGCCCACTTGTGGGCCACTTCTGATTTTGCCCCCCGCTTTGAAGCGGTGGGGATCTCCGATACGGCAGGGGTGAGGTAGCCATTTCGCCCACTTGTGGGCCACTTCTGATTTTGCCCCCCGCTCTGAAGCGGTGGGGCTCTCCGATACTGCAGGGGTGAGGTAGCTATTTCGCCCACTTGTGGGCCACTTCTGATTTTGCCCCCCGCTCTGAAGCGGTGGGGATCCCCGATACGGCAAGGGTGAGGTAGCCATTTCGCCCACTTGTACGCCACTTCTGATTTTGCCCCCCGCTCCGCAGTGGTGGGCTCCCCGATACGGCAGGGGTGAGGTACCCATTTCGCCCACTTGTGGGCCACTTCTGATTTTGCCCCCCGCTCCGCAGCGGTGGGGCTCCCCGATATGGCAGGGGTGAGGTAGCCATTTCGCTCACTTGTGGGCCGCTTCTGATTTTGCCCCCCGCTATGCAGCGGTGGGGATCTCCCATACGGCAGGGGTGAGGTAGCCATTTCGCCCACTTTTGGGCCACTTCTATGTCCCCCGCTCTGAAACGGTGGGGATCCCCGATACGGCAGGGGTGAGGTAGCCAATTTGCCCACTTGTGGGCCACTTCTGATTTTGCCCCCCGCTCTGAAGCGGTGGGGCTCCCCGATACGGAAGGGGTGAGGTAGCCATTTCGCTCACTTGTGGGCCACTTCTGATTTTGCCACCCGCTCTGCGGCGGTGGGGATCCCCGATACGGCAGGGGTGAGGTAGCCATTTCGCCCACTTGTGGGTCACTTCTGATTTTGCCCCCCGCTCTGAAGCGGTGGGCCTCCCCGATGCGGCAGGGGTGAGGTAGCCCCTTCGCCCACTTGTGGGCCACTTCTGATTTTGCCCCCCGCTCTGAAGCGGTGGGCTCCCCGATACGGCAGGGGTGAGGTAGCCATTTCGCCCACTTGTGGGCCACTTCTGATTTTGCCCCCCGCTTTGAAGCGGTGGGGGTCTCCGATACGGCATGGGTGAGGTAGCTATTTCGCCCACTTGTGGGCCACTTCTGATTTTGCCCCCCGCTCTGAAGCGGTGGGCTCCCCGATACGGCAGGGGTGAGGTAGCCATTTCGCCCACTTGTGGGCCACTTCTGATTTTGCCCCCCGCTTTGAAGCGGTGGGGATCTCCGATACGGCATGGGTGAGGTAGCCATTTCGCCCACTTGTGGGCCACTTCTGATTTTGCCCCCCGCTCTGAAGCGGTGGGGCTCCCCGATACGGCGTGGCTGAGGTAGCCAATTTGTTCACTTGTGGGCCACTTCTGATTTTGCCCCCCGCTCTGAAGCGGTGGGGATCCCCGATACGGCAACGGTGAGGTAGCCATTTCGCCCACTTGTGGGCCACTTCTGATTTTGCCCCCCGCTCTGAAGCGGTGGGCCTCTCCGATGCGGCAGGGGTGAGGTAGCCATTTCGCCCACTTGTGGGCCACTTCTGATTTTGCCCCTCGCTCTGAAGCGGTGGAGATCCCCGATACGGCAGGGGTGAGGTAGCCATTTCGCCCACTTGTGGGCCACTTCTGATTTTGCCCCCCGCTCTGAAGCGGTGGGGATCCCCGATACGGCAGGGGTGAGGTAGCCATTTCGCCCACTTGTGGGCCACTTCTGATTTTGCCCCCCGCTTTGAAGCGGTGGGGATCTCCGATACGGCATGGGTGAGGTAGCCATTTCGCCCACTTGTGGGCCACTTCTGATTTTGCCCCCCGCTCTGAAGCGGTGGGGCTCCCCGATACGGCGTGGGTGAGGTAGCCAATTTGTTCACTTGTGGGCCACTTCTGATTTTGCCCCCCGCTCTGAAGCGGTGGGGATCCCCGATACGGCAAGGGTGAGGTAGCCATTTCGCCCACTTGTGGGCCACTTCTGATTTTGCCCCCCGCTCTGAAGCGTTGGGCCTCTCCGATGCGGCAGGGGTGAGGTAGCCATTTCGCCCACTTGTGGGCCACTTCTGATTTTGCCCCTCGCTCTGAAGCGGTGGAGATCCCCGATACGGCAGGGGTGAGGTAGCCATTTCGCCCACTTGTGGGCCACTTCTGATTTTGCCCCCCGCTCTGAAGCGGTGGGGATCTCCGATACGGCAGGGGTGAGGTAGCCATTTCGCCCACTTGTGGGCCAATTCTGATTTTGCCCCCCGCTCTGAAGCGGTGGAGATCCCCGATACGGCAGGGGTGAGGTAGCCATTTCGCCCACTTGTGGGCCACTTCTGATTTTGCCCCCCGCTTTGAAGCGGTGGGGATGTCCGATACGGCAGGGGTGAGGTAGCCATTTCGCCCACTTGTGGGCCACTTCTGATTTTGCCCCCCGCTCTGAAGCGGTGGGGCTCTCCGATACTGCAGGGGTGAGGTACCCATTTCGCCCACTTGTGGGCCACTTCTGATTTTGCCCCCCGCTCTGAAGCGGTGGGGATCCCCGATACGGCAGGGGTGAGGTAGCCATTTCGCCCACTTGTACGCCACTTCTGATTTTGCCCCCCGCTCCGCAGCGGTGGGCTCCCCGATACGGCAGGGGTGAGGTACCCATTTCGCCCACTTGTGGGCCACTTCTGATTTTGCCCCCCGCTCCGCAGCGATGGGGCTCCCCGATATGGCAGGGGTGAGGTAGCCATTTCGCTCACTTGTGGGCCGCTTCTGATTTTGCCCCCCGCTCTGCAGCGGTGGGGATCTCCGATACGGCAGGGGTGAGGTAGCTATTTCGCCCACTTATGGGCCACTTCTATGTCCCCCGCTCTGAAACGGTGGGGATCCCCGATACGGCAGGGGTGAGGTAGCCAATTTGCCCACTTGTGGGCCACTTCTGATTTTGCCCCCCGCTCTGAAGCGGTGGGGCTCCCCGATACGGAAGGGGTGAGGTAGCCATTTCGCTCACTTGTGGGCCACTTCTGATTTTGCCACCCGCTCTGCGGCGGTGGGGATCCCCGATACGGCAGGGGTGAGGTAGCCATTTCGCCCACTTGTGGGCCACTTCTGATTTTGCCCCTCGCTCTGAAGCGGTGGGCCTCCCCGATGCGGCAGGGGTGAGGTAGCCATTTCGCCCACTTGTGGGCCACTTCTGATTTTGCCCCCCGCTCTGAAGCGGTGGGCTCCCCGATACGGCAGGGGTGAGGTAGCCATTTCGCCCACTTGTGGGCCACTTCTGATTTTGCCCCCCGCTTTGAAGCGGTGGGGATCTCCGATACGGCATGGGTGAGGTAGCTATTTCGCCCACTTGTGGGCCACTTCTGATTTTGCCCCCCGCTCTGAAGCGGTGGGATCCCCGATACGGCAGGGGTGAGGTAGCCATTTCGCCCACTTGTGGGCCACTTCTGATTTTGCCCCCCGCTTTGAAGCGGTGGGGATCTCCGATACGGCATGGGTGAGGTAGCCATTTCGCCCACTTGTGGGCCACTTCTGATTTTGCCCCCCGCTTTGAAGCGGTGGGGCTCCCCGATACGGCGTGGGTGAGGTAGCCAATTTGTTCACTTGTGGGCCACTTCTGATTTTGCCCCCCGCTCTGAAGCGGTGGGGATCCCCGATACGGCAAGGGTGAGGTAGCCATTTCGCCCACTTGTGGGCCACTTCTGATTTTGCCCCCCGCTCTGAAGCGGTGGGCCTCTCCGATGCGGCAGGGGTGAGGTAGCCATTTCGCCCACTTGTGGGCCACTTCTGATTTTGCCCCCCGCTCTGAAGCGGTGGGCTCCCCGATACGGCAGGGGTGAGGTAGCCATTTCGCCCACTTGTGGGCCACTTCTGATTTTGCCCCTCGCTCTGAAGCGGTGGAGATCCCCGATACGGCAGGGGTGAGGTAGCCATTTCGCCCACTTGTGGGCCACTTCTGATTTTGCCCCCCGCTCTGAAGCGGTGGGGATCTCCGATACGGCAGGGGTGAGATAGCCATTTCGCCCACTTGTGGGCCAATTCTGATTTTGCCCCCCGCTCTGAAGCGGTGGGGATCTCCGATACGGCAGGGGTGAGGTAGCCATTTCGCCCACTTGTGGGCCACTTCTGATTTTGCCCCCCGCTCTGAAGCGGTGGGGATCTCCGATACGGCAGGGGTGAGGTAGCCATTTCGCCCACTTGTGGGCCACTTCTGATTTTGCCCCCCGCTCTGAAGCGGTGGGGCTCTCCGATACTGCAGGGGTGAGGTAGCTATTTCGCCCACTTGTGGGCCACTTCTGATTTTGCCCCCCGCTCTGAAGCGGTGGGGATCCCCGATACGGCAGGGGTGAGGTAGCCATTTCGCCCACTTGTACGCCACTTCTGATTTTGCCCCCCGCTCCGCAGCGGTGGGCTCCCCGATACGGCAGGGGTGAGGTACCCATTTCGCCCACTTGTGGGCCACTTCTGATTTTGCCCCCCGCTCCGCAGCGGTGGGGCTCCCCGATATGGCAGGGGTGAGGTAGCCATTTCGCTCACTTGTGGGCCGCTTCTGATTTTGCCCCCCGCTCTGCAGCGGTGGGGATCTCCGATACGGCAGGGGTGAGGTAGCTATTTCGCCCACTTTTGGGCCACTTCTGATTTTGCCCCCCGCTCTGAAGCGGTGGGGATCCCCGATACGGCAGGGGTGAGGTAGCCATTTCGCCCACTTGTACGCCACTTCTGATTTTGCCCCCCGCTCCGCAGCGGTGGGCTCCCCGATACGGCAGGGGTGAGGTACCCATTTCGCCCACTTGTGGGCCACTTCTGATTTTGCCCCCCGCTCCGCAGCGGTGGGGCTCCCCGATATGGCAGGGGTGAGGTAGCCATTTAGCTCACTTGTGGGCCGCTTCTGATTTTGCCCCCCGCTCTGCAGCGGTGGGGATCTCCGATACGGCAGGGGTGAGGTAGCTATTTCGCCCACTTTTGGGCCACTTCTGATTTTGCCCCCCGCTCTGAAGCGGTGGGGATCCCCGATACGGCAGGGGTGAGGTAGCCAATTTGCCCACTTGTGGGCCACTTCTGATTTTGCCCCCCGCTCTGAAGCGGTGGGGCTCCCCGATACGGAAGGGGTGAGGTAGCCATTTCGCTCACTTGTGGGCCACTTCTGATTTTGCCACGCGCTCTGCGGCGGTGGGGATCCCCGATACGGCAGGGGTGAGGTAGCCATTTCGCCCACTTGTGGGCCACTTCTGATTTTGCCCCCCGCTCTGAAGCGGTGGGCCTCCCCGATGCGGCAGGGGTGAGGTAGCCATTTCGCCCACTTGTGGGCCACTTCTGATTTTGCCCCCCGCTCTGAAGCGGTGGGCCTCCCCGATACGGCAGGGGTGAGGTAGCTATTTCGCCCACTTTTGGGCCACTTCTGATTTTGCCCCCCGCTCTGAAACGGTGGGGATCCCCGATACGGCAGGGGTGAGGTAGCCAATTTGCCCACTTGTGGGCCACTTCTGATTTTGCCCCCCGCTCTGAAGCGGTGGGGATCCCCGATACGGAAGGGGTGAGGTAGCCATTTCGCCCACTTGTGGGCCACTTCTGATTTTGCCACCCGCTCTGCAGCGGTGGGGATCCCCGATACGGCTGGGGTGAGGTAGCCATTTCGCCCACTTGTGGGCCACTTCTGATTTTGCCCCCCGCTCTGAAGCGGTGGGCCTCCCCGATGCGGCAGGGGTGAGGTAGCCATTTCGCCCACTTGTGGGCCACTTCTGATTTTGCCCCCCGCTCTGAAGCGGTGCGCTCCCCGATACGGCAGGGGTGAGGTAGCCATTTCGCCCACTTGTGGGCCACTTCTGATTTTGCCCCTCGCTCTGGAGCGGTGGAGATCCCCGATACGGCAGGGGTGAGGTAGCCACTTCGCCCACTTGTGGGCCACTTCTGATTTTGCCCCCCGCTTTGAAGCGGTGCGGATCTCCGATACTGCAGGGGTGAGGTAGCCATTTCGCCCACTTGTGGGCCACTTCTGATTTTGCCCCCCGCTCTGAAGCGGTGGGGATCCCCGATACGGCAGGGGTGAGGTAGCCATTTCGCCCAGTTGTGGGCCACTTCTGATTTTGCCCCCCGCTTTGAAGCGGTGGGGATCTCCGATTCGGCAGGGGTGAGGTAGCCATTTCGCCCACTTGTGGGCCACTTCTGATTTTGCCCCCCGCTCTGAAGCGGTGGGGATCCCCGATACGGCAGGGGTGAGGTAGCCATTTCGCCCACTTGTGGGACACTTCTGATTTTGCCCCCCGCTTTGAAGCGGTGGGGATCTCCGATACGGCAGGGGTGAGGTAGCTATTTCGCCCACTTGTGGGCCACTTCTGATTTTGCCCCCCGCTCTGAAGCGGTGGGGATCTCCGATACTGCAGGGGTGAGGTAGCCATTTCGCCCACTTGTGAGCCACTTCTGATTTTGCCCCCCGCTCTGAAGCGGTGGGGATCCCCGATACGGCAGGGGTGAGGTAGCCAATTCGCTCTCTTGTGGGCCACTTCTGATTTTGCCCCCCGCTCCGCAGCGGTGGGCTCCCCGATACGGCAGGGGTGAGGTAGCCATTTCGCCCACTTGTGGGCCACTTCTGATTTTGCCCCCCGCTCTGCAGCGGTGGGGCTCCCCGATATGGCTGGGGTGAGGTAGCCATTTCGCTCACTTGTGGGCCGCTTCTGATTTTGCCCCCCGCTCTGCAGCGGTGGGGCTCCCCGATACGGCAGGGGTGAGTTAGGCATTTCGCCCACTTGTGGGCCACTTCTGATTTTGCCCCCCGCTCTGAAGCGGTGGGGCTCCCCGATACGGCAGGGGTGAGGTAGCCATTTCGCCCACTTGTGGGCCACTTCTGATTTTGCCCCCCGCTCTGAAGCGGTCGGGCTCCCCGATACGGCGTGGGTGAGCTAGCCAATTTGCCCACTTGTTGGCCACTTCTGATTTTGCCCCCCGCTCTGAAGCGGTGGGGATCCCCGATACGGCAGGGGTGAGGTAGCCATTTCGCCCACTTGTGGGCCCTTTCTGATTTTGCCCCCCGCTCTGCAGCGGTGGGGATCCCCGATACGGCAGGGGTGAGGTAGCCATTTCGCCCACTTGTGGGCCACTTCTGATTTTGCCCCAAGCTCTGAAGCGGTGGGCCTCCCCGATGCGGCAGGGGTGAGGTAGCCATTTCGCCCACTTGTGGGCCACTTCTGATTCTGCCCCCCGCTTTGAAGCGGTGGGCTCCCTGATACGGCAGGGGTGAGGTAGCCATTTCGCCCACTTGTGGGCCACTTCTGATTTTGCCCCCCGCTCTGAAGCGGTGGGGATCCCCGATACGGCAGGGGTGAGGTAGCCATTTCGCCCACTTTATGGGCCACTTCTGATTTTGCCCCCCGCTTTGAAGCGGTGGGGATCTCCGATACGGCAGGGGTGAGGTAGCCATTTCGCCCACTTGTGGGCCACTTCTGATTTTGCCCCCCGCTCTGAAGCGGTGGGCCTCCCCGATACGGCAGGGGTGAGGTAGCCATTTCGCCCACTTGTGGGACACTTCTGATTTTGCCCCCCGCTTTGAAGCGGTGGGGATCTCCGATACGGCAGGGGTGAGGTAGCTATTTCGCCCACTTGTGGGCCACTTCTGATTTTGCCCCCCGCTCTGAAGCGGTGGGGATCTCCGATACTGCAGGGGTGAGGTAGCCATTTCGCCCACTTGTGAGCCACTTCTGATTTTCCCCCCCGCTCTGAAGCGGTGGGGATCCCCGATACGGCAGGGGTGAGGTAGCCAATTCGCTCACTTGTGGGCCACTTCTGATTTTGCCCCCCGCTCCGCAGCGGTGGGCTCCCCGATACGGCAGGGGTGAGGTAGCCATTTCGCCCACTTGTGGGCCACTTCTGATTTTGCCCCCCGCTCTGCAGCGGTGGGCCTCCCCGATATGGCTGGGGTGAGGTAGCCATTTCGCTCACTTGTGGGCCGCTTCTGATTTTGCCCCCCGCTCTGCAGCGGTGGGGCTCCCCGATACGGCAGGGGTGAGTTAGGCATTTCGCCCACTTGTGGGCCACTTCTGATTTTGCCCCCCGCTCTGAAGCGGTGGGGCTCCCCGATACGGCAGGGGTGAGGTAGCCATTTCGCCCACTTGTGGGCCACTTCTGATTTTGCCCCCCGCTCTGAAGCGGTGGGGCTCCCCGGTACGGCGTGGGTGAGCTAGCCAATTTGCCCACTTTTTGGCCACTTCTGATTTTGCCCCCCGCTCTGAAGCGGTGGGGATCCCCGATACGGCAGGGGTGAGGTAGCCATTTCGCCCACTTGTGGGCCACTTCTGATTTTGCCCCCCGCTCTGAAGCGGTGGGGCTCCCCGATACGGCGTGGGTGAGCTAGCCAATTTGCCCACTTGTTGGCCACTTCTGATTTTGCCCCCCGCTCTGAAGCGGTGGGGATCCCCGATACGGCAGGGGTGAGGTAGCCATTTCGCCCACTTGTGGGCCACTTCTGATTTTGCCCCCCGCTCCGCAGCGGTGGGGCTCCCCGATATGGCAGGGGTGAGGTAGCCATTTCGCCCACTTGTGGGCCACTTCTGATTTTGCCCCCCGCTCTGCAGCGGTGGGGCTCCCTGATACGGCAGGGGTGAGGTAGCCATTTCGCCCACTTGTGGGCCACTTCTGATTTTGCCCCCCGCTCGGAAGCGTTGGGGATCCCCGATACGGCAGGGGTGAGGTAGCCATTTCGCCCACTTGTGGGCCACTTCTGATTTTGCCCCCCGCTCTGAAGCGGTGGGCCTCCCCGATACGGCAGGGGTGAGGTAGCCATTTCGCCCACTTGTGGGCCACTTCTGATTTTGCCCCCCGCTCTGAAGCGGTGGGGCTCCCCGATACGGCAAGGGTGAGGTAGCCATTTCGCCCACTTGTGGGCCACTTCTGATTTTGCCCCTCGCCCTGAAGCGGTGGAGATCCCCGGTACGGCAGGGGTGAGGTAGCCAATTTGCCCACTTGTGGGCCACTTCTGATTTTGCCCCCCGCTCCGAAGCGGTGGGGCTCCCCGATACGGCAGGGGTGAGGTAGCCATTTCGCCCACTTGTGGGCCACTTCTGATTTTGCCCCCCGCTCTGAAGCGGTGGGGATCCCCGATACGGCAGGGGTGAGGTAGCCATTTCGCCCACTTGTGGGCTATTTCTGATTTTGCCCCCCGCTTTGAAGCGGTGGGGTCTCCGATACTGCAGGGGTGAGGTAGCCATTTCGCCCACTTGTGGGCCACTTCTGATTCTGCCCCCCGCTCTGAAGCGGTGGGGATCCCCGATACGGCAGGGGTGAGGTAGCCATTTCGCCCACTTGTGGGCTATTTCTGATTTTGCCCCCCGCTTTGAAGCGGTGGGGATCTCCGATACGGCAGGGGTGAGGTAGCCATTTCGCCCACTTGTGGGCCACTTCTGATTTTGCCCCCCGCTCTGAAGCGCTGGGGCTCCGCGATACGGCACGGGTGAGGTAGCCATTTCGCCCACTTGTGGGCCACTTCTGATTTTGCCCCCCGCTCAGAAGCGTTGGGGATCCCCGATACGGCAGGGGTGAGGTAGCCATTTCGCCCACTTGTGGGCCACTTCTGATTTTGCCCCCCGCTCTGAAGCGGTGGGCCTCCCCGATACGGCAGGGGTGAGGTAGCCATTTCCCCCACTTGTGGGCCACTTCTGATTTTGCCCCCCGCTCTGAAGCGGTGGGGCTCCCCGATACGGCAGGGGTGAGGTAGCCATTTCGCCCACTTGTGGGCCACTTCTGATTTTGCCCCTCGCTCTGAAGCGGTGGAGATCCCCGGTACGGCAGGGGTGAGGTAGCCAATTTGCCCACTTGTGGGCCACTTCTGATTTTGCCCCCCGCTCTGAAGCGGTGGGGATCTCCGATACTGCAGGGGTGAGGTAGCCATTTCGCCCACTTGTGGGCCACTTCTGATTTTGCCCCCCGCTCTGAAGCGGTGGGGATCCCCGATACGGCAGGGGTGAGGTAGCCATTTCGCCCACTTGTGGGCTATTTCTGATTTTGCCCCCCGCTTTGAAGCGGTGGGGATCTCTGATACGGCAGGGGTGAGGTAGCCATTTCGCCCACTTGTGGGCCACTTCTGATTTTGCCCCCCGCTCTGAAGCGGTGGGGATCTCCGATACGGCAGGGGTGAGGTAGCCATTTCGCCCACTTGTGGGCCACTTCTGATTTTGCCCCCCGCTTTGAAGCGGTGGGGATCTCCGATACGGCAGGGGTGAGGTAGCCATTTCGCCCACTTGTGGGCCACTTCTGATTTTGCCCCCCGCTCTGAAGCGGTGGGGATCTCCGATACTGCAGGGGTGAGGTAGCTATTTCGCCCACTTGTGAGCCACTTCTGATTTTGCCCCCCGCTCTGAAGCGGTGGGGATCCCCGATACGGCAGGGGTGAGGTAGCCAATTCGCTCACTTGTGGGCCACTTCTGATTTTGCCCCCCGCTCCGCAGCGGTGGGCTCCCCGATACGGCAGGGGTGAGGTAGCCATTTCGCCCACTTGTGGGCCACTTCTGATTTTGCCCCCCGCTCTGCAGCGGTGGGGCTCCCCGATACGGCAGGGGTGAGTTAGGCATTTCGCCCACTTGTGGGCCACTTCTGATTTTGCCCCCCGCTCTGAAGCGGTGGGGCTCCCCGATACGGCAGGGGTGAGGTAGCCATTTCGCCCACTTGTGGGCCACTTCTGATTTTGCCCCCCGCTCTGAAGCGGTGGGGCTCCCCGATACGGCGTGGGTGAGCTAGCCAATTTGCCCACTTGTGGGCCACTTCTGATTTTGCCCCCCGCTCTGAAGCGGTGGGGATCCCCGATACGGCAGGGGTGAGGTAGCCATTTCGCCCACTTGTGGGCCCTTTCTGATTTTGCCCCCCGCTCTGCAGCGGTGGGGATCCCCGATACGGCAGGGGTGAGGTAGCCATTTCGCCCACTTGTGGGCCACTTCTGATTTTGCCCCCCGCTCTGAAGCGGTGGGCCTCCCCGATGCGGCAGGGGTGAGGTAGCCATTTCGCCCACTTGTGGGCCACTTCTGATTTTGCCCCCCGCTCTGAAGCGGTGGCCTCCCCGATACGGCAGGGGTGAGGTAGCCATTTCGCCCACTTGTGGGCCACTTCTGATTTTGCCCCCCGCTCCGCAGCGGTGGGGCTCCCCGATATGGCAGGGGTGAGGTAGCCATTTCGCCCACTTGTGGGCCACTTCTGATTTTGCCCCCCGCTCTGCAGCGGTGGGGCTCCCCGATACGGCAGGGGTGAGGTAGCCATTTCGCCCACTTGTGGGCCACTTCTGATTTTGCCCCCCGCTCCGAAGCGGTGGGCCTCCCCGATACGGCAGGGGTGAGGTAGCCATTTCGCCCACTTGTGGGCCACTTCTGATTTTGCCCCCCGCTCTGAAGCGGTGGGCCTCCCCGATACGGCAGGGGTGAGGTAGCCATTTCCCCCACTTGTGGGCCACTTCTGATTTTGCCCCCCGCTCTGAAGCGGTGGGGCTCCCCGATACGGCAGGGGTGAGGTAGCCATTTCGCCCACTTGTGGGCCACTTCTGATTTTGCCCCTCGCTCTGAAGCGGTGGAGATCCCCGGTACGGCAGGGGTGAGGTAGCCAATTTGCCCACTTGTGGGCCACTTCTGATTTTGCCCCCCGCTCTGAAGCGGTGGGGATCTCCGATACTGCAGGGGTGAGGTAGCCATTTCGCCCACTTGTGGGCCACTTCTGATTTTGCCCCCCGCTCTGAAGCGGTGGGGATCCCCGATACGGCAGGGGTGAGGTAGCCATTTCGCCCACTTGTGGGCTATTTCTGATTTTGCCCCCCGCTTTGAAGCGGTGGGGATCTCCGATACGGCAGGGGTGAGGTAGCCATTTCGCCCACTTGTGGGCCACTTCTGATTTTGCCCCCCGCTCTGAAGCGGTGGGGATCTCCGATACGGCAGGGGTGAGGTAGCCATTTCGCCCACTTGTGGGCCACTTCTGATTTTGCCCCCCGCTTTGAAGCGGTGGGGATCTCCGATACGGCAGGGGTGAGGTAGCCATTTCGCCCACTTGTGGGCCACTTCTGATTTTGCCCCCCGCTCTGAAGCGGTGGGGATCTCCGATACTGCAGGGGTGAGGTAGCTATTTCGCCCACTTGTGAGCCACTTCTGATTTTGCCCCCCGCTCTGAAGCGGTGGGGATCCCCGATACGGCAGGGGTGAGGTAGCCAATTCGCTCACTTGTGGGCCACTTCTGATTTTGCCCCCCGCTCCGCAGCGGTGGGCTCCCCGATACGGCAGGGGTGAGGTAGCCATTTCGCCCACTTGTGGGCCACTTCTGATTTTGCCCCCCGCTCTGCAGCGGTGGGGCTCCCCGATACGGCAGGGGTGAGTTAGGCTTTTCGCCCACTTGTGGGCCACTTCTGATTTTGCCCCCCGCTCTGAAGCGGTGGGGCTCCCCGATACGGCAGGGGTGAGGTAGCCATTTCGCCCACTTGTGGGCCACTTCTGATTTTGCCCCCCGCTCTGAAGCGGTGGGGCTCCCCGATACGGCGTGGGTGAGCTAGCCAATTTGCCCACTTGTGGGCCACTTCTGATTTTGCCCCCCGCTCTGAAGCGGTGGGGATCCCCGATACGGCAGGGGTGAGGTAGCCATTTCGCCCACTTGTGGGCCACTTCTGATTTTGCCCCCCGCTCTGAAGCGGTGGGGATCTCCGATACGGCAGGGGTGAGGTAGCCATTTCGCCCACTTGTGGGCCACTTCTGATTT
This sequence comes from Eutreptiella sp. 'Long Island Sound 2002', assembly GCA_964036045.1. Taxonomy (NCBI): domain Eukaryota; phylum Euglenozoa; class Euglenophyceae; order Eutreptiales; family Eutreptiaceae; genus Eutreptiella; species Eutreptiella sp. 'Long Island Sound 2002'. The sequence continues at coordinate 27,208,089 of OZ038391.1, read as the reverse complement.
TGCCCCCCGCTCCGCAGCGGTGGGGCTCCCCGATATGGCAGGGGTGAGGTAGCCATTTCGCCCACTTGTGGGCCACTTCTGATTTTGCCCCCCGCTCTGCAGCGGTGGGGCTCCCCGATACGGCAGGGGTGAGGTAGCCATTTCGCCCACTTGTGGGCCACTTCTGATTTTGCCCCCCGCTCGGAAGCGTTGGGGATCCCCGATACGGCAGGGGTGAGGTAGCCATTTCGCCCACTTGTGGGCCACTTCTGATTTTGCCCCCCGCTCTGAAGCGGTGGGCCTCCCCGATGCGGCAGGGGTGAGGTAGCCATTTCGCCCACTTGTGGGCCACTTCTGATTTTGCCCCCCGCTCTGAAGCGGTGGCCTCCCCGATACGGCAGGGGTGAGGTAGCCATTTCGCCCACTTGTGGGCCACTTCTGATTTTGCCCCCCGCTCCGCAGCGGTGGGGCTCCCCGATATGGCAGGGGTGAGGTAGCCATTTCGCCCACTTGTGGGCCACTTCTGATTTTGCCCCCCGCTCTGCAGCGGTGGGGCTCCCCGATACGGCAGGGGTGAGGTAGCCATTTCGCCCACTTGTGGGCCACTTCTGATTTTGCCCCCCGCTCGGAAGCGTTGGGGATCCCCGATACGGCAGGGGTGAGGTAGCCATTTCGCCCACTTGTGGGCCACTTCTGATTTTGCCCCCCGCTCTGAAGCGGTGGGCCTCCCCGATACGGCAGGGGTGAGGTAGCCATTTCGCCCACTTGTGGGCCACTTCTGATTTTGCCCCCCGCTCTGAAGCGGTGGGGCTCCCCGATACGGCAGGGGTGAGGTAGCCATTTCGCCCACTTGTGGGCCACTTCTGATTTTGCCCCTCGCTCTGAAGCGGTGGAGATCCCCGGTACGGCAGGGGTGAGGTAGCCAATTTGCCCACTTGTGGGCCACTTCTGATTTTGCCCCCCGCTCTGAAACGGTGGGGATCCCCGATACGGCAGGGGTGAGGTAGCCAATTTGCCCACTTGTGGGCCACTTCTGATTTTGCCCCCCGCTCTGCAGCGGTGGGGATCTCCGATACGGCAGGGGTGAGGTAGCCATTTCGCCCACTTGTGGGCCACTTCTGATTTTGCCCCCCGCTTTGAAGCGGTGGGGATCTCCGATACGGCAGGGGTGAGGTAGCCATTTTGCCCACTTGTGGGCCACTTCTGATTTTGCCCCCCGCTCTGAAGCGGTGGGGCTCCCCGATACGGCAGGGGTGAGGTAGCCATTTCGCCCACTTGTGGGCCACTTCTGATTTTGCCCCCCGCTCTGCAGCGGTGGGGCTCCCCGATACGGCAGGGGTGAGGTAGCCATTTCGCCCACTTGTGGGCCACTTCTGATTTTGCCCCCCGCTCTGAAGCGGTGGGGCTCCCCGATACGGCAGGGGTGAGGTAGCCATTTCGCCCACTTGTGGGACACTTCTGATTTTGCCCCCCGCTCTGAAGCGGTGGGGCTCCCCGATACGGCAGGGGTGAGGTAGCCAATTTGCCCACTTGTGGGCCACTTCTGATTTTCCCCCCCCCGCTCTGCCGCGGTGGGGCTCCCCGATACGGTAGGGGTGAGGTAGCCATTTCGCCCACTTGTGGGCCACTTCTGATTTTGCCCCCCGCTCTGAAGCGGTGGGGCTCCCCGATACGGCAGGGGTGAGGTAGCCATTTCGCCCACTTGTGGGCCACTTCTGATTTTGCCCCCCGCTCTGAAGCGGTGGGGCTCCCCGATACGGCAGGGGTGAGGTTGCCATTTCGCCCACTTGTGGGCCACTTCTGATTTTGCCCCCCGCTCCGAAGCGGTGGGGCTCCCCGATACGGCAGGGGTGAGGTAGCCATTTCGCCCACTTGTGGGCCACTTCTGATTTTGCCCCCCGCTTTGAAGCGGTGGGGCTCCCCGATACGGCAGGGGTGAGGTAGCCATTTCGCCCACTTGTGGGCCACTTCTGATTTTGCCCCCCGCTCTGCAGCGGTGGGGCTCCCCGATACGGCAGGGGTGAGGTAGCCATTTCGCCCACTTGTGGGCCACTTCTGATTTTGCCCCCCGCTCGGAAGCGTTGGGGATCCCCGATACGGCAGGGGTGAGGTAGCCATTTCGCCCACTTGTGGGCCACTTCTGATTTTGCCCCCCGCTCTGAAGCGGTGGGCCTCCCCGATGCGGCAGGGGTGAGGTAGCCATTTCGCCCACTTGTGGGCCACTTCTGATTTTGCCCCCCGCTCTGAAGCGGTGGCCTCCCCGATACGGCAGGGGTGAGGTAGCCATTTCGCCCACTTGTGGGCCACTTCTGATTTTGCCCCCCGCTCCGCAGCGGTGGGGCTCCCCGATATGGCAGGGGTGAGGTAGCCATTTCGCCCACTTGTGGGCCACTTCTGATTTTGCCCCCCGCTCTGCAGCGGTGGGGCTCCCCGATACGGCAGGGGTGAGGTAGCCATTTCGCCCACTTGTGGGCCACTTCTGATTTTGCCCCCCGCTCGGAAGCGTTGGGGATCCCCGATACGGCAGGGGTGAGGTAGCCATTTCGCCCACTTGTGGGCCACTTCTGATTTTGCCCCCCGCTCTGAAGCGGTGGGCCTCCCCGATACGGCAGGGGTGAGGTAGCCATTTCGCCCACTTGTGGGCCACTTCTGATTTTGCCCCCCGCTCTGAAGCGGTGGGGCTCCCCGATACGGCAGGGGTGAGGTAGCCATTTCGCCCACTTGTGGGCCACTTCTGATTTTGCCCCTCGCTCTGAAGCGGTGGAGATCCCCGGTACGGCAGGGGTGAGGTAGCCAATTTGCCCACTTGTGGGCCACTTCTGATTTTGCCCCCCGCTCTGAAACGGTGGGGATCCCCGATACGGCAGGGGTGAGGTAGCCAATTTGCCCACTTGTGGGCCACTTCTGATTTTGCCCCCCGCTCTGCAGCGGTGGGGATCTCCGATACGGCAGGGGTGAGGTAGCCATTTCGCCCACTTGTGGGCCACTTCTGATTTTGCCCCCCGCTTTGAAGCGGTGGGGATCTCCGATACGGCAGGGGTGAGGTAGCCATTTTGCCCACTTGTGGGCCACTTCTGATTTTGCCCCCCGCTCTGAAGCGGTGGGGCTCCCCGATACGGCAGGGGTGAGGTAGCCATTTCGCCCACTTGTGGGCCACTTCTGATTTTGCCCCCCGCTCTGCAGCGGTGGGGCTCCCCGATACGGCAGGGGTGAGGTAGCCATTTCGCCCACTTGTGGGCCACTTCTGATTTTGCCCCCCGCTCTGAAGCGGTGGGGCTCCCCGATACGGCAGGGGTGAGGTAGCCATTTCGCCCACTTGTGGGACACTTCTGATTTTGCCCCCCGCTCTGAAGCGGTGGGGCTCCCCGATACGGCAGGGGTGAGGTAGCCAATTTGCCCACTTGTGGGCCACTTCTGATTTTCCCCCCCCCGCTCTGCCGCGGTGGGGCTCCCCGATACGGTAGGGGTGAGGTAGCCATTTCGCCCACTTGTGGGCCACTTCTGATTTTGCCCCCCGCTCTGAAGCGGTGGGGCTCCCCGATACGGCAGGGGTGAGGTAGCCATTTCGCCCACTTGTGGGCCACTTCTGATTTTGCCCCCCGCTCTGAAGCGGTGGGGCTCCCCGATACGGCAGGGGTGAGGTTGCCATTTCGCCCACTTGTGGGCCACTTCTGATTTTGCCCCCCGCTCCGAAGCGGTGGGGCTCCCCGATACGGCAGGGGTGAGGTAGCCATTTCGCCCACTTGTGGGCCACTTCTGATTTTGCCCCCCGCTCTGCAGCGGTGTGGATCCCCGATACGGCAGGGGTGAGGTAGCCAATTTGCCCACTTGTGGGCCACTTCTGATTTTGCCCCCGACCTGTGTCGAGGTGGAGATTGGAGATGGTGGGTGGAGATGGGGTGGGGCTGGGAATAGGGGGTGGAGATGGGGAGCCAATTTGGTTGCATTGTGTCATTGAGAGGGGATTGCTGCAGGTGCGGAACGTTCTGTACGCTACCAACCGCCAACCACTGTCAACTGCCACCAACCACCAAGCACCAAGCACCCACCGCAGCCAACCACCACCAACTGCCACCCACCGCCAGTCACCAACCGCCAACCGCCAATCGCCACCAAGCACCAAATGCCAATCGCTACCAAACATGGTTGAGCTACACGCTGTCTTTTTGCAAAACTGCCATTCACGAACACTTTCTTTTTCTCTTAAGGACTGGCCGTACTGTGCGGCTGTGGGATACGGCGACAAGAGCGCCGCCTGAGACGTTGGAGGGTCACTCTGACAAGGTGCTTTGCGGTGCTGGCTTCCGGCAGCGAAGACAAGACTGCGCAGCTCATGTGGCTTGTTCATTAATTGGGCGTTGAAGACAGGCGCATTGGTTGGAGCAGTAGGTCGCTGGCGAAAAGATATGTTTAAGCAACGCCTGAAAGGTGTGTTTGATGTCATGCAGAGTGAGTTTTTTTGGACCACAACGCAGCGCAGAGGGGAGCTTTTTGGGGGAAATGATTCTTTCCGCTCAACAAAACCCGCATGACGCATGGTGCAAAATAGTGCGGTCCGCTAATCCATGTCATTGGACCGGCAGGTTGTAACTGGGGTGGGGACTAACCACAACACCTACTGACACCTACCAATGCCAGGCCTTGCTTCCCCGTCTTGATCGCATCAACACTCCACACTTGCGACAACCCCTCAAAGTTGGGTGAAAGTGGATGATTTTTTTTCTTCGAACCAGGATCCCACGTGGGGTGCCCCTTTTATTATTTGGTGCCTCAAGGCATCAAATTGTCCACCGCAGGGAAATGCCAAGATGGCCAAAATACACCTGTTAAAGTCCAAGTGGCAGCACAAGGGGGGCTGTACTTGGTGCTACATAGGTACCCATGGGGTGGAGATACTCATCTTTGTTCCAAGGCCTCCTGGGGATCAATAGGCAACAACCTAATATTGTGATATTTCAGCCAACCCACGTCCTAGGGTCTTGTCAAACACTGAACGTCCTTGTGTACACTCCTGTGTCGAGGTGGAGATTGGAGATGGTGGGTGGAGATGGGGTGGGGCTGGGAATAGGGGGTGGAGATGGGGAGCCAATTTGGTTGCATTGTGTCATTGAGAGGGGATTGCTGCAGGTGCGGAACGTTCCGTACGCTACCAACCGCCAACCACTGTCAACTGCCACCAACCACCAAGCACCAAGCACCCACCGCAGCCAACCACCACCAACTGCCACCCACCGCCAGTCACCAACCGCCAACCGCCAATCGCCACCAAGCACCAAATGCCAATAGCTACCAAACATGGTTGAGCTACACGCTGTCTTTTTGCAAAACTGCCATTCACGAACACTTTCTTTTTCTCTTAAGGACTGGCCGTACTGTGCGGCTGTGGGATACGGCGACAAGAGCGCCGCCTGAGACGTTGGAGGGTCACTCTGACAAGGTGCTTTGCGGTGCTGGCTTCCGGCAGCGAAGACAAGACTGCGCAGCTCATGTGGCTTGTTCATTAATTGGGCGTTGAAGACAGGCGCATTGGTTGGAGCAGTAGGTCACTGGCGAAAAGATGTGTTTAAGCAACGCCTGAAAGGTGTGTTTGATGTCATGCAGAGTGAGTTTTTTTGGACCACAGCGCAGCGCAGAGGGGAGCTTTTTGGGGGAAATGATTCTTTCCGCTCAACAAAACCCGCATGACGCATGGTGCAAAATAGTGCGGTCCGCTAATCCATGTCATTGGACCGGCAGGTTGTAACTGGGGTGGGGACTAACCACAACACCTACTGACACCTACCAATGCCAGGCCCTGCTTCCCAGTCTTGATCGCATCAACACTGCAAACTTGGGACAACCCCCCAGGGTTTCGTGAAAGTGGATGATTTCTTTTCTTCGAACCAGGATCCCACGTGGGGTGCCCCTTTTATTATTTGGTGCCTCAAGGCATCGAATTGTCCACCGCAGGGAAATGCCAAGATGGCCAAAATACACCTGTTAAAGTCCAAGTGGCAGCACAAGGGGGGCTGTTTTTGGTGCTACATTGGTACCCATGGGGTGGAGATACTCATCTTTGTTCCAAGGCCTCCTGGGGATCAATAGGCAACAACCCAAAATAGTGATATTTCAGCCAACCCACGTCCTAGGATTTTGTCAAACACTGAACGTCCTTGTGTACACTCCAGGACCTGTGTCGAGGTGGAGATTGGAGATGGTGGGTGGAGATGGGGTGGGGCTGGGAATAGGGGGTGGAGATGGGGAGCCAATTTGGTTGCATTGTGTCATTGAGAGGGGATTGCTGCAGGTGCGGAACGTTCTGTACGCTACCAACCGCCAACCACTGTCAACTGCCACCAACCACCAAGCACCAAGCACCCACCGCAGCCAACCACCACCAACTGCCACCCACCGCCAGTCACCAACCGCCAACCGCCAATCGCCACCAAGCACCAAATGCCAATAGCTACCAAACATGGTTGAGCTACACGCTGTCTTTTTGCAAAACTGCCATTCACGAACACTTTCTTTTTCTCTTAAGGACTGGCCGTACTGTGCGGCTGTGGGATACGGCGACAAGAGCGCCGCCTGAGACGTTGGAGGGTCACTCTGACAAGGTGCTTTGCGGTGCTGGCTCCCGGCAGCGAAGACAAGACTGCGCAGCTCATGTGGCTTGTTCATTAATTGGGCGTTGAAGACAGGCGCACTGGCGAAAAGATATGTTTCAGCAACGCCTGAAAGGTGTGTTTGATGTCATGCAGAGTGAGTTTTTTTGGACCACAACGCAGCGCAGAGGGGAGCTTTTTGGGGGAAATGATTCTTTCCGCTCAACAAAACCCGCATGACGCATGGTGCAAAATAGTGCGGTCCGCTAATCCATGTCATTGGACCGGCAGGTTGTAACTGGTGTGGGGACTAACCACAACACCTACTGACACCTACCAATGCCAGGCCCTGCTTCCCAGTCTTGATCGCATCAACACTCCACACTTGCGACAACCCCCCAGAGTTTCGTGAAAGTGGATGATTTCTTTTCTTCGAACCAGGATCCCACGTGGGGTGCCCCTTTTATTATTTGGTGCCTCACGGCATCAAATTGTCAACCGTAGGGAAATGCCAAGATGGCCAAAATACACCTGTTAAAGTCCAAGTGGCAGCACAAGGGGGGCTGTACTTGGTGCGTCGAGGTGGACATTGGTGATGGTGGGTGAAGATGGGGTGGGGCTGGGAACGTGGGTGGAGATGGGCAGACACTTTCGTTGCATTGTGTCATCAACCCCCGATACATTACAACATGGCTTCGATGACACAGCATTGGATCATGCACCATGTGTTGGCTTGACACATCCACTGAGAATAACCGTGTTACTGCACTATCATTGCCACTGGTCTGGTCGTTACATACATTGTGAAGCAAAGTGAGCGGGGTGTGTAGATCACTTCGACAAATTGTTGCCAGGGGTGGGTGGGAAGTTGTCAGAAGGATATATGAGGGATTTGGAAGACCCTGACATGTACACTGCGTACCAAACATGCCACTAGATACATCCAAGCACACTTCCACCAGGCGACGTACATGCTCCAACAACACCGTATGCGTACGTATGTGTATGTTAGAGGCTGAGGGGGTTATTCTTTAGGAAGGGAGAGAGAGTAGTTGTGGTCTGTGTGAAGCAAAACGAAGTTGGTGGTGGGGACGGGCTTGCGTGGCCTTGCCATATCCTTGAGCTAAGATCTGTTTGGAGGATGAATCAAGAGCTAACTCAGTCTGCCCGTGAACCATTGGAGAGCCCTGAGAGCACGGTGACCTGAAGGCAACATGCGGTGCGGTATGGCAATCGAGCAGAACCAATGATTGAACTGGTTGAGGCGTAGGGTCAGGACTATGCTGGTTAATTCAAAACCGGACGTCATGGCCAAAATCTGGCTGCTGGGACCGGACTCCCAGTGGGTAATTTTTTTTTCAAAAATCCACACATGTGTGTGCAAAAAGTTCAGCGTGACGGGGGTATCATTTTGGGGTATGTATGTTGGGGTACCCAACCCCCCCAAGGACCCCCCACCCACCCATAGGCATACCGGGCTTTCAAGCGAGCGTCAATAGAGCCGAAAAGGTCTCAATTGACGGGAACTATTAATCGGTTATCATGAACACTGGCGCCGAAAAGACAATTTTGAGCATTAAAAATGGTCAAAATTTTTTTCACCAAATACATGGCAAATGATCACTTTTCTGAACCCCCTCGACGCGCTGATTCCAAAAATCCCATTTTCATTTTTTGGCCGATTTTCGGGTCTGGGTCACCTCCGAGGCCCGGGAGTCAGTCTGGTTAAAATTTTCGGGGTCCCGTCAGTTGACCCTTTGGGGGGGGGTTCCTGGACAGGAGGCTCAGTCGACCCCCCGCCCCCCCCTCACTTGAAAGCCCGGTTGCCCATATGCCTGTGACACGGGGATATATGTGACCTCTGTGTCCGTTGCTTTATGGCCCTCCCAACTCTCCCCCCCTCCACGGCGAAAACAGAGAACAAGATCTGGCACACTGAACTGAGAGCAATGAAGACCATGGTGGCAGGGGCGGTTGGAGCTGATTGCGGTGAAGCAAAACTGACCCATTGTGGCCTCCACGGGGCCCAAAAAGCTGAGAGGGGTGTTGGGGTCAGGATTTGAGTCTAAACACCCCCCGTGCCACAGCCACAGCTAGATTGATACTTCCCCACTCCCGTGTCAATGGACTACCCCCCCTGAAAGAAGGAAGCTTTGAACTACATCCCACCGTGGGTTGCTGGAAGCATTTTGAGACCATTTGAGTTGTGCATTTTATTGGCCTTTGTGTTGGGGTATGATCTTCTTTCAGGGTTGGGGGTCCTTTGGCGTGAGCACAGGGGGGGGGGGGGGACAGGACATGCTGAGACCCATTGTGCGGCTGTGCCTCAATACGGAGAATCCATCTAAACAAGAGGCTGCGGTGCATAGTGTGTTTTGCGGCGATGCGCAAATCTTTGCACTTGGGGCACTGCTGCTTGAGGGGGAGGGCTGGCGGCAGCCTTTGCATTGCAGCATTGTCATCATGCCTGACATGGCCATTGATGTTGGGGCCAAGTTCATCGCTGACACCGTCGCTGCTGACCCCGAGAACGTCAAACAGCTGCCTTCTGGCATGGCGTTCAGGGTACTAGACCCCGGCCAGGGCACGAGCGGTCTCTCCCCCAACCTGCACGGCCAGTGCTCTGTGCACTACGAAGGCACACTGATCAATGGGACCGTCTTTGACTCGAGCTACAAGCGGGGCACACCGGCGGAGTTTGCACCGTCGCAGGTGATCCCCGGGTGGACGGAGGCGTTGCAGTTCATGACGGAGGGCGAGAAATGGGAGGTGTTCATCCCAATGGAGCTCGGCTATGGCGTGGAGGGCTCGCCGCCAGAAATCCCCGGGCGGAGCGCGTTAGTCTTCACCATCGAGCTGCTGGCGGTGCTGGGGGACGCAAAGCAGGGCACGGTGGCGAAGCGCAATCTGGCCCGGGCGTTGGGAGAAGAGGTGGTGGAGGAGCAGGCGCAAGGCACAGCCCCTCCCAGTGCTGCTGCCGCCGATGATGACAGCGACGATGATGTGCCGTACGGCATCGATGATTTGGATAATTTGTAGTGAGTTTCGTTGCAAAGCAGTGCGCTGTTGCTTCTTTGTGGTCTTGTACCTTGTGTTGTGCATCCCGCTGCGCGATTTTCGAACATGTGCCAAGGATCAACCCCCGCTGCTTTCCAACATGGCCCGTGTGGGCATCCGGCGCGGTCTTGCAGCCCGCTTCAACCAATGTCCATTGAGCAAGCCAGTTTTTGTTTCTGTTTATCATCCTCAGGAGATGCTCAAAGTGTCTTGAGGGATCTAATGAAAAGGCAGCTTGTGATGGCAAAATTCTGCCTTTTTCCACGAATTGGGCAAACCAACACACCAACTGGAAAGGCAATCCTCAGCCCACAAACGTGGCATTTTGACCCGAAACCCAAAAAAATTCTCATGTGGTTGCAGCAAAATTGGTACTGAAGTTGATCAGGTTCCAAAGTGGTACGGTCCGCATGCCCGCTGTACCTTGGACAAGACCGTATCTGGGCCATTCGATGTCGTCACCCTCCATAATAACTCCAGGAACTCCTGCAGCCGTATCTTGGCCGTACCTTGGCCATAAATCAACAATGGTCGCCACCCTCCACAATCACTCTGGCATTCTCAACAGTACGACCGGTATGAACGCGGCGGAGCCGTGACACACATTGTCCAGTGTATCAAGCATGGTGCCGTTAGGTGCCACCACCAATCGTGGGTTGCGTCCAGAATGCGCCTCTGACAGTTTGGGTTTCAGGTCATAGCTTGGACATAACTTGGACAAGGGGGGCACAACGACAGCAAACCTGGACCCTGGCATATGAGGTCTCAAAGAACACGTCCTTGGCATCGATTGATTGAGCAAATTGCTTCATTGCTTTCTTCTCGCACCTCTTTGCACCTGGTCCCAAAAGCGGCATCTTATGGCTATTGGCGACAGTGACCCCGCCCCACGGCATGCAGGTTTGCTCTACCGTGCCCACACATGCTCATTTGAGCGGCCTGAGTGTTATCCTGACCCGTTGCTTTGCACCAGCAGAACAGTTCCCATTTCGATGTGCTGTGTACAAGCTACAACGTTGTCCAGGCTACTGTGGGCGCAGGGACCGTATCAATTTGGTCAATACCACAGGGACCGTATCAATTTTCCCCAGCTCAGACAACGGGGACGGGGGATACTATGGTAGCATGGTTCAATTTGCTTGAACATTCCTTGCGCAGGTACAAAGATTTGGTTGCCCGGGTGACAAAACTTGCAACAAACGGGCAATGTATGGCAGGTTAGATTGCAAATTATCAGACAACGCAAACAGACTGGCAACACTCGGTGGCACTACACGAGCAGGGGGGATTGTGAATGATGAATCTGGAGCAGTTGAGGTTTCACGGCCCTTGGACAAAGCTGTATCATACCCTATGTCACCTTACTACCGTCCTTGCAACGGGTCCCCCCTTTTGGGGGAGCGTCTGGAGGAATCTCTCCAAGAGCCGTTCTAAGCGGTCCCGTTGGCTCCACAGTCACCATGCCCAATGACAGAAGATACCCCGCTGGGAGGCTGTGTATGGCGATGCTGAACATGAGTAGAGTGTGATACCGTAAGGGTGCTGTCAGACTGAGTAACATGGGCGTAGTGTCATCCGTCGGCATCAGTGGTGCGGGCTGGACCACTGCCTTCAGACGTACACCACCATGGTCTGCCTGTGGTGGCGACTTCAGCAGGCCGAACAGGCCTCCGTACAAGTACAAAGGTGAGGAAAGGCGACCACGCTCAGCAGCCCTCTCATTCCCTGGTAGCTGTACATGACTGGGCACTTTTCCCCAGGCGAAAGTGCATTGAGCACCTGCGAATGCTTGTAACACCTCTTCCCACTTGTCCACATCAATGATTGGGCCTTGTGCTGAGAGCCATCCTTGAGGCTGCCACTTAAGTGCATAACCCTGTATCATGGACATAAGAAGAGTCTATGGCAAGAGCCACAAACATGTCCCTGTCATGATGATGGGTCATGAGATCCGCCTTCTGAATTGCTCCTGGAAACCTCATTGCGCGCCCTCCTTTTCAAGCACAAATGATCGGCACCTCTCGTTGTGCATCCCTCCCATTCAAGCACGAACTAAGTAGGATACACCCATGCAGTCTGTAGGCACTGTCTGCCACAAGTAGACACTGTTTGCCCAGTGTAGGTAGACACTATCTGCATGTTGTAGACATTCTTGTTGAAGTTTTAAGGCGCTGAAGGCGCCGCAAAGACGGCTACTGTGGTGGACAAGAGGGCACAATGCGCGGCGATCTCACCACTAGGGTATTGCCCACTTCCATCATCCATCTGCTCAACTGCGACATTGCGCCCGGGGAGTGATGTTTGTCTTGAATCTTCTGGGATATCTTGGGTAAGCAAATACAAAAGAAGTGCCAGAGAAGTACCTGAGAAGTGCACAACATCCAAAAGGAAGGATCATTTTGTGATTGAGCAACACAATTTTTGCCCCCAAATTCCATACCATACCCCAAAATGATCAGCGTGACGTGACGGTCATTTTGAGGCAAATACATTGCACCGCACAGACCATGCATGAATAACCGGGTTCCACGGGGGAGAGAGAGAGCTGACCCAAACCAGCCTAAGAGACATTCGATAGCCCGTGGGCAAACTCAAGGCAATATTCAGTACTGGTTTGGAAGTGCTGCAGTGCAGCAGAACATTCACGAGCTGTGACTGGCCGCCTGTGACTGGGGCGTTCGGTAGCTGAGTATCCATTGCCTCATGGCCTCAGCCGCTGGCTGGAGCCCCCCCCTCCTCTGCCCCCCATCCCCCTTCCATGGCCTCCAGGTGCCACAACCCTGTCAAGGTCTAGGATTGCAACAAGCAACCCCCCGTGGCCGAACTGGCCCCATGCCCATTACTCTCCACTCTTACCACACACTTGTTTACTTAGTCCACAATGCTAACTAGCTGAGGAGGGGCCAGCCTATGGTGTGGAGGCCTGCCCCATGGTCAATTTGTCTGTATTGGCTGAATCACGCTTGTTGTGCCTTCAGCGATATTGACGTGGCAGCAAAATATGAGGCAAATGGCTGAGAGCCGGGGAGCCGGAGAGCCGGGGACCCTCGCAGAACATTCATCTTTTTCGTTCTAAGCAGTGGCTATCTTGTTTATTCGTAGTGTCTATGCCAGCCCCCCACTGTGCGGTTGTGCACACTGAGCCATGCTTACCAATATCCGTTTCCATCTGCAATGTGCACCTCAGAGAGTCTTCTGTTTCACCTTCAGAAGCTGTGTGATCTAAGACCCCATAAACATTTATCACCAAGCATGTTGTGCCTCTGAAGGTGCAGACAGAGGTACAGCGAGTGTGTTGACGGTGTCAAGCCATGTGGCTGATTTCGTGGCTCAGCAGATGAACACGCGAATCTTTGTCATCAAAGGGAATGCCGTGCAGGCAGTGCACACGCAGTGCGAAGTTTTGTATGTCGGCAAATACTCGAACCCTAGTTTTGGCCCCTTGGGGGAACACCTGACGAGTTTCCCGGCAAGTGCACGCAGTGCGCATACAGTGCCCACACAGTGCGCACGCAGTGCAACAACTTGGCCAGTCACCAAATGCGTCTCCACACCAAGGGCCCCACGTTGACGCTCATTCTGGGCAAGTTGAGCAGCACCTGCCGCTTCGCCAACTCAGCAGGGGGGCCGGGGCGCCAGCTTGCATGCACGTGCTCAAGCCTGAGTGAGTGCGATGCATGGGTGCTCCTTGTCATGCGCAGAGATGCCGCATTCATCCCCCAATGCATTGCTTTGGAGTTGTCGAGTGCCTAGCGTGACTATCTGTTGTCCCATACCCATTGCTCTCTACTCTTACCACATACTGATTAGAGGCAGGCTGTCTATGCCAGCCCCGCACTGTGTGGTCGTAGGATCACCCTAGACCTACGCCATGCTGCTGTACACACTGAGGCATGCTTACCAGTATCCGTCTCTGTCTGCAATGAGTGCACCTCTGAGAGTCTCCTCTTCCTGTTTCGTTTTCCATCAATGTCCCTTGGCAACCGCAACACAACTGCCCTGAAGGGCGGGTAACATATGCTCACAGAACAGGCGGCAACACATGAGTTACTGTCTGATACCAACTGGTTTGTGTAATGGTCTGGACGTCATCAAAAAGCATTTTTGGGCCTGTGTAGTTACCTGAGGCCACTTGTTTACTTAGTCCACAATGCTAACTAGCTGAGGAGGGGCCAGCCTATGGTGTGGAGGCCTGCCCCATGGTCAATTTGTCTGTATTGGCTGAATCACGCTTGTTGTGCCTTCAGCGATATTGACGTGGCAGCAAAATATGAGGCAAATGGCTGAGAGCCGGGGAGCCGGAGAGCCGGGGACCCTCGCAGAACATTCATCTTTTTCGTTCTAAGCAGTGGCTATCTTGTTTATTCGTAGTGCTTTAGAACCCAATTGCACAGCGCTCTCGGTGCATATTGCTGAAAATGTTGAGGGCACGTCAATCTGCTCAACCACAAACGCATTTGCAGTTAGCATTTTGTTTTGCAGCAACAAACACTGTTCTACCTTTTGTCTCATTTACTAACCTCACTTTTCATTGACCCTTTCTGCCAAAAAGGAAATTGTATACATTACACATATTGTCTGAAACAGTATGCTGTGCTGTCTCGCTTTTTCATAGTAGCTAGGCTGCCAAATATTCTCAATCGTACAATTATGCAAAGAGGCAACCGTGCAGGAAAGAAAAGCCAGCCTTGAATAGTATCATACAAATATTCTTAACATCGCAACAGCGGTCTACTGCAGTGAACAACACCATTCCTCTGCAAGCATATCATCTGGTACTGGTACTGGGGTTACACTTTTCATGGCATGTGCCGGCCAACAGGTAGTTGGCGTACGTGCGAGCCTCAGGAGTCCATGCGCACCAAAGGCGCCCGAAGGAAGGTTTGCACCCCAAACACTATCCTTAAACCGAAAGCTTGCCCTGACGCCCCAGGGGGCCTTCAGCCAACAGTTAGTTGGGGGGGGGGTCCAGCACAACCCCCAATACGCCAATTATTGGGCGTCGCTGACGCGCAAGCGGCACATCCCGTCACATCCAGCACAGCCCCGGCACACCAACGACTGGGCTCCGCGAACGCGGAAACGACACCAGCAAGAGCACCGGCCGCAGCGGCCGACAGAACGCAGCGACCCGACGCAACATGCGAAGGGAAGTACGGGTGACCGTCCAGGGCCCCGTAAAGAGACAACAACCCGACGGAATGTCACGCAGGGGGTCCGCGTCCAAATCCAAGCGGTCGCCCCCCCCCCCCCCCTCCCTCCCCTGATTGTGTGGGCAATCATCGTCGGCCAACAGTGCCTGGCGGACCAAATACTGCGTAAGCTTCGCGTACAACAGACCGCTGCGCCTTGTCACAGTCGTGCATGTGGTGCCTGAGCCAGCGCCGGATCTCATGAGTTTTGTTGGTGATGGCAGCGAAGACCTGCATCACTACCACGACAGCGCGTTCGACCCCGTGGGCCATGGCCCTGAGGAGAACGAGAACTTCAAGGTCGTGGTCCGGCTGCGGCCCCCGGTCCCGCGGGAGCTGCACGGGGAACGCCCCTTCGTCGAGGTGGTGAAGGTGCAGCGGCGGCCCGAGGAGGAGTTCGGCAAAGTGGTCATCATCAGCGAGCACCTGGAGGGCGAGGAGGGCAGCCGCGGGATCCTGAACTCCCAGGTTCTCGTGGTGTTTGTTGTGATTCTCCTTTTTTTTGAAACACCATTCACGCCAAAAAAAGTTTTTGTCATTTATTTCTACAGGCGACCTACACCCCCCAAAAAGTGCATGCGACTTACGCCGAAAAAAACCAACGTGCGCGACTCACGCCTTTTTCCGCACTCGACCTACGTTTTCCTCTCCCAGACCCTGACCTTCGACACGGTGTACGACCAGCACAGCACCCAGAAGACGCTGTACGAGAACACCGCGAAGCAGGCGGTGCTCTCGGTCCTGCAGGGCTACAACGCCACGATGATTGCCTACGGGCAGACGGGCACGGGCAAGACCTACACGATGGAGGTGCTGTGCTGCAGTGTGCTGCGTTGTGCTGTGCCGTGCTGAGCCGTGCTGTGCCTGTTGTGCTGCGGTGTGCTGTGCTGTGATGGAGGGTTCCGCAAGTTTTCCTGCACCTTTTCTGCAATTCATCGCAACTGGATTGGACGCTCCGCACCCGCGGTGCCCCTCCCCCCCTGTTGTATGCATCCGGTTACGTATGCTGCGTGTGTCGCTGGCACGGGGGGGGGCGGCCGGGCCCGGTCCTTGTATGCGACCCCCCCCTCCCCTCCCCCCCCCCCGCCCCCCGAGTTTTGAAAGATAGCGGTGCGGGGGCCATGGCACCAACGGCGCCAAATTTTTTGTCCCATGCTTAGTTGAAGGGGGTACTATGCCTTTGGTCCTTAAGACCCCTGAGACTTTCTTCCTGGCAAAGCCGAGAAATCGCTATTAACGCATACATACCTCTATACCCCCATGGCCCCAGACACACACACACACACACCCTAGAGGTACGCATGTGGTAGTAGTGGGTCGCGCGCAGCCCCTCCCCCCGGCTAAGCTGCCAATCCCCCCCCCCCCCCGCCCCAAATGCCCCCTGCAAGTTTTGACAGATAGCCGGGGGGTGGGTCGCATCCGGACCGATTGTAGTTGCCCCCCCCCCCCCCGGTGGTCACTGGTGTGTGCTGTGCGCGTGGTTCATGGCCGGTCGCATGCGTTGTGCAGGGCTTCACGAGCGACAGCCACCGCGGGATCATCCCCCGCGCGACGGAGGAGATCTTCAACTACATCCAGAACTGCGGCAACTCCCGCACGCGGTTCTTGGTGCGCGCGTCGTACCTCCAGATCTACAACGAGGTCATCTCCGACCTCATCAAGCCCAACCCCGCCTCGAAGCTCGTGATCCGCGAGGACCGGCACAAGGGGGTGTACGTGGAGGGGCTCAGCGAGTGGATTGTGCGGTCGCCGCAGGAGATCTACGGCCTCATGGACATGGGGTCGAAGATGCGGGCCACGGGCACCACCCGCATGAGCGAGATGTCGTCGCGGTCCCACGCCATCTTCACGATCATCTGTGAGCAGGGGGAGGAGGCCGACACGGCGGGGGGGGACCACAAGGTGTGCTCTGTTTGAAACTAAACAGCAACTGAAGGGGACAGGCCGAATGAGTGCCATGCTATGCAGCCCAGTTAGTTTGCAAGTAGTACAACGGATGCAGTCCACACCTTATGGACGACTGCTAGTTTACTGATCCTGGTTGTTCTTTAGAGTGGGCAGAAAGGACAAGCACTCAAGTGACCCACAGAGCTAACCGCAAAAAACGCCTCACTGTACTTTACATAGTGGAGCACCCCAACCAAGAAGGGGATACGTGCATTGATTGGACTTCGCAGTACTGCTGGACTAATGGCTGGAATTGTCTATGGCGGGGACATTCAGAACCGACCATTGATCCCCCCCCCCCCCCACAAGATGTGCCATCTGTGTATGTCTGTCTGTCTGTGTGTGTGTGTGTGTGTGTGTATGGCGTGCTGGGGGGGGGGGTTACCCACACCCCTTCCAAAGCGCACCCGGGAGTGTGGGTGGGGTTGGGGGGGGGGGGCAAGAGTGCAACACGGCCATGTGTAAGGCAGATAGTATGGCATGGACGACTTTCGAGGGTGCACGTGAATTTCGAGACACATGGATACAAGGTAACCCCCCCCCTATAATACTACACACACTCTCTCCCTCTCCCTCTCCCTCTCTCGCCATATACACATACATACGTATGCGCGCATGTGCACAGAAACTACGCACGAATTCCCTGGTGCATGAACCGTCATAAACAGGTGTACCACACACACACACACACACACACACACACATCAGAACTCATGGTTCGGTCGCCTAGTGGTAGGATGTAGTTGTTCAACCTCGCAGTTTGAGCATGATATGAAAGATTTGGGCGTCACACACACACACGCACACACACACACACACACACAAAGAACTCATGGTTTCGCTGATCATTGGTAGGCAGTAGGAATGTTGAACCTCGCAGTGTGAGCTTTGATTGATTTATTCGGGCGTCACACACGTACACACACACACACACACACAGATCACTGTCAAGATCGGCAAGCTGAACATCGTGGATCTCGCGGGGTCGGAGAAGGTGCGGCAGACGGGGGCGACGGGGCAGCGGCTGGAGGAGAGCAAGAAGATCAACTTCTCGCTGTCGGCCCTCGGGAACGTCATCTCCGCCCTGACGGACTCCCACGGGCGGCAGCACGTGCCCTACCGGGACTCGAAGCTGACGCGCATCCTCGAGGACAGCCTCGGGGGCAACTGCAAGACGACTATGATCGCCATGATCTCGCCCTCGATGGACTCGTACGCGGAGTCGCTGTCGACCCTCAAGTTCGCCAATCGCGCGAAGAACATCAAGAACACAGCGAAGATCAACGAGGACCTCGACCAGAAGGCGGAGCTGCGGAAGTACGAGCGGGAGCTCAAGGTCCCGCCCCCCCCCCCCCAGTGCACAACACCGGCAGCAAAGTAATCCTGTCACGGGTGATGCTGTACACTTGCTGTACACACTGCTGTGCACCCCACCGTGCGAACGGTCATACTGATGGTTGCCGGAGGTTCAGAGTACATTCTTGCCCTATCCTTGAGCAAGGACGGGGTGGAGGGTGGGCGGAGTTCTAACCCAGTCTGCCCAAGAAACATTCGATAACCGCGGGATCACGGTGACCTCAAGGCAACATTCGGTGCAGAACTGGTTCACATGTGTTGTGCAGAATGGAGTTACAGACTGAACTGATGGAGTGTGGCATAGGGTCAGGACTACGCTGGTTGGTTCAAAACCTGACGGATTCTCCAGTGCACCCGGGCGGGAGCTGTGCTGGGGAGGTGTGCTTCGGGGGGTGGTACCGGAGTTTCACAAGATTGTCGCGCGCACGGGGCGAGTACTCCTGTTCGGACCGTTTTTTTGAGGATTTTGTTGTTCGCTGGACACGGCGTGGGGGTGTCATGCTCTTGCTTTTGCGCGTTTCCCTCCGCTTTCAAGTGCTCCTCCTCCCTCTTCTCCATCTTGCTGCCTCTCTGAATCCTCGCCAGGTGCTGCGCAATGCGCTGCTGGAGGCCACGAGGAGTGTGGCCGAGTCCCGGCGGCAGCTGGAGTCCCAAGAGAAGAAGCGGACGGTGGAGCGGGACAAGATCGCGGAGCTGGAGCGCATGATGCTGATGGGGGGGCAGGAGATTGGTCGCCGCCCTCCCCCCGCTTTCTCCTCCGTCCCTCGTGTGCTCAACCTACGCCCATCCCCTTCTCTTTGTGCGGCACCTTCTTCCTCTTGTGCTCTCACTGTAGTGCACAGCGCTGTTGTCTGCCGTTTGCATCTGCACCTTCTTGCCCACAATCCTGTGCCTGCTACTTAACCCCCCCCCACTTCCTCCACTTACTCCTGTGCACCATTTATTGTTTGTTGCTGGTGTCTTACTCTTCGAGCAAATCATCCACCTTCGCCCTCCACGCGATACGGTGCGTTGCATTGTTCGCAAGGATGTCATAGAACCATAGCAGAAGGTCAGCCGCCCCCTGGCCCAGATTTCATAGTGAGAAAAACTGAAATTTACAAAAGGAATTATTGATGAGCGCCCGTTTTGACACACAAACTTTTGGGTTCCAGACCCCCCCCCCCCTCTCTTCCAACACGCCCTTGAGTGTTCACCATGCAATGCCAGTGCCCCGCGCATTTGTTGCACAGAGGACCACCCGGCCTTCCAGGAGGCCATCCAGAAGGTGGAGCAGGAGTACCACGCCAAACTGGAGGAGCTGGACAAGGAGCGGCAGGCGATCGAGGAGGACAAGGCGCAGGTGGACCGGTACAAGCAGCTGCTGCTCAAGCAGCGCGACATCATGATCGCGCTGACGTCGCGCCTGAACGAGCGGGACGAGGCGATCCTGGGGCTGCAGGAGGAGCTCGACGCGTACGACGCCCAGCAGTGCCTACTGGAGGAGGCGTTGGTCCAGAAGACCAGGGCATTGATGCAGGTGGCCAGGGATGCATGCGAAGAGGGTGAGGTACCCCCCCCCCCCCCTTTCAGGGCACCCAGCCTACGCCCAGCTATTCTCATAACGGCAAGTGCCAGCCTCAATGGCATGCGCAACCGACAGTAACCGCCCCCAACCGCTTTGGCAACCCCCTCCAACCGCCTGTCCTACCGCTTCTTCTGGGTGCCCTTCTGAGGTCCCTTCCCGTCTACCGCACCCCCGCAGGTCGAGCCGGCGGAGAGCGGTACGGCGCCGCCGGCCCTGGACCCGCCGGGCGTCGACGCCGACGCCCTGCGGCGCACCGCGCCCGACGGCGCCGTCTACTACGTCTCCGAGGCGCACCGCCGCGGCGACCCCCCCGGCGGCGCCGAGGCCGGCGCGTGGCTGACCCCGCACCAGAAGGTCCAGGAGCTGTACCGGCTGCTGCAGCGCCGGGGCCCGGGCCCCCCGGCCGCCGCGGCCGACGACATGTCGCGGCGGCTGCACGAGGCGCAGCAGGAGAAGGAGTCGATGGAGTACCTCCTCCAGGAGCGGCTCGAGGCGATGGTCCAGTCCGAGATCGCCGACCGCCTGCAGGCGTACAAGAAGGACATCGACGAGTGGGGCCTGAAGTGCGCGGCGGCGGAGGAGCGGTGCCGCGCGGCCCAGCACGTCCTGGAGCTCTCGCGGGGCGGGGCGCTCGACCACCGGGACCCCACGGCCCAAGTGAAGGAGATCATGGTCACGGAGGCGGAGCTCATCAAGCGGCCGTACCTCGAGAAGATCGCCGCGCTCACGGCGGAGCTGCAGGCGAAGGACCAGGACCGGCGCCACACGGCGCACCACACGGACCGCCTGACGTTCAAGCTCCGGCAGCTCCGCACCAAAATCGTCGCCATGCGGCAGAGCGCCCCTGCGAACGCGGACCTCGACGCGCTGTGGGCGCTGCTGCAGACGGTGCCGGACGGCGGGGGGGGCGGTGCTGCGCCCCCCGACCCGGCGCAGCCGCAGCATTCCCAGGGGCACCCGCCGGAGGAGCGCGCGGCGGGGGAGGCGCGGACCGTCGAGACGGAGCTGCGCACGAAGCTCGCGCACCACGCGCAGGAGCGGAAGGCCCTGCAGATCATCCTCGAGGAGAAGGTCAAGAAGCGCGTGGACTCCATCGAGCGCCTGTTCCGGGACTACACGCACGCGCTGACCCAAACCGGTGTCCTCTCGAGGCCCCCTCCGGAGGCCGGGGGGGAGCCCGGCGTGGCCCCGTGGCTGGCGGAGCAGCAGAAGAAGCTGGACGACCAGCTGAAGGCCTTGCAGACGCTGCTGAATGCCGCCATTCGGGCCATGGGCGAGGACTCGAGGCATGCAAGGCCCCGTGCTGGTGTATAGTGCAGATTGTACCATGACACTAAAGGCCACTCAGTAATACCCGCCCCCCGCACCACCAGAACTCAGTAGGAACGTGCTGCGTCCGGCGTGTGGCTCAGTAGGACCCTGCCCCATCTGATCATGTCTGAGCTGGCAGACGCTAGTGGCGAGTCTGGCCCACCCCTTCTTCGCCCACCCAGTGCTTGAGACGGTGCCACTGGTTGGCGGCTCACATGGTGTAAAAATGACACCTCGGTTGCAGACGCAACTTGTGCGGGCTGTGGCTCAGGTCTGCGGGTGTACGCCCTTTTTCCCGGAAGTATCCATGTCCATGATCTCCATGCCGCCTCTCAGGCCGATCCAGTCCTATTCAGTCATATCCATCCCCACACCCCCACACCCAGATGCCCACGCACCTCACCACACATACACGCGTGCACACACGCAAACACGCCATCCGCCCACCTGCACGTGCACAGGATGGGAACCGTAAACGACCAACAAAGAGGGGGACGCACGTGCACACACATGCACACGCACACTCAGCCACACACACATACACCCGCACACCCAAACGCCCACACACCCACACACCCACACACCCACACACCCACACGCCCACACGCCCGCACACCCACACGCCCGCACACCCACACACCCACACACCCACACACCCACATACCCACACACCCACACACCCACACACCCACACGCCCACACGCCCACACACACCCACACACACACATACACGCTGGATCTCAGATACCATACCGAATCCACCACTTGCTTTAGCCACTAGCAGAGCCTTTCAAGAGCCCTTTCGCCCCCGCAGGGATTACACCGCGTGGCGAAACCGGGGTCTGCATAAGTACCGCGAGGAAGAGTGCGGGATGTTCTGGTAGCCCACTCTTGCGAGACCATGCAGCGTTCCCCGGGTTGCACTTGTTGCGGCACCGGCAGTGGTCTGCATCGTGTTACCGCTGTTGCCCATTGCGCGTGGCCCCGACAAGTTTAATGGGCCGCAGCCTGTGCAGAGCTGCGTGATTGCGTGCGTGCGTGCGTTTGTGACTCTGACCATTTTTTCTGACTTTTCTCCAAGGTTTTCTTCTTTTGTTCTTGTTTGTTGA
This sequence comes from Eutreptiella sp. 'Long Island Sound 2002', assembly GCA_964036045.1. Classification (NCBI taxonomy): domain Eukaryota; phylum Euglenozoa; class Euglenophyceae; order Eutreptiales; family Eutreptiaceae; genus Eutreptiella; species Eutreptiella sp. 'Long Island Sound 2002'. The sequence continues at coordinate 27,185,987 of OZ038391.1, read as the reverse complement.
GATCAAAGCACAAAAGGGTATCGCCCTTTCTGAAAACCGTGTTTCGAGGCCCAAATATTCAACCTCCAGAAATCACGGAGTAGAGCAGCCCAACAGTGGCACCAAAGCGATGAAAGGACGCGTTTCGCGCCTACACGGAGCCCCTCCGCAGCAATACATGTCTGCAGAGTATGAGACAAAGCCCATCAGTCCCGCATATGACAAACAGTGAATCAATGGATCACTCTGCTATGGAAGTACCAACAGCAATCGTAAAACTGCACTGTTCTCAACGTGTGTCTGGTGCGGGCGTGCGTGCCCGTGAATGCCGATGCATGCGGCCGTGCAACATGCCCCCTAGGACACCGGAGGGCCCCCCGTCTGACCACCATCACAGCCTCTCCCACGAAACCTCCTTTTTAGAACCAGGACACCTCTAACCACTTTGAGGCGTGCGGGAAGGCGGCGTGCACTGACCCCCGCAGGCCTTGGCGGCTGAGCTTGTCCGGCCTCCCCTATGCACCGCTGTACACCATCCGCTGACCCTTCACTTGGTTGCCCCCCTAACCCCCCGCCACACGCACCTCCGACCGGAGGGTGGGGGGGTCCACAGCTGCGTGTGTGTCAACAAACAACATCGCGTTCGCCATGATCTCTACGGCAGCACCGTCGGGCTGTCACTCAACTCCTCACGGGTCATTCCTCCCCCACAAAGGAGGGAGGAGGGCCCGACATAGGTCTCGAGGCATGGGCATGGGGCGCGAGGCCGCGGTAGGGCACGTGATCTGCGCGTAGGCACATGGGCCGGCGTGCATGCGCGCGCGCGACGCCAAGGGTCCCACCGCAGCATGAGGGAGGGAACGACGAGAGGACTTTTGACTGGGCAGCGTTTGGAGGGCCGCCAAACCGCCCAGAGCAGCACCAGCACCCCTATCCCCTGTCCTTTACGCCAGGACAGGACTCCAATCTGCTGACCTCCACGGCCGACAACAGGGCTCTTACCCCCGATGCTGGTCCTTCTTCAGAGGCTTGTATCGACTGCAAATGCCCGACACCAGCAGACGGTACGGGGGTTACTACTGCGCGACGCCGGCGGTGGCGGGAAGGGGGGGTGCTCAGGAAGGGGGAGTCCGGGGGCCCCATCATGTCAACCTCCGAAGTAACGGTCGTCCTTCCTTTTACAATGCACAGCGCAGGGCCAACCGGCTTTGCCTGAGAATCTGAGTCTCCACCTTCGGCCCCACGTTCATGGCCGCTTTTTGGGGAGCGGGAGGGGCGGCCGCAAGAACGCGATTGAGCCCTTAGTACCGGCGTTGGCAGGCTCTTCGTGAGCGAGGCCCCAATTTCGCATGAGAAGCGGCTCATTTGGGGCGGGCGGGGCTCGGCATCTTTTCATAGGCAGCTTCTGCACCGCCGTGTGTACGGGGGCGCACCGCGCGCTGTGCACGCGCGCTGTGCGAAAAGTCGGCTATTTTTCACCACCGGTAGCCATTCTGCACCCTACAGCCCCTGCTGGTACACCAGGGATTTTTTGTTCAGTCTGATGCTTGCCGTTCTCGTAGGGGGTTGCTTTTCAGGGGGTGTTCCCGGGATAAACAACGTAATAATTGGCGCTGTGCCCGCGCTGTGCCCGCGCCGTGCGAAAACGCCCCCTACACTCACCTCTGGCACGTTGCGCTACTCGTGTAGTGTACTCAGAGAGACACATACGGAGCGGCGCATTAGGGGCCACGTGCGTTGTCGTTCTTTTGGGGTCTGCAACCATCGCACTAGCCTCTGTGGCGGTGAGTGTCGGTGAGTCCGGGAAGTTGATGTTTGTAAAGGGGACTGTGGGGGAGGCCTTCGCCCCCCCAGAAAATTGGGGGAAATGGGACTGTGAAAACTGGGCATTCCGTCCCTTTTTTCTCTCAATTCCGCCCATTTTCTCCCATTTTCCTCCTTTTTCCCCCATCCTTCTCGCACTCTGGAAGTTGTTCCTACGTTTTCCATCTTGATTTGTTCATAATTCCCCATTTCCCCCCACTTTCGCCCATTCCCCCCCATTTTTCTCCATGTTCCCCATTTCCCCCATTTTTCCAGACTCCAAAAACCTGGTTCGGTGAGATGGTGAGCTCGGTGGCGGTGAGCGCGGATGCTTGGTTCTTGATTCTTGATCTGGTGATGGACCCCCCCCCCCCACCCAGCTGATCAGCACCCATTAAGGGACCCTTACCCGGATGCACGCCTGACCCCGTAGAGTCCTGATGAACGCAACCCAAGCCCTTCCCGGAGGAAGAGGCCAGAACAAACATCGGTGGACCTGAAGGCGCGTGAAGCCGTGGTGAGCGGGCGCGGCCAAGAGCTCAATGCGGACACTGCAACCTGACCATTGATGCCCTCCCCCCCTGTGACCGTCCTTTGGGGACTACCAGGGGGGCCTGCCTCCGTGGGTGGGTGCGGGGGGGGGGGGGGGGGGCAGAAAGGCAGCTACAGTCGTTGTTGATGGCCCTTCAGGGGCATTGCATGTGACCCGATTCGCTGGGCCGGGCCGGACAGCGGCCGCCATGTGCATGCGGTTGTGCCCAAGTAAGTGGCACGCCTGACCCCACGGCCCCTCGGGGCACCCCATCTGAAAGTGCATCACCCGGACCCCCTCCACAGCACTGCCCTATGCAATGCTTCTCAGTCGAGCAGGCCCTTGCGTCGGCCTTCACCGGTTGTCCGCCGTGGCCACACGGCAGCCAAGCGCCACGTCCGTACGGCGGGGGCGGTTGTACATAAAGCCCTGGCACACTCCAATGCGGCGATGGATGGACCGTTATTGCGGATGTGTTTGTAAACACATCCGTGAGACCGTCCGCCCCCCCCCCCTCTGTATATGGGCCTGGACGAGGACAACCGCTCTGCACTGTGAACTGAACACTGCCGAATCCAAGAAGCGCACATGTGCGCAGAGCTGATGCCCTGGTTCTGTGTATTGTGTGTGCCCAATGTCCTGTTCGTAGCGGCGAACTGGAGCTTGGGTTTTGCTGTGATCATGTATCAGCACTCTGTGGTCATGACCGAGTTGTTGCCCCGTACATACACGTGTTCACGGCCACTTGTTGCCGTTTGGCATACATATTGTGGCATGGGGTGCTCATTTGGGACAAGGGTGTGGTTAGGGACGGGACGGCAGGATATTTTCTTGCTCGATTACTTCCCGCCGGCAGGGCCGGGGCTGCAGCGGTTGTGGCCTTTTCAGCGCTTGCCGCGCCGGTAGGTACAGCACAACCGGCAAGGGGCTGTAATATTTACGAAGGATATCAATATGCAGCTGTAGGGCAGCAGGTACATTTACGCTGACAAAGGAGTCGCTGTGCTGTGTGCCCAAACAATTGGGTGCTGTGCGTAGGCAAACAAGAGTGCATGAAGGACGGCACACACAAAGTCATATGTGGCTCTGTTGCTTTCATGATTTGGTGGTACCACAATACAGAACATAAGTAGGCTGGAAGGCTGATTGCGTTGGTTGTCACATGCAAGTTGGTGAAGAAGGTGGTGGCCGCTCCTACCCCCGCTGTGGCAACCCCCCAGTCCCTGTGTCAATGGGCCTGGACTGGGGGCCCCCACCACCAGAGACCACCAACCCCTGGAGAAGGTGCTGTCTGGATGGGGCAGCCCTGCCACTGCCATACCAAGTGGAAGAAGTAGGGGGTTGCCAGCCACGGCCTCCCAGAGAGCCTGGCTTTAGTACAGTTGGGCCGGGGTCTCATACAGGTTCCATTTCGGGTACCTCTGAGTACGAATGGCCAGTTGCGCGGCATCTCGGCGCCCTGACCACCAACCGTGTATGTTGGGGACAGTCCATTGGGATAATCTGTGGTTTTCACTGTCACAAGAGTTTCTTGTGGACATTTAGGGTTAATCCTCCTGAGTGTCCCAAGTGGCTCGGAGCCCGTCGATGCTGGCCAGAGCAGAATGTGGCCATTGGCTCACCCTATCAGAGGGACCTTTTTCAGATGGGGCATGCTTTAGCTCGAGAGTGCTTGGACCAGGCACCTTCCAAGCCTCACCGTGTGAGGATTGCAGTGGGACCAGTCCGATATGAGGGCCACCCTGCCATCACCCTATGTGCAAGGCAACCCCCCCCCGGCAGTAACAAAACATGAACCCAGCTCGTGTTGCGGCAGCTGCCATGAAGCAGCACGGCTTGTACGTGTATCCCATCCTATGCATACCATACATCCATAGTGTGCATACATTGTATGCTTGTTTCATTCGCAAAGGCCGCAGTGCCACGAGCCCACAGGCCTTGGGGACCCGAAGAGGGAACCACAATCGTCCAACCATGTGTCGTAGCATGTTGGCAGGAGCCCAGCATGGAGGTGGCCTAGTATAAGGTGTCATGGTGTCATGGTGCCATCTGCCAGGTCCCGCCCCCTCAAGAGCAATTGCCCGCGGTCCCGGCCGGGCCAAAGCAGCACAATGCCGCAGCAAGTGCAATGCCCTGTCGCGCAGCGCACGTACCCCCCCCCCCCCCCCCGCTCGCTCTCTGCCCAAGGCCGCACGGCTCAGGCAGTCCCAAACGGGCCACACGGCCCGTTGGTAGGTACTCTACTGAGGTCCACTCAGTCGCTGCAGTGTTCAGCCCGTCCCAGCACACGCCATGCACAACTCTGGAGGTTCACTGCATTGCCGGTAGTCTCCAGTGTTCCACTCGCGCAGCGGGATGCCGCAACACTGTGGTATCAGTTGTGAGTTCGCATACATATAAATCCTCACACCACAGCGCACACAGCGTGTAGGCTTTGTCGGGGGCCACTATCCACACAGGCAACCCGGTGCACTTTAACGCACGCCACAGGCACTCAACCGCCGAGGTGCCAAAGCATATAAAGAGCACGCTAGCTGCTCACTACCTGCCTGTCTCCCAGCAGGTGGAGGCAAGGGCAGGGCAGACTCAGGCCCCGGCGCTAGCTGCCACCACGGGAGAACCCTTATCAAGACTGAATATTGGGACCGAGCTGGTGGGGGAGGGAACATCAGCTATGACTGGTGAGGGACATCAAGAATGATTCACACATTGATGCCTCTTGACAAAGTGAAATCAGCTTGCAAGTGAACCCCATCACCACGAGGCCCACTTTCAAGGCTTTTTGGACTTGTGAGGGGCCAAAATGCCCCAAAATGGGCTCAAAATGGGCTCATTTCACCCGTTTGTGCACCCCAAATGGTCTAGGATGAGGTGTGGAGAAATGCGTTTTTGACCCATTTTTGGTCCCAAAACAGTCCATTTTTAAGACATTTTGGGATTTTCGGAGGACCAAAATGGGCCACCACAAGCTCAAAACGGTCCAAAAACACTTGTTTTAGCGTCGCACATGGTCTAGGATCATTTTTGAGAAAAGTCATCTTTTTGCCCCTACTTGACCCTGTTGACCCATTTGGGCACCCACCTGTTTGGGCTTGAGCTTGCAGCTTGCCGCAGCCTAGTGGGCCGAGGTATTGGGGTGTAGGCGTCCGTTTGGGCACTTCTGAGGGGTGGAAACCACAAAAAGTGGGGGGTTGCGGGTGGAGTAGGTGCCCTCGGGATCGCATTTTGAGCCATGTAGCCAAAGATATGGCCTATTCTTGGTTTGTGGCTGTCGGCATTTGGAGCTTCTGGGGGCCTTTTTGGGCCGTTTCCGGGACATATCATGGAGTTAGAGGGCCGCAAAGAGCTCGCTGACACGGGGAAGTCAAGCCGCACGTGCAGTGTACCCACTGTTTCCCTTGGTTTGGCCGTTTTGAATGTGTTCCAGGGCTTTTTTGGCCCAAAAATGGCTGTTTTTGGCCCTAAACTGCAGTTTTTGAAACTGAGGTCCGCCACTTGCGAATCCCGTTCCCAGCCGCCACCGTTGAGTTTCTTGCTCAAACTTTGTGTGATTGTACTTCACACCCATAGGTATCATGCACCAAAATTTCAACCAAATCGAAAGCACCACGACGGAGTTCTGATTTTTTCCCATTTCGCGCGTGCTGCTTGCTTGCTGCTTGCTTGTTTGCTTGCTTGCTGCTGCTGCTGCTAAACCTGGTAGGTCCACCCTAGACACTAAAAAGGGTTATAAAACCAAGACTGGTTCCACCAGCTCGGTGAACACAACCCCTAGAATGGCGGACCGGCATACGCTCAGCCGCTCAGCCAGCGGCAACCTGGGCCGCCCTGAGGAGACCGGACCCGGCGCTGCTTGGCCTCGTCCATAGTGGATGCACGCTCCAAGAGGTAGGGCAGTGTCATGACAGGTCGGGCCAGGACCTCTAAGATGGCGGTAATGAAGGCGTCGGTCACTGCGGTCTGCCCGTACTGCTCGGCCGACAACGCGATGACAGCACGCGGGCAGGGCGCGCCAATCCTGGGTGCAGGGGATCCCACACCCCTGCAGCGCCCTCAGGAGTGTGGACCCAGTACTTGCGCATGGTCGACGTGACGTCAGCCAGCCCACGTAGCGACGGATGCCAGCTCAGGGTCGCCATGGCCGAGACAATGAAGCCCAGGTACTGCCAGCAGCTGGACAGTAGATGTGCCAACAGGTTGCCCACGGCGTCGCTGCACCCCCTATCTTGTTGCTCCCCCTATCTTTGGCATTGGGCTTGCTCCTCCAAACTTTGGAATTGCGGACACATTTGCCAATTTTGGGATGGGGGTTGCTCCTACCAACTTTGGGATGGGGATTGCTCCGACCAACTTTGGGCCCAGTCCATGTCCGTACCCATACCCATACCCCCCTGCCCCTCTCCCAAAGGAATGCCTGAGTAGGTAGTAGAGCGAGGTGGTGGTCTGTAGAGGGAGGGCTGCAACGGACAGAATTCCAATGCTTTTAAGAGTGCTTATTCCATAGACACAAGTTGTGATGCCACCAGCATGACCCCCCTACCATCTTAGACTCTCTCAAATTTGGTTTTCTTTTTGCTTCCGTTCGTAACCCAAGTACAATAAAACTACATCCAGCACCAGCACAAGAGAATGACAACGGTAAATATGGGTCAATGCCGGGAAAAGCAGACACCTTGGATGGCAAAGAGCTGCACCCTGCAGTGGCGGCCTGGAAAGGATGGGTCGAGGGACTGTATATGCAGTACATGGAATCTGCAATGGACAAAAACAAGGCCAGAGAACAGTCGCTGAAGTTTATGGAAGATGTGGGGGCTGACAACGCCCTGGATGGTGCAGTACAAGTGCTTGGCGGCAAAAACAATTCACCATGAGCATGCAGCAAGCAACGACGGTGTTGGCCGTCTACAAGCAACAATGAGGTTTGTAGCTAGAGTTAAAGGTTTAAAGAGCTCAAGGTTTAAAGAGTTAAAGCTATAATCATGCTGACTGCTTACGAGGGAACACACTGGGCCATGGGCCAGTGTGCACCTCATAGCCACACAGGGACTGGAGTACGTGACAAGGCCTTTCACAAAAATACAGCACAATTGGCTGTGGCAAGAGGAGAAAACGAAGTCCTTCGACAGCGCCTAATCCCTGCTCTTGGATTGGATATGCTTGGTTGCCTAATAAGAGGAGGAATCGCACCCTCAATGGATGAGATCACTGCCGGCTGGGGTCAGGGCCTATGGAGGGAAGCATCCCATCCGTATCGCGCATCCCACCCCCCCTTAGAAACACCCCCTCACAAGTAGTAAATGAAGCAGTATGAGCCAAAGAACAAGGCAGAGGATCCACTGTTCTTGTGAGTGGCCTTGGACAAACCCAAGTGGGGCAAGTGATGGCAATTCAGATCGGACAGCAGCAAGTCATTGGACATTATCCCCCGAGAAACTGCGTCAAGTGCAGACAAGTGGGGCACTTGACGGCATCCTGCGCAATAAAAGACCCCGTGACAGGCAAGATGAAGGCACCCCTTTTGCCACACCCATCCCAATAGATGACGTTTGGCAGCTCAAATGCGGTGGTCCACTGCACAGCCACTTGGCAATTGCTCCCAAACAGGTCACCGATGTCTTCCGAAATTCCCTTCCTAATGTCCTGCCTTATTTGAAGTCTTGGGGTGGGTTCCCGATGTCCACAATCAGATGTGGCTCCAACAGGACACACAAAAGGGCAAAGGGCTGTGCAATACTTGTACTGTTACTCTGGGTGATTGGTTTGCGATTCCGGCGTTGCAATCTACCACACGTAGTGTTTGTAGTGTGTCATGTATGTGAGAGCATGGTGCAAAATTACACTGGGCTGATTAGTGGGTATTATGATGGGCAAATGTTTCACTGCCGCATGTTTGACGAATCAACCACGGGTGTCAGCAGTTTTTGGCATTGATTGGCAGTGCTGGTAATGATTTGCTATGCGGGGTTGTGCAAGGCGACGTAGAATACACCCACAGGTGTCTCCCACCTTGTGCTATAGAACATATCTTTCTGACACTTTCTGAGTGTCTATTTTGTGAGCAACAGAAGGCATGGATTCCTTCGAAAGCACCCTTCCCCGTAGCGAAGGGAGTACTTCTCCTTCGCGTCCACGGTTCTTGTCTCAATATCCACAAAAGCAGTTTGACCATGAGTACGTGCAACAAGAGCTACTGGGCAAAGGAACCTTCGGTGTTGTACGCCGTTGTTGGCACAAATATTCCAACACGACCCGCGCTGTCAAGATTGTCGACGTGACACAATTAAAAGGTGCTGCCATGGATGATCTTGAACGAGAAATTAGTATTCAAGGAAGGGCTGGTTGGAAGGGGGTCGTCGGTATCCTTGATGTCTTTGCATGGGAGAACACACTGTATGTTGTTCAAGAGTGGGCACGTGGTGGTGATTTAATGCAAACCCTTTTGGATGTTGGGAAGTTTTCTGAAGTGGCGACCGCGGGCATTATCCATCAACTGTTGAACATTATTTTAAGTTTGCACAACGCTGATGTTGTGCATCGTGACATCAAGCCAAGCAACATATTGCTAACCCGACGTCAGAAGCGGCAGCGGCATGCCCATCTGGAGGGGGAGTTGCAACTCACAGATTTTGGGTTTGCAACGAATTGTTGGGAGACAGCAACTTTGAATCGAACATGCGGAACTCCTCTGTACATGGCACCTGAGGTCATCAAGAAAGCGTCACCTGGGAAGCCATGTGATATGTGGTCCATTGGAATTACAACATACATCCTTCTAAGCGGACACTCCCCCTTCAAGGCGGCTAATTTGAAGGAGTTATTTCGTCAGGTCATCAGGGGAGTATACCGGCCCATGTTTGGGGACCATTGGCGAGGGATTTCGAACAATGCGAAGGCGTTCATCCAATGCTGTTTGGAGCTGGATCCGAAGAAACGGATGACCGCCGGTCGGGCGTTGGCACATCCATGGCTCGGGCATTTGAGCCAAGCGCCAACCCCACGACGAAAGTTCCGGGCTGCTGTCCAATGTGTTCGTGCTACATGGCGCCTGGCGACCCTGCAGCAGCGGAGGGTGCAGAAGGTTGGGTTGCAGGTCATTGATCTCCGCACTGATTGGGTTAACAAGCTTGGGACTACTTGTGTAGGACAACCGCTGGATGCCACCTGTGCACCACTGCTACCGTCCAATCTCAGCAACATTCAGCCACGCTTGTTCCTAGACTGCACATCAGGCACTGGTAGGAGGGCTAAGTCAGCTCCATCTGCTACTGGTACTTTGGTCAAAGAATCCTGCAGATCAGCCCGGAACAGGAGTATATTCTCTTGGAGAAGAGTGTCTGAAATGAGTTGGGGACTTGATTGGGGCTGGCCATTACAACTGAATCAATCCAGTGAGCCCAACACCAGCAGTGCAAAGATGAAATGGTTGGTGCTGTGGGACAGTGAACTTGATAACCTGTCACTTTCATCTGAGTGGACCGTTGTAGATTGCCTGCAGGATTGATTTCTTTACCTTACGCCCCCCTTGTAATCCCCGCCCCTTCACGGGGGGGACGTCACTGTTACTTTGCTTCCGGAAACGGTTGGTTGTACGGTCCTCTCGTGTTCTTTCTCTGCAAGTGCCCTCTGTCAGAGTTGATTCTCCTGTCATTCAGACACAAATGTGTGCCACAGGCACTCATGTTTGGTACCACTCCCACAGCAAAGGGTGGCCCGCTGACCAAAGCCGCCGACGAAATTCCACCTGCCCCGACCCCTTTGCAAGCCCACCTCCTCATGTAGAGAGATGTTGTCCGGACTGCAAGGTGACCCCTCGGTTTCCCAGCCCTGGCATTGCACTACAACCAACAGATGTCCCAACGGGGGGGCAACCCTCATTGCACCGCTGCAAGAAGTCCAAACAGATAGCACGAGTTGCCTGGCAGTCGAATACTGCGAATACTGCTCGTCCGCTGTGGATTGCTGTGGACTGCTCATCATGCGAATCAGTCACTGCATCCTGTTTTATATTTTCTCGTACCTTCAACTCTTTGGAACCATCTGTGACCTAGACATGACGGTCTTTGACCTGTGCCAGTATCCTGCACGAATCGCATTTATGCCGGCAGTGGTGCCAAGGTGAATCTAACCCATTAAATGCTCACTTCCATAGCATTGCCAGCTGCATCGCCAACCACCACATCCTCCTTGCTTCTGGCTATTACCATCTGGTGTTTGCTTCAGCGTTGTCCCTTGGCTGAAATCACCTCCAATAGAGGAGGTTAGATCAAGCGCTGGTGCAGGCGTCGCATAACCCCCTATTTTGGGGTCGTTCGTGTAGTATACCCCAAGGTATGCTTTCTGACGTCCAACCCCTTGTCAAATCATCATTTTAGGAATAAAAATGATCGCGCAATACTTTTTTGGATTTTGACCCCTGTGCCCCGCCGTATCCAGGTACCCTTTTGGGGGGGGGTTGGTATAAAAGGGGCGGTCTATGGTCAGGTGTGTACAGGCTCTTGCATGACCCCATCTCTGACTGCCACGGGTTTTACAGCACACCTTCACCACAATGCCCCACCACTGGTGTACGCACAACCATCAGGTTTGACAGCCACGTGGAATTGAAAGTATACCGTGACACTGCAGACACCACAAGCCCACGCACACAAACAGGTTTCGAACATCATTGTAGGCGCTGTCCTGAATGTACAGCCTTCCTACATACATGGATTTCATGTCTCATCAGCATTGCGTCCTGGGTGCAAATATCCTGCCTCTCAGGGTACTCGCGGTCCTCAGTTTTGAGCGCGTTGCACTCCGCTGTGCCCCGCATTATAAGTCGCACCCCCTGGGATGTGGACAAACCTTTGTAGTGGTGCTGCCATGTCACCTATATTTTGCCCACCACGCAGGACACCATCTTTTTCCGGCTGGGTCCAGGCACACGCTGCTTGGTCCAACAACGCATGCGCCTCATGGCACATGCCCCACACGGGTAAATGTCACGAAGTGTGTGCAGATTGGTGTCACATTTTTTCTGTTTTGTCTTCCTTAACGCCCCTATTGGACCCTTGCAAACCAATCCGTCTTGGGCCTCGGCCCCGGGGAGAGGGGGTCCCTGCATTTCCTCTCATCAGTGAACTCAATGTGTAATCGATAGTTGGGTCCGGGTACCAGCGCATGGCGCTGGTTGCTTGGTACTGCTGCACTGCACCCGCTTTTGCTTGCTTCGTGGACTGCCCACGGGCATCTTTGTGTCTCACTTTTGATGAAAAGGTACCTATGGTCTTATAGGCCACTGACGAGCCAATTTTCTTTCTGAGCTTTGTACTGCCCACCACCTGTGCACACGTACCATAGCCCAGCGTTCCTCAGGGGGTTGGGGGGCGGGGAGGCGCACGGTCAAAACTTCTTTGCGTATTGTGGCTGCTGTGTGTGCATTTGGACCTAGGTCCTGAGAACGTTTTCCTTGTATATGGATCCCCTAACCCATGGCGGGGGTCCCGGGTCCCAACTCCGGGTACCCCCAGTAGTCCCCCCCCCCCCCCCCGCCCGCCCCACATGGCCCCTTGTGACTGAGGACTTAAACCATTTTCACGCTGGTTAGGCTGTTTAGTGGCATCTGAAAATTTTTCAAAATTCGACTTTTTTATGAAAGCCTTCCGTTGCCCCTAGGATGGGTTTGGGTGATCATTTGATGACAATATGCATACTTGAGCCCCCATGGGGACCCACGTCGTGGCCGCTAGGCCTACGTAGCCCGTGCCATGGGCCCGCCAAAAGCCCCAAAATTGGTGTTGCGTAGGCTGTTTAGTAATGCGTGAAAATTTTTCAAATTTCGATTTTTGCCGAAACCCTTCTATTGCCTCTGGGATGGGTTGGGTGATCATTTGGTGACAATACGGGAACTTGACCACCCATGGGGACCCACAGTGGCCGCTGGGCCCATCTAGCCCGAGCCACGGGCCCCCCAAAAGCATCAAATTTGCTGTTTGCAGGTGGTTCAGTGGGCGCACAAACTCCAGTTTTCTACCCTCTACAGGTCAAAAATGGAAAGTTCTCAAAAACGCTTTTTTGATATTCTGACCATTCACAATGATAAAATATCCTATGTAAAGCATGTTTTGGACCCCTTTCACCCTGTTTGTGTGTTTGGACGGGGGACAGGGGGCTTCTAAATGACTTCGCGACTACTTAACTAATTGACTGACTGTGCTCCCTCCCTCTTCAAGGTGTCTTGCCGATGGGCAATAGAATTTGACACCCCCATCCTGCGCGCCCTCTGTTGCGAGGAACTTCGCCGCCCATGCCCCCCAGCTCCCCAACACCTGTGCAGGCCCACCTCCTTTTGTAGAGATATGTTGTCCAGGCTGCAAGCTGACCCCTCGGTTTCCCAGCCCTGGCATGTTGCACTCCAACCAACATATGTCCCACTGGGGGGCAACCCTCGTTGCACTGCTGCAAGAAGTCCAAACAGATAGCACAAGTTGCATGGTATCAGAATACTGTATGTTTGTCCGCTGTGGATTGCTGTGGACTGTTCATCACATGAATCAGTCACTGCATCCTGTTCTAGATTTTATATTTTATATTGCAACCTAGACATGACGTTGTGTCACCTGTGCCAATAACCTGCACGAATCGTAGTTATGCGGGCAGTGGTGCCAAGGTGAATCTAACCCATTAAATGCTCACTTCCATAGCATGGCCAGATGCATCGCCAACCCCTATGAGGATACCCACCAGAGAACTCACTTGATAGCCACAGAACAGGGCAGGCAGGGCGCTACAGACTGAATGTAGATTGACTACCTTTTTTGACATTTGTGCAAGCCCACAGGGCGTGGCGGCAACACACAGCTGCATACTCCTGTGACAGGAATTCAGAGTCCAAATATTCGTCCCACCGCTGCAAGCGGCATGTGAACTGGGTTCGCACGGGACATGTATGTTGTACCTAGACTGTCAGCATGACCCGGTCCATTTGACTGAGCACTTACGAGGCACACGTGAGTCTAAGCAACAAGAAAACAACAATTTCCATGGTATGGCCAGCTGCATACCCAACCCCCACACCCTCCTTGCTTCTGCCTGGTGCCGTCTGGTCTTTGCTTCAGCGGCTTCGTTTGGGAAAAATTTGCCAGCCCCGCCCTGCGCGCTGACTGCTGCGAGGAATTTCGTCGGCCACCTCCCTCGACCCCTTTGCAAGCCCACCTCCTCATGTAGAGATATGTTGTCCGGACTGCAAGGTGACCCCTCGGTTTCCCAGCCGTGGTATTGCACTGCAACCAACATGTGTCCCAACGGGGGGTGCAACCCTCATTGCACCACTGCAATAAGTTCAAACTGATAGCACGAGCCGCATGGCATCATAATACTGCATGCTCGTCCGCTGTAGATTGCTGTGGACTGTCCTAACAGCTAGCAGGAGTTTCATGGGAGCAGAATACTATATGGTCGTCCGCTTTGGATTGCTCATCACGTGAAACAGTCACTGCATCCTTTTTATGTTGCAACCTCCCCTCTTAGTAACCATCTCGGAGCTGTCCTATTCCAGCCCCACTAATTCAGCTGATTTTGAGGCCCCATTTGTCATCCTCCGTCGCGAGAGGGTCCATTTGGTGCTACTCCCCTGCCACCACAATTTCTCTGGGCCGACTTCACTTCTTTTCAAGGTTGGTTGTGATGTTGTACTCCATGGGGCTCCCCTTGCCAGGGTTTTGCTGTGGACAAATGGATTTTTTTCCATGAGAAAGTGGAGAGATTCTGGGAGTGCATCAATTTATATCTTGCATGCTCATCTGTCTTTTTTTTGTCCAATCAAAATACTAAACAGTTGGGCTTTGAAAGAAGATTGGCGTCTGTAACCCACACTAAGCACCACATTGTTTGACCGTTTCATGCGCGTTCTGCTCCACTGTCTGAGCACACATTTTTACGTGTCTAATTTTGTGGTGAGTGCATCTTCTTTGTTTGCCTAAACCTTTTTTTTTTTTTTTTGAAAAAAACGCCCACTTGTGATAACCCATCCAGATTGTTGATCTTTCTTGGTTTCCCTCTGGGTGCTACTATGCACACCAACTGCAAGGAGACAACAGCCCAGGTTTTCAGGCAGTGTATAGGACAGGGATATTTGGACCACCACCCAATACCCAGGAATTGAGACTGGGCCTCCAAGCAACAAACAATGTGTAGGAAGGCACCTGAAGAAGACCCAACCCCTTTCTCACTCCTCAAGGGACAAAACCTTGTTGATGAGTGGAAATCCAAACAGAAATGTGCCACATGCACCACCGGATTCCTAACCGGACCACAACCGGACCAGTCGAGTGATATGTGCCAAATTTACAAAGGGACGTGTAAGGAATGCCACAACCTGCGGCGTAGCTGGACCCCTGTGATAGAGCAAGCATCTCAAAATGCCAGTTGTCCAAATCAAGATTTATGGTTTGCCTTGTTGCCATATGGATGCGCGTTGTTGTGGGTCATCATTGGGTGCATGCCGGCCGCCATGTGCATGCGGTTGTGCCCCAGTGAGTGGCACGCCTGACCCCACGGCCCCTCGGGGCACCCCATCTGAAAGTGCATCACCCGGACCCCCTCCACAGCACTGCCCTATGCAATGCTTCCCACGTGATTCCCACGGGGGTTGGGTGGGGGGGCTGTCACCTCTGGAATTTTGTGGAACTGGGCATTCGGGCAGGATGGTTTGTACAAGCATTGGGTGTTGTGCTGGGTGCCTGTGTTGTCCCTTTGCCTCAACAGTGTGTCAAGGATGCCCACACTGTCTTTATCCTGCAGAGCATCCCATTGTATTGTGTACAAGCTGTGGCATCTGGTCCGATTGACATGTTTCCAGCTGGCACTGTTGTTCAGTTCACCCCTTCTATGGGTGACATGGTGGTGGCAACCCCCAGGTCTGGGTTGGGTTTGCACAGGAGTGCCCTGCTTTGCGGCCCACGGGGAGTGAGCAAGTGGTAGTATGTGGTTGGTTGCTATTATTACTATTTGAGTTGGACTGATTGGCGCCACCCGGCACACTGTATGGTACTCACACATGGCCACTTGTTGTATAGCCGTGTGTACTGCGGTGCTTGCGTGAGCATAATTCAGTATTGAACCCATTGAGCTAACGGCTGAAAGTGTCTATGGGGGGGGGGGGGGCATTCCCACTGCATAACCTGGTTTCAGACTCAGCTAATCCTCACTGCGCGTCAGATCCGCTACCACAGTCATTTGTGGGATCATCGTAGCACTGGAAAGCTCTGAACCTTGATACCAAGGGGTCACCTCGAGTACTGTGAAGTGAGCAGGCTACGCCAGCTCATGTTGGTCTAAGCCAAAAAAAAAAAAGAACTAACGGCTGAAAGTGTCTAGGGGGGGGGGGGGGGCATTCCGTCAATCAGTACCGACCTTGGAGCCCCCCATGCGGCGATTGATGGACTGTGATTGCAGATGTGTTTGTAAATACATCAGTGAGCCTCCCCCCCCTCCCCCCCCTGTCTATGGGCATTTCATACGGGCGCTTGATATATTGATCTGGAAGGCACGATCTGCTTAGGTTATCTCAGGTACAGATTTGAACCACCACTCTACTTACTGGTCACTACAATGTACATACGACAGTGGAGCTCCCCAACCAAGAAGGGGAAACATGAACTATCCTGTGAGAACTGTTGGGCTAATGGCTGGAATTGTCTATGGCGGGGACATTCAGTCAATCGATACCGACCATTGATCCTCCTATGGGCCGCGCCGAGGACCACCGCTCCTTGTCTGCACTGTACGCTAAGCACTGCCGAATCCAAGAACCGCACATGCGCGCAGAGCTGATGCCCTTGTTCCGTGTATTGTGTGTGCCCAAAGTCCTTTTCGTAGTGTCGAACTGGAGCTTGTAGTCTTCCTGTGATCATGTATCGACACTCTGTGTTTATGACCGACTCGTTGCCCCATCTATACACGTGTGCGCGGCGATTTGTTGCCGTTAGGCAGACATTTTGCGACATGGCATGTCAGGTTTTCACTTCCGGGGGGGGGTCAATACAGTTCCCAAAAAACGGGGGGGGGGTTCGGGAAAAGGGCTGACAGGCACCATTAATCAGTCATTATGAAGTCCGGCGCCAAAGGCGCCGAAACTTTTTTTGAGCATTAAAATTGGTCGATTTTTTTCACCAAATATATGGCAAATGATGACTTTTCTGAACCCCCTCGACGCGCTGATTCCAAAAATCTCATTTTCTTTTTTTTTCCTGATGTTTGGGTCTGGGTCACCTCCGAGGCCCGGGGGTCAGTCTCTGTAGGATTTTGGGGGTCCTGTCAATTGAGCCCCCTTTTTTTTTTGGTGGGGGGGTCCGGCCGGATGGCTCTATCCCCCCCCCCCCCGAAAAGAAAACCCGCCCTCCCCGTGGGGTGCTCATTTTCAACTTGGGATGGGGGTATGGTGAAGCAAACAAGAGCGCATGAAGGACGGCACACACAAAGTCGTATGTGTCTCTGTTGCTTTCATGATTTGGTAGTCCGACCCTACAGAGCAACGAGCTTGGAAGGCTGATGGCGTTGGTTGTCACATGCAAGTTGGTGAAGAAGGCGGTGGCCGCTGTCACCCCAGCATGGCAACCCCCCCGTCCCTGGGTCAGACGGGCCTGAATCGGGCGCCCACCACCAGAGACCACCAACCCCTGGAGAAGGTGCTGTCTGCTTGGGGCAGCCTTGCCACTGCCATACCAAGTGGAAGAAGTAGGGATTGCAGTCGCATGCCACGGTCTTCCGGAGAGCCTGGCTTTAGCATAGTATTGTGGAGGTCTCATGTACCGTACTAATTCCGTACATTGGCGTAGCTTACACAAGGGGTGGGGGGGGGTAGATTCCATTCGGGGTATCGCTGAGCACCCGTGGCTAGTTGCACGGCATCTCAGGCCCTGGACCACCAACCGTGTATGTGCCGGACAGTCCATTGGGGTTGTCCATGGTTTTCACTGTCACAAGAGTTTCTCGTGGACGTTTAGGGTTAATCCTCCTGGGTGTCCCAAGTGCCTTGGATCCCGTCAATGCTTGCCAGAGGAGAGTCCGTCCATTGGCTCACCGTGTCAGGTTGGTCCTTTCAGAGAACATGAGAAGTCAGGCACACACAACGACTGACAATAGTGCCTGTGCATCATTTTTTTTTGGGGGGGGGGAGGGGCTGGTGTCATCTGACCCTTCTATTTTTTGTCTGCAGAGGTCATCAGTCAATCAGGCGGACAGTCAATCGAAGGAACTGCCAAGCAAAGAAATAGAAGGAGAGAAGAAGAGAACGAGGAGGAACAAGAACAGGGAGGGGGGGAGGACGGGAAGGGGGGCCAGTGGTGGGGGGAGGGGGAACAGTGGTACTGCTTAGGGCCGGGGCAACAGCATGATTCGCCGCATGTAAGGGGGCACAATGTAGCGAGTGGCTTCCAGACTTTTAATTTTCATATGCTGCCTAGCTGGCCTAGTGTGAGCGGGCACACATTGATGCACTTGGACCTCGTTGACTTGTTTCACCGGCAGCTGGGCAGATGCGCCCGCGCACAATGCAACAATTTGTGGTATTTAACTTATGCCGGCTCCCTGTTGCGCACTCAGTTGTTGGCTCCTTTATCTCCCTGTTGTGCGGCATCCATGCAGAGGTAAAAAAAAAACAGTTGTATCCAGATCGCAACAAGGAATAACCAGCATCCATCCAAAATGAACACTATTGTGTAGGTCAAATGCAGGATTAAACAAATGGGCTTTTGCCTGTTGTCCGGCATCCATCCAGAAAAAAGAAAATAAACAATGCTATCCAATCACAACCGGGAGTAAACAGCATCCATCGAAATGAATATTGTTGTGCAGGTCACTTGCATCAATAAACAAATGGTCTTTTATGAAACAGGTGGGGAAGGGATGGGGAGAAGGAGGCTTGAACCATGAAAAGTGGTACTTTTTCATCACGTTTTTCCAAAAAAAACGGGGAAAAACCAAATTTTACACTGAAATAAACAATTCATTGGCCACTGGCCAAAAAGCTTCGGGCCAGTGTTTAATTAGACCTTCTTAAGAGGGTATCAAAGGACCCTTCTCAGAGGGGGCTTGTGGCCCTTAGTCGAGCGTGCTTTAGCTTGAGGGTGCTTGGACCGGGCATCTTGTCTCACTGTCTCACGGTGTGAGCATTACAGTGGGACCGGTCCGATATGATGACTTCCCTGCCATCACGCTATGTGCAAGGCCCGTTGAGTGGCAGCTGCCATGATGCAACACAGCTTGTCAATATGTGTGCTCCCCGTAGTATTTCATCCATCGATTGCACCGGCAGCAGTGGCACCACCCCATAGGCCTCAAGGACCCAAAGAGGGAATCGGCGTCCTCCAAGCATGTGTGGTACCATGTGGGCAGGAGCCCAGCACAGCGGTGGCATAGCCTAAGGGTTCTCCCAACTTTGGGATGGCAGGTTGCTCTTGCTATCTTTGGCATGGGGCTTCCTTCTCTCTTTTTCTTTTGGCATAGAGGTTGCTCGTCCCATCTTTGGCATGGGGGTTGCTCCTCCAAGCTCTGGGCCTGCGGACACCCCTGCCAATTTTGGGATGGCAGGTTCTTCCTCCTGGCTTTTGGGATGGGGGCTGCTCCTCCCAACTTTGGGATGGGAAATGCTCTTACCTATTTTGGGTACCCATTTTTGGCCCCATTTGTAGCCCAATTGCAACGCAACTAGATCTTGCACAAGCACCACAGCATCCCAATGGTGAATATGCGGCAACGCCGGGCATTCAACACGATTGTCGAGCGGCTGACTTGGATGGCAAGAGTTGGAAAGGCAAAGAGCTGCACCCCATAGCGGCGGACTGAATAGGATGGGTCGAATAACTGTACGTGAATTGTAGATTGTGTGTGCTGTATAAGTTCATGGAAGATGTGGTTGCTGACAACGCCTTTGATGGTGTACTACAAGCCTCGGTGGCAATGGCAATGGCTCACCATTGTTGTGTAGCGAGCAACGATGGCATTGGCCGTCTACAAGCAACAATGAGGTTTGTAGCTGGAGTCCGTTGAAGGTACATTCATCCCGACTGCCCTCATGGGAACACCCTAGGCCGGTGTGCACTTCATAGACACACGGGGACCGGGTATATGGCCCCCTATGACGGCCTTTCACAAAACCGTAGCATGCTTAGTGATGGATGAGAAGAAAACAAAGTCCTCTGATGGAGCCCAATCCTTACACTTGGACCAGCCACGCTAGGTAGCTTGATGTGAGAGCAAATCCCTTACACATGGATGAGGTCACCGCTAGGTGGGGTGAAGACCAATAGAGAGAAGGATCCGTAGCGGGCATCCCACCCCAACCCATCCCACAAGTTGTGAATGAACCAGTCTGAGTCAAACAACAAGGCAGAGGATCCACTGTTCTTGGGAGTGGCCTTGGACAAAGCAAGTGGCACAAGTGATGCTGATTGAAGTAGGACAACGACAAGTCATGGGTCATCGTCCCCTGAGAAACTGCATCAAGTGCGGACAAGTGGGGCACTTGGCAGCATCTTGCCCAATTAAGGGCCTATGGCAGGCAAGACGAAGGCCCCTTTGCTACACTCATCGCAATGGATGACGCTTGGCAGCTCAAACGCAGTGATGCCTTGCAAAGCCACTTGGCAATTACTCCCAAACAGGTCAGCGATGTCTTCCAAAGTTCCCTTTCTAATGTGCTACCTTATTTGAACTCTTGACTCCCCGATGTCCACAATTGCTTGCATATAGACTACCAGTATGTTGTTTTCACCATACGGCTCTCCATGTCATGTGCCATGCGCCACATTTTGTCGCGCACATCCTAGTATGTTCCCCTATGGTTGCGTGGGTAGATTTTCATTTGAACGGCCAAAATCCATAGGAGGAGGGTACCCCCTTTCCCTTGGACCAAGCATAGTTGTGCCTACGCCATCACTTGTTCGTTTTGTACTGTTTCTCTTGGCTGCACCTTACGTTTTTTCTGTCGACAAAGTCTCTGTGCCTTGGAAGAGATACCATCCCCAAGCGGGAACACACCACGGGGCCCGCTATCTCCGGTGCTTTTGCCGTTGATGGTGAGGTTTGTGTTCTTTCCTCTTATGCAGCAGTTTCTGATGGTGGTGGTCTTTCTTTATAATGATGACTTGATGAGGAGAACCTTTGCAAGTCGAAATTCACGGGGTGTGTAGCGTCTTGAACGAGTTTGGGTACTACCTGGGGATGCGGATCAATTTTGGTAAAACCGCGGCGCTAGTCAAAAACATACATTCGGTGGCGTGAAACAGGTGCGGGTCTAGGGGAATGCCATGCACGCAGTGTGAAGTTTTGGATGTCGGCAAATACTCGCACCCTAGCTACCTTTTGGTGCTAAAACATTGATCCTGTGCCCTTGGCTTCCTAGGCAAAGTGCTTCCATAAATAGGCAAATTTTTTTGGATTGTTCATTTTTCTGAAATGGATCGCCGGATGAGCCATTGTTTATGCTTAGGGCTTGGATCCACCTGGCATATGATTCCGGACTGAACTGGAATGATCTGCCACTGCAGACGTGGCTCGAGCAGCATACACAAAGGGCAATGGGCCTTTTTGGACGGAGACCACCCATGAACAGAATTTCGCATGCAGTTGTCACGAATATTGGGAGCCAAAGTGACCAGCCTCTGCAATTGATGTGGAGGGTTTGTGTGCAAGACTTGTACTGTTACTCTGGGTGATTGGTTTGCGATTCCAGCGTTGCAATCTACCACACGTAGTGTTTGTGTAGTGTTTGTAGTGTGTCATGTATGTGAGAGCGTGGTGCTCACATTAGGCTGATTAGTGGGTATCATGATCGGCAAATGTTTCACCGCCGCATGTTTGATGAATCAACCACGGGTGTGAGCAGTTTTTGGCATTGATTGGCAGTGCTGGTAATGATTTGCTATGCGGGGTTGTGCAAGGCGACGTAGAATACACCCACAAGTGTCTCCCACCTTGTGCTATAGAACATATCTTTCTGACACTTTCTGAGTGTCCATTTTGTGAGCAACAGAAGGCATGGATTCCTTCGAAAGCACCCTTCCCCGTAGCGAAGGGAGTACTTCTCCTTCGCGTCCACGGTTCTTGTCTCAATATCCACAAAAGCAGTTTGACCATGAGTATGTGCAACAAGAGCTACTGGGCAAAGGAACCTTCGGTGTTGTACGCCGTTGTTGGCACAAATATTCCAACACGACCCGCGCTGTCAAGATTATCGATGTGACACAATTAAAAGGTTCTGCCATGGATGATCTTGAACGAGAAATTAGTATTCAAGGAAGGGCTGGTTGGAAGGGGGTCGTCGGTATCCTTGATGTCTTTGCATGGGAGAACACATTGTATGTTGTTCAAGAGTGGGCACGTGGTGGTGATTTAATGCAAACCCTTTTGGATGTTGGGAAGTTTTCTGAAGTGGCGACCGCGGGCATTATCCATCAACTGTTGAACATTATTTTAAGTTTGCACAACGCTGATGTTGTGCATCGTGACATCAAGCCAAGCAACATATTGCTAACCCGACGTCAGAAGCGGCAGCGGCATGCCCATCTGGAGGGGGAGTTGCAACTCACAGATTTTGGGTTTGCAACGAATTGTTGGGAGACAGCAACTTTGAATCGAACATGCGGAACTCCTCTGTACATGGCACCTGAGGTCATCAAGAAAGCGTCACCTGGGAAGCCATGTGATATGTGGTCCATTGGAATTACAACATACATCCTTCTAAGCGGACACTCCCCCTTCAAGGCGGCTAATTTGAAGGAGTTATTTCGTCAGGTCATCAGGGGAGTATACCGGCCCATGTTTGGGGACCATTGGCGAGGGATTTCGAACAATGCGAAGGCGTTCATCCAATGCTGTTTGGAGCTGGATCCGAAGAAACGGATGACCGCCGGTCAGGCGTTGGCACATCCATGGCTCGGGCATTTGAGCCAAGCGCCAACCCCACGACGAAAGTTCCGGGCTGCTGTCCAATGTGTTCGTGCTACATGGCGCCTGGCGACCCTGCAGCAGCGGAGGGTGCAGAAGGTTGGGTTGCAGGTCATTGATCTCCACACTGATTGGGTCAACAAGCTTGGGACTACTTGTGTAGGACAACCGCTGGATGCCACCTGTGCACCACTGCTACCGTCCAATCTCAGCAACATTCAGCCACGCTTGTTCCTAGACTGCACATCAGGCACTGGCAGGAGGGCTAAGTCAGCTCCATCTGCTACTGGTACTTTGGTCAAAGAACCCTGCAGATCAGCCTGGAGTATATTCTCTTGGAGAAGAGTGTCTGAAATGAGTTGGGGGCTTGATTGGGGCTGGCCATTACAACTGAATCAATCCAGTGAGCCCAACACCAGCAGTGAAAAGATTAAATGGTTGGTGCTGTGGGACAATGCAGCCGATGCCCTGTCACTTTCGTCTGAGTGGACCGTTGTAGATTGCCTGCAGGATTGATTTCTGTACGTCTGTAGTATGTGATAGTCATTGATGGTGAACAGCCTTGCCTTCACATCCATCATTGGTTTGACTGTACTACTTTACAGTCGTTCTTTGGCCGTCCCCAGGTCCTGCCTTTCAGATTCGGTCTGGAGTCTATATTTGCTAATTTGGAGCCACTCACTCCATGGCAGGTGCAGGGCCTGTGTACCCCCAAGACACGCCATCTGTTACCCAGACACAACGTTGTCTGACTCTGCCAAAATCCTGCAGCAGTCGTATGACTGCAGGCAGTGGTGCCAAGGCGAATCCCACCCATTACATGCTCATTTCCATGGCAGTGCTAGCTGCATCGCCAACCCTCACACCCTCCTCCCTTTTGGCTGCTACTATCTGGTCTTTGCTTCAGAAATTTGCCACCCCCACCCTGCTGTTGCGAGGCATTTCGTCGGCCACCTCTCCGAACCACTTTACAAGCCCAACTCCTCATGTAGAGATATGTTGTCCAGGCTGCAAGCTGACCCCTCGGTTTCCCAGCCCTTGGCATGTTTCCAATGTCTCTCCAGCGTCAGAATATTTCCAATGTCAACAATGTCAACAATGGGGGCAATCTTCATTGCCCCGCTGCAAGAGGTCCAAACCGATTGCAGGCCTGTCATGGCAGCCGAATACTGTATACGCGTCCCATGTGGATTGCTGTGCACTGCTCATCACGTGACTCAGTCACTGCATCCCTTTTTTAGCTTTTATCCTCACCTGTTTGGAATCATCAGCCATGACTTTGTGTGACCTGTGCCAAAATCCTGTGCGAGTCGTATGAATGCACGCAGTGGTGCTAAGGTGAATACCACCCATGAAATGCGCATTTCCATAGCATTGCCAGCTGCATCGCAAACCCCCACAGCCTCCTCCCTCTCGGCTGTTACTATCTGGTGTTTGCTTCAGCGTGGTGCCTTGGCAGAAATTTTCCACCCCCACCCTGTGCGCTCCCTGTTGCAAGGCATTTCTTGCCCCCCCCCCCCCCGGACTCCTTTGCAAGCCCACCTCCTCATGTAGAGATGTGTTGTCCAGGCTGCAAGCTGACTCCTCGGTTTCCCAGCCCTTGGCATGTTTCCAATTTCTCTCCAATGTCAACATATTTCCAATGTCAACAATTTCAACAACAGGGGCACCTTTCATTGCCCCGCTGAAAGAGGTCCAAACAGGTAGGAGGATTGTCATGGCATCAGAATACTGTATGCTCGTCCATTGTGGATCGGTGTGGACTGCTCATCACGTGACTCAGTCACTGCATTCTTTTTTATATTTTATTTTAACCTCCCCTCTGAGTAACCATCTCGGAGCTGTCTTATTCCAGCCATATTAATTCGCCTGATTTTGAGGCTGCATTTGTCACCATCCATCGTGTGAGTGTCCATTTGGTGCAACCGCCCTGCCCCCCCCCCCATTTCTCTGGGTTGACTTGACTTCTTTGCAAGGTTGGTTGTGCTGTTGTACCCCCCCCCCCTTGTCGTTCCCCACCCCTTGTCGTTCCCTGGGGGGGGGGGGTGTCACTTGGTCAACCCAAAATTTTTCGTTGCGGCTCATTGTGTTGTTGTGTGGGTGACTGTGTTGTGGGGCACTGGAGTCTGTAACCCACACTCAGCACCTCATTGTTGGACGGTTTCATGCACATTCTGCTCCACTGTCCCTCTGAGCACACATCTTTATGTATTGAATGTTGTCGTCCGTGCATCTTCTTTGTTCACTGAGATTCTTTTTGAAACACGCCCCCTTGTGACAACCCATCCAGATTGTTGAACCTTCTTGCCACAACAGTTGGCATGTAAAGGTGTTCATAGAGTTTTACAGTCACACCTTTGCGTTGCGAGAAACTTTGTATTTCCTCCCTTGCCCTTTCCTCCATTGGATTTGCCGAATGCCTCGCTCTAACCCTATTCCCATTTCCTAATCCCTATGTGACCGGGTTCGGAGAACAAATGATCAAAACTAAAACACCAGTCAAAGGTGAGTACTCAAAACTAAGGTGTACTTAGGAGGCCTTTTTCCCCATGCCAGCGGTGGGGTTTCTGCTTTTCGTGCCCTTGCAGAGCTATGAGGGTGTTGTGCAGCAACGTCTCTGGTTATGCTTGTACCATCAGGCATGCCGCAAAGGTTGCCATGACATTTGCTCACAGGCGCTCTTAGCATTGTATATTCATCTTTCAGTTGACAAGGGGTTGATCTGTTTTGATCTTGCACCACCCTGTTGCATTACTTTGAAACATCCTGCTCATAGATCAAATGAAGGAGGCATATTTAGGTGCTCTTTTCACATCCTGCTCGCTACATGGTTGTTGGCAGCCGCATCATTTCCCCTGTAGGGCGTCCCTTGATGCCCCAGAACTGGACCTGAGCGCTGTCCATTGGCTGATCCTTGTTTCATAAGGTTTTGCCTGTTGGAAGCCGCTGTGTTGGCAGGCTTGTGCTGGCAGACTGTGTTTTCTGTTGATGATTGTGCATGATAATGAGATTTGCAGATTCGCGGTTGTGTTGTCAAACATCCTTTACAGACCAGCAATTCAGGCCATTTCGGCATTTGTGCAGTAATGTCGTTGGTCATGCTTGCACCAGCAGGCATGCCGCAAGGTTGCCATGACACACCTTTGCTCACAGGCGCTCTTAGCATTGTATATTAATCTTTCAGTTGACAAGTGGTTGACCTGTTTTGATTTTGCACCACCCTGTTGCATTACTTTGAAACATCCTGCTCATAGATCAAATGAATGTGACATATTTAGGTGCCTGCTCGCTACATGGTTGTTGGCAGCCGCATCACTTCCCTGGTAGGGCGTCCCTTGATGCCCCAGAAGTGGACCTGAGCGCTGTCCATTGGCTGATTCTTGTTTCATAAGGTTTTGCCTGTTGCTGATTCCTGTGTTCGCAGGCTTGTGCTGGCAGACTGTGCTTTCTGTTGATGATTGTGCATCACAATGAGATCTGCAGATTTGGGGATGTTTTGTCAAACATCCTCCTTTCAGACCAGCAAGTCAGACTCAAGACTAAAATGTACAGTGTATGTACTGAGGAGGCCTGTTTCCCCATGCCAGCAGTGTGATTTTCCTTCAAGTACTACCCAACCATAAATTGTGTCTGAGCGGTGCCTTCTGGTCACTGATATATGCACCCATTGTTTATGTTTTTCGTGCCCTTGCAGGAGCTATGAGGGTATTGTGCAGCAACGTCTCTGGTTATGCTTGTATCAGGCATGCCGCAAAGGTTGCCATGACAAACCTTTGCTCACAGGCGCTCTTAGCATTGTATGTTAATCTTTCAGCTGACAAGGGGTTGATCTGTTTTGATTTTGCACCACCCTGCTGCATTACTTTGAAACATCCTGCTCATAGATCAAATGAATATGACATATTTAGGTGCTTTTTTCACATCCTGCTCTCTATATGGTTGTTGGTAGCCGCATCATTTCCCCTGTAGGGCGTCCCTTGATGCCCCAGAAGTGGACCTGATCGTCGTTTCATAAGGTTTTGCCTCTTGCAAGTTCCTGTGTTGGCAGGCTTGTGCTGGCAGGCTGTGTTTTCTGTTGATGAATGTGCACTAAAATGAGATTTGCAGATTTGGGGATGTTTTGTCAAATGCCCTTTACAGATCAGCAAGCCGACCATGTCGGCGCATGGCTTTGCCTCCTCCTCCCCTTTTGTAGGGGACAACTTGTAGACTAGTTGATGTCCCAAGATATGCAGATTATCGGGCCACACCATGCACTTTGCCGCTGGCTTGTCCTTTGTAGTGAATTGCAAATCGTGGTTGCTTGTGTTGCCTGGTGACTGTGGCAGCTGCCAGGGGTAGGGTACAGCCCCTCTGTTTCCTACATTTCCCCAATTTATTGTGGAGTTTTGGTTAAAAAGATAGAAGATATTCCAAGTTATTTGCAGATGGAAGACAAAGAAATGTTCGACAGCACCACTTATCAACCTAGTAACCCATATTAATGGACAATGGCGAGGACAGCAATGGTGACAAATAACAGCGTGACGGAGAACACCCCGTGGCATGGCAACCCAAAGTTAGAGCAAGTGCCCGTTGATGGGTACAGAAAGCAGTTTTTGCAGCATATTGGCAGCTCAAATGCCTATGGCCTGATCGTCAGCGTACTGCAAAAAGTGGTAATGGTTTCACTCTGGGTGCTACTATGCAGACCAACTGCAAGGAGACAAAAACCAAGGTTTTCGGGCAGTGTATAGGACAGGGATAGTTGGACCACCACCCAATACCCAGGGATTAAGACTGGGACTTCGAGCAACAAACAATGTGTAGGAAGGCACCTGGAGAAGACCCAATCCCTTTCCCACTCCTCAAGGGACAAAACCTTGTTGATGAGTGGAAATCCAAACAGAAATGTGCCACATGCACCACCGGATTCCTAACCGGCCACAACCGGATCCGGCAAAGTATGGACAGTGGAGTGATATGTACCAAGTTTACAAAGGGACATGTAAGGAATGCCAAAACCTGCGGTGTCGCCAAGGGGGGCAGCCTGAATCCAGAAACTGAAACCCCCCCCCTCCAGGCCCCCAATGTTGTCGAACCTTTCTTTGTCCAATTTCAGATTTTGGGGACACCTGTTGGCGCCAATTGCGCCGGATTTTTTTTTTTTTTTTGGCCTCTTGAGGGGGACTTTGTATTACCCAAAGTTTCTTTACTCAAAATAATAAGATTTTTGTCGAGCATTCAAAAATGGGTGAAAAACACAAAAAACATTTTGACTTCCGATCCGACCTCTGGGTCGGACCTTGGCTGACGGGAGCCTCGGCTGATGGGCAAATTTTTTCAAAAAAATTTCAACCCCACTTGTGTATGTTCAAAATGATCCGCACATTATGGGGATCATTTTGAGATCTTTTTGCAATGTGGATGCATGTTGTTGTGGGTCATTATTGCGTGCATGGTTATCGAGTCGGATGGGCCAGAGCGGGCCCCCAGTACCGGAATCAGCCAATACGGGGCGCTCCTCGCGGGGACGGTGCTATCCGGATGCAGCAGAGGTACCACTGCCATACCAAGTTCCCCAGCTCAAGCCCCGTCTGGGTCAGGTAGCTTCTCTACCGGTTGGTGCCCTCTCTGGGCCTCTGAGTGCGTGTGTTTCGGCCAGACGTCTTGCTGTGGACTGCATCTTTCTAGAGCCTCATCTCTATGAGTGCCCCCCCCCCCCTGGTCCACTTGTAATCCCCCCCCCCCCAGCGTGCGACAGTCTACCCGAATTCTAGTATACCCTAAAGAAAAATTTTCTTCGGCGCCTGCGGTGTGTAGTATTTTGTATGCTTTTTGGGCCAAGTGACAGGGGGGATTGCAAAGGGGGGCCATGAGCAACGTATACAGGGCTCGCATATACCCCCGTGACACAGGCATATAGTCACGGCCAACATTCTCAGTTCATTGTATTGTCTCGCTGCACTGGACTGAGTTTGCCATACCGTATGCTGATGTGTGCATGGTCTGTGACTAACCGGCACCTATGGGAGGGGGATGAGCTGACCCAGACGGCCCATGAAACATTCGATAGCCGCCCTGTGCGGTGACCTCAAGGCAACATTCGGAGCTGATCTGGCTTGCGCTGCAGTCCATTCCTTTCACCATTTACAACCTATACCGCGCTTCTTCATGCAGATGCCAGAACACAATATCCCTGCCTTCAACCGGTCCTGTCAAAACATGGTGGATACAACCCAATCCTGGACCCCATCCCCGAGCCCACAGCCACATGTCCCCACTGGCTTCGCTCCTTGTACCACTAGCTTTGATCGTTTTGACGCCAGCGCGGGTAGGTATCTGGCCAGACCACACCCTGTAGCAGGCATGCAAATTTTCTTTGTGTTCCACCTGTTGTGCCAGGTCCGGGAAATGCACCTTTAGCACCCTGAAAGCCGACGCAAGCAGTTGGTGCAGCCTCTGCTCAGTTTCCGCCTGTCGCAACCTGATCCGCACATAGTTGGGGGCTCGCAACGCAAGTGCCAATGGGACAAGGTCCACGATAAAACCCACCAACACAGCAAATGCAACGTGTTTCTCGTCAAGTATTGTGCAATGTGTCTCGTGCTCCTGCTTCTTAAGTTCGCGGGGACACATTTGGGCACTTGCTGCCCCTTGACAGTGACTCGCATTGCTGAAGGTCTCGCCTCACAATAATACCGCTGCAGCAAATAAGCACGAACCTTTCAACAAAAAACGACCTCCCTTCCGGTTGGGAGCACAAGATTTGTCCGGAGAGGAAGTCATGTATTCCTTGATGATACCACTATGTTGACCATCTACGTGCCTACGCCGGGGTGCGACCCCCCCCCCCTGGCAGCGCACGGGTCGTGGATGATACCAGTACAGTATGCTGGCTACACCTGTTATATATCATTCTAGAGACCTTTCGGACTTCCCTTCCCAATCAATGTGCAGAGACACGGAGGGATAACTAAGGGATTTGGGGCATTTGGTGCATCCCCCTCATCCACTGGACCTGTGTTTCGGGAGCATGAGGAAGAGGTGCGGGGTTCGATCCCCCGCTCGTGAAGATGAGCACCGAGCATGATGCCACTATAGTACCGTCTCTATAGTTTGGTATAAGGTATAAAGTTCTGCCTGATTCCGTCCGGTCTCACTTTTTCAGTAACTTGGCACATTTTCGTCTCACGTGACCCTCCCACTCACTTACCTCCGTGCTTGGTGCCGTGTCCGTATCCTCGGAATGGCCAGCCATCAGATTCGCATACAAACTATGATCCTGTGTTGGGGCAAAGCTTGATGCTTCGCTGGAACCCCTGGATCCTGAACTGGATCCTGAACTGTGTCCTGAACTATCTGAACTCTTGTCTGGTAGATCAACGTAGATCAACCGCAAATTTTCTCAGCGACTTATCATCACTGCCTTCAAAAGGTGACACCGACGGGGATCGGACTTCCGGCTCTGTGCAAAGGAGGGTGGGGGGGGGGGGGTAGGTGTCATTGACATGTTGTCTGCCAATTGCAACTTGAGATGGACACCGGTGATTTCACCACATACTGTTCCTCAATAAAATCTCTCCATAGCCCTCAGAAAGACCGGGGAACGGCCGTTTTGTGCCGTAACTATGCACACAGGTCAGGTCAGGTCATGTATTGCCAGCTACCACCGTCCGTCAGCCCAAGGATCACTGGTAGGAGCAAGGACGAGGTGGAATGCAGTTTCACACATGGACCACAACCAAGAAAACAATACCACCACCACAGGACCCAGTACCCTCCCCACACCGCCACCACCATGCAAGGCACAAAAGATGCACGCAAAGATGTAGCCATCCAACAGTGAAAAGGCTGGAGTTGAATAGCCTGGGAATTAGGGAGAATGTGGGGAAATGGGGGGGGCATGGGGCAAACTTGTGGAGATGATTAGTAACATGGAACACATGGGTCTCTTTCCATAGTGCGGACCTTTGCCTGCCTAGGATGAGAGTGCTCATTAAACATCACATATGGCAGTCACCGCAGGGCTCTGTTCTTACCCCATTTGTACGGGCTTGTGTCATAAAGATATTGCACCACACTGCTCCGGGGTTTTGCAGCCAAGGCCATCGACACTGACGCCTCTGGTGTTCCCCCCTTTCTCACGGGGCCTCCACTGGAATGCCCTAGTGTTTTGTTTTGGGGTGAATGGCGGAAGAAGGTTCTACTCCAATTCAGTAATGTAGATTCAAAATGCTGGGAATGAAACAGAAACACAAATTCCAAATCATTTCTTTTCCTGAGGAATAACGAATAAATAATGAATAAAACATCCGCCCCCAGCAGGTCAATTTTCGCCCAAAATGGCCAAAAAAAATGTACCGGCTGAGAGTAAAAAATCTGCCAGCCGGTCAATTTTCACATAACAAGTGTAATGAAACAGTGATACACACCCCAATGTGAGTCAGAGTGTGCGCGCTCAGCAGAGATAGTGCGCACATTATGGATGATCATTCGCCCGTTGTTGGTTATTTACAATGAAACTCAGATCACGCTTTATTTATAAGATTGAATGCTCTGTGACTTGCAAAAGACGCTGCAAAGTAGGACAGAACTAACTGTGCATAATTGTTTTAATAATGCGAGTTTTCTGTACTACACTGCAGGGTCTTGCATTCCTAATGATGATTTGGACTCAATCTTGTATGTGCCAACGCTGATTTTGTATTCCGTGGGATCCGGAGTCATTCGCCTAAAACTCTGCAATCTGTGGGCCCTGTCATTGCTTCGTACTCGTGTAGTTGTGTTGTGCAACATATGAAGAAGCGGAAACCCTTCGTGGTGCTGCCGCCCAAGGGGCAATCAGAGGACAGAGCTGTGCCACAACCCCAACACCCCGACAGCCAAGAAGTGCGTGATGAACGTGACTTGACGGCAAACTTCAAGGCGTTTGTCGACGGCACCAAAGCGACCAAAGTGGTTTGGGAGATGATGACAAAGGCGGGATTTCGTGGGAGGCTGGGGAAGAATGCGCAGGGCACACCTGAAGCGTTGCACGTCAACAAGCGGCCGGAGCGAGCGGGCCTGGGGCTGGTCAGTGAAAAGACGAAGCAGGATTTGCGGTTCGAGTTTCGAAAGCGGGTCGCGAACGGAGACATCTCGTTCACCTCCAGCAGCTTTGACCCGAGTGTACTGCCTGACGGAGCGGAGAACCCTTGCACCGGCGCACGCCAAGAGGCGTGGTCTGTTGCTTCCGCCCTTAACGCAGCCACGCCGGGGACCGCTGGGGCGACGGGTGTTCCTGCCAGGCCCCTTGATGCCTGCTTTGTCGTCAGTGCATCTGTGCCCAGCGCCGAGTCCTGGCAGCCCGCACCCAAGCGCCGACGAGCCTGCGGGTCTAGAGGTGGTGGCAAACCCGATGCACGCACGCCGACGTACACGTACAGTGCCCCTCAATGCACCGACACTGCAGACTCGGATCTGGGTGCCCGGTATTTCGCTTGCGGTGCGTCCGACCCCGGCGCCCTGACCGAAGATGGTGTGGTGCAGGTGCGTCATCTTCCTTCGCCAGCGTCAGCTCCTTCGGTGGCGGTTGTTGTTGCCTTGCGTGTGTACCCTCTGGGTCCCGGCAGCGCGCTCTGCAATGCCAGCGGCATCAAGCAGCACACGACAGCGCGCAAGTTGCGGCGCATGGCAGCAGGCGTCAAGCAGCGTCGGGCGGCATGCGGCTGGGGCTGCGGAAGCGGCGAGCAGCACGTGGCCAGCAGCCCCCTTCGACATCTGAGACAGCGGTTGGAGGCAGAGGGGGCCTCCAAAAGGACACCCTCTTCAAGGAGACCCCAAGGGACTGGAAAAGTGGTCCTTTGCTTGTGGAGTCCCAGGGAGGAGAGGAACCGCCCTGTGAACGTAGCGAAAACAGCCCAACCACAGGCAAAATTCAGACCTGTCACCCGTAGTTGCTTCCGCCCGGTCAAAGGCTGATTTCTGTTGCCTTTTCACTCCGGTTCTCTCCAAACCGATGCAGCAGCGATGTAGTAGGTCGCCGAAAACAAGGAACAGTTGCTAAATCAGTGGTCCGGCAGCAGCAAAGAGCGACTGTCCCAGACCGGCTTTTTGTGGCACAGCTGTTTTGAGCCTTGGACAGCCCATCTCCAAATGCTCTGGCGTGCCAAATGGCGGCTCGATATGTGCGCACCATACGAATCACGACATGGCCATTTGGCACCAGACTTCCAAAGGAAAACATGCTGTCAATAGTCTTGGAGCACCTGTGATGTTCGCAACTGTCATGTCTCGGATTGAGCGTGTTCATGTCCAGTGAGCAGTCTGACAAAGCTGATTTGGGGGACGGTATGTTCGAATTGAGCGATTTTATCAAATGAACAGCTGCAGTCATGTTGGCATCTTTGGCCTCTTCAAATTTATGCGGGTCATGACAGTCCTGTTTCTGCGGCATCGTCAGATTGAGGAATGCTCAACAGTGCCGCCTGGACACAATAAACGGTTCTCTTTCAGTTGACGTAGATTTAGTTTCATTATGCCCCACCACATGATGCCCTCCTCCCTCTCGCAACGCCCTTGCAGTGGCAAGGTGAGGTATGCGGAACGCTGGTGGGGTTTCCACAACATTCGTGGCCTCGTCCCTCTGTAGGACCCCAATGATCAATTTGATTACTTGGGGGGCATGCGTCGGAAATGGAGCGGCAGTGTGGCAGACCTCAAGACCTTACTGGACCGGAAGCTCCAAAACGCATTCAAACTGAAGGGCTTGCTTGGCAACCGCGTTGCCGAAGGTGCACTGTGCTGCGCATGCCACTGCCCCCAAAGTGTCTTGCGATGTGCGACGCCGAGTGCCAAACGAAGTGGGAGCGCTTGAGGGACAGTCACAGGAGGGTCTCCGCTCTATCTCGCTGCAAGGGCCGAGCCGTTACTCCTGGGGTGAGTATTAGCGCGCCGGGCATCTTTTTTTGACCATTCCCCACCCGTGCCTGTTTTTGCCCCCACCTCACCAAACAAGTTGGTATACCTTCTAAGAATTTGACCCATCCTTTGCACCCAGTTTATGACGATGGCAAGGGTGGTGGTTGGAAGTGGTGGGAGTGACATTTTGTGTTGTTGAATTCTCATATTTTGGCTCATGCAACCTGCCTTGCAGGGAAGGTTTGCAGTCTAGTGCGGTCTACTTGGGGGACTTCCCAAGGTGAGGATAAACTTGGGGCTAGAGATAAGATACTTGATACAAAGGTAGCGCGCCGGGCACGCGCCAGGCAAACATTCCCCCGAGCCCTGGTGATGAGGGGCCGTCTCCTGTTGTCTGCTGCTGTCTCTTGTTGCCTGCCATTCCCAGTTCGCCAGCAGCAACCCTAGGGACTTTAGTGGGCCATATGTACAGCAGTGGATGACAGGCAGCCGCCTTGCAAAATGACTGTATGCCTGTCTCTGTGTGTCTACAGCTGGGGTGTCAGCAGGCAGACGACGGTGCATGTCCGTTGCATGTGCTACTGAGGCGCTGAGTGACAACCCCACCCTGTCGGTGTCCCTCTACACCGGGCCCATGCTACAATGCCCCGATGGGAGCCCCCTGGTTCATATTCTTGATGTCCTCTGCGCGCATGTTCCTCCGCACGGCGGTGCGGAGGTGGCTAAATAAATATAATTAAAGTCCTCCTGACAGGTTAATAATTTCTGTGTGACAACAACAACAACAACAACAACAACAACAACAACAACAACAACAACAACAACAACAACAACAACAACAACAAAACAACAACAACAACAACAACAACAAGCTCTCAGAAAAATTATTTCTCTGACAGACTGTTTCGAAATCGACTTTTTTGCTATGCCAAGCTGGTGTTTGCAAACAGGCCCATTGATTTTTCACAATCAATGGGCCATCAATGGGATGCAAATGAGCCATTGTTGAGCCATATTGCAACCCGTGCGAGGGACTGTGTTCCAGGGTGCGGTGTGTGGGCCTCATCGACCACGCGGTTGTGTGGGCGGGGGGGGGTGCCTACCCCCAGTGCGGCGGTGCCCGTCCTGCACGAGGGGCCCGGTGCCGCGCAGTCCGTGTGCGGTGCTGTGCTCGTGGTCTGTGGGGGACTGTGTGGCACAGCGCAGGGCATGGCCAAATGGGGGTAGGGGGGGCTCACACTGGGGAAATCCTCACCTGGCCCCACCATAATGCACTACAAGTACAATTGCCTGGCGCCCAATATGTGCTGTGGCACGACCCTTGGTCCCCTGCCTTCAACTATGCCTTGCAGCGCGAGCATTTTCGTGTTTTTTGTGCGTCCTCACATAGGAAATCACCGGATGTGTCCATCACCATATTGTACATTGCATTACTGACTGGTATGCATGGCTTGATACTGGGGGGTAACCGATGGCGGTTGGTGGATAACCGACGGCATCTGGGGGCGAACTCACGGCGGTTGGTAATCAATGGCGGTGGGAGGGTGGCCGTGCGCTTTCTATTTTGCCATTGTGACTGAGTGTTTTTGTCCCCTTGCTCATTAGAAGGGAAGGGACCTCCAAGGCGGCCCCAGCAGCGGTCGGACAAGCGGTTGGAGGAGCGGTTGGGAGAGGTTTCTGTTGGTTACAAATGCCATTGAAGGCGGCATTTGCTATCAGGGAGACAGTCGCTGGGCGTACGCCAGGCACCTTGGAGGGGGGAAGGGGGGGCAATGTCCACCTGGACCTAAAGTACATAGCAAACTCTATAGCGGAGTCCCCCCCGGCGAATCCGAGGTTCTTCCTCGAAGGGGCCCACGGGCCCAGGGGACGCCACCTGGTTTTAACGGCCAAGCCGGACGGAGCTCCCACCGGCGACCCCCCCCCCACGAGGGAGGGAGCACACAACAACCGCCAGCCCCCCCCCCCCCCCCTCAGCCCCCCCAAAAAAGGGACTCCGGCGCGGAGGGTTGGGGATATAGTCCCATGCCGCGCGGCCATGAATCGACATGGCCCTACACGGGCGATACACGCCCTCCCCCCCCCCTCGCTCAAGAGGGGCCCCCGTCGTCCCCCGGGCAGGGAGCAACCCCCCCCCCCCCCCCCTCAAGGAACGGCCGCCCTCGGGAGCCCTCGCCCAGCCCCCGGGGGCCTCTCGGGGTTCGCCCCCGAGCCCGCCCGGCCCTTCCACGCCCCCCCTCACCAGCCGCAGCCCAGAGGCCCGCCCGGTCTCCCCCGCGCCGGCCCACAACCACCAGGGACCCGGGCCCCGGAGCCCCGGTGCCCAGCCCCGCCCGCCCCCCCGGTATCCCTCCGGCGGGGCCCGTCCCGGTCCGGTTCGGCCGCGAGGGGACGGCGTGGCGCTCCCCCCCGCCTCCACCAGGATTCGCCCCCGTGGATGATGCTCGGCGGGATTCGTCCCCGCCGAGCGGGGTGCGGGCCCCACCGCTGACCGCGGCCCCGCCGACACCTCGAGCGCCCCGGGCTCCCCGGCCGACTTTGGCCAGCCCCGGCCGCTCCTCCACCCGGTCGGCCGCACGGTGACGCTCTGCGGCTGAGCTCACCGCACCCCCGTCCCCCTCGCGCGCGCACCCACCCACCAGCCCACAGCCCCCCCCCCCCCCCCCCAGCGTGCACGCCGTGCCCCCACCGCCCCCCCACTCTCCCGCCCCTCCTCTCTCAGGTAGCGAAGCCCCCGAGGTGGGCTGCCGCAGCCGCCGACGGACGGCCGCCTTACGAACAAGAGGACCCCCCGCACGCGGTGGGGGTCCAGGCCTTGCACCCCTTCCCCCTGCCACACGCATCATGGCGTTGCATCCGTCATACCTCCCTCCCTGTGCACCATGTGTCATGGCCGCGAGTGGCCTTTGCCTCCCCTCCCCCACACCGAAACCGCACGGGGGGGGCCGAAGGCCCCTGGGTGGGGCCCCCAGAACCCCAGCAGCTGCGCCTCCCGACTGGAGGGTGGTGGGGCCCGCCGGTGCGCGGTACGAGCCCCCGCCACCCTCCATCCGCCTGCCGCGACTCCCTTGACCCCCCCCCTGTCCCCCACCCCGGCTGGGGCGGCGTGGCCCGCGCGTGCGGTACGAGCCCGCGCCGCCCCTTGATGCATTATACGGGCAGTGCGGGCCGCCAGGAGAGCGGAGGGGCCCCGCACTGCCCCGAGCGCCCCCCCCCACGACAGCTGGCGCTAAAGGCCAACCGGCGCCTGGCGGGCTGTTGTGCAGGGGGGGCGAGGCGACCGGGCGCTTCGTACCCGCCCCCAACGGGGGTCTGTACCCACGGCACCGGGCACAGACACCCGTTGGGAAGTAGCCACACCACCACCCACCACAGCACCACGGCCACGGGAGGAAGGGAATAGCCCCGGGCAACGGCCTCCCCCAGGCCGAGGGAGGGTGCCGACCGCCAGGCTCATCCTGTCCCCCCATTTCCTCTTCATTGTCATCCCCCTTGGCCGTCCCGGCCCGCAGTCCCCGCGGCGGGTAAGTTCCTGGGGTAGAACCCTAAGAACTTCGGTGACGGAAACACAGGTCGTGGTTTCGCACCTGGCCGACGTGGGGAGCCTCCGCCCCCACGGGACCCCAGGGCACCCCGGCCATCCCAGCCAGGGATAACCCGCCGCCAGCGCCCCAGCCCCCATCCCCAGGCTTTCCGGCCTCAGTTCCCCTGCGTCTTCCTCGCCACATGCTCGTAGTGAAAGGCTAGGTAGCAGGCCACACCCCCACACCACCCCACGGCACGCCCCCCACGCACCCCAAGCCGCCCCCGGCCGCCCACCAGGGGCCCGACTCTGGACCGTAGTCTGTCGAGCAGGGCCCCACACCCCCCGCCGCCCTCACGCCACCCCTTCCTCTACCCTACACGACAGCCCCACGCCGCTGCGCCCCTGCGCAGCCCCACACTGCTGCGCCCCTGCGTGGCCCCGCATTGCTGCGCCCCTGCACAGCCCCATGCTGCCGCGCCCATGCGCAGCCCCATGCTACGCCCCTTCGCATCCCCACGCTGCTGCACCCCTGCGCAGCCCCACGCTGCTGCGCCCCTGCACAGCCCTGGCTGCTGCGCCCCTGCGCAGCCCCACGCTGCTGCACCCCTGCGCAGCCCCACGCTGCACTCCAGCGCAGCCCCACGCTGCTGCGCCCCTGCGCAGCCCCACGCTGCACTCCAGCGCAGCCCCACGGTGCTGCGCCCCTACGCGGCCCCACGCCGCACTCCAGCGCAGCCCCACGCTGCTGCGCCCCTACGCAGCCCCACGCTGCACTCCAGCGCAGCCCCACGCTGCTGCGCCCCTACGCAGCCCCACGCTGCACTCCAGCGCAGCCCCACGCTGCTGCGCCCCTACGCAGCCCCACGCTGCACTCCGGCGCAGCCCCACGCTGCTGCGCCCCTACGCAGCCCCACACTGCACTCCAGCGCAGCCCCACGCTGCCGCACCCCTACGCAGCCCCACGCTGCACTCCAGCGCAGCCCCACGCTGCTGCGCCCCTCCCACGCTGCACTCTAGCGCAGCCCCACGCTGCTGCGCCCCTGCGCAGCCCCACGCTGCACTCCGGCGCAGCCCCACGCTGCACTCCAGCGCAGCCCCACGCTGCTGCGCCCCTACGCAGCCCCACGCTGCACTCCAGCGCAGCCCCACGCTGCTGCACCCCTGCGCAGCCCCACGCTGCACTCCAGCGCAGCCCCACGCTGCTGCGCCCCTGCGCAGCCCCACGCTGCACTCCAGCGCAGCCCCACGCTGCTGCGCCCCTACGCAGCCCCAGGTTGCTGCGCCCACGCTGCTACGCCCCTGCACAGCCCTGGCTGCCGCGCCCCTGCGCAGCCCCACGCTGCTGCAACCCTTGCGCAGCCCCACGCTGCCCTCCAGCGCAGCTGCACGCTGCGGCGCACCTGCGCAGCCCCACGCTGCTGCACCCCTGCACAGCCCCACGCTGCACTCCAGCGCAGCCCCACGGTGCTGCGCCCCTACGCGGCCCCACGCCGCACTCCAGCGCAGCCCCACGCTGCTGCGCCCCTACGCAGCCCCATGCTGCACTCCAGCGCAGCCCCACGCTGCTGCGCCCCTACGCAGCCCCACGCTGCACTCCAGCGCAGCCCCACGCTGCTGCGCCCATACGCAGCCCCACGCTGCACTCCAGCGCAGCCCCACGCTGCTGCGCCCCTACGCAGCCCCACGCTGTACTCCAGCGCAGCCCCACGCTGCTGCGCCCCTGCGCAGCCCCACGCTGCACTCCAGCGCAGCCCCACGCTGCTGCGCCCCTACGCAGCCCCACGCTGCACTCCAGCGCAGCCCCACGCTGCTGCGCCCCTACGCAGCCCCACGCTGCACTCCAGCGCAGCCCCACGCTGCCGCGCCCCTGCGCAGCCCCACGCTGCACTCCGGCGCAGCCCCACGCTGCTGCGCCCCTGCGCAGCCCCACGCTGCACTCCGGCGCAGCCCCACGCTGCTGCGCCCCTACGCAGCCCCACGCTGCACTCCAGCGCAGCCCCACGCTGCTGCGCCCCTACGCAGCCCCACGCTGCACTCCAGCGCAGCCCCACGCTGCTGCACCCCTGCGCAGCCCCACGCTGCACTCCAGCGCAGCCCCACGCTGCTGCGCCCCTGCGCAGCCCCACGCTGCACTCCAGCGCAGCCCCACGCTGCTGCGCCCCTACGCAGCCCCAGGTTGTTGCGCCCACGCTGCCACGCCCCTGCCCAGCCCCACGCTGCTGCGCCCCTGCACAGCCCTGGCTGCCGCGCCCCTGCGCAGCCCCACGCTACTGAGCCCCTGCCCAGCCCCAGGTTGCTGCGCCCCTGCGCAACCCCACGCTGCCCTCCAGCGCAGCCCCACGCTGCTGCTCCCCTGCACAGCCCCGCGCTGCTGCGCCCCTGCGCAGCCCCACGCTGCCCTCCAGCGCAGCCCCACGCTGCTGCGCCCCGGCGCAGCCCCAGGTTGCTGCGCCCACGCTGCTACGCCCCTGCACAGCCCCACGCTGCTGCGCCCCTGCACAGCCCTGGCTGCCGCGCCCCTGCGCAGCTCCACGCTACTACGCCCCTGCCCAGCCCCGGGCTGCTACGCTCCTGCGCAGCCCCACGCTGCTGCTCCCCTGCACAGCCCCACGCCGCTGCGCCCCTGCGCAGCCCCACGCTGCCCTCCAGCGCAGCCCCACGCTGCTGCGCCCCTGCGCAGCCCCAGGTTGCTGCGCCCACGCTGCTACGCCCCTGCCCAGCCCCACGCTGTGGCGCCCCTGCGCAACCCCGCGCTGCGCCCCAGCGCAGCCCCGCGCTGCGCCCCTGCGCAGCCCCACGCTGCGCCCCTGCGCAACCCCGCGCTGCGCCCCTGCGCAGCCCCGCACTACTACGCCCCCGCGCCGCCCCAAACCTGTGCGCCCCTACGCAGCCCCATGCTGCACTCCAGCGCAGCCCCACGCTGCTGCGCCCCTACGCAGCCCCACGCTGCACTCCAGCGCAGCCCCACGCTGCTGCGCCCATACGCAGCCCCACGCTGCACTCCAGCGCAGCCCCACGCTGCTGCGCCCCTACGCAGCCCCACGCTGTACTCCAGCGCAGCCCCACGCTGCTGCGCCCCTGCGCAGCCCCACGCTGCACTCCAGCGCAGCCCCACGCTGCTGCGCCCCTACGCAGCCCCACGCTGCACTCCAGCGCAGCCCCACGCTGCTGCGCCCCTACGCAGCCCCACGCTGCACTCCAGCGCAGCCCCACGCTGCCGCGCCCCTGCGCAGCCCCACGCTGCACTCCGGCGCAGCCCCACGCTGCTGCGCCCCTGCGCAGCCCCACGCTGCACTCCGGCGCAGCCCCACGCTGCTGCGCCCCTACGCAGCCCCACGCTGCACTCCAGCGCAGCCCCACGCTGCTGCGCCCCTACGCAGCCCCACGCTGCACTCCAGCGCAGCCCCACGCTGCTGCACCCCTGCGCAGCCCCACGCTGCACTCCAGCGCAGCCCCACGCTGCTGCGCCCCTGCGCAGCCCCACGCTGCACTCCAGCGCAGCCCCACGCTGCTGCGCCCCTACGCAGCCCCAGGTTGTTGCGCCCACGCTGCCACGCCCCTGCCCAGCCCCACGCTGCTGCGCCCCTGCACAGCCCTGGCTGCCGCGCCCCTGCGCAGCCCCACGCTACTGAGCCCCTGCCCAGCCCCAGGTTGCTGCGCCCCTGCGCAACCCCACGCTGCCCTCCAGCGCAGCCCCACGCTGCTGCTCCCCTGCACAGCCCCGCGCTGCTGCGCCCCTGCGCAGCCCCACGCTGCCCTCCAGCGCAGCCCCACGCTGCTGCGCCCCGGCGCAGCCCCAGGTTGCTGCGCCCACGCTGCTACGCCCCTGCACAGCCCCACGCTGCTGCGCCCCTGCACAGCCCTGGCTGCCGCGCCCCTGCGCAGCTCCACGCTACTACGCCCCTGCCCAGCCCCGGGCTGCTACGCTCCTGCGCAGCCCCACGCTGCTGCTCCCCTGCACAGCCCCACGCCGCTGCGCCCCTGCGCAGCCCCACGCTGCCCTCCAGCGCAGCCCCACGCTGCTGCGCCCCTGCGCAGCCCCAGGTTGCTGCGCCCACGCTGCTACGCCCCTGCCCAGCCCCACGCTGTGGCGCCCCTGCGCAACCCCGCGCTGCGCCCCAGCGCAGCCCCGCGCTGCGCCCCTGCGCAGCCCCACGCTGCGCCCCTGCGCAACCCCGCGCTGCGCCCCTGCGCAGCCCCGCACTACTACGCCCCCGCGCCGCCCCAAACCTGTGCGCCCCTACGCAGCCCCACGCTGCGCCCCTACGCAGCCCCACGCTGCGGCGCCCCTGCACGGCCCCATGCCGCGCCCCGGCGCGGCCCCACGCTGCGCCCCTGCGCAGCCCCACGCTGCTGCGCCCCTGCGCAACCCCGCGCTACGCCCCTGCGCAGCCCCACACTGCTACGCCCCTGCGCCGCCCCACACTGCTGCGCCCCTGCGCCGCACCACGCTGCGCCCCTGCGCAGCCCCGCGCTGCGCCCCTACTCAGCCCCACGCTGCGCCCCTGCGCAGCCCCACGCTGCTGCGCCCCTACACGGCCCCTTGCCGCGCCCCCGCGCAGCCCCACGCTGCGCCCCTGCGCAGCCCAACGCTGCTGCGCCCCTACGCAGCCCCCCGCTGCGCCCCATTCGCGGCCCCACGCTACGCCCCGGCGCAGCCCCGCGCTGCTACGCCCCTGCGCAGCCCCACGCTGCTGCGCCCCTACGCGGCCCCGCGCTGCGCCCCTTCACGGCCCCATGCCACGCCCATACGCGGCCCCACGCTGCGCCCCTGCGCAGCCCCACGCTGCGCCCCTGCGCAGCCCCACGCTGTTGCACCCCTCCAGGGCCCCATGCCGCGCCCGTGCGCGGCCCCGCGCTGCGCCCCTGCGCAGCCCCACGCTGCTGCGCCCCTGCGCGGCCCCGCGCTGCGCCCCCGCGCAGCCCCACACTGCTGCGCCCCTGCGCCGCCCCACACTGCTGCGCCCCTGCGCCGCACCGCGCTGCGCCCCTGCGCAGCCCCACGCTGCGCCCCTACTCGGCCCCGCGCTGCGCCCCTGCGCAGCCCCACGCTGCCGCGCCCCTGCGCGGCCCCGCGCTGCGCCCCCGCGCAGCCCCACACTGCTGCGCCCCTGCGCCGCCCCACACTGCTGCGCCCCTGCGCCGCACCGCGCTGCGCCCCTGCGCAGCCCCACGCTGCGCCCCTACTCGGCCCCACGCTGCGCCCCTGCGCAGCCCCACGCTGCTGCGCCCCTTCACGTCTCCATGCCGCGCCCCGGCGCAGCCCCACGCTGCTGCGCCCCTGCGCAGCCCCACGCTGCTGCGCCCCTGCGCCGCCCCACACTGCTGCGCCCCTGCGCGGCCCCACACTGCGCCCCTGCGCAGCCCCACGCTGCGCCCCTACTCAGCCCCACGCTGCGCCCCTGCGCAGCCCCACGCTGCTGCGCCCCTTCACGGCCCCATGCCGCGCCCCGACGCAGCCCCACGCTGCTGCGCCCCTGCGCAGCCCCACGCTGCTGCGCCCCTTCACGGCCCCATGCCGCGCCCCGGCGCAGCCCCACGCTGCTGCGCCCCTGCGCAACCCCGCACCGCGCCCCCGCGCAGCCCCACGCTGCGCCCCTGCGCAGCCCCACGCTGCTGCGCCCCTGCGCAGCCCCATGCTGCTGCGCCCCTTCACGGCCCCATGCCGCGCCCCGGCGCAGCCCCACGCTGCTGCGCCCGTGCGCAACCCCGCACCGCGCCCCCGCGCAGCCCCACGCTGCGCCCCTGCGCAGCCCCACGCTGCTGCGCCCCTTCACGGCCCCATGCCACGCCCCGGCGCAGCCCCACGCTGCTGCGCCCCTGCGCAACCCCGCACCGCGCCCCCGCGCAGCCCCACGGTGCGCCCCTGCGCAGCCCAGCGCTGCTGCGCCCCGGCGCAGCCCAGCGCTGCTGTGCCCCTGCGCGGCCCCACGCTGCGCCCCTGCGCGGCCCCATGCCGCGCCCATGCGCGGCCCCACGCTGCACTCCGGCGCGACCCCACGCTGCGCCCCTGCCCAGCCCCACGCTGCGCCCCTGCGCAGCCCCACACTACTGCGCCCCTGCGCAGCCCCACGTTACGCCCCTGCTCAGCCCCGCGCTGCGCCCCTGCGCAGCCCCACGCTGCGCCCCTGCTCAGCCCCGTGCTGCGCCCCTGCGCAGCCCCACGCTGCGCCCCTGCGCAGCCCCACGCTACTGCACCCCTGCGCAGCCCCATGCCGCGCCCATGCGCGGCCCCGCGCTGCGCCCCTGCGCAGCCCCACACTACTGCGCCCCTGCGCAGCCCCACGCTGCGCCCCTGCTCAGCCCCGCGCTGCGCCGCTGCGCAGCCCCACGCTGCGCCCCTGTGCAGCCCCACACTACTGCGCCCCTGCGCAGCCCCACGTTACGCCCCTGCTCAGCCCCGCGCTGCGCCCCTGCGCAGCCCCACGCTGCGCCCCTGCTCAGCCCCGCGCTGCGCCCCTGCGCAGCCCCACGCCGCGCCCCTGCGCTGCCCCACGCTACTGCACCCCTGCGCAGCCCCATGCCGCGCCCATGCGCGGCCCCGCGCTGCGCCCCTGCGCAGCCCCACACTACTGCGCCCCTGCGCAGCCCCACGCTGCGCCCCTGCTCAGCCCCGCGCTGCGCCGCTGCGGAGCCCCACGCTGCGCCCCTGCGCGGCCCCACGCTACTGCGCCCCTGCGAAGCCCCATGCCGCGCCCATGCGCGGCCCCGCGCTGCGCCCCTGCGCAGCCCCACGCTGCACCCCTGCTCAGCCCCGCGCCGCGCCCCTGCGCGGCCCCATGCCGCGCCCAAACGCGGCCCCACGCCGCGCTCCTCCGCGGCCCCACGCTGCACCCCTGCGCGGCCGCACGCTGCACCCCTGCGCGGCCCCACACTGCTGCGCCCCTGCGCCGCCCCACACGGCTGCGCCCCTGCACCACACCACGCGGCGCCCCTGCGCAGCCCGGGCAGGGAGCAACCCCGCCCCCCCCCTCAAGGAACGGCCGCCCTCGGGAGCCCTCGCCCAGCCCCCGGGGGCCTCTCGGGGTTCGCCCCCGAGCCCGCCCGGCCCTTCCACGCCCCCCCTCACCAGCCGCAGCCCAGATGCCCGCCCGGTCTCCCCCGCGCCGGCCCACAACCACCAGGGACCCGGGCCCCGGAGCCCCGGTGCCCAGCCCCGCCCGCCCCCCCGGTATCCCTCCGGCGGGGCCCGTCCCGGTCCGGTTCGGCCGCGAGGGGACGGCGTGGCGCTCCCCCCCCGCCTCCACCAGGATTCGCCCCCGTGGATGATGCTCGGCGGGACTCGTCCCCGCCGAGCGGGGTGCGGGCCCCACCGCTGACCGCGGCCCCGCCGACACCTCGAGCGCCCCGGGCTCCCCGGCCGACTTTGGCCAGCCCCGGCCGCTCCTCCGCCCGGTCGGCCGCACGGTGACGCTCTGCGGCTGAGCTCACTGCACCCCCGTCCCCCTCGCGCGCGCACCCACCCGCCAGCCCACAGCCCCCCCCCCCCCCCAACGAGCACGCCGACCCCATGGAGTGGGGCTCTCAGGGCCGCCGCCGACCACCGGCCGGTCCGCCTGCGCCGCCCCGCGGCCGCCACGGGCCCCGCACCCGCATGGCGCCGCCTCCGCCTCGGCCGCCCGCCGCTACCCACGCGCCCGGCCCAGGCCTCGGCCCCCAGGCCACGCTTCCAGCTTGCCGCTGGTCCCGCGGCCCGCAGTGGGGCCCGCATCGGGCGCGCCGACGCCCTTGCACACACGCCCCCCACGGCCAGGCCTGCGCGGCGCGCGTGCCCCCAGCGCGCCCGCCGACCCCATGGATTGGGGCTCTCAATGCCACCGCCGGCCGCCGGCCGGTCCGCCCACACCGCCCCGCGACCGCCACGGGCCCCGCACCCGCATGGCGCCGCCTCCGCCTCGGCCGCCCGCCGCTACCCACGCGCCCGGCCCAGGCCTGAGCCCCCCCGCCGGCCGTGCCGCGCAGCCTCCCGCACACGGGACACAGGGACGGGCACCAGGGGATAGACCATACATAGTCCCCGCCCCCTCCACCCCCCTTACTCCACCTCCGCGCAGGAC
The DNA here is from genome assembly GCA_964036045.1 of Eutreptiella sp. 'Long Island Sound 2002'. NCBI lineage: Eukaryota > Euglenozoa > Euglenophyceae > Eutreptiales > Eutreptiaceae > Eutreptiella > Eutreptiella sp. 'Long Island Sound 2002'. The sequence goes on along the minus strand of OZ038391.1, from coordinate 27,141,283 downwards.
GTAGCCCCCTCCCCTGTCGCGGGGGAGTGGCGGCTGGAAGCAAGGGGAACCGGGGCCCTGCGGGTCCCCGGACAGGTGGTCCCTGCATCCCGCCCCCCATCCCGCCTCCGTTTCGCACAGGTGCGCACGCCCTCCCCCCACGGCGGGGGAGGGAACCAGGGTCACACGGACAGGTGGTCCCTCTCACAGCGACGCGCGCCCCCAGGTAGTCACACCCTCCTCCACGCACACGCACCCCCCCCCCCCACTCCACGGCGCCCCCCCCCCCCTCGGTCGTCGTCGGCACACGCCCGGCCAGCGTGACGCCGGCCGACTGCTCCCTTGCGCCCTGCCCAGGGAGAGCGTGTCTGGCAATTTCTCCCGCCGGCACGTGCTGGGTGCCTTCACAACAACAACAACAACAAATAGCAAACTCTACCGGCCAATGCACACAAGCAAACCTACAATGTCATTTTCGGGGCAGCATTGAATGTGCAGCCCTTCCTTCACTCCAGGATTGGGTGCCTCCTAAGTATCATAGCATGGGCCCAAATGGCATGTTTGTCTGGGTATTCCCGTTCAACTGTATTGCGCGAGTTGCACAGCGTTGTGCCCCGCATTGTCAGTAGAACCGCGTGGGATGTGGACCGTACCCATCAATGGTGCGGTCGCGCAATGCACATTTTGCCTTCGACTCACAACACTATTTTCTCCCGCCTGCACCGCTGGGACACACACCATGCGGTCTGGGCACGGCGCACATATGCTTCCTAGCACCTGCCCCTCGATGGGCCCTGGACTGAGTTTTGCGCCGATTGGTGTCACGATTTTCCTGTGCTTTCTTCCTTGACACCACTGTTGGACCCTTCTACACCCATCCACCTCAGGCCTCAAGGTAAAGGTAAAGGTAAAGTGCTCGGGCGATCTCCGAACTCCAGCGTATCCGTGATCCCTACCTGTCCCAAGGCACAGCACGCTACATCATACTACACTCATCAAAACAGCTGCAACTCCGGTACAGTGAATCCGCGGGAAACGTAAAGAGCCACTGTACCTCAGGCCTCAAGGCCGCGGGGGGGGGGGGGGGGGGCACCAACGTTTCCCATCATCAGCGAACTCGCGATGCCTTTGGTATTGGAGTCAGACTCCGACGCCAGCCACGGCCGCCCTACAGCCTCTCTCGTGCGCCTCAGGTCCCTCAGCGGCGGGTGCCGGCGCCGTGGCCCACAACGCAGTGATGGTGACGCATCTGCCGGCGAGGGAGGGGACGAGTTGGCAGCTGAAGTGCCGCGGGGTCCAGGGGTCCGTGATCTTGAGCCTTCCGAAGGGGGAGCTGTGCTGTCAGGGGGCCCGAGAGCACCAGCTGCTGCTCTACACGCTCCTCAAGGACTTCACGGAGGAGTGGGTCGAGCCACTGGAGGCACCACTAACCCTCAAAGCGTCCACTCCTCGTGACCGGGGACAGTGGGAGGGTGCTCACCACTGCAGATGATGTGGGGATCGTGACACTGGGCGTCCGGCCGCCGGGCGGGGCACACGGAGAGGGGTTTTTTAGGGGACAAGTTTTTACTCTCCCGACGGCGGTTGCTCTCCAACCGCCGTCCGTTGCGCTGCATCCGCCGTCCGTTACCCTCCAACCGCCGTCTGTTACCCTCCAACGCCGTCGGTTGCACTCCAACCGCCGTCAGTTACCCCTTAAGTGCCATTGGTTGGAGCTGTGCAGATTTTGCGGACCACCGGACACGCCAACTTTTTTTTTTGAATTAAAAACCCCCCTGCGTGGCGGATGCAGGGCCATGCATCCCCCACCCCCGCCTCAGCACTGCCCTGCGCCATCTGCATTACCAGCGGAGACGAGGCATGACCAGCAAAGCCTCCGACTCAATCGCGGTCCCTCAGAAAGGCGCCTCGCCTCAATTGGAGACCACCTGCACGTCGGTGCTCTCAGTCTCTTGCCCATTTTGATATTTTAGGCCACGTCTTCTGTGCTACAGAATTGTGGCCCCGTGTCATGAACGCGGATGTGTGTGTCTGCGTGCGCACGCGCACGCAAGTTCCACTTTTGACATTGGGATAGTCGGAAATTGTCCACCACTGTTTGACCCCCAACCGCCGGCAATTAATGGCCAACTGCCGGCGACTGACCCGGACAGTTAACCGTCAGCTATGGACCCCGACGATTGACCCCGACGGGGGTTGTCAGTTTCTGGTCGCCCGCTGCTGTGCTCTGCATTTTTCTTTGGGAGCCTTCGGGTCCATGTGAATGAAATGGTAGCAATTTCGGCCTGTAAAGTGACTGGGCACCAGGAAGAGGTTTGCTTTCTTTGGGTTTGGTCAACGCCTCTTCCGGTGCCCATGTCCCTCACGGTCTGGCGCACGCGTTCCCTAATAACAAAGCTACTTTGCTCCGTTCAGACGGGGCCTGAGCCTGAAGCACCGCTACGCTCATACCTCTCGTTTGTGTTGCGTCTGTCGTGAGAGACCTGGAGCGTTTCATCGGGATTTGCCGGACCATTTTTGTTTTTCTCCGTTCCCGGACGCGTCACCATGTGCACACGCACAGCACATCCGGCGCGAACCCCCTGCGGCAAACGCCGTTCCACTGCAGCCGTGGACCCCATACCACCAAAGCGGCCCAGCGGTGCACTCCGCCTTTGTCGGTTCTACCCTCCCACCAAGAACACCCTGTCTGTGCCTCCGCTCTGTGGGGATCTCACGGCATGTCTCCCACCTCACAAGTGATATGGCCAGGCGGTGTGTCGCTGCTCGTTGGTTTGAAGCCTAATCAAGACTTACCACTATAACCGAGCTGGGTCTTAGTCTTGCTCATTGCATACGAAATCGATGTGGAAGAAGAATGGCCCTCATTGTAGGCGCCTACATGACACTGGCCATCATCATGATCATTCAGGACAATCCTGAACAGATACCGAAGGATAATCCTGAAAAAGGGCAGGAAACTGCTGAGTTTCATCTCAAATCGGACCATAGCATGGCACCACGGCATGGGCGATGTCTCATTGAACACTTTGATAGCCCAATTGCTGTGGATGAAGAATGGCCTTCATTGGAGATGCCTGCTTGACACAATGATGAGTGTCCTGAACTTTCAGGACGACCCTCCTGACCACAGGCTGAAAACAGCTGAAAAATATTTTTGGACAAAAAATTGGCCATAGAATGGGCTAGATTGCTCACAAAACAACACGCAACACACCTCATGAACACCAATTTCTCATCCCATGACTCTTTGTGCCACTCTGCCAGAGAGAACCCCCTGGCGCAATGCGCGGTAAAAAACCCTTTGTTTTTGCGGGGGGCACTGCACAGGTCACTTGTGCAACCACGACCTGCTGGTCCAGCGGTGCGCCAGTGCTGGCCAGGGGGTACATCAGGGGGTGCACCGTCGTGTACAACCACCACCTGCTGGTCCAGCGGTGCACCAGTGCTGGCCGTTGCGCAACGGGGGTGGCCGGTGCCCCGCCCAAATCGGGACGAGCAGGACATGGGTTTCATTCATTGCGACCCCATCACCTGCGGTGACGGAGCAGTGGAGTTTGCTGTTGTGGGAAACACTGTAATGTTGGGCTGTGAGGTTGGGCTTTGGATTCGGCTGCCGGGTTGAATATGCTGACACCCCTCCGTGTTGCACACACGACCTGTGGATTGTGAGTGCAGGTGTTTGTCTGCCGCAGTTCGCTCCGTTCATGCGTCTATTACTCTGTCGTTCAGCCCAGGTTTCGACATCGTTGCATGAGTCGAGGGTGCACCCCAAAGAGGGTGTACGTCGATACTGCGGTCCTGGCGGGACCTCTTACGGGTTGTGTGGCTGTGGCAACAGAAGGTGTCCACTCGTTCGGCGGCAAGTTGGAGCCCTTCTGCCTTACGCCGGCTTTCGGGGCCGTTTTTCTCACAGCGCCAGACCACTGGTGGTTTGCCAAGGCACCCCCGTCCCCCCAACCAAACCCAAAGCACGAATGAGCAGGGGCTATCCGCCACCGAGGGGCTCGTCGCAGCGCACGAGAGGAGGATGCCAAACGCCCTGGACCACCGTAGCCTGGGCTTCCGCTCGCTCCATGTGGCGTGCTTCCTGACATTTCTGACTTACTCAAGTCGCCTGCTCTCTGCTGACCCATACGGAACCCCCTCCTGATCCATGACATGATCCAGTGGACCAAGAGCAGCCCCCATGGGCACAAGAGGGCCCCAATGAACACATCCTGTCTCCCGTCGCTCGTCGCTCTATGGCACCGCATTGTACAGGGTTGGGTTGGGGTCACAGTGCACGGTCACTGCTCCCCAGCTCTGCTGGTAACCGTTTGTAACCGTTTGTAACCTTTGAACCCCAGCTCATCATCTGTGTTTTTTTTGGGTGTGTCCAGGGCCAGAAGTTGGTAGATCAAAACCAGGTGTGCCCATGCCCATGGGAAATACCACGCACCCCCCCCCCGTCTGCATCCGTGCGTGTACCATATTTCAAGGGCTCAAATTGCACGGCCAACCCCTTGTCAAATCCTTGACATATGCAATAAAAGTACCCCCCCAATGACCCCAGTCTGACCCAATTTACTTTCCCCCTCATCAGTTGCCCATTCGCTCGCCCTGCTGATCAGTGGCACATTTTGTGCTCGTTTTTTTGATTGACTTTTCTCGCTTTGAAAAGAGCCACATTGTGCAACATCGAAATAGATTAGATAGATAGATGTTTATTCCTTCCAGGAAGGATATGACTGCCGATGACCTCATCCACACAACGTTGAGTATATGGTCCATGTGTGTCCTGTTGGCTTTGTTGCTTTGCCGTGTCATACAGAGGTGGCATGGGGGGGAGGGGGGGCAGAGCGCACGCAGTTCAAACATTTGGCCACTGACCCAGCTGTAAGGATCACAGCCCTGTAACCCCATGCCCGTGTCCTCCGATTCTTCATGCATCACAACCTGGTCACTGTCCCGCTCGGCCCTTGCACACCTCCCTTAGCCTCTACCCCCCAACCCATGCCCCCTTCCCTCAGGACAGTGCCCCAGACCTTCGGCACTTGGGTTCCTTGGCAGCAGCGCGAGGCCTTGCCCCGCACCACATCGCCGTGCGGGCCTGGGCACAGCGGTACATTTCGATGACGCCATAACACAGATTTGCCGCATCAGTACTGTCCCTGTGATCTCAACCCGGAAAATGAGTATGGGCGACGGTTTGCCCCCACCCCATGACCTGTGCAATTCCCTTCTAACCCACATTTCTTGTTCCGCGAAGTTCCCGCTGGGCCTGCGCACAGCAGTTTATAGGCCTCAGCATGGGCCATTGGCAGGTGCCACTTGCCCTGAGGGAGTTGCATGCTCAGTGCGCGCGCCGTGCAAAGTTATTGTGCATCCATTTCCGTGGGCATTGCTTGTGAACCATCCAGGAGCCACCAGGAAGCAGCAGCAATAATCCAGAACCCGCCGCGAATTACCAGCAATCATCCAGCAGCCTCTGGGCACCATCCAGAACACGGGGGGCCCGACTCTGCGGGTCCTAGGACGCCAACTACCCCTCCCCCCCCCCCCCCCCGCCCCCACCCCTAGGGGGCCTCCAGCCAACAGTTAGTTGCCAAAGGTGCCACCCTTTGGATTCCATGGGCACCAAAGGCGCCCGACGCTCCCTGGGCCAATGTTGTCCATTTTGCACCCCAACACTATCCTTAACACCAATCCTGATGGAGAAGCTCCAGCACCTTTCACCTTTTACATGTTTTGGGAGGGGCTCTACACAGCGAAAAATACCCGGAAAACGCAAACAAAGTACCGCTCTATGCGTGCACCGTGCAACAACATCCGTCCTGCCCCCTCTTGTCCTTTGCTTCCCGCGCCCGATGTCCTCCACGGGCACACTCGGCATGTGTGTACCCCTTGTGCATTCGTCGAGGGCTGCTTGTGGCACATGTGCATGGGGGCCCGACGTAGGGGTCCGTCGTAAAACTTAGTAAAAAAAGTTTTTTAAAAAGAATTTTTTACTAAGTTTCAAAACTTATTGAAAAAATATTTATTTACTAAGTTTGTCCTCTCGGGGTGGGTTTCTTTGGCAAGTAATTACTTACCCCAAAAATAAGTTTTCCCACCGCTGACTGCCACTGGGCCCACTTGTGGGCTTTTTCTGATATTGTCCCCCCAGGCGGCAGGGGTAATGTAGCCACCTTGCCCACTTGTGGGCCACCTCTGATTCTGCCCCCCCACCCTGAAGCGGTGGGGACCCCCCAGGCGGCAGGGGTCATGTAGCCACCTTGCCCACTTGTGGGCCACTTCTGATTCTGCCCCCCGCTCTGAAGCGGTGGGGACCCCCCAGGCGGCAGGGGTTATGTAGCCACCTTGCCCAGTTGTGGGCCAGTTCTGATTCTGCCCCCCGCTCTACAGCGGTGGGGACCCCCCAGGCGGCAGGGGTTATGTCGCCACCCTGCCCAATTGTGGGCCATTTCTGATTCTCCCCCCCGCTCTGAAGCGGTGGGGACCCCCCAGGCGGCAGGGGTTATGTAGCCACCTTGCCCAGTTGTGGGCCACTTCTCATTCTGCCCCCCGCTCTGAAGCGGTGGGGACTCCCCAGGCGGCAGGGGTTATGTAGCCCCCTTGCCCACTTGTGGGCCACTTGTGATTCTGCCCCCCGCTCTGAAGCGGTGGGGACCACCCAGGCGGCAGGGGTTATGTAGCCACCTTGCCCACTTCTGGGCCATTTCTCATTCTGCCCCGCGCTCTGAAGCGGTGGGGACTCCCCAGGCGCCCGGGGTTATGTAGCCACCTTGGGCACTTGTGGGCCACTTCTGATTCTTCCCGCCGCTTCGAAGCGGTGGGGACCCCCCAGGCGGCAGGGGTTATGTAGCCACCTTGCCCACTTGGCCACTTCTCATTCTGCCCCCCGCTCTGAAGCGGTGGGGACTCCCCAGGCGGCAGGGGTTATGTAGCCCCCTTGTCCACTTGTGGGCCACTTGTGATTCTGCCCCCCGCTCTGAAGCGGTGGGGAGCCCCCAGGCGGCAGGGGATATGTACTTGTGGGCCACTTCTGATTCTTCCCCCGGCTCTGAAGCGATGGGGACCCCCCAGGCGGCACGGGTTATGTAGCCACCTTGCCCACTTCTGGGCCACTTCTCATTCTGCTCCCCGCTCTGAAGCGGTGGGGACTCCCCAGGCTGCAGGGGTTATGTTGCCACCCTGCCATGAGCGTGGGTGATGTGTATGTACACATAGCACTGCTCCTCCAAGACTCGTTCACGCACACTTGTTGATACCTTACCCCCGTTGTGTGCCGGTTGGGGGTTGGGGGGGGGGGCACTTAATACTTCCAAAAGTGACGCTAGATTTATTTGTTTGTTCGGGGAAGGGCGCCAGTAACATCCCAGAGTACATGTTGTGCCATGCCTTTCTCAGTGTCTTTTTTTTGCGGGTGCTGTCCAAGAAGCCTTCGGATTTCTTTGTGACACCGCATTTCGCATTCCAACTTGCGATTCCAACACGCATCACAGATGATCCTAGATGGACCCGAACCTCGCAACAGCAAAAACAGAGCCTCATATGTGCAGAATCCTTCTGCAGCTTCGCCACCAGAATCATTCCTTCAGTCCAACGCAGAAGAAAGCCCTTCTCCGAACTTCGTGCTGGGAACTTCGTCAACCACGTGGTTTGATCGCAACGCGCCAGACGGCGTAACATGCTCAGGGCGGTCCAAGACACAAGGCAACTCCGGGGTACAAGAACCTTCTTTTTCGAAGTTCATGCCCATAATGCCAAGCAAGTCAAACCAATCCTTAGGTTCCACCCGTAATGCAGACACTGACCAAAGCTCTGTGCTAACACATGGCGAATCCAAGGTACAAGAAGCTTCCTTTCGAAAGTTCATGGCCGTGATCCCAAGCACGTCGAACAAGTTCTCGGATACCATCCGCACTGCAGATGGTGCCCAAAGCTTTCCAGGAGCGGTGTCCGAAACACACGGCAAACCCAAGGTACAAGAAGCTTCCTTCCCGAAGTTCATGGCCATACCCCAAGCACGTCGAACACACTTTTTGGCCACTTCTGATTCTGCCCTCCGCTCTGAAGCGGTGGGGGACACCAAGGCGGCAGGGGTTATGTAGCCACCTTGCTCACTTGTGGGCCACTTCTGATTCTGCCCCCCGCCCTCAAGCGATGGGGACCCCCCAGGCGGCAGGGGTCATGTAGCCATTTTGCCCACTTGTGGGCCACTTCTGATTCTTCCCCCCGCTCTGAAGCGGTGGGGACCCCCCAGGCGGCAGGGGTTATGTAGCCACCTTGCCCACTTGTGGGCCACTTCTCATTCTGCCTGCCTCTCAGAAGCGGTGGGTAGCCTCAAGGCGGCAGGGGTTATGTAGCCACTTTGCCAGTTGTGGGCCACTTTTTATTCCGCCCTCCGCTCCGAAGCGGTGGGGACTCCCCAGGCGGCAGGGGTCGCAGACTCAGAAGGGGCCCAGAACTGGGCAAGGTGGCTACATGACCCCTGCCGCCTGGGGGGTCCACACCGCTTCATAGCGGGGGGAAGCATCAGAAGTGGCCCACATGTGTCCAAGGTGGCTACATGCCCCCCGCTCTGAAGCGGTGGGGACCCCGCAGTCGGCAGGGGTTATGTAGCCACCTTGCCCACTCCTGGGCCACTTCTCATTCTGCCCCCCGCTCTGAAGCGGTGGGAACCCCTCAGGCGGCAGGGGTTATGTCGCCACCTTGCCCACAAGTGGGCCACTTGTGATTCTGCCCCCCGCTCTCAAGCGGTGGGGAGCCCCCAGTCGGCACGGGTTATGTAGCCACCTTGCCCAGTTGTGGGCCACTTTTTATTTCGGCCTCCGCTCTGAAGCAGTGGGGACCCCCAAGGCGGCAGTGGCCATTGTAGCCACTTTGCCCACTTGTGGGCCCCTTCTGATTCTGCCCCCCGCTCTGAAGCGGTGGGGACCCCCCAGGCGGCAGGGGTTATGTAGCCACCTTGCCCAGTTGTGGGCCAAATCTGATTCTGCCCCCGCTCTGAAGCGGTGGGGACCCCTTCGCGGCAGGGGTTATGTAGCCACCTTGCCCACTTGTGGGCCACTTCTGATTTTGCCCCTGGCTTTACAGCGGTGGGGACCCCCCAGGCGGCAGGGGTTATGTAACCACGTTGCCCAGTTGTGGGCCACTTCTGATTCTGCCACCCGCTTTGAAGCGGTGGGGACCCCCTGACGGCAAGGGTTGTGTAGCCACCTTGCCCACTTCTGGGCCACTTCTCATTCTGCCCTCCGCTCTGAAGCGGTGGGGACCCCCCAGGCGGCAAGTATCATGTACCCACCTTCCCCCTTGTGGGCCCCTTCTGATTCTTCCCCGCGCTCTGGGCGGCAGGGGTCATGTAGCCACATTGCGCACTTGTGGGCCTCTTTTGATTCTTCCCCCCGCTCTAAAGCGGTGGGGACCCCTCAGGCGGCAGGGTTATGTAGCCACCTTGCCCACTTCTGGGCTACTTCTCATTCTGCCCCCCGCTCTGACACGGTGGGGACTCCAGAGGCCTCAGGGGTTACGTAACCACCTTGCCCACCTGTGGGCCACGTGTGATTCTGCCCCCCTCTCTGAAGCGGTGGCGAGCCCCAAGGCGGCAGGGGCCATGTAGCCACTTTGCCCACTTGTGGGCCACTTCTGATTCTGCTCCCCGCTCTGAAGCGGTGGGGAACCCCCAGGCGGCAGGGGTTATGTAGCCACCTTGCCCACTTGTGGGCCACTTCTCATTCTGCCCCCGGCTCTGAAGCGGTGGGGACCCCCCGGCGGCAGGGGTTATGTAGCCACCTTGCCCAGTTGTGGGCCACTTCTGATTCTGCCCCCCGCTCTGAAGCGGTGGGGAACCCCCAGGCGGCAGGGGTTATGTAGCCACCTTGCCCACTTGTGGGCCACTTCTCATTCTGCCCCCGGCTCTGAAGCGGTGGGGACCCCCCGGCGGCAGGGGTTATGTAGCCACCTTGCCCAGTTGTGGGCCACTTCTGATTCTGCCCCCCTTTATGAAGCGGTGGGGACCCTCTAGGTCACAGGGGTCATGTAGCCATCTTGCCCACTTGTTGGCCACTTCTGATTCTGCCCTCCGCTCTGAAGCGATGGGGACCCCCAAGGCGGCAGGGGTTATGTAGCGACCTTGCCCACGTGTGGGCCACTTCTGATTTTGCCCCCTGCTCTACAGCGGTGGGGACCCCCCAGGCGGCAGGAGTTATGTAGCCACGTTGCCCAGTTGTGGGCCTCTTCTGATTCTGCCCCCCGCTTTGAAGCGGTGGGGAGCCCCCAGGCGGCAGGGGTTATGTAGCCACCTTGCCCAGTTGTGGGCCACTTTTTATTCCGCCCCCCGCTCTGAAGCGGTGGGGACCCCCAAGGCGGCCTCATTGCCCACTTGTGGGCCCCTTTTGATTCTTCCCCGATCTAAAGCGGTGGGGACCCCTCAGGGGGCGGGGGTTATGTAGCCACCCTGCCCAGTTGTGGGCCACTTTTTATTCCGCCCTCCGCTTTGACCCAGTGGGGACCCCCAAGGCGGCAGGGGCCATGTAGCCACTTTGCCCACTTGTGGGCCACTTCTGATTCTGCCCCCCGCTCTGAAGCGGTGGGGACCCCCCAGGCGGCAGGGGTTATGTAGCCACCTTGCCCAGTTGTGGGCCACTTCTGATTCTGCCCCCCGCTCTGAAGCGGTGGGGACCCCCTGGCTGCAGGGGTTATGTAGCCACCTTGCCCACGTGTGGGCCACTTCTGATTCTGCCCTGTACTCTACATCGGTGGGGACCCCCCAGGCGGCAAAAGTTATGTAGCCACCTTGCCCAAGTGTGGGCCACTTCTGATTCTGCCCCCCGCTTTGAAGTGGTGGGGACCCTCTAGGTCACAGGGGTTATGTAGCCACCTTGCCTAGTTGTGGGCCACTTCTCATTCTGCCGCCGGCTCACAAGCGGTGGGGACCCCGTGGCGGCAGGGGTTATGTAGCCACCTTGCCCACGTGTGGGCCACTTCTGATTCTGCCCCCTACTCTACATCGGTGGGGACCCCCCAGGCGTCAGGAGTTATGTAGCCACCTTGCCCAGTTGTGGGCCACTTCTGGGTCTGCCCTTCGCTTTGAAGTGGTGGGGACCCTCTAGGTCATAGGGGTCATGTAGCCACCTTGCCCACTTGTTGGCCACTTCTGACTCTGCCCTCCGCTCTGAAGCGTTGGGGACCCCCAAGGCGGCAGGGGTTATGTAGCCACCTTGCCCATGTGTGGGCCACTTCTCATTTCCCCCCTGGCTCTACAGCGGTGGGGACCCCCTAGGCGGCAGGAATTATGTAGCCACGTTGCCCACTTCTGTGCCACTTCTGATTCGGCCCTTGGGGACCCTTCAGGCGGGAAGGGTTATGTAGCCACCTTGCCCACTTGTGGGCCACTTCTGATTGTGCCCCCCGCTCTGAAGCGGTGGGGACCCCTTAGGTGACAAGGGTTATGTAGCCACCTTGCCCACTTGTGGGCCACTTCTGATTCTGCCCCTCTCTCTGAAGCGGTGCGGAGCCCCCAGGCGGCAAGTATCATGTACCCACCTTGCCCAGTTGTGGGCCACTTTTTATTCGGCCGTCCGCTCTGACGCAGTGGGGACCCCCAAGGCGGCCACATAGCGCACTAGTGGGCCCCTTTTGATTCTTCCCCCCGCTCTAAAGCAGTGGGGACCCCTCAGGCGGCAGGGGTTATGTAGCCACCTTCCCCAGTTGTGGGCCACTTTTTATTCCGCCCTCCGCTCGGACGTAGTGGGGACCCCCAAGGTGGCAAGGGGCCATGTAGCCACCTTGCCCACGTGTGGGCCACTTCTGATTCTGCCCCCTACTCTACATCGGTGGGGACCCCCCAGGCGGCAGGAGTTATGTAGCCACCTTGCCCAGTTGTGGGCCACTTCTGATTCTGCCCCGGGAATTGAAGTGGTGGGGACCCTCTAGGTCACAGGGGTCATGTAGCCACCTTGCCCATTTGTTGGCCACTTCTGATTCGGCCCTCCACTCTAAAGCGGTGGGGACCCCACAGGCGGCAGGGGTTATGTAGCCACCTTGCCCACTTGTGGGCCACTTCTGATTCTGCCCCCTACTCTACATCGGTGGGGACCCCCCAGGCGGCAGGAGTTATGTAGCCACCTTGCCCAGTTGTGGGCCAGTTCTGATTCTGCCCCCCTTTTTGAAGCGGTGGGGACCCTCTAGGTCACAGGGGTCATGTAGCCATATTGCCCACTTGTTGGCCACTTCTGATTCTGCCCTCCGCTCTGAAGCAATGGGGACCCCCAAGGCGGCAGGGGTTATGTAGCCACCTTGCCCACGTTTGGGCCACTTCTGATTTTGCCCCCTGTTCTACAGCGGTGGGGACCCCCCAGGCGGCAGCAGTTATGTAGCCACGTTGCCCACTTGTGGGCCACTTCTGATTCTGCCCCCCGCTCTGAAGGGGTGGGGACCCTCTAGGTCACAGGGGTCATGTAGCCACCTTGCCCACTTGATGGCCACCGCTGATTCGGCCCTCCGCTCTGAAGCGGTGGGGACCCCCCAGGCGGCAGGAGTTATGTAGCCACCTTACCCACTTGTGGGCCACTTCAGATTGTGCCCCCCGCTCTGAAGCGGTGGGGACCCCTTAGGTGACAAGGGTCATGTAGCCACCTTGCCCACCTGTGGGCCACTTCTGATTCTTGCCCCCGCTCTGAAGCGGTGGGGACCCCCCAGGCGGCAGGGGTTATGTACCCACCTTGCCCACTTGTGGGCCACTTCTGATTCTGCCCCCCGCTCTGAAGCGGTGGGGACTCCCTAGGCTGGAGGGGTTATGTAGCCACCCTGCCCAGCTGTGGGCCACGTTTATTCCGCCCTCCGCTCTGAAGCGGTGGGGACCCTCCAGGTCACAGGGGTCATGTAGCCACCTTGCCCACTTGTTGGCCACTTCTGATTTCTGCCCTCCGCTCTGAAGCGGTGGGGAGCCCCCAGGTGGCAGGCGTTATGTAGCCACCGTGCCCACTTGTGGGCCACTTCTGATTGTGCCCCCCGCTCTCAAGCGGTGGGGACGCCTTAGGTGACAAGGGTTATGTAGCCACCTCGCCCACTTGTGGGCCACTTCTGACTCTGCCCCCCGCTCTGAAGCGGTGGGGACCCCGCAGGCGGCAGGGAGTATGTAGCCACCTTGCCCACTTCTGGGCAACTTTTTATTCCTCCCTCCGCTCTGAAGCGGTGGGCACCCCTCAGGCGACACAGCTTATGGAGCCCCCTTGCCCACTTGTGGGCCACTTCTGATTCTGCCCCCCGCTCTGAAGCGGTGGGGACCCCCCAGGCGGCAGGGGTTATGTAGCCAGCTTGCCCAGTTGTGGGCCACTTCTGATTCTGCCCCCCGCTCTGAAGCGGTGGGGACCCCCCAGGCGGCAGGGGTTATGTAGCCACCTTACCCACTTGTGGGCCAGTTCTGATTCTGCCCCCCGCTCTGAAGCGGTGGGGACCCCCAAGGCGTGAGGGGTTATGTAGCCACCCTGCCCAGTTGTGGGCCACTTCTGATTCCCCCCCCCCGCTCTGAAGCGATGTGGACATCCAAGGTGTTAGGCGTTATGTAGCCACCTTGCCCAGTTGTGGGCCACTTCTGATTCTGCCCCCTGCTCTACAACGGTGGGGACCCCCTAGGTCACAGGGGTCATGTAGCCGCCCTCCGCTCTGAAGGGATGGGGACCCCCAAGGCGGCAGGGGTTATGTAGCCACCTTGCCCACTTCTGGACCACTTCTGATTCTGCCCCCCGCTCTGGAGCGGTGGGGACCCTCTAGGTCACAGGGGTCATGTAGCCACCTTGCCCACTTGTTGGCCACTTCTGATTCTGCCCTCCGCTCTAAAGCGGTGGGGATGCCCCAGGTGGCAGGGGTTATGTAGCCACCTTGCCCACTTGTGGGCCACTTCTGATTTTGCCCCCTGCTCTACAGCGGTGGGGACCCCCCAGGCGGCACGGGTTATGTAGCCAACTTGCCCAGTTGTGGGCCACTTCTGATTCTGCCCCCCGCTCTGAAGTGGTCGGGACTGCTTAGATGACAAGGGTTATGTAGCCACCTTGCCCACTTGTGGGCCACTTCTGATTCTGCCCCCCGCCCTGAAGCGGTGGGGACCATCAAGGCGTCAGGGGTTATGTAGCCACCTTGCCCAGTTGTGGGCCACTTCTGATTCTGCGCCCCGCTCTGAAGCGGCGGGGACCCCTTAGGTGACAAGGGTTATGTAGCCACCTTGCCCAGTTGTGGGCCACTTCTGATTTTGCCCCCTGCTCTACAGCGGTGGGGACCCCCCAGGCGGCAGGCGTTATGTAGCCTCCTTGCCCACTTGTGGGCCACTTCTGATTCTGCCCCCCGCTCTGAAGCGGGTGGGACCCCTTAGGTGACAAGGGTTATGTAGCCACCTCGCCCACTTGTGGGCCACTTCTGATTCAACCCCCTGCTCTACAGAGGTGGGGACCCCCCAGGCGGCAGGGGTTACGTAGCCACCTTGCCCACTTGTGGGCCACTTCTGATGCTTCCCCCCGCTCTGAAGTGGTCGGGACTCCTTAGATGACAAGGGTTATGTAGCCACCTTGCCCACTTGTGGGCCACTTCTGATTCTGCGCCCCGCTCTGAAGCGGTGGGGACCCCCAAGGCGTCAGGGGTTATGTAGCCACCTTGCCCAGTTGTGGGCCACTTCTGATTCTGCGCCCCGCTCTGAAGCGGTGGGGACCCCTTAGGTGACAAGGGTTATGTAGCCACCTTGCCCAGTTGTGGGCCACTTCTGATTTTGCCCCCTGCTCGACAGCGGTGGGGACCCCCCAGGCGGCAGGCGTAATGTAGCCACCTTGCCCACTTGTGGGCCACTTCTGATTCTGCCCCCCGCTCCGAAGCGGGTGGGACCCCTTAGGTGACAAGGGTTATTTAGCCACCTCGCCCACTTGTGGGCCACTTCTGATTCTACCCCCTGCTCTACACAGGTGGGGACCCCCCAGGCGGCAGGGGTTATGTAGCCACCTTGCCCACTTGTGGGCCACTTCTGATTCTGCCCCCGCTCTGAAGTGGTCGGGACTCCTTAGATGACAAGGGTTATTTAGCCACGTTGCCCACTTGTGGGCCACTTCTGATTCTGCCCCCCGCTCTGAAGCGGTGGGGACCCCCAAGGCGTCAAGGGTTATGTAGCCACCTTGCCCAGTTGTGGGCCACTTCTGATTCTGCGCCCCGCTCTGAAGCGGTGGGGACCCCTTAGGTGACAAGGGTTATGTAGCCACCTTGCCCAGTTGTGGGCCAATTCTGATTTCGCCCCCTGCTCTACAGCGGTGGGGACCCCCCAGGCGGCAGGCGTTATGTAGCCACCTTGCCCACTTGTGGGCCACTTCTGATTCTGCCCCCGCTCTGAAGTGGTCGGGACTCCTTAGATGAGAAGGGTTATTTAGCCACCTTGCCCACTTGTGGGCCACTTCTGATTCTGCCCCCCGCTGTGAAGCGGTGGGGACCCCCAAGGCGTCAAGGGTTATGTAGCCACCTTGCCCAGTTGTGGGCCACTTCTGATTCTGTGCCCCGCTCTGAAGCGGTGGGGACCCCTTAGGTGACAAGGGTTATGTAGCCACCTTGCCCAGTTGTGGGCCATTTCTGATTTTGCCCCCTGCTCGACAGCGGTGGGGACCCCCCAGGCGGCAGGCGTTATGTAGCCACCTTGCCCACTTGTGGGCCACTTCTGATTCTGCCCCCCGCTCCGAAGCGGGTGGGACCCCTTAGGTGACAAGGGTCATTTAGCCACCTCGCCCACTTGTGGGCCACTTCTGATTCTACCCCCTGCTCTACAGCGGTGGGGACCCCCCAGGCGGCAGGGGTTATGTAGCCACCTTGCCCACTTGTGGGCCACTTCTGATTCTGCCCCCCGCCCTGAAGCGGTGGGGACCCCCAAGGCGTCAGGGGTTATGTAGCCACCTTGCCCAGTTGTGGGCCACTTCTGATTCTGCCCCCCGCTCTGAAGCGGTGGGGACCCCTTAGGTGACAAGGGTTATGTAGCCACCTTGCCCAGTTGTGGGCCACGTCTGATTCTGCCCCCTGCTCTACATCGGTGGGGACCCCCCAGGCGGCAGGGGTTTTCTAGCCACCTTGCCCACTTGTGGGCCACTTCTGACTCTGCCCCCCGCTCTGAAGCGGTGGGGACCACCCAGGCGGTAGGGGTTATATAGCCACCTTGCCCATCTGTGGGCCAAGGCGGCAGGGGCCATGTGGCCACCTTGCCCACTTGTGGGCCACTTCTGATTCTGCTCCTCGCTCTGAAGCGGTGGGGACTCCTCAGTCGGCAGGGGTTATGTAGCCACCTTGCCCACTTGTGGGCCAATTTTTATTCCGCCCTCCGCTGCGAAGCGGTGGGGACCCCCGAGGCGGCAGGGGTTATGTAGCCACCTTGCCCACTTCTGGGCCACTTTTGATTCTGCCCCCCGCTCTGAAGCTGTCAGGACCCCCCAGGCGGCAGGGGTTATGTAGCCACCTTGCCCACGTCTGGGCCACTTCTGATTCTGCCCCCGTTCTGAAGCGGTGGGGACCCCCCATGTGGCCGGGGTTATGTAGCCACCTTGCCCACTTATCGGCCACTTCTAATTCTCCCCCCCGCTCTGAAGCGATGGGGACCCCCAAGGCGGCAGGGGCCATGTGGCCACCTTGCCCACTTGTGGGCCACTTCTGATTCTGCTCCCCGCCCTCAAGCGGTGGGGACCCCCCAGGCGGCAGGGGTCATGTAGCCACCTTACCCACTTGTGGGCCACTTCTGATTCTTCCCCCCGCTCTGAAGCAGTGGGGGCCCCCGGGCGGCAGGGGTTATGTAGCCACCTTGCCCACTTGTGGGCCACTTCTCATTCTGCCCCCCGCTCCGAAGCAGTGGGGACTCCCCAGGCGGCAGGGGTTATGTAGCCACCCTGCCCACTTGTGGGCCACTTTTTATTCTGCCCCCCGCTCTGAAGCGGTGGGGACCCCCCAGGCGGCGGGGGTTATGTAGCCACCTTGCCTAGGTGTCGGCCACTTCTGATTCTTCCCCCCGCTCTGAAGCAGTGGGGGCCCCCGGGCGGCAGGGGTTATGTAGCCACCTTGCCCACTTGTGGGCCACTTCTGATTCTCCCCCCCGCTCTGAAGCGATGGGGACCTCCAAGGCGTGAGGGGTTATGTAGCCACCTTGCCCACTTGTGGACCAGTTCTGATTCTGCCCTCCGCCTTGAAGCGGTGGGGAGCCCCAAGACAGCAGGGTTTATGTAGCCACCTTGTCCAGTTGTGGGCCACTTGTCATTCTGCTCCATGCTCCACAGCGGTGGGGACCCCCTAGGTCACAGGGGTCATGTAGCCGCCCTCCGCTCTGAAGCGATGGGTACCCCCCAGGCGGCAGGGGTTATGTAGTCACCTTGCCCACTTCTGGGCCACTTCTGATTCTGCCCCCCGCCCTGAAGCGGTGGGGACCCCCAGACGGCACGGGTTATGTAGCCACCTTGCCCACTTGTGGGCCACTTCTGATTCTGCGCCCCGCTCTGAAGCGGTGGGGACCCCCCAGGCGGCAGGGGTTATGTAGCCACCTTGCCCATTTGTGGGCAGGGGGGCGGGGTTTCTGAGAAATCCGATGGCGTGGGGGGTTTTGAAACCCCCCCCCCTATTTTAAAAATGGTCCGAGGGGGTGTTTTAAGGGTGTTTTTCGACGCACACACATCATTTGTGCTATTTGTTGTGTTGTTTTCTGGTGTTGTTCTTTTGGACTGCACATCCAGAGTTTTGTCCTTGCCCCCAATTCAGCGACTTTTGATTTTGTCCCCTTAGCTAGGGACCACCCGCAATGCAAGGGTGACGTTGCATTTCCGCCCTTTTTTTGGACATTTGGTGGGGATCCCCGAGGCGGCACGGGTGACGTAGCCACCTTGCCCTTTTATGGGCCACTTCTGATTTTGCGCCCCACTTTGAAGCGGTGGGGATCCCCGATACGGCAGGGGTGAGGTAGCCAATTTGCCCACTTGTGGGCCACTTCTGATTTTGCCCCCTGCTCTAAAGGGGCGGGGATCCCCGATACGGCAGGGGTGAGGTAGCCATTTTGCCCACTTGTGGGCCACTTCTGATTTTGCCTGCCGCTCTGCAGCGGTGGGGATCCCCGATACGGCAGGGGTGAGGTAGCCAATTTGCCCACTTGTGGGCCACTCCTGATTTTGCCCCCCTCTCTGAAGCGGCGGGGATCCCCGATACGGCAGGGGTGAGGTAGCTAATTGGCCCACTTGTGGGCCACTTCTGATTTTGCCCCCCGCTCTGAAGCGGTGGGGATCCCCGATACGGCAGGGTTGAGGTAGCCAATTTGCCCACTTGTGGGCCAGTTATGATTCTGCGCCCCGCTCTGCAGCGGCGGGGATCCCCGATACGGCAGGGGTGAGGTAGCCATTTTGCCCACTTGTGGGCCACTTCTGATTTTGCCCACCGCTCTGCAGCGGTGGGGATTCCCGATACGGCAGGGGTGAGGTAGCCAATTTGCCCACTTGTGGGCCACTTCTGATTCTGCGCCCCGCTGTGAAGCGGCGCGGCTCCCCGATACGGCAAGAGTGAGGTAGCCATTTCGCCCACTTGTGGGCCACTTCTGACTTTGCCCCCCGCTCTGCAGCGGTGGTGATCCCCGATACGGCAGGGGTGAGGTAGCCAATTTGCCCACTTGTGGGCCACTTCTGATTTTGCCCCCCGCTCTGCAGCGGTGGGGATCCCCGATATGGCAGGGGTGAGGTAGCCAATTTGCCCACTTGTGGGCCACTTCTGACTTTGCCCCCCGCTCTGCAGCGGCGGGATCCCCGATACGGCAGGGGTGAGGTAGCCATTTCGCTCACTTGTTCGCCCCTTCTGATTTTGCCCCCCGCTCTGCAGCGGTGGGGATCCCCGATACGGCAGGGGTGAGGTAGCCAATTTGCCCATTTCTGGGCCACTTCTGATTTTGCCCCCCGCTCTGAAGCGGCGCGGATCCCCGATACGGCAGGGGTGAGGTAGCCATTTCGCCCACTTGTGGGCCACTTCTGATTTTGCCCCCCGCTCTGAAGCGGTGGGGATCCCTGATACGGCAGGGGTGAGGTAGCCAATTTGCCCACTTGTGGGCCACTTCTGATTTTGCCCCCCGCTCTGCAGCCTCGGGGATCCCCGATACGGCAGGGGTGAGGTAGCCAATTTGCCCACTTGTGGGCCACTTCTGATTTTGCCCCCCGCTCTGCAGCGGTGGGGAACCCCGATACGGAAGGGGTGAGGTAGCCAATTTGCCCACTTGTGGGCCACTTCTGATTTTGCCCCCCGCTCTGCAGCGGTGGGGATCCCCGATACGGCAGGGGTGAGGTAGCCAATTTGCCCACTTGTGGGCCACTTCCGGTTTTGCCCCCCGCTCTGCAGCGGTGGGGAACCCCGATATGGCAGGGGTGAGGTAGCCAATTTGCCCACTTGTGGGCCACATCTGACTTTGCCCCCCGCTCTGCAGCGGTGGGGATCCCCGATACGGCAGGGGTGAGCGATTTGACGCCGACATTGCGTGCGGCCATCCCTGATGTGCGGTTCTCCGGGCAACTGTTTAATCTATTGTTTTCGGGGTACTTTAACCCAAAGCACAGTTTGTATTGTGCTATGGAAGACTTTTCCACGGGCCATCAATTGATGTTGTACGCCTTCAATCAATACCAAAAGGATTTCATACCTACAAGCTTGTATTTGCGGTGGCAAGTCACTTTTCAGACCCTCTTCATCACTGTAAAGGTCATGCAGGTCCGTGACCCAACGGCATCGTTGTACATATGCCAATTTGGGCCCCAACCGGCCGAGAACTTGTTTTCCATCACCCGCACCCTGGACCACAACCGCAATTTTGATGTACTGCAGCTACGGGACCGCCTGCAGGCTGTTTTGGACATTCAAGACATTTTTTTGGCACATCCTGATTGGCGCAAGCGGCATCAGCGCTACGCCACTGATCGATTGACTCCACTTGAGTACACTGCGGATTGTAGTGTGCAAAGTGTTGATCTCAAAAAGGTTTGGGAAAGGGGTACCGTGCGTGCCACAACCATCCTTGAGCAACACCCACAGATTGGCTCATCTGCGCACAATGTCTTGGAATCTCTTTACCAAGGCGGTGCAACCCTTTTGAAACCATGTGGTGCACCCCTTGTCTTGGACAAAGAAGACGAATTTTTGGGGACCGCCCCGGACACCAAAGGAATGGAGGATAGCGATCCTACCGATGCTTGTCCCCTGGAATCCTGGCTGCGTTGTCATGGTTCTGACCGAAATCGAGCCTATGTCACATGCGCCAATGGACACACCGTGCATATTGCACAACTTGTTAATGAGTATTTCAACGGCAACGTTGAACATGCGTCAACCGATCGGCTGCGGCGCACGGCACAAACCGCCCGGTTTGGTCAAACCCCCACGAATGTAAACAATGTTGCATTGCCTTGCATTGACAATTGCAATTTTGATGAGGACGCGGTCACGGTGGGTGCTATCTTTCTTGCACTTGTGACCTTCATATGCGGCTCGCAACGGACGTGTTCCGTGGGCACATTTAGTTTTTTATGGTGCACCGTTGATGGTGCCCGGGTTTATGGTACCACGAAGGAGGCGCTTGCGACAGGACATGCCATCCCCGTAACGGGTCAATTTTTGCCTTTTGTCGGCATGACCAGTGATCCGACCTTGTTGCGGTGGACGGGGCGGTTTGGTCCGGAATGTGAGTTTCGGAATGGGCATGTGGTTTTTTTGGATGCCCAAATGGATGCCGATGGTCGTTGGCTGATTCCGGTGGGCACCCTGTCTGCCTTTGTGAAAACTGCAAAGGTACCCAATTGTCCTCAGTTGCGTGCAGAGCCATACGCTGGTGTGGCACATACTAGCGTGCAGCCCGCAGAAGCAACAGAATTTTGTTTGTTTTGTGGAGCGGCCATTGCTTTGGCAAGGATGCGTCATCATGTGGCAGTGCACTTGCAGAAAGGAGAGGTGGTAACGGACCCAAGGATGCATGGTGAGGCCGAACCTTGTGGTTTTTGTGGACGCACAGCAGGCACGTGTACCACAAGTATTGTGGGCAAGAAAATCAGCAGCACATGCCCATGTGTGGTCCCATTGAAGCTCGCAATGGCCACGCGCAAAAAAGAAAACATGCCCCGTGAATGTCCTATTCCCGGGTGCGGTGCCACCCCGTGGGTTTTGAACATCAAAACTCACTTGGCTCGGTGCCATCCAACCGTGCCACCGAACACCGTTGATTTGACGGAATGCGTTGTAGTCGGGCAGGACAATGAGGAGAAAAAGGGGCGAGCCAAAAAAATCCCAATGGTGATGAAGCCCAAGATCACTTTGAAAGTGGCAAAGGCGGTGGACAACGAGAGTGCGTCCTTCTCTGAAGCCTCTCTTGGACGCTCCGATTGGGACTGGAAACCGGAGGAGGATGCAAGCTCTGTGGAATCTAGGTCGTCCGCAGATCACGATTCGTCTAGCGGTAACGAGAGTGCCGCAACTTCCGAGGATGGCAATAGCTCCTCTTCTTCCTCATCTTATTCCTCTTCCACCTCTTCTTCCGGGGTGGAAGTTGTCCCGCAAAAGAAAGCCGTTCCTGGCAAGGGCACAAAGCGGCCCATCACCGCTACCAAGCAAAATGCGAAGAAGCGTTACACGGTGAAGACGTCAGGGCGGAAGAAGTAGGCGGAGCTACATGCACACACACACACACACACACACACATCCATTACGCCACGTGCAGGCACCTGGTACAACCCAGTGTAGCTGCTTTTGACACAGAACTACAGCGGTCCATCCTCCGGGGCATCCTCTCTGGAGCCACCTGGACGGCACTCAGGGCATACCAGAGGGGTATGCGCGTGGCCTCGACATGCCCTTTTTGTGGCAATGCACCAGAGGACGAGGAACACATATTGTGGCACTGCACTGCTTGGCACACTGCACGCACCGCTCACATGCCTGACGTCCTCGATGCGGCCGCACACATACCGAGCCTTCTCCCCCCAGATCAATGGCCTCCATGCCTCAGATGTTGTGGGCTGGCACCTGAAATCCCAGATGACTGCATCAAATCAGGGAGGGCCTACACCTTCTTGATCACTTTGCATACCATGTTCGTAGCTGTCTTGCAAGCTCGGAAAGTGCGCGACGCGCAGGCCCCAGCCGTTTTTCTAGGAACCGCCTGGTCACAACAGTTATGACAGTACCCGTACCAACAGTTGGTAGGGCCACTACCATATAGTGGGGAGAAAGACACACTACTGCTCCGCACCCCCAAAAAGCATGAGTGGCCGTGGGAAATGCCTTTCCTTGCCGATCTTCTGCGATGGCTGAGGGCTCTGACCTGGACACAAGAACCGGGTTCAGTGACCTTCTTAGAGTTAGCTCTGGACTTCGAAGAATTTGCCGAGCTCACCCTGCCACATGCACCACAAGCTAAATTCAAGGGAACGACGCTTTCACTGCAGGAAAGGGGCAGGGTGCTGAGGCTGGCCATGACCAGTGTGCAGCGGCTTGTCACCAAAGGCCAACTGCACCCAGCACGCATCGCCACGCGATGCAGTTCGTTGGTCCCTCTGGGAGGACCAGCGCTATGTGGACTGAATTGCCGCCCTTATTTCGCCGGCAGGAATGCAATGCTTTTCCACATCCAAAAGTTGGTAGAGGACTGCGAACAATTATGGTCCTCCAAAGTGGGTGCGCACAGAGTGCATGCGCCACGGCCATACGCATATCGCCCGCGCAGGTCAGCCGCAGAAGTGGAATCACACAGGCTGCACCGGGCTCTCCATGGCAATCTGCAGACAGGGCTGGCACCTCCATCAGACCAGATAATGCCAGCCAAGGGGGGGGGATCGAACTCGTCTTTTGGGGCCGATTTTTTCCCAGTCATTGGGGATTGGCGCTTGCCACAACGCCCCTACACAGGCACGCGCAGACACGTGTCAACACACACCACGCCACACTTGGCACCGAGGGTCGACCATTCCAAATGCGTGGAACACACAGCGCTGGCATGTATGACCTGCAAGAGACTGCGCAAATCGGCAGAAGAGTGCTGCAAACTCGGGCATCACGCAGCAAGCCACGTGGCTCGTAGGCCACAGTTGCAACTATGCCCCTTGCATAACTTACCCCCCTGCCCGAGATGTACCCTCAAGCTGAGAGGGGTGCGCCATTGTTGTGACCGGGGGCACCACAAGGTATGCACCCCGGTCCCGGCACACAGGAAACGTACTCTCCCTTTGCAATCTCTGTTGCCCCACAAAAAACCTTGCCTGCAAAGGCCAGCACGGCACTCATCAGGTCTGCCGAGGTCCCCACACCAACCGCCCACGCCACCGGCGCCCAAGCGCAGAAGGCCGAAAACACCACCGCCCCCATCCCCCCCAGCACCTGTTCCACAGGGACTGGAAGGTGACGAAGCCGAGGATGCAGTAGCCCGACCACTCTTTTTGTCGAGGCATGGGAGAGCCAGTACTTCGGTCACATAACCAACCAAACACAGAGGTTCTGATTCCGCAGAAGGGGGGGAAACAACGTCACACAGAGGCCTCAGCAGACCTGAGCTGAATGGGACGTCCAACCCAATGCTGCACAAGGATCTACCTCATCAAAGTACAGAGCACACACACACACACACACACACACGTCACAAACGGATACCTCCCCCACCCCCTACACCTCCTCGCTCTGCTCTCCTTCCCTTGTAGTTGCATGCACACTAGGACTGGAAGGCCCACACAATGGCGCGGGGAGGGAGGCGTGGCCAGCCATAGCCTTAAGGGCCTCCCGAGTTGCGTCGGCCGACCAGTAGAGTCACACACACACACACACACCTTCTTTTAGGCCCTCCCCTTGACGCATTTCCCACCCCATGGTGTATTTCTCACCCCATGATGCACTCCGAACCCCATGACGGACCTTGATGCGGGTCAACCCCCATGCTGCAATTCTAACCCCATTGTGTACTTCGAACCCCATGACCGCCTCGGAGACCCACAGTCCCGAATTTTCTGGTACCCACGGCCGGAAATACCCAAGGCGATGAAACCCTACCATGGACGTTGGTAGGGGCGGTGCAAATCACACCTGGGCCGCATACCCAACTGTTCGGAGGTGCCCGACGCTATGTTCTTCATTGGGGGGGGGGGTTGGGGGGCCGGGGGGCCGTTTCCGCGGACAATACCCCCGCGCAGCGAAAAACCCCCTTAAAACCCCCCCCAAAACCCCCCCTTTTTTAAATTTGGCTCTGGGGGGGGTTTTAAGCATGATATCCGATTTCCGAGAATCCCGGCCCCCCTGGTGGGGACCCCCTTAGGCGGCAGGGGGTATGTAGCCACCTTGCCCACTTGTGGGCCACTTCTTATTCTGCCCCCAGCTCTACAGCGGGGGGGACCCCCCAGGCGGCAGGGGTTATGTCGCCACCTTGCCCAATTGTGGGCCATTTCCGATTCTACCCCCCGCTCTGAAGCGGTGGGGACTCCCCATTTGGCAAGCGTTATGTAGCCACTTTGCCCAGTTGTGGGCCACTTTTTATTCCGCCCTCCGCTCCGAAGCGGTGGGGACCCCCCAGGCGGCAGGGGTTATGTAGCCACCTTGCCCACTTCTGTGCCACTTCTGATTCTGCCCCCCGCTCTGAAGCGGTGGGGACCCCCCCAAGGCGGCAGGGGTTATGTAGCCACCTTGCCCACTTGTGGGCCACTTCTGATTCTGCCCCCCGCTCTGAAGCGGTGGGGACGCCCCAAGTGGCCGGGTTTATGCAGCGACCTTGCCCATTTGTGGGCCACTTCTGATTCTGCCCGCAGCTCTGAAGCGGTGGGGACCCCATAGGTGACAGGGGTTATGTAGCCACCTTGCCCAGTTGTGGGCCACTTCTGATTCTGCCCCCCGCTCTGAAGCGGTGGGGACCCCCCAGGCGGCAGGGGTTATGTATCCACCTTGCCCACTTGTGGGCCACTTCTGATACTGCCCCCCGCCCTGAAGCGTTGGGGACCCTTCAGGCGGCAGGGGTTATGTAGCCACCTTGCCCACTTGTGGACCACTTCTGATTCTGCCCCCCGCTGTGAAGCGATGGGGACCTCCTAGGCGACAGGTCTTATGTAAAACATTAGCACCTGGTCATTTGCCCTGCCCTGCTCTACAGCGGTGAGAACCCCCGGGCGGCAGGGGTCTTCCAGCCACCTTGCCCAGTTGTGGGCCACTTTTGATTCCGCCCCCTGCTCTACAGTGGTGGGGACCCCCCAGGTGGCGAGGGTTTTGTAGCCACCTTGCCCAGTTGTGGGCCACTTCTAATTCTGCCCCCCGCTCTGAAGCGGTAGGTACCCCCCAGGCCGCAGGAGTCATGTAGCCACCGTGCCCACGTGTGGCCCACTTGTGATTCCGCCCTCCGCTCTGCAGCGGTGGGGACCCCAAAGGCGGCAGGGGGTATGTAGCCACCTTGCCCACTTGTGGGCCACTTCTTATTCTGCCCCCAGCTCTACAGCGGGGGGGACCCCCCAGGCGGCAGGGGTTATGTCGCCACCTTGCCCAATTGTGGGCCATTTCCGATTCTACCCCCCGCTCTGAAGCGGTGGGGACTCCCCATTTGGCAAGCGTTATGTAGCCACTTTGCCCAGTTGTGGGCCACTTTTTATTCCGCCCTCCGCTCCGAAGCGGTGGGGACCCCCCAGGCGGCAGGGGTTATGTAGCCACCTTGCCCACTTCTGTGCCACTTCTGATTCTGCCCCCCGCTCTGAAGCGGTGGGGACCCCCCCAAGGCGGCAGGGGTTATGTAGCCACCTTGCCCACTTGTGGGCCACTTCTGATACTGCCCCCCGCCCTGAAGCGTTGGGGACCCTTCAGGCGGCAGGGGTTATGTAGCCACCTTGCCCACTTGTGGACAACTTCTGATTCTGCCCCCCGCTGTGAAGCGATGGGGACCTCCTAGGCGACAGGGGTTATGTAGCCACCTTGCCCACGTGTGGGCCACTTCTGATTCTGCCCTTGGCTCTGAAGCGGTGGGGACCCCCAAGGCGGCAGGGGTTATGTAGCCACCTTGCCCACTTGTGGGCCACTTCTGATACTGCCCCCCGCCCTGAAACGGTCGGAACCCCCAAGGCGGCAGGGGTTATGTAGCCACCTTGCCCACTTGTGGACAACTTCTGATTCTGCCCTCCGCTCTAAAGCGGTGGGAACCCCCTAGGCGTCAGGGGTTACGTAGCCACCTTGCCCACTTGTGGGCCACTTCTGATTCTGCCCCCCGCTCTGAAGCGGTGGGGACCCCCTAGGCGAGAGGGGTTACGTAGCCACCTTGCCCACTTGTGGGCCACTTCTGATTCTGCCCCCCGCACTACAGCGGTGTGGACCCCCCAGGCGGCAGGGGTCATGTAGCCACTTTGCCCAGCTGTGGGGCATTTCTGATTCTGTCCCCCGCTCTCAAGCGGTGGGGACCCCACAGGCGGCAGGGGTTATGTAGCCACCTTGCCCAATTGTGGGCCACTTCTGATTCTGCCCGCCGCTCTGAAGCGCTGGGGACCCCGCAGGCGGCAGGTCTTATGTAAAACATTAGCACCTGGTCATTTGCACTGCTGCGGTTGTAGAAGACTGCTGCGGTTGTAGAAGACAGGGGTGGCGGCACGAACCAAGCACCATGGCATCATGTTGATGAACTATAGAACAGGAAATAGCATGTACAATGCAGTCCTCAGGGCATGTAGGCTGAGATGGGGTACCGGCTGAGCAACCTGGCACCTCAGGGCGCAACAACAAAGAGAAACATGGTTTCAGGTTCTTTGTCTACATAAGCAAGCCATACGGTGCAGGCACGGTGCGTGTCGCTCCCCGTCTGAATGATGCCACGTGGCCTAAAATAAATCATCTGCAGAGACACGCAAATGCAATGAGAACGAATGGCACATGATCAGAGCACACTGAAACTCGACAAGTGTAAGTCTCGTTGTGTGGCATTTCTACACCAATAGACGCGAACCCCCCCCCCCCCCCAACGTGCCCTTGAAACATCACGGCCCAGGACAAGGAAAACAATGGTCAGATACTACTTCGCATGGTGGCCGACAGACTCTCTGACGCAAGGCGATGATGCTTCCGCCATCACATTCTTGAGGCAGCATTTCGGAGGTCGCAGTGGCGGTGTGTGCCCGGGGCGAGGCATGCTTGGGGATGCACGAGAAGGGCTAGCAACCGTTGGAGGAGGAGAGGTAACCCCCCGGACCCCTTTTTTTTGTATTGGCACAAAATGAGTTTTCCCGATTGGAACGTTGATTTGGTTATGCACACTTCTGGGTTCCGGAACCCTCGCCCCCCCCCCCCCCTTAATCGGCATTGCCTTTCAGGGGGGGGGATGAGCAACAGATAGTGAGCTTGAATATACCTCCGTGACAGCGGGGGGGGGGCACATTTGTTCCCAAGACAGATGATGCATGTCACTCAACATTGTGGGCATCCCTACAACACCCCATGGCTAGGCCCATCACGGCTCTACTCCCCTTCAACTACGTGGAGGGTGTTTGGTATAACTTAGTACCAGACGAGGTAACACTTAGTAAAATTTTGGTAAAACTTAGTAGATACGAGGTAACACCTAGTAAAAAAAAATTGCTTACCATTTTTTTTAGAAAATTTTTTTACTAAGTTTTACCTTGGACCACTAAGCCCCCCCCCCCCCGCCCGCCGGCTGCGGTTTTAAACAAGGTAGTCAACACTTGGATGGTAGGTGGTAATTTTGTTCAACCGCACAAGGCCCCCGAGTCGATTTTCGGCCACTTGTGTCAGTGGCGCCCCACCCAGGCCAAACCATTGTGCACACCAATCAGTTGGCACTCGGCCAACATAACAAAATATAACTGGGGTCGGGCAGTAGAACCAACTCAGGCTCAAGAAAAGAATCCTTACAGAGCCATGGACAACATGTGTGTGAACTACTTACAAGTGGTTACAAAAGATACTCTTGAAAATCAAGTCGGCCTTGGTATCTGCATGGCGCGGTTTGCCCTGCACTATAGGATTATTGGTGCACATTCCAAACACAGCCGTTTTCAACTCCCCTTGCAGCTCGGTGCAAAATGCTTGGTCATTTCTCGGTTGACCATCAGCATTTTGGAGATATTGAGGAGGCACTGCATACCACTTGCGACAGATCCACACACCACGACGGGTATTAACAGCAGAGGCAGCAACGACCGTAGGCACACCAGGACGGGTGTCAACAACAGCAACAGCAACAACAGCAAAAGCAACAGCAATAGCTGCAAGGTTGGCCGTCCAAAATTGGCGCAACGCAATACAAATCTCCGATTGACACAAGATGGACGCATTCAAGGCACAATGAAGAACCTTGCATTTAAGGCACGCCATGTGAGGTGTGCCATCACAAGCAAAGCCTGTGTCAACGGGTCTAAAGGTCCTGCGTATTGACATTTGATACATAGCTACAAGTCCGTACGGCGAATGCAAAATGATGGCAACGGCATTCATAGTTGAAAGCAGTGTGTTGGTCAGATCTAAGTCTCTGAGATGTAGGAAGGTCCACGCGGATGTCACAACTAAGTTGGATTAATTGGTTTCAGAGCTAATACCATTTGGGCTTTGTGTCATGTTTGGACAATCCGTGAGCCATCACGGTCTTGTTGGTGCATGGTCCAAATTGTAGGGTGCAATCCTATCTGGCGGACCGGGACACCAGCTGGGAGTTTCCTTTGCCCATGCCGCCGGTTGCAATGGGAACCATTTACTTTGGTGCCTCGCATCGTTTTTAGGTCTGCTTCCGACACCGAAGCAGCGCAAGCAGTCATGCGCAACCACATCCACACAGGTGGACCGCACACAGCCTGTTCATTCATTGGGCGCTGAAGACAGGCGCATTGGTTGGAGCAGTAGGTCACTGGCGAAAAGATGTGTTTCAGCAAAGCCTGAAAGGTGTGTTTGATGTCATGCATAGTGAGTTTTTGTGGACCACAACGCAGCGCATTGGGGAGCTTTTTGGGGGAAATG
This sequence comes from Eutreptiella sp. 'Long Island Sound 2002', assembly GCA_964036045.1. Classification (NCBI taxonomy): domain Eukaryota; phylum Euglenozoa; class Euglenophyceae; order Eutreptiales; family Eutreptiaceae; genus Eutreptiella; species Eutreptiella sp. 'Long Island Sound 2002'. Next base: position 27,112,342 of record OZ038391.1, on the reverse strand, counting down.
ATTCTTTCTGCTCAACAAAACCCGCATGACGCATGGTGCAAAATAGTGCGGTCCGCTAATCCATGTCATTGGACCGGCAGGTTGTAGCTTGGGTGGGGACTAACCACAACACCTGCCGACACCTACCAATGCCAGGCCCTGCTTCCCAGTCTTGATCGCATCAACACTCCACACTTGGGACAACCCCCCATGGTTACGTGAAAGTGGATGATTTTTTTTCTTCAAACCAGGATCCCACATGGGCCGCCCCTTTTATTATTTGGTGCCTCAAGGCATCAAATTGTCCACCGCAGGGAAATGCCAATATGGCCAAAACACACCTGTTAAAGTCCAAGTGGCAGCACAAGGGGGGTTGTACTTGGTGCCACGTCCTAGGATCTTGTCAAACACTGAACGTCCTTGTGTACACTCTAGGACCTGTGTCGAGGTGGAGATTGGAGATGGTGGGTGGAGATGGGGTGGGGCTGGGAATGGGGGGTGGAGATGGGGAGCCAATTTGGTTGCATTGTGTCATTGAGAGGGGACTGCTGCAGGTGCGGAACGTTTTGTACGCTACCAACCGCCAACCACTGTCAACTGCCACCAACCACCAAGCACCAAGCACCCACCGCAGCCAGCCACCACCGACTGCCACCAGTCGCTAGTTACCAACCGCCAACCGCCAATCGCCACCAACCGCCAAATGCCAATCGCTACCAACCATGGTTGAAAATATGAGCTACACGCTGTCTTTTTGCAAAACTGCCATTCACGAACACTTTCTTTTTCTCTTAAGGACTGGCCGTATTGTGCGGCTATGGGATGCGGCGACAAGGGCGCCGCTTCGGACGTTGGAGGGTCACTCTGACAAGGTGCTTTGCGGTGCTCGCTTCCGGCAGCGAAGACAAGACTGCGCAGCTCATGTGGCTTGTTCATTAATTGGGCGTTGAAGACAGGCACATTGGTTGAAGCAGTAGGTCACCGGCGAAAAGATATGTTTCAGCAACGCCTGAAAGGTGTGTTTGATGTCATGCAGAGTGAGTTTTTTTGGACCACAGCGCGGCGCAGAGGTGAGCTTTGCGGGAAGTGATTCTTTCCGCTCAACAAAACCCGCATGACGCATGGTGCAGAATAGTGCGGTCCGCTAATCCATGTCATTGGACCGGCAGGTTGTAACTGGGGTGGGGACTAACCACAACACCTGCCGACACCTACCAATGCCAGGCCCTGCTTCCCAGTCTTGATCGCATCAACACTCCACACTTGGGACAATCACCTAGCGTTTCGTGAAAGTGGATGATTTCTTTTCTTCAAACCAGGGTCCCACATGAGGTACCCCTTTTATTATTTGGTGCCTCAAGGCATCAAATTGTCCACAGCAGGGAAATGCCAATATGGCCAAAATAAACCTGTTAAGGTCCAAGTGGCAGCACAAGGGGGGTTGTACTTGGTGCTACATAGGTACCCATGGGTTGGAGATACTCATCTTTGTCCCAAGGCCTCTTGGGGATCAATAGGCAACACCCCAAAATCGTGATTTTTCAGCCAACCCACGTCCCGCGATCACATGGGGTTGCTCGGCCACCATTCCATCCCCTACATGAATAGCGACGGTAATACCGCAACCATGGCAAGATGAAATAGAAACCGAATCGAGGGGTGTTGGGGGGAGGCCGGGGGGAACTTTAGCTGAGCACCCCATTGTGTCCATGCACGTTCACAAACACAGCAAGAGAAGACCACATACAACATTCAATGAGGAGAAGAAGGCCAAGCCGGAGGTTCATTATGATCCTCGGAATTTGCAATGAGCATTGCGAACATGAATGTCATTTAATGTGTATAAGGTGTCTAATGATGCAATGCATTTTGACTGTCGGTCCCCCACATCAACTGCACCTTGGCATGTGTCTGCGACTCTTTACCAATGAGTGATGAGTAAGCTCCTTCATCAACTGAAAGTTAGAGGATCACAAAGAACAAGGAAACATACAGGGCACGCGTATCCCAAGGGTATCATCCGTGCCCACGGGAATCATTGTGGCCGATTTCTCCGTGCATGCCTCGGTGCCATCCGCAGAGCTTTGCTTGGAGGACACCGTTGCAAACACGAAGGGAAAAAGAAAAGGGGGCGGGGGCAGAATCAGAGGTGGCCCACAACTGGGCAAGGTGCCCACATAACCCGTGCCGCCTGGGGGGTCCCCACCGCTTCAGAGCGGGGGGCAGAATCACAAGTGGCCCGCAAGTGGGCAAAGGGGGCTACATAACCCCTGCCGCCTGGGTGGTCCCCACCGCTTCAGAGCCAAGGGCAGAATCAAAGGTGGCCCACAAGTGGGCAAGGTGGCTACATAACCCCTCCCGCCTGGGGGGTCCCCACCGCTTTAGAGCGGGGGGCAGAATCAGAAGTGGCCCACAAGTGCCCAAGGTGGCTACATAACCCCTGCCGCCTGGGGGGTCCCCACCGCTTTGGAGCGGGGGGCAGAATGAGAAGTGGCCCACAAGTGGGCAAGGTGGCTACAAAACCCCTGCCGCCTTGGGGGTCCCCACCGCTTCAGAGCGGGGGGCAGAATCGGAGGTGGCCCACAAGTGGGTTTTGCCCGTAATGCAGTGCTCCCCAAACGCCAGGGTTTTTCGCTCATTCGTAGATGAATATCTAAGAATACCGACGAATAGCTACAAGTATCTACGAATAAGAGGAGAACCAGGAATTACAAATATCTAAGAATATCTATGAATATTTACAAATGTTGAAGCATATGGGTATTATGCCAATTTGTGCTGCCGATTGGTTGGGCTTCTCTGGGGTGGCTACTGGGGTTCCAAGTGCCTCTCTCTTTTTTTTCTTTTTGCTTTTTGGTATAAATGCCCCCTTAAAGCCAAAGCACACACAGTTTTTCCCTCCTTCCCTCTGCATCCACACAACTTTCCTCTGCACGTTGCAAAATATGACAGAAGTGAGGCTAAGCCCAGATGGGCACTGCAGTACTGCACTCGGAGAATGAGTTGTAGTATTGGATTCCATTCAGCTTTGAGTAAGATAGCAGATTTTTTAATATTCACATGTAAACCTGAGTGAGAGCTTCAGGCATTCCACCGCCTGGCAAAGTAGGGGGCGTACCAAGGTTGGGGGGCCTGTGATACTGATCAATCAGCGACAAAAAAGGACAGTAATTCTGGGTGACAGAGCTTTCAGCTTATCAGCTACGTGGACTGGGATAGAAGGGCGCGGCATTGTTGCCTAGCCATGGATGCTAGGGCAGGCTTTGTCCTGAACCTTTTGCCCTCACCCACTTCACTGTACAGCACAGGCACAAGGGGCAACAGGAAGGGGTACAATTTCAGCTGCAGGCTGCAACATGCTCATGAGGAAGAAGGTTTCACGGTAGCCATGGAAAGTCATTGAGCACGGTGTCAATTGAAACGGTGTTCTTTCTTCCTTCAGGTCGTCTCCAATGTCTTGGGGTGTGGGACCGCAGCAGCAGATCATTTTGTGGCCGGGCGCCGCGCGAGCGACGCTGTGCCCCGTGCGCACTGTGCACGGCCGTGAGGCCAGGCCCCTGCGCCGGGCCGTGGGTGCAACAGCGGTGCTGGTTGTTCTGGGGCTGCTTCTGGTGTCGCACATGAGCGTCCCCTCGCCCTCAGCGCTCACGATGGGCGTCACGTCACGGCCGATCATTGTCGATGGCGTCACACGACCGGCGGTGCACTCGCACCCCAAGTCCTCCGGTCCTGCAACGCAAAGCGGCAGGGCTACGGCGGGGGCATTGGCCCAGTCCGTTGGTGTCGGGGCCTCCGCTGCCAAAGCCACAGCCACGGGGTGGTGGGGGTCATGGGGGCCGCCATCCGCATGGGCACGGCCCATGGGCCGGTGCGTAGCGGTCGTGGGGCTGTTGTGTGTGTGGCGGTGTGGGGGCAGGCCTGGGCCGCGATGGAGGATGCTGAGGACCACGGCCACGGCGAAGGGGAAGGGGCTGCAGGCGATGTCAGCGCAAACCCCCGCATCGGTGGATGCTTCAGATGTGCCCTGTGCCCCGGGATGCCCCTTGTGCGGTAGGGGCAGGGCTGCGCTCGCGCGCCCGTGCGGCGGGGGCGAGTAGTCACAGACCCGGGGGTCTGGTGCGGTTTGTACCACGACCACCTCCACGTTGGCCTTCGGGGCGTCCGGTGGCGCGATGTGCACCGGTGCCTTGCGTGTTTACACCCCCCCCCCCCCCCCGTTGAAATCCCCCCTCCCCTGGGCGGGAACCGTCACCTTGGCCCAGAAAGCATAGGGAATACTATAGGGAAGGTGCCAGGGAAAATTTTTACAAGGCGCCGAAGGTGCCGAAGCTGATTTACACTGTGATACTATGGTACAGATTTGTGGTGCGCCCGTCACTTTGTGACCGTCCCGACAAAAGGGGGGAGATTTCAAGGGGGGCGGGGGTACCTCCGCCGCCCCCCCCCCCACTGAACCATGTCACAACCAGTGCCTTCGGAATGAGGAGCGCAACAAGTGGCACTTCCGTGTGACATCACTTCGCAGTTCAGTGATATCCAGTGGCGTGATGTTGGGGGGATGCTGGGCACATGCCTCGTTGCCCGTTGTTGCATTCGACGGATTGACATTTGCCAGATTGCCTTTTGTGATCCCTGGATTTGAAGCTCCTCTCGAAAAGGAGCTTCTGAGAATCAGCCTCTGGCGGTTGTAGTGGTAGACTGCCTTCACGATTGGTTGTTCTCCCCCTCATGCCAGAAAAACTCGGTTCCAAACACTTGGCTTTCGCAGTCCACGGTAACATCAGCAGTTGTGTTCACAGAGAGCGCTCAAATCGGGTTCCATGTTTTTCGACAAGCCTCCTCTCATTGAAGCCGATTCTGCAGCTTAGGACCGTCAGTGTTGCATGTGCTCATGAGCTACCTCCAAACTTTAGGTATGAGCAGTGAAGAGGCTCTGGAGTACTATTGCGGTGTGAATCTTCCGACGCTTCTCGCAATGTATGGTATGGAGAACATGAAGCGGACTGTTGCATATCTTGAGGAGCTGGGAGTGGATGTGACCAAAGTAGTGAATCGGCATCCAGCAGTGTTTGGGCTGAGTATGGAGAACATGAAGCGGACGGTTGCATATCTTGAGGAGCTGGGAGTGGATGTGACCAAGGTAGTGAATGGGGCTCCACACGTGTTTGGGCTGAGTATGGAGAACATGAAGGGGACGGTTGCATATCTTGAGGAGCTGGGAGTGGATGTGACCAAAGTAGTGAATCAAGTTCCAGCAGTGTTTGGGCTGAGTATGGAGAACATGAAGGGGACGGTTGCATATCTTGAGGAGCTGGGAGTGGATGTGACCAAAGTACTCAATCGGCTTCCAACAGTGTTTGGATACAGTATGGAGAACATAAAGGGGATGGTTGCATATCTTGAGGAGCTGGGAGTGGATGTGACCAAAGTAGTGAATCGGCTTCCAGCACTGTTTGGGCTGAGTATGGAGAACATGAAGGGGACAGTTGCATATCTTGAGGAGCTGGGAGTGGATGTGACCAAAGTAGTGAATGGGGCTCCACAAGTGTTTGGGCTGAGTATGGAGAACATGAAGGGGACGGTTGCATATCTTAAGGAGCTGGGAGTGGATGTGACCAAAGTAGTGAATTGGCTTCCAACAGTGTTTGGGCTGAGTATGGAGAACATGAAGGGGACGGTTGCATATCTTGAGGAGCTGGGAGTGGATGTGACCAAAGTAGTGAACCGGGGTCCAGCAGTGTTTGGGTACAGTATGGAGAACATGAAGCGGAAGGTTGCATATCTTGAGGAGCTGGGAGTGGATGTCACCAAAGTAGTGAATGGGGCTCCACAAGTGTTTGGGTACAGTATGGAGAACATGAAGGGGACAGTTGCATATCTTCAGGAGCTAGGAGTGGATGTGACCAAAGTACTGAATCGGCTTCCAGCAGTGTTTGGGTACAGCATGGAGAACATAAAGGGGACGGTTGCATATCTTGAGGAGCTGGGAGTGGATGTGACCAAAGTAGTGAATCGGGTTCCAACAGTGTTTGGGTACAGTATGGAGAACATGAAGGGGACGGTTGCATATCTTGAGGAGCTGGGAGTGGATGTGACCAAAGCAGTGAATCGGGCTCCAGCACTATTTGGGCTGAGTATGGAGAACATGAAGGGGACGGTTGCATATCTTGAGGAGCTGGATGTGGATGTGACCAAAGTAGTGAATGGGGCTCCACAAGTGTTTGGGTACAGTATGGAGAACATGAAGGGGACGGTTGCATATCTTGAGGAGCTGGGAGTGGATGTGACCAAAGCAGTGAATGGGCGTCCAGCAGTGTTTGGATATAGTGTGGAGAACATGAAGGCGACGGTTGCATATCTTGAGGAGCTGGGAGTGGATGTGACCAAAGTAGTGAATGGGTTTCCAATAGTTTTCAGGCTTAGTATCGAAAAAAACCTTCGTCCAAAGGTTGTGTTCCTGACACAGGTAATGGGACGATCCACCTCGGAGATTGAGTGCAATCCTACCTTCCTTTCCTACAGCTTGCGCTCCCGCATTGAACCTCGATATAGGTATCTACAACATCGGGACCACAACACAGGCTGCAGTCTTGGGTATATGCTTTCGTCAGGAGATGAAAAATTCGCCAGTGGTGTTGCTGGTGCAAGCCTTGAGGAATACATAACTGGTGGTCTAAAGAGCTTGGAATTGCACCTGCGAGGTAACATGGAACGAATGAGTTATGGAGTTTTCTGGTCTTGTATTGCATGTGGCTCCTCTGGTACTGGTTGTGAAAGGGGACTGGTCATTGAGGTGGTGGGTGCAACCGGCACTTTTTGAGGGAGGGGATTCTCACGTCTGTGTAGCCGCGGTGGGGGTGGGGTGGGGGGCGGAAGGCTCTGCGTTTGTGGGTTCAGTGCAATGGGTGGGCCCAGCGCTTTGGGCCCATGGGTGCCTCAGGAATGGGGGTCTGTTGGGGGCTGTGATGACGCACTATGAAGTACCCACCGGAGGTCCTTAGGAAAGGGCGGCCTGAGGACCAGTGATGGTCCACAAGGTACCCCCTCCCCAGCGATGTATTAGAACGGCCCTACACCGTAGGGCGGGGGGAGCTACCCCCCCCCCCCCCGGACCCCCCCCCCCTCTAGACCCCCCCCCTTCCTCCCCTTCCAATGTTTGAGGCTGACAGAGCGCCAAGAGGATTCAGCTTTTTTGGCCCACCTTCGGCGGGGACCATAGGGGGACTTTGGAAGGAGGGGGGGTCCCAGCCAAACCCCCCTCCCCCACCCCCTCTCGGACCCGCCCCCCCCCTCTTCTAATACATCCCTGCCCCCCGCCCCCCCGCCCTTGTGCCAGACAGCCCTTGCGGAGGCCCGACGACGGCGTGTCACCGCCCGTTTTTACAACGCCATTTTCTTGGTCCCGAACGCGCAAACCCCCGGAATGTCAGCCGCGGGCAGAGTGGGAGAGAGGGGCCGGGGCATGGCCGGCACGCCCTGTGGCTGCCCATCACCGCGTTGCGCTTTGGAGTGCAGGCCCTATGGATGTGATCGGGGGCCATGGCTCATGTGGCCGTACCCGGGCCCTCCGTCATGTCCGCGCGCATGCGCACGGCCGTGGCTTAGGCACAGCGACTCCGGGGGTTCAGTCGTCTTGACCGCAGCTGTTGCGTGCGCGAAACGGGGGGGGGGGGGGCTCTCAGGACGTGTGTTGCCCAACGTTGTCCTCCATGACACACGCCTCCCAATGATCAGCAGGTGGTGAGGGATCACTTTTTGGTGGCGTATGCGGTATGGGTGCCCGCCTTCCCCGACCCCCGTGTGGCCCCATTGTTGGTCCGCCGATCCCCGTAACTCGGGCATCGTCATTGACAGGGGCGTTAGGGGCACCCCCCCCCCCCCTTCCGCTCCGTCCGTGGCAGGCCCTTGTCATCGCGATGCCCCGGTTGTCCGATGGGGGTAGTGCCACGGATGTCCCCATTTCTTGCTTGTCCGGGACCTCCCTCTTCCGGAGGCGCCGCGTCGAGCAGGCGCCAGTGGTCCGGTGTACGGGCCATGCGGGAGCAGAATCAAAGATGCCCACACCCGCGACGGGAAGAGGGGGGCAGGGGATGGTCTGGAGTGGGACCCGGTCACCCGGTGGCACTGCGGGCCACACCCCGCCGGACCTCTGCCCGGGACGTCCCAGCCCCAGGCCGTTGCTTGGCACCGCCAGGCCCAAGACCGTTTTGAAGGCAATGCCCCCCTCTTTTGCTGTTCTCACAGACCTTCGGGGGCCTGAGCGGCAGTGCCCTGCGCACTCTCCCGCGCCACCGGAGGCTGCACGGCCCATCGTCGTCGGTTACTTGCCAACCGCCGTCCGTGCTCGTCCCCGTCCGATGCCCCCCGCGACACACACTGCCCCTCGGTCAAGCGCCCACTGCTCTCCCTACCCGGGGGGGCTACTGTTGCACACAAAGAGGATGCAGCCCCAGGGGGCTCTTACTTAATGTTGGGGTGCTTCTTAGTTTGGGCCTGGGTCTTATTGTTGGGATGGGCAGGTTTAGTACACGTCCGACATTGGTGTCTACAGGCAAGCGCGCCGCAGCCTGGCCACAGGCTGGTGTTCTTTTGTTTTTGTGGCGCGAAGAGCGCCGACTCGATACGGCGGGGGTGCCCGTTCACAATTATATCGCTGAGCATGTGTGTGTCACTGGTTGTTGTTGTTGTTGTTGTTGTTAGGGCACCCAGCACGTGCCGGCGGGAGAAATTGCCAGACACGCTCTCCCTGGGCAGGGCGCAAGGGAGCAGTCGGCCGGCGTCACGCTGGCCGGGCGTGTGCCGACAACGACCGAGGGGGGGGGGGGGGGTTCCGCCTTCTGTCTGGGGGGGGGAGGGGGCGCGTGTCGCTGTGAGAGGGACCACCTGCCCATGCGACCCTGGTTCCCTCCCCCGCCGTGGGGGGAGGGCGTGCGCACCTGTGCGAAACGGAGGCGGGATGGGGGGCGGGATGGAGGGACCACCTGTCCGGGGACCTGCGGGGCCCCGGTTCCCCTCGCTTCCAGCCGCCACTCCCCCGCGACAGGGGAGGGGGCTACGTCCTGTGCGGAGGTGGCGTAAGGGGGGTGGAGGGGGCGGGGACTATGTATGGTCTATCCCCTGGTGCCCGTCCCTGTGTCCCGTTTGCGGGAGGCTGCGCGGCACGGCCGGCGGGGGGGCTCAGGCCTGGGCCGGGCGCGTGGGTAGCGGCGGGCGGCCGAGGCGGAGGCGGCGCCATGCGGGTGCGGGGCCCGTGGCGGTCGCGGGGCGGTGTGGGCGGACCGGCCGGCGGCCGGCGGTGGCCCTGAGAGCCCCACTCCATGGGGTCGGCAGGCGCGCCGGGGGCACGCGCGCCGCGCAGGCCTGGCCGTGGGGGGCGCGTGTGCAAGGGCGTCGGCGCGCCCGATGCGGGCCCCACTGCGGGCCGCGGGACCAGCGGCTAGCTGGAAGCGTGGCCTGGGGGCCGAGGCCTGGGCCGGGCGCGTGGGTAGCGGCGGGCGGCCGAGGCGGAGGCGGCGCCATGCGGGTGCGGGGCCCGTGGCGGCCGCGGGGCGGCGCGGGCGGACCGGCCGGTGGTCGGCGGCGGCCCTGAGAGCCCCACTCCATGGGGTCGGCGGGCGCGCCGGGGGCACGCGCGTCGCGCAGGCCAGGCTGCGGGGGGCGCGTGTGCAAGGGCGCCGGCGCGCCCGATGAGGGCCCCTCTGTGGGCTGCGGGACCAGCGGCAAGGGCGCAGCGTGGGGCCGCGCAGGGGCGTAGCAGCGTGGTGCGGTGCAGCGGCGCAGCCGTGCGGGACGGCGCAGGGGCGCAGCAATGTGGGGCCGCACAGGGGTGCGGCGCGGGGCTGCGTAGGGGCGGTGGGGACACGGCGTGCACGTTGGGGGGGGGGGGGGGGGGGGCTGTGGGCTGGTGGGTGGGTGCGCGCGCGAGGGGGACGGGGGTGCGGTGAGCTCAGCCGCAGAGCGTCACCGTGTGGCCAACCGGGCGGAGGAGCGGCCGGGGCTGGCCAAAGTCGGCCGGGGAGCCCGGGGCGCTCGAGGTGTCGGGGGGGCCGCGGTTAGCGGTGGGGCCCGCACCCCGCTCGGCGGGGACGAATCCCGCCGAGCATCATTCACGGGGGCGAATCCTGGTGGAGGCGGGGGGGAGCGCCACGCCGTCCCCTCGCGGCCGAACCGGACCGGGACGGGCCCCGCCGGAGGGATACCGGGGGGGCGGGCGGGGCTGGGCACCGGGGCTCCGGGGCCCGGGTCCCTGGTGGTCGTGGGCCGGCGCGGGGGAGACCGGGCGGGCCTCTGGGCAGCGGCTGGTGAGGGGGGGCGTGGAAGGGCCGGGCGGGCTCGGGGGCGAACCCCGAGAGGCCCCCGGGGGCTGGGCGAGGGCTCCCGAGGGCGGCCGTTCCTTGAGGGGGGGGGGGGGTTTGCTCCCTGCCCGGGCTGCGCAGGGGCGCAGCGTGGTGCGGTGCAGGGGCACAGCCGTCTGGGGCGGCGCAGGGGCGCAGCAGTGTGGGGCCGCGCAGGGGTGCAGCGTGCGGCCGCGCAGGGGTGCAGCGTGGGGCCGCGGAGGAGCGCGGCGCGGGGCCGCGTATGGGCGCGGCATGGGGCCGCGCGGGGCTGCGCAGGGGTGCAGCGTGGGGCCGCAGAGGAGCGCGGCGTGGGGCCGCGTATGGGCGCGGCATGGGCCCGCGCAGGGGCGCGGCGCGGGGCTGCGCAGGGGCGCAGCGTGGGGCTGCGCAGGGGCGCAGCGCGGGGCCGCGCATGGACGCGGCATGGGGCCGTGCAGGGGCGCAGTAGTGTGGGGCTTAGCAGAGGCGCAGCGTGGGGCTGCGCAGGGGCGCAGCGCGGGGCTGAGCAGGGGCGTAACGTGGGGCTGCGCAGGAGTGCAGCGTGGGGCTGCGCAGGGGCGCAGCAGTGTGGGGCTGGGCAGGGGCGCAGCGCGGGGCTGGGCAGGGGCGCAGCGTGGGGCCGCGCAGGAGTGCGGCGTGGGGCCGCGCATGGGCGCGGCATGGGGCCGCGCAGGGGCACGGCGTGGGGCTGCGCGGGGCCGCAGCAGCGCTGGGCTGCGCAAGGGCGCAGCGTGGGGCTGCGCGGGGGCGCGGCGCGGGGCTGCGCAGGGGCGCAGCAGCGTGGGGCTGCGCCGGGGCTGAGTAGGGGCGCAGCGTGGGGCTGCGCAGGGGCGCAGCGTGGGGCCGCGCAGGGGCGCAGCAGTGTGGGGCGGCGCAGGGGCGCAGCCGCGTGGGGCTGCGCCGGGGCGCAGCGTGGGGCTGCACAGGGGCGCAGCAGCGTGGGGCTGCGCCGGGGCGCGGTATGGGGCCGCGAAGGGGCGCAGCAGCGTGGGGCTGCGCAGGGGTGTAGCGTGGGGCTGAGTAGGGGCGCAGCGGCGTGGGGCTGCGCCGGGGCGCAGCAGCGTGGGGCTGCGCAGGGGTGCAGCGGCACGGGGCTGCGCATAGCAGCTGTGTGGGGCGGCGCAGTGGTGGGGAGGCTGTGTAGGGGCGCAGCGTGGGGCTGCGCAGGGGCGCAGCGTGGGGTTGCGCAGGGGCGCAGCGTGGGGCTGTGTAGGGGCGCAGCAGCGTGGGGCTGCGCAGGGGTGCAGCGGCGCGGGGCTGCGCATAGCAGCTGTGTGGGGCGGCGCAGTGGTGGGGAGGCTGTGTAGGGGCGCAGCGTGGGGCTGCGCAGGGGCGCAGCGTGGGGCTGTGTAGGGGCGCAGCAGCGTGGGGCTGCGCAGGGGTGCAGCAGCGCGGGGCTGCGCAGAGCAGCTGTGTGGGGCGGCGCAGTGGTGGGGGGCTGTGTAGGGGCGCAGCGGCATGGGGGTGCGCTGGGGCGCAGCGTGTGGCTGTACAGGGGCGCCGCAGCGTGGGGCTACGCAGGGGTGCAGCAGCGTGGGGCTGCGCCGGGGCGCAGCAGCGTGGGGCCGCGCAGGGGTGCAGCGGCGCGGGGCTGCGCAGAGCAGCTGTGTGGGGCGGCGCAGTGGTGGGGGGGCTGTGTAGGGGCGCAGCGTGGGGCTGCGCAGGGGCGCAGCGTGGGGCTGCGCAGGGGCGCAGCGTGGGGCTGCGCAGGGGCGCAGCAGCGTGGGGCTGCACAGAGCAGCTGTGTGGGGCGGCGCAGTGGTAGGGGGGCTGTGTAGGGGCGCAGAGTGGGGCTGCGCAGGGGTGCAGCAGCGTGGGGATGCGCAGGGGCGCAGCAGCGTGGGGCTGCGCAGGGGTGCAGCAGCGTGGGGCTGCGCAGGGGTGCACCAGCGTGGGGCTGCGCAGGGGTGCAGCAGCGGGGGCTGCGCAGGGGTGCAGCAGCGTGGGGCTGCGCAGGGGTGCAGCAGCGTGGGGCTGCGCAGAGCAGCTGTGTGGGGCGGCGCAGGGGTGGCGGGGCTGTGTAGGGGCGCAGCGTGGGGCTGCGCAGTGGTGGGGGGGCTGTGTAGGGGCGCAGCGGCATGGGGGTGCGCTGGGGCGCAGCGTCTGGCTGTACAGGGGCGCAGTGCGGGGCTGTGCATGGGCGCAGCGTGGGGCTGCGCAGGGGCGCCGCAGCGTAGGGCTGCGCAAGGGCGCAGCGTGGGGCTGCGTAGGGCTGCAGCAGCGTGGGGCTGCGCAGGGGCGCAGCAGCGTGGGGCTGCGCAGAGCAGCTGTGTGGGGCGGCGCAGTGGTGGGGGGGCTGTGTAGGGGCGCAGCGTGTGGCTGTACAGGGGCGCAGTGCGGGGCTGTGCAGGGGCGTAGCGTGGGGCCGCGCAGGGGCGCAGCGAGCGGCGGCGCAGTGGTGGGGGGGCTGTTTAGGGGTGCAGCGGCATGGGGGTGCGCTGGGGCGCAGCGTGTGGCTGTACAGGGGCGCAGTGCGGCGCTGCGCAGGGGCGTAGCGTGGGGCCGCGCAGGGGCGCAGCAGCGTGGGGCTGCGCAGGGGCGCAGCGCGGAGCAGCCCCGGGGGGCAGCGTGGGGCCGTGGAGGGGAGCAGCGTGGGGTTGCGCAGGAGCGCAGCAGCGTGGGGCTGCGCAGGGGCGCAGCAAGCGGCGGCGCAGTGGTGGGAGGCTGCGCAGGGGCGCATCATGGGGCCGCGTATGGGCGCGGCGCGGAGCTGCGCAGGGGCGCAGCAGCGTGGGGCTGCACTGTGGGGCAGCAGCGTGGGGCCGCGCAAAGGTGTTGTATGTGGCTGCCTAGGGGCGCAGCGTGGGGCTGCGCAGGGGCGCGGCAGTGTGGGCTGCGCGGGGGCGCAGTGGCGTGGGGTCGCGCATGGGCGCAGCAGCGAGGGCTGTGCAGGGGCGCAGCAGCGCGGGGCCGCGCGGGAGCGCCGCAGCGTGGGGCTGCGCAGAGTTGCAGCAGCGTGGGGATGCGAAGGGGCGCAGCATGGGGCTGCGCATGGGCGCGGCAGCATGGGGCTGTGCAGGGGCGCAGCAGCGCGGGGCCACGCAGAGGCGCAGCAGTGTGGGGCTGCGCAGGGGCGCAGCGGCGTGGGGCTGTCGTGTAGGGTAGAGGAAGGGGTGGCGTGAGGGCGGCGGGGGATGTGGGGCCCTGCTCGACAGACTACGGTCTAGAGTCGGGCCCCTGTCGGGCGGCCGGGGGCGGCGTGGGGTGCGTGGGGGGCGTGCCGTGGGGTGGTGTGGGGGTGTGGCCTGCTACCTAGCCTTTCTCTACGAGGATGTGGCGAGGAAGACGCAGGGGAACTGAGGCCGGAAAGCCTGGGGATGCGGGCTGGGGCGCTGGCGGCGGGTTATCCCCGGATGGGATGGCCGGGGTGCCCTGGGGTCCCGTGGGGGCGGAGGCTCCCCACGTCGGCCGGGTGCGAAACCACGACCTGTGTTTCCGTCACCGAAGTTCTTAGGGTTCTACCCCAGGAACTTACCCGCCGCGGGGACTGTGGGCCGGGGCGGCCAAGGGGGATGACAATGAAGAGGAAATGGGGGGCCAGGATGAGCCTGGCGGTCGGCACCTTCCCTCGGCCTGGGGGAGGCCGTTGCCCGGGGCTATTCCCTTCCTCCCGTGGCCGTGGTGCTGCGGTGGGTGGTGGAGTGGCTACCTCCCACCGGGTGTCTGTGCCCGGTGCCGTGGGTACAGACCCCCGTTGGGGGCGGGTACGAAGCGCCCGGTCGCCTCGCCCCCCCTACACAACAGCCCGCCAGGCGCCGGTTGGCCTTTAGCGCCAGCTGTCGTGGGGGGGGGCGCTCGGGGCAGTGCGGGGCCCCTCCGCTCTCCTGGCGGCCCGCACTGCCCGTATAATGCAACATGGGGCGGCGCGGGCTCGTACCGCACGCGCGGGCCGCGCCGCCCCAGCCGGGGGGGGGGACAGGGGGGGGACAGGGGGGGGGTCAGGGGGTCGCGGCAGGTGGATGGAGGGTGGCGGGGGCTCGTACTGCGCACCGGCGGGCCCCACCACCCTCCGGTCGGGAGGCGCAGCTGCAGGGGTTCTGGGGGCCCCACCCAGGGGCCTTCGGCCCCCCCCGTGCGGTTTCGGTGTGGGGGAGGGGAGGCAAAGGCCACTCGCGGCCATGACACATGGCACATAGGGAGGGAGGTATGACACATGCAACGCCATGATGCGTGTGGCAGGGGGAAGGGGTGCAAGGCCTGGACCCCCACCGCGTGCGGGGGGTCCTCTTGTTCGTAAGGCGGCCGTCCGTCGGCGGCTGCGGCAGCCCACCTCGGGGGCTTCGCTACCTGAGAGAGGAGGGGCGGGAGAGTGGGGGGGCGGTGGGGGCACGGCGTGCACGTTGGGGGGGGGGGGGGGGGGGCTGTGGGCTGGTGGGTGGGTGTGCGCGCGAGGGGGACGGGGGTGCGGTGAGCTCAGCCGCAGAGCGTCACCGTGTGGCCGACCGGGCGGAGGAGCGGCCGGGGCTGGCCAAAGTCGGCCGGGGAGCCCGGGGCGCTCGAGGTGTCGGGGGGGCCGCGGTCAGCGGTGGGGCCCGCACCCCGCTCGGCGGGGACGAATCCCGCCGAGCATCATCCACGGGGGCGAATCCTGGTGGAGGCGGGGGGGAGCGCCACGCCGTCCCCTCGCGGCCGAACCGGACCGGGACGGGCCCCGCCGGAGGGATACCGGGGGGGCGGGCGGGGCTGGGCACCGGGGCTCCGGGGCCCGGGTCTCTGGTGGTTGTGGGCCGGCGCGGGGGAGACCGGGCGGGCCTCTGGGCTGCGGCTGGAGAGGGGGGGCGTGGAAG
This sequence comes from Eutreptiella sp. 'Long Island Sound 2002', assembly GCA_964036045.1. NCBI lineage: Eukaryota > Euglenozoa > Euglenophyceae > Eutreptiales > Eutreptiaceae > Eutreptiella > Eutreptiella sp. 'Long Island Sound 2002'. The sequence goes on along the minus strand of OZ038391.1, from coordinate 27,097,239 downwards.
GGCCGGGCGGGCTCGGGGGCGAATCCCGAGAGGCCCCCGGGGGCTGGGCGAGGGCTCCCGAGGGCGGCCGTTCCTTGAGGGGGGGGGGGGGTTGCTCCCTGCCCGGGGGACGACGGGGGCCCCTCTTGAGCGAGGGGGGGGGAGGGCGTGTATCGCCCGTGTAGGGCCATGTCGATTCATGGCCGCGCGGCATGGGACTATATCCCCAACCCTCCGCGCCGGAGTCCCTTTTTTGGGGGGGCTGAGGGGGGGGGGGGGGGGCTGGCGGTTGTTGTGTGCTCCCTCCCTCGTGGGGGGGGGGTCGCCGGTGGGAGCTCCGTCCGGCTTGGCCGATAAAACCCGGTGGCGTCCCCTGGGCACGTGGGCCCCTTCGAGGAAGAACCTCGGATTCGCCGGGGGGGACTCCGCTATGTGTGTCACTGGTATACGGTGATGTATCCAGAGCATCCAGGACGCAATGGCCCCAACAACGCATGGTTGTGGCCCATCGTATATGACAACTGAAATATCAACAGACGGCCCATGTGGGCGACCATATATATCGTAACCCCTTCAATCATCCCCCCATCCCAATGCAAAAGCGCGACGCTATCGGTATAGATGCACTAACCCCCGCCCACACTACCTCAAAGCACTGACTCTTACTGCCTCCAGCCCCAGAACCTTATCACCTGCTTTTCGAGTGTGGCATCATGCCCTCATACTTGGGCGGTGGTGGAAGCAGGTGATCAACCCGGCCCCTATGTACCACCCCCCCCCACTCCCATATGTTAAGTACCGTCACCCACCGGGTTCAGCGGGGCTGCCGGGGGTGGCACAGGAGGAGCGTTGGTGGCGCAAGAGGGTCCGAATACGGCCCTGCATGGAGCAAGGTGTAAGAGGGATGCGCCTGTGCTCTGTTTCACTGCCTGTTGGTGTGGTATTGTGTTTGGGCATTGCGGCTGAACGGGATATTTTGCCTCAGAAGCACGATGTCGTGCGAACGGAACGAAGCCAAGGTTTGTGTGAAGTGCAACGCAGTGGGCACAGCTCAAGACTCCCCCCCCTCCCCCGAGGCTGCACATACGAAGGGGCAAAGGATTGAATAGCACTTCCAAGCCCTATGCCACAAAGGTACGTGTTGGAGAGCGTCCCAGTTCCATGCCTCGCTGACACCGACGCACCGTCCCACAACGAGCGGCAGCCACTGATCGGCCGTCCGCCTGCGACAACTGTTGTTCACAACACACTTGAGGTAGGAACAAGTCCAAAGGGGTGGGGACGTGCACGTCTGGGACAATGGGAGGCTTGAGGATTGAGTGTGAAAAGGGCTGGACTGCCACAAACCGAAGGCGGTCCAGTCCCAGCAGCCGTTGGGCACTGTGGGGCGCTGTCGTGGCAAGCTGGCTGCTGTCCAGTACTTTGAACCAGACGTTCACCCTCTGTTGCTACAGGATCTGCCTTCGCCATTGTGCAGCCCTTTCGCAACACTGTTGTCCAATAACAGTGGCGAGTTCCCTTCTGAGGAACGGCAGCAAGCAACACAACCAACAGAACCAGCACCCCAGGTGAAACGTGGCAAGGACATGACAGCATACGAGCGTGCAGTTGTGAATTACCAATCCTGTGCCAGACCATGCATGTGTGCCGGAGGGTGTTGTATTTGGGTGCTAAGGAACAATTTTGGGCTTAGAGGGCCACCATGACACTGCTTTCTTGCATGGCGAATATTTACGAATATTTGCGAATACCTACGTGTATCTACAAATAGCTACAAATGAGATTTCTTTGTCGCAATAACAAATCAGTGAAAAGCCCTGCCAACAGAATAGCATTTGTGACGCGGAAAGCCATGTGCCAATTTTCTCCCATTTTGTTTGTTGTCGAGTTTACCTGGTAGCACAGTGTCGAAAACACAACCTTCAAATCGCCCTCCTTGGATCCTTTCGCATGTATGTGCTCTTCTCTTTAGGGCCTGGCATGGGCCTACAAACTGGATGTAATGGATCAGTGATATTGAAGTCTGAAATGTAGAGGCGCCACCACCCTGCTTCTGGTTTTGGTTAGGCAGCAAAATTGGTCGGACTCCAGTATCTTGGGCCCGGGTAGCGTGGGCTCGGGCAAGAACTGAGACCCTAGAAGTAACGGTGGCGCCAAAGTAGGGGTTATGTAGCCACTTTGCCCAATTCCGGGCCCCCGAGGAGGCATGGGTTATGTAGCCACTTCCAAACTTCTGATTTTGTTTCCTTTTGTGGGGTACCCTGAGACAGAAGGGGTTATGTAGCCCCTTTGCCTCTCCTCTTCTGACCACCGGACCCAAACGGCGCCATCTCCTCCCGTGACCAAAGGCCAATCATCTAACTCCTCCAACCCTATCCCGCAGTTGGTGTTCAAGTATAATGTTGATGAGGCGGTGTTGCGAGCAATTGACAAGGGGAGGTTGCATGAGTGGAATGTTGTTGAGTTCAAGGCCATTTGTAGTCAGCATCATTTGGCTGTGAGAGGGAGGAAGGGTGAGTTGATGGAGTGTATCAAGGCGCAGCCCTTCATACCTTCACCCATGGGTTCCCAACTGTTCAACCATTGCTTCGTAACACCAGACGTGTTCAATAATTGCATCGCAACCCTACATGACACCCTGCACAATCCAAAATGATTAGAATGAATTTCTTTGTCCAATGAAATAACACGGCGTTCTACCACACGGATGGTCCATTGTTGGTGGCACGGCTAGTAATAAAATCCCTATTCCTGGTACATGGGAACCAATGGTTGAACACATGTTATGCCCGCGGGTTGTTTTCGGAATTCTGTGTTTTGGAACCCTTTTTTTTCCTCCATAAGGACTGCCCTACTTCATGGCTAGGAACGCCACCAACAGCAAGGTCATTGCGATGGGCAAGCAGCACAATGTGTCCAGGGGCTTGACCATCCATAACAAGTGCTACATTACCAAGTAGGCTTGGCTAGTACGACATGTACGACAAAGCAAGTTAGCTCATGCATTCCACCGCCAGCATTGGCATTTTCAGTGGGCTTCTAATAGACCCTAGTCTCTCACCAAGGATCAATTGCCCCTAGGTAAAGTAGGCTAGGTAGACTAGGGGACACCAACAAATTTTCTTGTCTCTCCTCACACACACATTGCGCGGGGTTCACTTTACTGTCCTTAGTACTCCTGGACACACAAAACAAGGCATGCACCAGCCTGTGCCATGCGTGATTATTCGCTGAGGTGTTCTTGGACTCCCTTGCAGAGGTATATGTACTAGATTTGCTCCCTGGCCGCTCTTGGCGTACCTTCTCCCATTCTTGTGCATTGGTACCATCAAGCCCTAGGGGGTCAACCATGTTGCTAACCATGATTCCGTGGCCTCATGCACGCCACTGCCTGTGGTGCACCAGTTGTTGTTAGGTAGCAACCTCGGCTAACTGGAGTAGTGTGGTAGATGCTTGCACGCATGGCAAGCACGATGGCCCACAATGTCACACATTGCGCAAGGCCGGTACTACATGTCATTTATCTGCATGCCTACTACACCATCATAGCCACACGCAAACACAAAGCCGCCAGAACCATGATCACCCTGATATTGAAGTGTATCGGCCTTGTCAGGCGGCGCCCCCTAGATTGGGACCATCCGGAACATGTCACTGTGACAGACCCCAGCCATGACCCCCATGGTCTGATGGAGGTGCCAAGAGGGCGAAAACACATCACAGGAGCAAGATGGAGTTGGACAGCCCGCCGGATGCGGTGTGGCTGTGCGCAGGAGGTCCTCCTGCAAATGGCAGTGCAAAGTGTCCCTGTGCCCACAAGTAGGGGGCTTTTTGGCAGTGCAAAGTGTCCCCATATTTTGCACTGCCAAAAAGCACCCTTTGCATGGGCATGGGCCAAGACGGTGCCAAGTTTATGTGATTTTGGACATACTTGTGCAGGTAGTGGTAAGGGTGGGGCCACTGCAAGACCACTGTTTAACGTGTCAGTCCCCTGCCCTATAATGGCAAGGGATTGTTCTGGGATGGTCCGTTGGTGTTACTTTCTTGCGGTATGCTCTGGGAATGCCACGCACGCAGTGTGCACGCAGTGCGAAGTTTTGGATGTCGGCAAATACTCGCACCCTAGCTACCTTTTGGTGGTAAAACATTGATCCTGTGCCCTTGGTTTCCTATAAAGGAAAAGTGCTTCCATAAATAGTCAAATATTTTTGGATTGTTCATTTTTCTGAAATGGATTCCGAGGAAATGATACGGTCACCACCAACCATATTACTTGGGTGAGTATCCCAGCCTCTGCGTGCGCAGTATGCACGTAGTGTGCATGTAGTGCCGCAGTGCAAGAACTTCCCTCTGTATCAATCTTACACTCAATTCAGTCCTGTCAGAAAGTCCACATAGATATAGACAGGGTTTTGCCGTGATGAACGCGATAGTTGTACCAGTGGGAGTGGAGTGAAGATGGGGAGGGAGGGTGTCGCAGTCTTATCTCAGCGCGGGAGCTCGTCTGCGCCGCGCGTGTGCGAAGCAAAACAGTGTATTTGAGGTCATTCGGGGCTGTGGCATTAAAATGTAAGGGACATCGTATTTTGGACCATAACCTGCTTTCAGAGCCGGCCTCCCCCTGGCCCCATGATGCCCCCGTTGCTCCTGACGATGCTGTGTCCCTGGGACCACCTCATTGCATGAATCTGGGGTCGCCTCCAGTCTCGGCCGCCCCCGTCTCAGGGCCACGTGATGCCACCCTCGTTCCACGCCCGCTCACAGAAGACGAACGACAACGGTCGTGGCACAGCGCCAACTATTTTCGTGCCAACTCTGGACAACAGGGCCCGCTGGCGCTTTGGATATTGGGGCCTTCCTCCGTCGGTAAGTCCACGGTGACTTTGCAGGTGTAGTTTAGGTCAGGTTGTTGGCCTCAAAAGGGCAAGCACAGTGCTCAGGTGGAACTGCAGAGGGCGTGAGGATGTTCAGGCAAGGGGGGCGTATTGTGCGCCGTGCAAACAATGTGCGCGCATTGTGCACAACATTGATGCAAGAACCAACCCCAGCTAGATGGTGTTGTCTAGCCCTGAGTACGACCCTTGTGCTGCATCTACATGAGTTGCATAAGCGCCTTCCCCTCATTTCTAGTACATTTGTGTGTCTTGTTGCCCATGTCATTGAAAAAGGGTACCCCTGTTTGGCGCGGTCCACGTGCTGCGCACAAACAGCCCCAAGGGATGGCGACCAAGGGCAGCGGTGTGCGCGCGGCAGGCTCAGGGGTGTGTGCACATGGACGGCCCTGGGCAGAGCCATGCGCAAGGGTAGGTGCGGGGAGGGGCACAGGTTGGTGAATCCGGTGTGGCGTCGTAGGCTGTCTGTCCGGCAGTTGCACGCGGTTGTTGGGAGGTTGTGGGGGCTGTGCAGTTGGTCAGGGAGCCTGCAGCGCCGTGCAGTTGAGTGCAAAACGCGATGCCGCCAGGGTGTTTGGAGCAGACGTTGCTTCGGGATCCCCAAACGCGGGGCACGGGGAGGGCGAAGGGGATGAACGGTTTTCAGAGGAAAAGGTGCACACCACCCGCGCCCGCAAGTACAGGAGTCTCCGGGCCAGGGGCTGAATGGGCTAGGCCCTTCATCCGCCACTGTGAACTGGTTGGGGGTCGACCGATGGTGGCAACGCTCACTTTCGTCGAACGCAAGACAAGTGCGCTCGCCCAGTCCGTCCCAAGGGGTGTCGAAAAACGGCCTTTGTTCGTTTTTGCAGGGAGTTGAGGGTGGGGGAGTGGGGGGGTGAGGGCATTCAGAGTGAGACAACGCCCGTGTCTAGTCATTTCATGAACTTCACTGCCTGTCGCATGCGCTCTGCGGGGGAACGATCCCACGGCAGACAGCAGCGCGGGCCCCAACTGCTGTCTCCCGGCACAGCCTAGTCCCCAGAAGTGCGCAGGAGGCTGCCCATCACTATGCCGCAGGTCGCCCCGGAATTCGGGATATCCGAGCTTCCGGGGCCGCTCCCAGAGGCGATGGACAACCGGTGTAAGGTCGACGCCGTGATGATCGATGGCGAGTTCATGCGCGAGGCGCATGGGGTGTGGAGGGCATGGGTGCAGACGGAGGACTGGCACTCGGCGTACCCCGCGATGAAGTCCATCATCAACAAAGAGAAGGACGCCCTGAGCACCGCAGCCGCCGCAGAGCACAAGCATTTGATCATACCCCAAACGGTCCTGAATCTGGACAAGACCATGACGGAGCTGGAGGAACTTACATGTCAGGTTTGCCCCTGCCTGAGCGCTGTGGTGACGTGTGGTGTGCTGTGCTGTGCTGTGCTGTGTTGTTGTGTCGTGTTGTGTCGTGTCGTGTTGTTTGTTGGTCTGGTACGTTGTCCTGTGCTGTGTTGTGTTGTGTTGTGCTGTGTTGTGTGTTGTGTTGTGTTGTGTTGTGTTGTGTTGTGTTGTGTTGTGTTGTGTTGTGTTGTGTTGTGTTGTGTTGTGTTGTGTTGTGTTGTGTTGTGTTGTGTTGTGTTGTGTTGTGTTGTGTTGTGTTGTGTTGTGTTGTGTTGTGTTGTGTTGTGTTGTGTTGTGTTGTGTTGTGTTGTGTTGTGTTGTGTTGTGTTGTGTTGTGTTGTGTTGTGTTGTGTTGTGTTGTGTTGTGTTGTGTTGTGTTGTGTTGTGTTGTGTTGTGTTGTGTTGTGTTGTGTTGTGTTGTGTTGTGTTGTGTTGTGTTGTGTTGTGTTGTGTTGTGTTGTGTTGTGTTGTGTTGTGTTGTGTTGTGTTGTGTTGTGTTGTGTTGTGTTGTGTTGTGTTGTGTTGTGTTGTGTTGTGTGTTGGTCTGGTACGTTGTCCTGTGCTGTGTTGTGTTGTGTTGTGATGTGCTGTGTTGTGTGTTGTGTTGTGTTGTGTTGTGTTGTGCTGTGTTGTGTGGTGTGTTGTGCTGTGTTGTGTTGTGTTGTGCTGTGTGGTGTGGTGTGGTGTGGTGTGGTGTGGTGTGTTGTCCTGTGCTGTGTTGTGTTGTGTTGTGTTGTGCTGTGTTGTGTTGTGTGGTGTGTTGTGTTGTGTTGTGTTGTGTTGTGCTGTGTTGTGTTGTTTGTTGGTCTGGTACGTTGTCCTGTGCTGTGTTGTGTTGTGTTGTGTTGTGCTGTGTTGTGTGTTGTGTTGTGTTGTGTTGTGCTGTGTTGTGTGGTGTGTTGTGCTGTGTTGTGTTGTGTTGTGCTGTGTGGTGTGGTGTGGTGTGGTGTGGTGTGGTGTGTTGTGTTGTGTTGTGTTGTGTTGTGCTGTGCTGTGTGGTGTGTTGTGCTGTGTGGTGTGGTGTGGTGTGGTGTGGTGTGGTGTGGTGTGGTGTGTTGTGTTGTGTTGTGTTGTGTTGTGCTGTGTGGTGTGGTGTGGTGTGTTGTGTTGTGTGGTGTGGTGTGGTGTGGTGTGCCGAAGGCGCTATTACCAAATGGTAAAAGGCCGGGGTGTCTACCCAAGGGCAAAGGTAAACGGGCTGGGCTGTGTGTGTTGTGTGCGCGCCGTGTGTAGGTATGTGGCTCTCGGGCGGAGGTTGGGGGAGGTTGGAAGAACCTGGCGGGTACCGCCGTGGCGGCCATCGTTATCCCAGGAGCTCCCGCTGCACCCCCTCTCTTTCCGCTTGTTGGTGCAGGCGTAGCTCCCGCAACGCCCACGCCATTGTGCTGCCCCGGCCTAAGCGGGCCTTTAGCAGTGTGGCGCGCGCCTTCGCGAGGGCAGTGCCTCTCCCCGGAGTCCGCAATCAATGTCCTGACAACGCCGTCACATTGGATCACGGACCTCAACGTCCGTGTGGATGCGGCGACACGGGAGCCACCGGAGGTAGACCTGACATGGCTCCTCAGGCGCCCGTACTCTTTCCTCCCCCCGGTACCCTACCGTGACCAGTGTCAGCTCTCCCCATCGGCGCTGAGCGACTGGTTGCAGGATCGGGCCGCGATCCCGGCACAGGCCGGCTATGAGGCCCGATGGGGGGTGAACTATATGCCGGGCGGAGGGCTCCCCCTGGACTGGTTCGACAAGGACCAACCGCGCCACATCACGGCGCACCGTATGCACAACATCCCTACGATGACTGTCCTAGCCCACCGGACCTCCCACCGCAACACGGTGCTGGACACAACCTGCCTCCTCTGTGGGGCGCAGCCGGAAACGGCGCCTCACCTGTGGGCCTGCTCGGCCCAGGCCCATGTGTGGGGGCCAGCCCGCCAACGGCTCGCGGAGTGGCTCGACCGGAGGCTGAGCAGGCGGGCGGCCCCAGTGTGCCACCAGCTGTGGGAGCCGGCGGCCCTAGAGCAGTGGGCGGCGGCCCTGCGGACCCCCTCCATGCAGCGGGCCCACCTGGAGTGCGCGGGACCCAACGCGCTGGGCACCGAGTTCATCCGCGTAGTGGAGGAGTCCATCAGGGTCTGGTGTGGTGTGGTGTGTTGTGGTGTGGTGTGGTGTGTTGTGTTGTGTTGTGTTGTGTTGTGCTGTGCTGTGTGGTGTGCTGTGGTGTGTTGTGTGGTGTGGTGTGGTGTGGTGTGTTGTGCTGTGTGGTGTGGTGTGGTGTGGTGTGGTGTGGTGTGTTGTGTGGTGTGGTGTTGTGCTGTGCTGTGTGGTGTGGTGTGGTGTGTTGTGTGGTGTGGTGTGGTGTGTTGTGGTGTGGTGTGGTGTGTTGTGTTGTGTTGTGTTGTGTTGTGTTGTGTTGTGCTGTGTGGTGTGGTGTGTTGTGCTGTGTGGTGTGGTGTGGTGTGGTGTGGTGTGGTGTGGTGTGGTGTGGTGTGGTGTGGTGTGGTGTGGTGTGGTGTGTTGTTTTGTGTTGTGTTGTGCTGTGCTGTGTGGTGTGGTGTGTGGTGTGGTGTGGTGTGGTGTGGTGTGGTGTGTTGTGGTGTGGTGTGGTGTGTTGTGTTGTGTTGTGTTGTGCTATGCTGTGTGGTGTGGTGTGTTGTGCTGTGTGGTGTGGTGTGGTGTGGTGTGGTGTGGTGTGGTGTGGTGTGGTGTGGTGTGGTGTGGTGTGGTGTGGTGTGGTGTGGTGTGGTGTCTTGTGGTGTGGTGTGTTGTGGTGTGGTGTGGTGTGTTGTGGTCTGGTGTGGTGTGTTGTGTTGTGTTGTGTTGTGGTGTGTTGTGTTGTGCTGTGCTGTGTGGTGTGGTGTGGTGTGTTGTGTGGTGTGGTGTGATGTGGTGTGTTGTGCTGTGTGGTGTGGTGTGGTGTGGTGTGGTGTGGTGTGTTGTGTTGTGTTGTGCTGTGCTGTGTGGTGTGGTGTGGTGTGTGGTGTGGTGTGGTGTGGTGTGTTGTGGTGTGGTGTGGTGTGTTGTGTTGTGTTGTGTTGTGCTGTGTGGTGTGGTGTGTTGTGCTGTGTGGTGTGGTGTGGTGTGGTGTGGTGTGGTGTGGTGTGGTGTGGTGTGGTGTGTTGTGTTGTGTTGTGTTGTGCTGTGCTGTGTGGTGTGGTTTGTGGTGTGGTGTGGTGTGGTGTGGTGTGTTGTGGTGTGTTGTGGTGTGTTGTGGTCTGGTGTGGTGTGTTGTGTTGTGTTGTGTTGTGGTGTGTTGTGTTGTGCTGTGCTGTGTGGTGTGGTGTGGTGTGTTGTGTGGTGTGGTGTGGTGTGGTGTCTTGTGGTGTGGTGTGTTGTGGTGTGGTGTGGTGTGTTGTGGTCTGGTGTGGTGTGGTGTGGTGTGGTGTGGTGTGGTGTCTTGTGGTGTGGTGTGTTGTGGTGTGGTGTGGTGTGTTGTGGTCTGGTGTGGTGTGTTGTGTTGTGTTGTGTTGTGGTGTGTTGTGTTGTGCTGTGCTGTGTGGTGTGGTGTGGTGTGTTGTGTGGTGTGGTGTGGTGTGTTGTGGTGTGTTGTGGTGTGTTGTGTTGTGTTGTGTTGTGCTGTGTGGTGTGGTGTGTTGTGCTGTGTGGTGTGGTGTGGTGTGGTGTGGTGTGGTGTGGTGTGGTGTGGTGTGGTGTGTTGTGTTGTGTTGTGTTGTGCTATGCTGTGTGGTGTGGTGTGTTGTGCTGTGTGGTGTGGTGTGGTGTGGTGTGGTGTGGTGTGTTGTGTTGTGTTGTGTTGTGCTGTGTGGTGTGGTGTGTTGTGCTGTGTGGTGTGGTGTGGTGTGGTGTGGTGTGGTGTGGTGTGGTGTGGTGTGGTGTGGTGTGGTGTGGTGTGGTGTGGTGTGGTGTGGTGTGGTGTGGTGTGGTGTGGTGTGGTGTGGTGTGGTGTGGTGTGGTGTGGTGTGGTGTGGTGTGGTGTCTTGTGGTGTGGTGTGTTGTGGTGTGGTGTGGTGTGTTGTGGTCTGGTGTGGTGTGTGGTGTTGTGTTGTGTTGTGTTGTGTTGTGCTGTGCTGTGTGGTGTGGTGTGTTGTGTGGTGTGGTGTGATGTGGTGTGTTGTGCTGTGTGGTGTGGTGTGGTGTGGTGTGGTGTGTTGTGTTGTGTTGTTTTGTGCTGTGCTGTGTGGTGTGGTGTGGTGTGTTGTGTGGTGTGGTGTGGTGTGTTGTGGTGTGGTGTGGTGTGGTGTGTTGTGTTGTGTTGTGTTGGGCTGTGTGGTGTGGTGTGTTGTGTTGTGTTGTGTTGTGCTGTGCTGTGTGGTGTGGTTTGTGGTATGGTGTGGTGTGGTGTGGTGTGTTGTGGTGTGGTGTGGTGTGTTGTGTTGTGTTGTGTTGTGCTATGCTGTGTGGTGTGGTGTGTTGTGCTGTGTGGTGTGGTGTGGTGTGCCGAAGGCGCTGTTACCAAAAGGCAAAGGCCGGGATGTCTACCCACGGGTAAAGGTAAACGGGCTGGGCTGTGTGTGTTGTGTGCGCGCTGTGTGTAAGTGTGTTGTGGCATAGCCGGACCAGTGCACTCTCGCACTTGGCCGACACTGCCTTGCCGACGCCTGCGCGCAGTCACACAGGGTCCCATTGGCCCACTGCACCCTGCGTGCCGCGCTGCACCACCAGTGCCTTCTGTGTGGTGCCGCACTGCTTGGTGCTCTGCACCACACTGCACTGTGTGTGCCCTGCTGCACTGTTGCTCACTGCCTGGGCGCAGTGGGCAGTGGACCTCCTGCAACACACTGCCTCACTGCCGGGGGGCAGTGGGCAGTGGACCTCCTTCAACGCACTGCCCCACTGCCTGGGGACAGTGGGCAGTGGACCTCCTGCAATGCACTGCCTCACTGGCTGGGGGCAGTGGGCAGTGGAACCCCTGCAATGCACTGCCTCACTGCCTGGGGGCAGTGGACAGTGCAAATCCTGCAACGCACTGCCTCACTGCCCGGGGGCGGTGGACAGTGCAACTCCTGCAATGCACTGCCCCACTGCCTGGGGGCAGTGGGCAGCGCAACTCCTGCAATGCACTGCCTCACTGCCCTGGGGCAGTGGGCAGTGGAACTCCCGCAATGCACTGCCTCACTGCCTGGGGGCAGGGGGCAGCGCAACTCCTGCAATGCACTGCCTCACTTCCCTGGGGCAGTGGGCAGTGCAACTCCTGCAATGCACTGCCTCACTGCCTGGGGGCAGTGGACAGTCCAAATCCTGCAACGCACTGCCTCACTGCCCTGGGGCAGTGGGCAGTGGAACTCTTGCAATGTACTACCCCACTGCCTGGGGGCAGTGGGCAGTGGAACTCCTGCAATGCACCGCCCCACTGCCTGGGGGCAGTGGGCAGTGCAACTCCTGCAATGCACTGCCTCACTGCCCTGGGGCAGTTGGCAGTGCAACTCCTGCAATGCACTGCCTCACTGCCCTGGGGCAGTGGGCAGTGGAACTCCTGCAATGCACTACCCCACTGCCTGGGGGCAGTGGGCAGTGCAACTTCTGCAATGCACTGCCTCACTGCCCTGGGGCAGTTGGCAGTGCAACTCCTGCAATGCACTGCCTCAGTGCCTGGGGGCAGTGGACAGTGCAACTCCTGCAATGCACTGCCTCTCTGCCTGGGGGCAGCGGACAGTGCAACTCCTGCAATGCACTGCCTCACTGCCTGGGGGCAGTGGGCAGTGGAACTCCTGCAATGCACCGCCCCACTGCCTGGGGGCAGTGGGCAGTGGAACTCCCGCAATGCACTGCCCTACTGCCTGGGGGCAGTGGGCAGCGCAACTCCTGCAATGCACTGCCTCACTGCCCTGGGGCAGTGGGCAGTGGAACTCCCGCAATGCACTGCCTCACTGCCCGGGAGAAGTGGGCAGCGCAACTCCTGCAATGCACTGCCTCACTGCCTGGGGGCAGTGGACAGTGCAACTCCTGCAATGCAGTGCCTCACTGCCTGGGAACAGTGGGCAGTGAAACTCCTGCAATGCACTGCCTCACTGCCTGGGGGCAGTGGGCAGTGCCACTCCTGCAATCCACTGCCGCACTGCCTGGGGGCAGTGGGCAGTGCAGCTCCTGCAATGCACTGCCTCACTGGCTGGGGGCAGTGGGCAGTGCAACTCCTGCAATGCACTGCCTCACTGCCCTCGGGCAGCAGGCCGTGCCACTCCCGCATTACACTGCCTCACTGCCTGGGGGCAGTGGGCAGTGGAACTCCTGCAATGCTCTGCCCCACTGCCTGGGGGCAGTGGGCAGCGCAACTCCTGCAATGCGCTGCCTCACTGCCTGGGGGCAGTGGGCAGTGGAACTCCCGCAATACACCGTCTCACTGCCTGGGAGCAGTGGGCAGTGCAACACCTGCAATGCACTGCCTCACTGCCTGGGGGCAGTGGGCAGTGCCACTCCTGCAATCTACTGCCGCACTGCCTGGGGGCAGTGGGCAGTGCAACTCCCGCAATGCACTGCCTCACTGGCTGGGGGCAGTGGGCAGTGCAACTCCTGCAATGCACTGCCTCACTGCCCTTGGGCAGTAGGCAGTGCCACTCCTGCAATGCACTGCCTCACTGCCTCGGGGCAGTGGGCAGTGGAACTCCTGCAATGCTCTGCCCCACTGCCTGGGGGCAGTGGGCAGTGGAAATCCTGCAATGCACTGCCGCACTGCCTGGGGGCAGTGGGCAGCGCAACTCCTGCTATGCGCTGCCTGACTGCCTGGGGGCAGTGGGCAGTGGAACTCCCGCAATACACCGCTTCACTGCCCGGGAGGAGTGGGCAGTGCAACTGCTGCAATGCACTGCCTCACTGCCTGGGGGCAGTGGACAGTGCAACTCCTGCAATGCACTGCCTCACTGCCTGGGAACATTGGGCAGTGCAACTCCTGCAATGCACTGCCTCACTGCCTGGGGGCAGTGGACAGTGCAACTCCTGCAATGCACTGCCTCACTGCCTGGGAACATTGGGCAGTGCCACTCCTGCAATCCACTGCCGCACTGCCTGGGGGCAGTGGGCAGTGCAGCTCCTGCAATGCACTGCCTCACTGGCTGGGTGCAGTGGGCAGTGGAACTCCCGCAATACACCGCCTCACTGCCTGGGAACAGTGGGCAGTGCAACTCCTGCAATGCACTGCCTCACTGCCTGGGGCAGTGGACAGTGCAACTCCTGCAATCCACTGCCGCACTGCCTGGGGGCAGTGGGCAGTGCAGCTCCTGCAATGCACTGCCTCACTGGCTGGGGGCAGTGGGCAGTGGAACTCCCGCAATCCACTGCCTCACTGCCTGGGAACAGTGGGCAGTGCAACTCCTGCAATGCACTGCCTCACTGCCTGGGGGCAGTGGACAGTGCAACTCCTGCACTGCACTGCCTCACTGCCTGGGAACAGTGGGCAGTGCAACTCCTGCAATGCACTGCCTCACTGCCTGGGGGCAGTGGGCAGTGCCACTCCTGCAATCCGCTGCCTCACTGCCTGGGAACAGTGGGCAGTGCAACTCCTGCAATGCACCGCCTCACTGCCTGGGGGCAGTGGGCAGTGCCACTCCTGCAATCCACTGCCTTACTGCCTGGGAACAGTGGGCAGTGCAACTCCTGCAATGCACTGCCTCACTGCCTGGGGGCAGTGGACAGTGCAACTCCTGCAATGCACTGCCTCACTGCCTGGGAACAGTGGGCAGTGCAACTCCTGCAATGCACTGCCTCACCGCCTGGGGGCAGTGGACAGTGCAACTCCTGCAATGCACTGCCTCACTGCCTGGGAACAGTGGGCAGTGCAACTCCTGCAATGCACTGCCTCACTGCCTGGGGGCAGTGGGCAGTGGAACTCCTGCAATACACCGCCTCACTGCCCGGGAGGAGTGGGCAGTGCAACTCCTGCAATGCACTGCCGCACTGCCTGGGGGCAGTGGACAGTGCAACTCCTGCAATGCACTGCCTCACTGCCTGGGAACAGTGGGCAGTGCAACTCCTGCAATGCACTGCCTCACTGCCTGGGGGCAGTGGGCAGTGCCACTCCTGCAATGCACTGCCGCACTGCCTGGGAGGGCAGTGCCACTCCTGCAATGCACTGCCTCACTGCCTGGGGGCAGTGGGCAGTGCCACTCCTGCAATCCACTGCCGCACTGCCTTGGGGCAGTGGGCAGTGCAGCTCCTGCATTGCACTGCCTCACTGGCTGGGGGCAGTGGGCAGTGCAACTCCTGCAATGCACTGCCTCACTACCCTCGGGCAGTAGGGAGTGCCACTCCTGCAATGCACTGCCTCACTGCCTGGGGGCAGTGGGCAGTGGAACTCCTGCAATGCTCTGCCCCACTGCCTGGGGGCAGTGGGCAGCGCAACTCCTGCAATGCGCTGCCTCACTGCCTGGGGGCAGTGGGGAGTCCAGCCCAGGGGGTTGTCGGAGTGTCCTGCAGGGCTCGTGGGGACGTAGAACCGGGCACACCGGCCTGGGGGGATGGGGAGTCCAGCTCAGGTGGTGGTCGGAGTTTCCTGCAGGGCCTGCGGGGATGGACAACCGGGCCCACCGGCCTGGGGGGACGGGGAGTCCAGCCCAGGGGGTGGTCGGAGCGTCCTGCAGGGCCTGTGGGGGCGTAGAACCGGGCATACCGGCCGGGGGGGACGGGGAGTCCAGCCCAGCGGGTGGCAGGAGTTTCCCGCAGGGCCTGCGGGGATGGACAACCGGGCCCACCGGCCTGGGGGGTGGGGAGTCCTGCCCAGGGGGTGGTCGGAGCGTCCTGCATGGCCTGTGGGGACGTAGAACCGGGCACACCGGCCTGGGCGGACGGGGAGTTGTGCCCAGGGGGTGGTCGGAGTTTCCTGCAGGGTTTGCGGGGATGGACAACCGGGCACACCGGCCTGAGGGATGGGGAGTCCAGCCCAGGGGTCGGTCGGAGTTTCCTGCTGGGCTTGTGGGGACGTAGAACCGAGCACACCGGCCTGGGGGGATGGGGAGTCCTGCCCAGGGGGTGGTCGGAGTGTCCTGCAGGGCCTGTGGGAACGTAGAACCGGGCACACCGGCCTGGGGGGATGGGGAGTCCAGCCCAGGGGGTGGTGGGAGTTTCCTGCAGGGCCTGCGGAAAAAAGGACAACCGGGCCCAGGGAGTGGTCGGAGCGTCATGCAGGGCCTGTGGGGACGTAGAACCGGGCACACCGGCCTGGGGGGATGGGGAGTCCAGCCCAGGGGGTGGTCGGAGTTTCCTGCAGGGCTTGCGGGGATGGACAACCGGGCCCAGCGGCCCGGGGGGATGGGGGGTCCTGCCCAGGGGCTGGTCGGAGCGTCCTGCAGGGCCTGTGGGGAGGTAGAACCGGGCACACCGGCCTGGGGGGACGGGGAGTCCTGCCCAGGGGGTGGTCGGAGTGCATCGCAGGGCCTGTGGGGAGGTAGATTCGGGCACACCGGCCTTGGGGGACGGGGAGTTGTGCCCAGGGGGTGGTCGGAGCGTCCTGCAGGGCCTGTGGGGACGTAGAACCGGGCACACCGGCCTGGGGGGATGGGGAGTCCGGCCCAGGGGGTCGTCCGAGTTTCTTTCAGGGGCTGCGGGGATGGACAACCGGGCCCTCCGGCCTGGGGGGATGGGGAGTCCTGCCCAGGGGGTGGTCGGAGCGTCTTGCAGGGCCTGTGGGGACGTAGAACCGGGCACACCGGCCTGGGGGGATGGGGAGTCCAGCCCAGCGGGTGGTCGGGGTTTCCTGCAGGGGCGGCGGGGATGGACAACCCGGCCCACCAGCCTGGGGGGATGGGGAGTCCTGCCCAGGGGGTGGTCGGAGTGTCTTGCAGGGCCTGTGGGGAGGTAGAACCGGGCACACCGGCCTGGGGGGATGGGGAGTCCTGTCCAGGGGTTGGTCGGAGTTTCATGCTGGGCCTGTGGGGAGGTAGATTCGGGCACACCGCCCCGGGGGGATGGGGAGTCCTGCCCAGGGGGTGGTCGGAGTGTCCTGCAGGGCCTGTGGGGACGTAGAACCGGGCACACCGGCCTGGGGGGATGGGGAGTCCAGCCCAGGGGATGGTCGGAGTTTCCTGCAGGGCCTGCGGGGATGGACAACCGGGCCCGCTGGCCTGGGGGGATGGGGAGTCCTGCCCAGGGGGTGGTCGGAGCGTCCTGCAGGGCCTGTGGGGACGTAGAACCGGGCACACCGGCCTGGGGGGATGGGGAGTCCCGCCCAGGGGGTGGTCAGAGTTTCCTGCAGGGCCTGCGGGGATGGACAACCGGGCCCACCGGCCTGGGGGGATGGGGAGTCCTGCCTAGGGGGTGGTCGGAGCGTCCTGCAAGGCCTGTGGGGACGTAGAACCGGGCACACCGGCCTGGGGGGATGGGGAGTCCTGCCCAGGGGGTGGCCGGAGCGTCCTGCAGGGCCTGTGGGGACGTAGAACCGGGCACACCGGCCTGGGGGGATGGGGAGTCCAGCCCAGGGGGTGGTCGGAGTTTCCTGCAGGGCCTGCGGGGGCGTAGAACCGGGCACACCGGCCTGGGGGGATGGGGAGCCCAGCCCAGGGGGTGGCGGGAGTTTTCTGCAGGGCCTGCGGGGATGGACAACCGGGCCCACCGGCCTGGGGGGACGGGGAGTCCTGCCCAGGGGGTGGTCCGAGTGTCCTGCAGGGCCTGTGGGGACGTAGAACCGGGCACACCGGCCTGGGGGGATGGGGAGTCCAGCCCAGGGGGTGGTCGGAGTTTCCTGCAGGGCCTGCGGGGATGGACAACCGGGCCCACCGGCCTGGGGGGATGGGGAGTCCTGCCCAGGGGGTGGTCGGAGCGTCCTGCAGGGCCCGTGGGGACGTAGAACCGGGCACACCGGCCAGGGGGGACGGGGAGTCCCGCCCAGGGGGTGGTCGGAGCTTTCTGCAGGGCCTGCGGGGATGGACAACCGGGCCTACCGGCCTGGGGGGATGGGGAGTCCTGCCCAGGGGGTGGTCGGAGTGTCCTGCAGGGACTGTGGGGAGGTAGATTCGGGCACACCGGCCTGGGGGGATGTGGAGTCCTGTCCAGGGGTTGGTCGGAGTGTCTTGCTGGGCCTGTGGGGAGGTAGATTCGGGCACACCGCCCCGGGGGGACGGGGAGTCCTGCCCAGGGGGTGGTCGGAGTGTCCTGCAGGGCCTATAAGGACGTAGAACCGGGCACACCGGCCTGGGGGGATGGAGAGTACAGCCCAGGGGGTGGTCGGAGTTTCCTGCAGGGCCTGCGGGGATGGACAACCGGGCCCACCAGCCTGGGGGGATGGGGAGTCCTGCCCAGGGGGTGGTCGGAGCGTCTTGCAGGGCCTGTGGGGACGTAGAACCGGGCACACCGGCCTGGGGGGATGGGGAGTCCTGTCCAGGGGGTGGTCGGAGTTTCCTGCAGGGCCTGCGGGGATGGACAACCGGGCCCACCAGCCTGGGGGGATGGGGAGTCCTGCCCAGGGGGTGGTCGGAGTGTCCTGCAGGGCCTGTGGGGACGTAGAACCGGGCACACCGGCCTGGGGGGACGGGGAGTCCTGCCCAGGGGGTGGTCGGAGTGCATCGCAGGGCCTGTGGGGAGGTAGATTCGGGCACACCGGCCTTGGGGGACGGGGAGTTGTGCCCAGGGGGTGGTCGGAGCGTCCTGCAGGGCCTGTGGGGACGTAGAACCGGGCACACCGGCCGGGGGGGATGGGGAGTCCGGCCCAGGGGGTGGTCCGAGTTTCTTGCAGGGGCTGCGGGGATGGACAACCGGGCCCTCCGGCCTGGGGGGATGGGGAGTCCTGCCCAGGGGGTGGTCGGAGCGTCTTGCAGGGCCTGTGGGGACGTAGAACCGGGCACACCGGCCTGGGGGGATGGGGAGTCCAGCCCAGCGGGTGGTCGGAGTTTCCTGCAGGGGCGGCGGGGATGGACAACCGGGCCCAGCAGCCTGGGGGGATGGGGAGTCCTGCCCAGGGGGTGGTCGGAGTGTCCTGCAGGGCCTGTGGGGAGGTAGAACCGGGCACACCGGCCTGGGGGGATGGGGAGTCCTGTCCAGGGGTTGGTCGGAGTGTCCTGCTAGGCCTGTGGGGAGGTAGATTCGGGCACACCGCCCCGGGGGGATGGGGAGTCCTGCCCAGGGGGTGGTCGGAGTGTCCTGCAGGGCCTGTGGGGACGTAGAACCGGGCACACCGGCCTGGGGGGATGGGGAGTCCAGCCCAGGGGATGGTCGGAGTTTCCTGCAGGGCCTGCGGGGATGGACAACCGGGCCCGCTGGCCTGGGGGGATGGGGAGTCCTGCCCAGGGGGTGGTCGGAGCGTCCTGCAGGGCCTGTGGGGACGTAGAACCGGGCACACCGGCCTGGGGGGATGGGGAGTCCCGCCCAGGGGGTGGTCAGAGTTTCCTGCAGGGCCTGCGGGGATGGACAACCGGGCCCACCGGCCTGGGGGGATGGGGAGTCCTGCCTAGGGGGTGGTCGGAGCGTCTTGCAGGGCCTGTGGGGACGTAGAACCGGGCACACCGGCCTGGGGGGATGGGGAGTCCTGCCCAGGCGGTGGCCGGAGCGTCCTGCAGGGCCTGTGGGGACGTAGAACCGGGCACACCGGCCTGGGGGGATGGGGAGTCCAGCCCAGGGGGTGGTCGGAGTTTCCTGCAGGGCCTGCGGGGGCGTAGAACCGGGCACACCGGCCTGGGGGGATGGGGAGCCCAGCCCAGGGGGTGGCGGGAGTTTTCTGCAGGGCCTGCGGGGATGGACAACCGGGCCCACCGGCCTGGGGGGACGGGGAGTCCTGCCCAGGGGGTGGTCGGAGTGTCCTGCAGGGCCTGTGGGGACGTAGAACCGGGCACACCGGCCTGGGGGGATGGGGAGTCCAGCCCAGGGGGTGGTCGGAGTTTCCTGCAGGGCCTGCGGGGATGGACAACCGGGCCCACCAGCCTGGGGGGGATGGGGAGTCCTGCCCAGGGGGTGGTCGGAGCGTCCTGTAGGGCCCGTGGGGACGTAGAACCGGGCACACCGGCCTGGGGGGACGGGGAGTCCTGCCCAGGGGGTGGTCGGAGCTTTCTGCAGGGCCTGCGGGGATGGACAACCGGGCCTACCGGCCTGGGGGGATGGGGAGTCCTGCCCAGGGGGTGGTCGGAGTGTCCTGCAGGGACTGTGGGGAGGTAGATTCGGGCACACCGGCCTGGGGGGATGTGGAGTCCTGTCCAGGGGTTGGTCGGAGTGTCTTGCTGGGCCTGTGGGGAGGTAGATTCGGGCACACCGCCCCGGGGGGACGGGGAGTCCTGCCCAGGGGGTGGTCGGAGTGTCCTGCAGGGCCTATAAGGACGTAGAACCGGGCACACCGGCCCCGGGGGATGGAGAGTACAGCCCAGGGGGTGGTCGGAGTTTCCTGCAGGGCCTGCGGGGATGGACAACCGGGCCCACCAGCCTGGGGGGATGGGGAGTCCTGCCCAGGGGGTGGTCGGAGCGTCTTGCAGGGCCTGTGGGGACGTAGAACCGGGCACACCGGCCTGGGGGGATGGGGAGTCCTGTCCAGGGGGTGGTCGGAGTTTCCTGCAGGGCCTGCGGGGATGGACAACCGGGCCCACCAGCCTGGGGGGATGGGGAGTCCTGCCCAGGGGGTGGTCGGAGTGTCCTGCAGGGCCTGTGGGGACGTAGAACCGGGCACACCGCCCTGGGGGAATGGGGAGTCCAGCCCAGGGGATGGTCGGAGTTTCCTGCAGGGCCTGCGGGGATGGACAACCGGGCCCATCGGCCTCGGGGGATGGGGAGTCCTGCCCAGGGGGTGGTCGGAGCATCTTGCAGGGCCTGTGGGGACGTAGAACCGGGCACACCGGCCTGGGGGGATGGGGAGTCCTGTCCAGGGGGTGGTCGGAGTTTCCTGCAGGGCCTGCGGGGATGGACAACCGGGCCCACCAGCCTGGGGAGATGGGCAGTCCTGCCCAGGGGGTGGTCGGAGCGTCCTGCAGGGCCTGTGGGGACGTAGAACCGGGCACACCGGCCTGGGGGGATGGGGAGTCCTGTCCAGGGGGTGGTCGGAGTTTCCTGCAGGGCCTGCGGGGATGGACAACCGGGCCCACCAGCCTGGGGGGATGGGGAGTCCTGCCCAGGGGGTGGTCGGAGTGTCCTGCAGGGCGTGTGGGGACGTAGAACCGGGCACCCCGGCCTGGGGGGATGGGGAGCCCAGCCCAGGGGGTGGTCGGAGTTTCCTGCAGGGCCTGCGGGGATGGACAAACGGGGCCCACCGGCCTGGGGGGATGGGGAGTCCTGCTCAGGGGGTGGTCGGAGCATCCTGCAGGGCCTGTGGGGACGTAGAACCGGGCACACCGGCCTGGGGGGATGGGGAGTCCTGTCCAGGGGGTGGTCGGAGTTTCCTGCAGGGCCTGCGGGGATGGACAACCGGGCCCACCAGCCTGGGGAGATGGGGAGTCCTGCCCAGGGGGTGGTCGGAGCGTCCTGCAGGGCCTGTGGGGACGTAGAACGGGGCACACCGGCCTGGGGGGATGGGGAGTCCTGTCCAGGGGGTGGTCGGAGTTTCCTGCAGGGCCTGCGGGGATGGACAACCGGGCCCACCAGCCTGGGGGGATGGGTAGTCCCGCCCAGGGGGTGGTCGGAGTGTCCTGCAGGGCGTGTGGGGACGTAGAACCGGGCACCCCGGCCTGGGGGGATGGGGAGCCCAGCCCAGGGGGTGGTCGGAGTTTCCTGCAGGGCCTGCGGGGATGGACAAACGGGGCCCACCGGCCTGGGGGGATGGGGAGTCCTGCCCAGGGGGTGGTCGGAGCGTCCTGCAGGGCCAATGGGGGGCCATCTTCTTCAGAGAACCGGGCGCACCGGCCCGGGGGGGACGGGGAGTCCTGCCCAGGGGGTGTTCGGAGTCTCCTGCCAGGCCAACGGGGGGCCATCTTCTTCAGAGAACCGGGCGCACCGGCCTGGGGGGGACGGGGAGCCCTGCCCAGGGGGTGTTCCGAGCCTCCTGCTAGGCCAATGGGGGGCCATCTTCTTCAGAGAACCGGGCGCACCGGCCCGGGGGGGACGGGGAGTCCTGCCCAGGGGGTGTTCGGAGTCTCCTGCCAGGCCAATGGGGGGCCATCTTCTTCAGAGAACCGGGCGCACCGGCCCGGGGGGGACGGGGAGTCCTGCCCAGGGGGTGTTCGGAGCCTCCTGCCAGGCCAATGGGGGGCCATCTTCTGCAGAGAACCGGGCGCACCGGCCTGGGGGGGACGGGGAGCCCAGCCCAAGGGGTTTTCGGAGTCTCCTGCCAGGCCAATGGGGGGCCATCTGCTTCTGAGAACCGGGCGCACCGGCCTGGGGGGGACGGGGAGCCCAGCCCAGGGGGTGTTCGGAGTCTCCTGTAAGGCCAATGGGGGGCCATCTTCTTCAGAGAACCGGGCGCAACGGCCTGGGGGGGACGGGGAGCCCAGCCTAGGGGGTGGTCGGAGTCTCCTGTAAGGCCAATGGGGGGCCATCTGCTTCACAGAACCGGGCGCACCGGCCTGGGGGGGACGGGGAGCCCAGCCCAGGGGGTGTTCGGAGCCTCCTGCAAGGCCAGTGGGGGGCCATCTTCTTCAGAGAACCGGGCGCACCTGCCTGGGGGGGACGGGGAGCCCAGCCCAGGGGGTGTTCGGAGTCTCCTGTAAGGCCAATGGGGGGCCATCTGCTTCAGAGAACCGGGCGCACCGGCCTGGGGGGACGGGGAGCCCAGCCCATGGGGTGTTCGGAGTCTCCTGCAAGGCCAATGGGGGGCCATCTGGTTCAGAGAACCGGGCGCACCGGCCTGGGGGGGACGGGGAGCCCTGCCCAGGGGGTGTTCGGAGTCTCCTGTAAGGCCAATGGGGGGCCATCTGCTTCAGAGAACCGGGCGCACCGGCCTGGGGGGGACGGGGAGCCCAGCCTAGGGGGTGGTCGGAGTCTCCTGTAAGGCCAATGGGGGGCCATCTGCTTCAGAGAACCGGGCGCACCGGCCTGGGGGGGACGGGGAGCCCTGCCTAGGGGGTGTTCGGAGTCTCCTGTAAGGCCAATGGGGGGCCATCTGCTTCAGAGAACCGGGCGCACCGGCCTGGGGGGGACGGGGAGCCCAGCCCAGGGGGTGTTCGGAGTCTCCTGTAAGGCCAATGGGGGGCCATCTGCTTCAGAGAACCGGGCGCACCGGCCTGGGGGGGACGGGGAGCCCAGCCCAGGGGGTGTTCGGAGTCTCCTACAAGGCCAATGGGGGGCCATCTGCTTCAGAGAACCGGGCGCACCGGCCTGGGGGGGACGGGGAGCCCAGCCCAGGGGGTGTTCGGAGTCTCCTGTAAGGCCAATGGGGGGCCATCTGCTTCAGAGAACCGGGCGCACCGGCCTAGGGGGGACGGGGAGCCCAGCCCAGGGGGTGTTCGGAGTCTCCTGTAAGGCCAATGGGGGGCCATCTGCTTCAGAGAACCGGGCGCACCGGCCTGGGGGGGACGGGGAGCCCAGGGGGTGTTCGGAGTCTCCTGCAAGGCCAATGGGGGGCCATCTGCTTCAGAGAACCGGGCGCACCGGCCTGGGGGGGACGGGGAGCCCTGCCCAGGGGGTGTTCGGAGTCTCCTGTAAGGCCAATGGGGGGCCATCTGCTTCAGAGAACCGGGCGCACCGGCCTGGGGGGGACGGGGAGCCCTGCCCAGGGGGTGTTCGGAGTCTCCTGTAAGGCCAATGGGGGGCCAGCTGCTTCAGAGAACCGGGCGCACCGGCCTGGGGGGGACGGGGAGCCCAGCCCAGGGGGTGTTCGGAGTCTCCTGTAAGGCCAATGGGGGGCCATCTGCTTCAGAGAGCCGGGCGCACCGGCCTGGGGGGGACGGGGAGCCCAGCCCAGGGGGTGTTCGGAGTCTCCTGTAAGGCCAATGGGGGGCCATCTGCTTCAGAGAACCGGGCGCACCGGCCTGGGGGGGACAGGGAGTCCTGCCCAGGGGGTGTTCGGAGTCTCCTGTAAGGCCAATGGGGGGCCATCTTCTTCAGAGAACCGGGCGCACCGGCCCGGGGGGGACAGGGAGTCCTGCCCAGGGGGTGTTCGGAGTCTCCTGCCAAGCCAAGGGGGGGCCATCTTCTTTAGAGAACCGGGCGCACCGGCCTGGGGGGGACGGGGTGCCCAGCCCAGGGGGTGTTCGGAGTCTCCTGCCAGGCCTGTGGGTACTCCCTCCTACCTCTTAGCAGCAGCAGGCAAGTAAGCAGGCTGTACCGGGGGGCTGTGTGGTGTGGTGTGGTGTGGTGTGGTGTGGTGTGGTGTGGTGTGGTGTGGTGTGTTGTGTTGTGTTGTGCTGTGCTGTGTGGTGTGGTGTGGTGTGTTGTGTGGTGTGGTGTGGTGTGTTGTGGTGTGGTGTTGTGTGGTGTGTTGTGTTGTGTTGTGTTGTGCTGTGTGGTGTGGTGTGTTGTGCTGTGTGGTGTGGTGTGGTGTGGTGTGGTGTGGTGTGGTGTGTTGTGTTGTGTTGTGTTGTGCTGTGCTGTGTGGTGTGGTTTGTGGTGTGGTTTGGTGTGGTGTGGTGTGTTGTGGTGTGGTGTGGTGTGTTGTGTTGTGTTGTGTTGTGCTATGCTGTGTGGTGTGGTGTGTTGTGCTGTGTGGTGTGGTGTGGTGTGGTGTGGTGTGGTGTGTTGTGGTGTGGTGTGGTGTGGTGTGGTGTGGTGTGGTGTGGTGTGGTGTGGTGTGGTGTGGTGTGGTGTGGTGTGGTGTGGTGTGGTGTGGTGTGGTGTGGTGTCTTGTGGTGTGGTGTGTTGTGGTCTGGTGTGGTGTGTTGTGTTGTGTTGTGTTGTGCTATGCTGTGTGGTGTGGTGTGTTGTGCTGTGTGGTGTGGTGTGGTGTGGTGTGGTGTGGTGTGGTGTGGTGTGGTGTGGTGTGGTGTGGTGTGGTGTGGTGTCGTGTCGTGTGGTGTGGTGTGGTGTGGTGTGGTGTGGTGTGGTGTGGTGTGGTGTGGTGTGGTGTGGTGTGGTGTGGTGTGCTGTGGTGTGGTGTGGTGTGGTGTGGTGTGGTGTGTTGTGTTGTGTTGTGTTGTGTTGTGCTATGCTGTGTGGTGTGGTGTGTTGTGCTGTGTGGTGTCTGTGTGGTGTGGTGTGGTGTGGTGTGGTGTGGTGTGGTGTGGTGTGGTGTGGTGTGGTGTGGTGTGGTGTCGTGTCGTGTCGTGTCGTGTGGTGTGGTGTGGTGTGGTGTGGTGTGGTGTGGTGTGGTGTGGTGTGGTGTGGTGTGGTGTGGTGTGGTGTGGTGTGGTGTGGTGTGGTGTGTTGTGGTGTGGTGTGGTGTGGTGTGTTGTGTTGTGTTGTGTTGTGTTGTGCTATGCTGTGTGGTGTGGTGTGTTGTGCTGTGTGGTGTCTGTGTGGTGTGGTGTGGTGTGGTGTGGTGTGGTGTGGTGTGGTGTGCCGAAGGCGTCGTTACCAAAAGGCAAAAGGCCGGGATGTCTACCCACGGGTACAGGTAAACGGGCTCGGCTGTGTGTGTTGTGTGCGCGCTGTGCGTAAGTGTGTAGGCCTCGGCAGGGGGAGGGGGAGTCGGGGAGACCTGGTGAGTACGCCTCTGGCGACCGCGCTTATTCCAGGAGCTCCCGCTGCACCCCTTCCCTTTCTGCTTGATGGTGCAGGCGTAGCTCCTGCAACGCCCACGCCATCGTGCTGCCCGGGCCCAGGCGGGCCTTCAGCAGTGTGGCACGCGCCTTGGCGTGGGCGTACCAGATCCGTATGGACTCCTCCACGACGTGGCGGAGGAACTCCGTGCCCAGCGAGTGGGGCCCCGTACACTCCAGGTGGGCCAGCTGCATGGAGGGGGTCCGCAGGGCTGCCGCCCACTGCTCCAGCACAGTCGGTTCCCACAGCTGGTGACGCACTGGGGCCGCCCGTGGCCCCACCTTCTGGTCGAGCCACGCTGCGAGGCGCCGGCGGGCTGGCCCCCAGTCGTGCGATTGAGCCGAGCAGGCCCACAGGTGGGGCGCCGTCTCGGGCTGTGTCCCGCACAGGAGGCACGTTGTATCCAGCACCGTGCCCCGGTGGGAGGAACGGTGGGCTAGGACGGCCATGGTCGGGACGTTGTCCATGCGATGCGCCGTGATGTGGCGCTGCTGGTCGTGGTCGAACCAGTCCAGGGGGAGGCCCCCCCCTGGCATGAAGTTTACCCCCCAGCGGGCCTCGTAGATGGCTTGCGCCGGTATGGAGGCCCGGTCCTGCAACCAGTCACTCAGCGCCGTCGGGGAGAGCTGGCACTGGTCGCGGAAGGGCACTGGGGGGATAAATGAGTAGGGGCGCCTGAGGAGCCACGTGAGGTCTACCTCCGGCGGCTCCCGCGTCGCTGCGTCCACACGGACGTTGAGGTCCGTGATCCAGTGCGATGGTGTGGTCACCACATTGATGGCAGACCTCGGGGAGAGGCGCTGCCCCCCCAGGACGGTGGCGTAGAGGTGGTGGATGCCATCTCCGCAGTGCCCTCCTTCCTGGTACGTGCGGAGGGCCCCCACTGCTGCCTCCGAGTCCGGCACCAGCCAGTAAACCCCCGGCTGTGTCGCCAGCCGGCGGGCATACGAGAGGAGGGCCATCGCCTCCCCATCCTGGGAGGTGCCCACTCGTGAGGCCACCTGGGCCTGATACTCCCCAGGCCCGCTCTGGACGACCCCGGCCATGGCCATACCCGCCTGCGTGGCCCCTGCATCCACCGCCACGACACTGCCTCGGAGGGTCGCCAGCGCAGGCAGGTCATGGAACCAGACGCCCGGGCGTGTCTCAGGGGCCAACACTCGCGGGGGGTTGGTCGCCCGGCCGTGTGGCGCCAGGAGGGCCATGTCCCCATGGTGCTCCCTGAGGTGGGTGCGCAGGGCCTGGTGAAGCTCCGCTGGCACTGACCCCACCGTATCGAGGGAGTAATAGAGTGGCCCCTTGTGCGGGTGCCCCGGGCATTTGTGCGCCATGCACTCCGCTGGATATTGGAAGCGCGCCACCGCCGCCGGGGCTATGGCGATCCACGGAAACGGCGGCAGCGTCGAGGTGACCGTCACGAGAGGGGCCTGCGATGTGCTGGCCCAGTTCCAGTAGGCGGCAGTCGGGGGGGCTGTCGTCCACACGACGGTGGGCGCCCTGACCCCAGTGCGCTGGAGCTGGGCCAAGGACTCCTGCCGGTGGTCGCCCCACAGCTGGGCGTGCAGTGGCGCATCCACCTGCCCTTGGATATCCAGGAGGGCCACCAGGAGGCGGTGGAGCCTGGTGTCGCTGGGCAGGGTGCCCGGGGGCTGTTGGCACACCCGGGGTTCTGGCGCCCAGCCCGCGGTCTCCATGGTGTCCTGCAGGGCCGCGGTTATCCGGAGGGGCTGCCCCCTATGGTATATCGTCTCCATTCGGGTGGTTTTGGCCGCCCGGCCCCCCACTATGACTTCCGCCTGATAGGTGGGCACGGCCCCCGGGACCCAGTCCTTGGGTGCCGCTTGCCATCGCGGCGTGGGTTCCCTCAGGAGCGGGACTAGTACCGCAGCGTGGCGGGCCAGCCACGCACGTAGCCCCGGGATCCCCTTGCGGGCTGGCGCTCGTCTCTTCAGGGCTCGCTCCGGTAGCACCTGGTGATTCTCTGTGTAGAGGTTGCCGAGGTGATGGTAGCCCAGGGCCTGTACCGTTTCGTACACCGTCGGGGGGACGACCACCTGCGCGACGGCGCCATACAGAGTTGTGTACACCTCCACCCGGGGGGCAGGGGCCGCCGCTGCCGCCGATCGCGGCCCACCGGGACCTCGGACCAGGATGGGGGTGGTCCCTGAGCACTGGCCCGGCATCCACATGGGCAGAGCCACCTCATCCACGACCCGCTGCAGCGTGGCTATGAGGTGGGGGCACTTGGGGTGATGCGTGTACTGCCCCGGGGTAAGCACCGCCGGGCAGCCCCCCCTGAGCGCCTGGTGCGTTTGCAGGGAGTAGGCCTGGGAGTCCCGGAACTCCTGCTTGGCCCAGGCCCCCTGCCGAACCCACTCTCGAACTACCGCCGCCTGCCACGAGTGCTCCGACCGAGTGAGACCCTGGCACCCATGCTCCCAGGGTCCCCAGAGCGCGTCGGTATGAGCGTGGCGGGAGATGCCCGTCACGTGCTTGTATGCTCGCACCATGAGAGCATCGTTTGCCGCGTGTACCTTGGCCGTGGGGCGGTACACGCTGGCCAGGGGGAGCAGCTTGCTCGGGAGCTTGGCCATGAGTACCATCATGGCCGCGTCCGGGGAGAGCCGCTGGGGGCGGAGCTGTGTCCAGAGCTCCGCCCTGACCTCCGGCAGGTTGCGGGGGGCCGTAGGCGCCCCCTGGAGGTAAATGTCGGTTCCCATATATCGGAGGACCCTGGAGGGCTGTATCTCCGGGGCCCCTAGCCAGTGCCTCCCGCCGCTGGTCCGGGGTACTCGTCACCCACGCGCGGCCTAGGTGGCGGGCCACGGCTGCTGGCGTAGGCGACCGTAGGGGCCGCGGGTCTGACGTGGAGCCGTGCTGGATCTTGCGGTCAGGGACGTCCACCCGCAGGATTCCCTGGTAGTATACCCGCTGATCCAATAGGACCCCCTGTATGGGGTGGGAATCGCCCCGCTCCAAGAGGACGATCGTGTCGTCCACCCACATGAGTCCCGGGAAGCGGAAGGGCTCCACCGCCGAGGACCGGTATGCGATGTCCATGTATCGCAAGAAAGGGAGCGCCGCCGTCGCCCCCGCATGGACCCCCTGGACGGTACCCTGGGGCGTACCCAGGAGTTGCGTCAGGGTGTGGGACTGCCAGGGGCCCTAGGGCAGGGTGTAGGAAAAACCCTCGGTATGGGTGGCGAGGTGGTCGGCCTCTCCCAGGCCCACCCGGGCTCCCACTATAGGGTGAATGTCCTGCGCGATCACGTCGAAGAATTTCGCGAGATCCGTGATCAGGACGTCCACTATCCGGTTTTGAAGCCTGGCCAGGTCCAGCTTCATGTGCACCGTGCGGACGACCTCCTGGAGGGATATCCCCCGCATGCCCCCCACTAGGCAGGGGCCCCCCAGGGCCCGCTCGTAGACGGCTGTCGCCACGGCATAGAAGGCCGTGGGCTCGAGTTTGGAGACGTGGGAGGAGATGGTTATCCCCCGGAGGTTCGCCTCCTGGACCGGCTGGTCCGGGTTTTTTAGGAGCAGGGTAACCCGCCCCCGCCTGCCCACCGTGCGGCTGACTGGGGGGCTGCGCACCACGGTGCACAGGGTCTTCTGGTCTGCCTCCGTCAGGTGTCGGTACCAGGCTATATCGATGCGTTGTGTTGTGTTGTGCTATGCTGTGTGGTGTGGTGTGTTGTGCTGTGTGGTGTGGTGTGGTGTGGTGTGGTGTGGTGTGGTGTGGTGTGGTGTGGTGTGGTGTGGTGTGGTGTGGTGTGGTGTGGTGTGGTGTGGTGTGGTGTGGTGTGGTGTGGTGTGGTGTGGTGTGGTGTGGTGTGGTGTGGTGTGGTGTGGTGTGGTGTGGTGTGGTGTGGTGTGGTGTTGGGTTGGCGTACGCCGGCCAGACCTTCTGCGACTCCAACAGTACTTGTCGGATGAACTCCGTTCCCATGTTGTGTGGTCCTGCTAGCCCCATATGCGCCGTCCGCATGGACGGCGTCGCGATGGCTGCCGACCACTGTTCAAGCACCGCAGGGTCCCATAATTGGCCCGACACTTGGGACGCCCAGAGCTCGTTGCTCAGCCAGGTGCTGACGGGTCGGCCGCCGGTCATGGGACTGCACTGTGCACTCCCAGAGGTGTCGGGCTGTCTCCACAGAGTAGACGCCGGGTGCACAGCTGCACGCTGCGGTGTTCGGAGCGCTCCGCCAGTACCGTCATGGTGGAGAGGTTGCGCATCCGATGGGCCACCAGGTGTCTCTGCTGGTCACTCGTGAAGCAGTCCAGTGGCAGATCCAGGCCCCGCTCTGATGCTCATACTGCACCCCAGCGGGGATGGCCGCCTGATCGAACGTGGCCAGCTGGCAGTGGTCCCGGAACTTCTCCGCGGGCAGGAAGGCGTACGGGCGGCGCAACATCCAGGTGAGGTCCGCCTGCGGCTCCTCCGTTGTGGCGGCGTGGTGTTGGGCTGGGTGGTGTGGTGTGGTGTGGTGTGGTGTGGTGTCGTGTCGAGTCGTGTCGTGTCATGTTGTGTTGTGTTGTGTTGTGTTGTGTCGTGTTGTGTGATATGGGGGGATTACCTGCACCGCTCGCTCACCGTGCGCACACCGCGCAACCAGCCGGAACAAATTAGCGGAAAAGGCGATTCCTTGGTTCCTTGGATACTCGATGCTCACGCAATGCCCACACTCGGAGACACCGTATGACCATTTGACAGGGTGTACAACACCACCGTGTTGTGTTGAATGGTGTTGTGTTGGGTTGTAGATGTCTCCTACATAGGCGTGTGCAGGGGGGGGGGGGGGGGGCTGAACCTCCTTCCTTGAGCGGTCCACCGAGTGGAGTCACAGGGTAAGGGGAACCTCTCTCCCCTCTACTTTGAGGGTGGAGAATCCTTTTTGGAAGGGGCGCTTCCCAACGTCCTCAGTTTGCGACGTTTTCACAAATGTCTGGCACGGCTGCATAGGGGCCATCTCCACGTTACCGGCCCTGTTTGGACAAGGGCGTTATTTGGACAGGGGGGATACGCAGCAAAGGGTGGGGCGGCAAGCGTCATGTCCCTGCAGCCGATGCAAGCCGGCAGGCCGACAGCGGCGGGACGTTGAAATGGGAGTTGGCTGAGACGGGGCGCTTTGAAGAAACCCACCTCTCGTCGATCAGAGGCAGAAGGAGCAGAAGACGAAACGGACGCCAGTGCCTCTTGCGGACTGCCGCAGGTGCGACGTTTCGTCCCACATGGAGTCGGTGTTGGTGTGGTTTCCCGTTGTTGGGTAGAATGAAGCTCCAGTCCGTCTTCTGGCCAACATGACCAACGTCCTGGGCTGGGCGACCTGAAAATTGCTCTGCGGGGGGGGAGGGGGGTGACATGGACGCCCGCCGAAGGAGGGGGGGATGGGGGTTGGAGAAATGGGGTTCCGTGTCGGGCCCTTTGTTTTCTGTAAGAATGGATGTTGGCGCCGAAGGCGCAAGAACACAAACTTTGGCCCGAAAAAGTTTTTTCCACCAATAATCCCCCCCCCCCACATTTGAGTAGTCCAAATGATCAGCGCGACGTGGGTATCATTTTGAGCCATGGATGTTGGGTTGACCCCCCCCCCCCCCCGGCACGGCAGGTCTGGCACCGCCGCCCTGAACCCCCCCCTCCCGTCACGGCGGCCAAGGAGGGGGGGGGGGATGGGCCTCCGTGTCCCCCCCCCCCCCGCAGAGCAATTTTCTTCCCGCCCTGGGTGGATGAGGCACGCGGTTGCGTTTCTGTCATTGTTGCTTGTGTTTCAATACGTAAGTGCTTTTGTGCGCGCGGGCGGGGGGGTGTCTAATCCATCCACAAATGGGGCTTCAACCTTGCACCGAATTGCTCAAAGCTGTTGTCACCCGAGGGGGGGGGGGGGGGGGGTTACTAGTGGACCGCTTCAATGACTTGACCTGCCATTGGCAAACGTGTCGGAGGAACAAGCAACGCCCTTTGTCCAAACAATGTCAGGTGTTGTTTCTGCAACTTTTTGGAACTTTTCCGTTCGTTGGACAGACGGGGGGGGGGGGGCTAAGTTGGTGCGTTTGGAACTGGGGCCCAGGCCCAAACGCAATGTGTTGATTTCAAATGAGGCGGTCACCGTCCGATTGCAAAACATGCGCCAAGGCACACGGTCGTGTGGGGCAGTGGGTGCGCCAGACTCGACTCGGACTTAGGACGTTGGAGAAGGGCAAAGGCAGAGCCACAGAGTTGACAGGGAGCCTCTTCTGGTCGCGTTACGAGTGGGGCACAGCCCCTTCCCCATCGACGCAGCCCCGCAGCCGCGCGCACCGCCGCTTTTGCAGGGCTACACGAACCACATGCTCGCGGTCGTCGCGCCGCAGGCCGACTGCGAGCGGCGCGGCCGGGCGCGCGAGGCGCGGACCGGGAAGCGGTACGCCGCGGAGGAGTACGTCCGGTCCGTGTCCGCCATCCCGGCGATGATCGCCGCCTGCAACGGCCGCTACGCCGTCGCGCTGGCCACGGAGGTCGCGGGCTCCCGCACGCGCCTGAACCACCGGGTCGTGGCCCAGGGCCGCGGCCTGTCCGGCCCCGGTACGGGCCCGGCCGCGGAGGAGATCCGCGCGGTGCTCGAGGCGGCGCTGGGGCGGGGGCTGCAGGCGGAGCCGGGCATCCCGTGGCCGGCGGTGGTGCGGCGGCTGTCGGCGTACGTCCCGACGGACCCCGCGCTCGTCCCGCGCCCCCTCGCGCCCGCCGAGCGCGCGCGCGCCTGGGCCGCCGCGAACTTCGCCGGCGCCCCCGGGGGGCAGGAGAGCCCGGTGGCGGTGTGGGTGCTGGGCCCCCCGTGCGCCGGCAAGTCGCTGCTGGCGGCGCGGCTGGCGGCGGGGGGGCGGGACTCGGAGCTGCTGCGGGGCCTGGGCGTGGGGGGGCAGGCGGTGACGGTGGACGGCGACGTGATGCGGCGGGCGCACAGCGTCTACCAGTCGTGGGTCCGGACGGTGGGGGGGCAGGACTGCGTGCAGACGGCGCTGAAGAGCATCATCGGCAAAGAGAAGGACAGGTGGCGCCTGCAGTGCCCCGCTGCTGTGCCGTGGTGCGGAGGCGGCGCGGGCGTGGGGCATCGTGCCCAGGCCGTTGCTAAGGGTGGGGGGCGGGTGTTGGGGGGGGGGGGGGGGGGTGCCTGCTGAGTCGGCCCCCGGAAAGGCGAGGCCTGTAGCCCTCCTCCGTGTCGACCCGACACCGAGCAGTGCAGCAGCAACCATCGGCATCACTAAGGCACGTGGTGTTGATGCAGCCCAGCGTTTGGCTGTCACAGCCACGTCTTTGGGGCAACAGAGCGCCGCACAACGTGTTCGGGCCCGGTGGCCCGGTGGCACCACCTCCCGAGGGAAAGGAAGGGGGGGTTAGGGAGGTGAGGATAGGCCAGGCAGAGGGAGGGAGTCAGAGGCCGATGGGCGCCGCCGCCTGCGGAGGGAGAGGGTTCCAGAGAAAGGGCAAGGGTACGTAATGACAGGCCAAGACGCGCCACCCGCTGCGCACCGCAATACAACCGGGCTTCATGCCACACCCCCCCCCCCCCCGCCAAAGGGCTGTGTGCAGACCACAGGCCGCGACGCAGACTTGGAGGAGGTTCTCGCTCCGACAGTGCGTGTTTACGGTGCGTGCGTCACACACCATCGCAAACGCGTACCTGTGACGGACCGTTGCCTCGTCTCTCCCACTCTCTTTCAAAGTTGTATGCTTTTCAGTGGCTGCAATCCCGCCGCTCCTGGTCGGTGGGTGCGGTAGACAGGAGAACCGAAGGCCCCACCTCCACCTTCGCTGAGCTCACTTTCCTTGGTTCTCACACCCCCCGACCCGTGACCACACAAATGTTGTGTGGGTCCAGGTCGCGTCGCCTGCTTCGCCGTCCGAGACTGTGTTGCAGGTGCAGTGTAGCCCATTGTCCATTGCCCCAGGGCTCACCATGAACGGGAAGGCCGGCAAGACACATCGAGGAAGAAACTAACAACCTTCTGGAAAGGGCAATATACATCCAGCAACCCGTTGTGCAGTTTTGTGCCGTTTTTGTTACAAGTTTTTGACAATTTTTTACAGTTTGGTTTACAGTTTTTTTACGTTTTTTTAGAGTTTTGTTTGACAGTTTTTTGTAACAGTTTTTTTTACGTTTTTTACATTTTTTTACGAAGCCATGGAAATGGCTGGGGGCTTTGGTGCAGGTGACTCAGGAGGTCTGGGTACGTGCACATGTGGCATGTCGATCTCGGACACCGACAACGCCATGTGTGAGCACCTGCAATAGCCCCAGCGCAAGGCCCGTGCTGCACGCGCCGCTCAAGAGGAGGGCAGTGGGTGGGTTCCTTCGGGAGTTGACCCCCCACCCCGCCACCCCACGTGCTCTACCGCGGGCTGTGCGTGGCGGTCAACAAGTCTGTGGGTGGGGCCTCCAGTCCCCCCCCCCCACCGCCCATCCGTCACTGAGAGAACATGTGGTCATCCCGCCGCGGCCGTGTGATACCCAGACTCCATCGGCCGACGTCCGACTGGCCGTCTATCCGGTACAAGGGCAGCGGGGGTTAGGCTCACATCAGCGGACCAGGCCGGCCCCCCTTTCCCCCCCCTCCGCCCCCCACCGCCTCTCGGGCACTCCAACTCCGCATCCCCTTGCGAGGATCCATGAACGGCGGTCTGCTGCATCCGTTGGGGGTGGGGATGTATTGGAAGGAAGGGGGGGGCGGTAGACCCCGCCCTCCCAGGGCGCCCAGCCTATGCCCAGCCACTGTCTCCCTACCGCCAAGTGCCAGCCCCAATGGCATTTGCAACCGACAGTAACCGCCCCCAACCGCTTTGGCAACCTCCTCCAACCGCCTACTTAACCGCTCCTGGGGCGGCTTCTGAGGGAGACAGTGGCTGGGCGCCCTGGAGAGGGTGGGGTGGGACACTGCATCCCTGTCCCCCCCCCCCCCTCGCTCGGCAAATCCCTGGCCACCGCCTTGTTACCTCTGACAGACTCTGCACCGAAGCGATCGCGCAGCGCAAACATCTCGTCATCGGGCGGCGGCTGTTGGACTTGGCCAAAGGCTTCACGGAGGTCCGCGAGCTGCAGTACCAGGGGTACACGAACCACGTCGTCGCGGTGGTGGCCCCCCTGGCGGACTGCCAGCGCCGAGGCCGGGCGGCGGGCAAACAGGTCGACGCGGACGTGTACGAGTGCGCGATGGCCTCCATCCCGCCGATGATCTCCGTCTGCGACGGCTCGTACGAAGTGCTGCTGGCCACCACCGAAGGCCCCAGCGCATCCGGAGAGCCGAGCCCCAGCCATTCACTGACCCGTAACCCCGACCCCAACCCGAGCCCCAGCGCGAGCCCTCACACGGACTCCGACGTCACGCGTGACCCTCGATCTGATTCTCTGACCGTCCCCGACAACAACTTGCACCCGGACCCCGACTTCGGCTCTGATCCCGCTCGGCTCCTTCGCGATCCAGCGCTGGGACAGGCCCTGCGTTTCAAGAGCCTACTGAAGGGGGAGCGGATGCTCGCGGGGAATGGGATGTCTGCCCTCGGAGCGGTGCTCGCATCCGTGAGCCGGGGCACCGCAGACCCACAGGCAGCCGTCGGCTGAGGCCGGCTATCTACTTGACCGGGGTATTGGTGGTGGGGCGCAGGGACCAGGCGGTTCATTAGGGAGAAAAGCCCCTTCCGGTGGGGGTGGGGGGGGTGGGGGGGTTCAGAGGCCAAAAGTTTGCGTACCCCAAATCGGCCTCAAATTTCCGGCCCCTTTGATAAATTTCAATTTCCGCCGGAGGAGAATTTTCTGATGTGGGTGGGGGGGTGGGTCGGTCGGGGCTGGCCAGGGCCCCAAACCCCCCCCCCGCCCACCCACCGCCACCCCCCCCCCCCCCCCCGGGGTCCTTACACTTCGTACACCTTACACTTTCTGAGTGTCTATTTTTTTTCGAGTGTCTATTTTTTTTCGGTGACATTCTTTGCACAATGGCAAGGGCCACAGTGGCCTATTGAATTATGTCACAAAGCAAACTGCCTGCTGAGCTCACTGAACACAGCAGCAACGAGGCAACTGCCTCGTCCACTTCCGTCCTAGACCAGTCGCCGCACGAGATCGCAGCACACCGCATCGGAGGCCACCTCCCGCACTTCCTGGACCCGGATATCGTTAAGACTTACAAGCCAGTGTACCTGGTTGCTGACTACCTCCACCCGACAACGACACGGGCGAACTATTTGCTGAAATACACCATCTACAAACTTTTGCTGCCCTTCGACTACTTTTGGATTTGGAGAATATCCACCTGGCACACCCCAGAGGAGACCTTCATCATACTCCAAGAATTGAGGCTCAATTCCGCCCTCTCTCAATAAATGTCCAACGCTGAGATGCAAGTCGACGACCCTGTCGACAGGGGACTCCAACTCTCTGCTGAGCATAATGTCGTTGAACTGTGTGCGCACATCGCTGATCTGGACAAACAGCTTGAAGGCTTGCCTGACGTTCCTGACAATCAACAATCGAGATCAACATTGCTAAGCACTCGTGCGGACTCGCTGCTGGCTTTGCGCATGATCGCTAAACAATTTGACCCTGAGAAAGATTCTCCACTTGGTGTTGCCTGTGGCCAACTATTCGAGCTAATTTCTCAACTACAAGAAGTTGAACAGCAGTACACCGCCATCAGTCACAACGCATCGCAAAAGGCCAAAGATCAATTAAAGGCGCAATGGGACACGCTTACGACACAGGTTGCCACCTCGGAAAACAGTCTGGTGCAGCTCATCAACTCTAACGAAACTTCTATTGTCGAATACCTTGAGCTTCAGAAGGACGTCATACAAAATCAACAACGTATCTTACGCGACCAGAGGAAACAGCTCAATGCGCACATCGGCAAGATTGTGTACACCCCCACGCGGGACTCGAAGCGCTCTAAAACTGCAGTGGATGATTCCGCTGAGTCTACCCAAAATCTGCTACATTCTATCACGGAGGCGGCTGGAGGCCTGAGCCAGGACAACGTGAACACAGTGGAGAAAATGCGCAAGGCCCAGGCCGACGCTCTAAAACCGGATGAGGAAGATCCACTGCACACGGATGAACAAACGCAGCTCATGCTACACTTTGGCTGGGACCAGACACGTCCCACAGTGTTACAGTCCTCCGTAAGGTTCACCACTGAAGGTAAGCCTCAGTCCTGGAAAGGTCTTGATCAGATACCGGCTGATTTGCTTCCATCTGTTCTGCCTAGCAACGAACTGAATCTGCTCATCTCGCTTAAAGACTCGGAGATATCACAGTTCTCTAAAATTTTCTCTTCCAAACTTCACTCATATGGCCCCCTGAAGCAAATTGACTTTCTCATCGAACTTCCAAATCAATCTTTTTCTTTCCAGCAATGGTCCGAAAAACTGCATGAACGACTACCCCTATCTTTCGCCTCCATCAACCGCCTCTCTCGTGCGGCTGTCTCTGCCAGCGGTAAAGAAAGGCTTTATGTCATTGCCAGTGTTACACAAAAGTCTGTATCATTACAACTCAAACCCTTGCTGAACTCTGTCCGCCTCATGACCAGGGGAGTCTCGCTGGAACGCCAAACCATCTCCCTCCCTGAGGCTGCGCCCAACACGCGGGCTATTCATGTGCATGAAAAGGACCTCGCGTTTATTTTTGGAAAATTGGGAATTACCGGAAAAAACCGTCGAAATGTTCCCGGTCCTGTCAATGTGCGTCCTACAACCTCCTCCCCTGGAGGGAGATCCAAAGTGTTCTGTTACGACATGGATGAGGTTAAGCATGCTAATTTAATTTTTTGATTTTTCAAAGCCTGACTTTTTTGCATCAATGCCCATTTCAGTCTACGAAGGAGAGCCCTACGGGGATTGTGAGCTCGTTTTGGAACTGTTTTACAAAAAAACTCACAAGGAGCAATATGCCAAGTCCTTTTGGGCCTATGTTTACAAAGTCCTTAAGGACCACCTTATCGATCAATCCCTTTTCCCACTGCAAGTGGCAGGTTTCAACAAACTGCGCCTTGGTCTGCGCGATGAGAACGCCGTGGCAGCCTTTCTGGCTGGCCCACTAGTCGAATTCCGTGCAGCAGGCATCCTTTTGAAAAACGAAAAAACAGGGGAATGGTTCAACGGTCTGAGCGGCTCTGACTCGGAGTCCTCTCTCTCTACCTCTTCCACCTCCTCCAGGCAGTCCACCGTCACACAGGATATGGTCGTTTACAACGTACCGATCCGTTTCAATGACGCAAAGTTGCTAAAACTCTTGAATGACGCTGGTGTCCCCGCACAGGCTGTCGCCCCAAGCATCTGGAATCCGGGGAAATTTAATTGTACGGCATGGCGCATCCAGGGCGCGTTCCCTGATGACTTTTCCAATAAACTATTATGTGACGCATCAAAAAATATCACAATGACAATCGTGTCTATGTCAGAGTATCAACGCATGCGCAAAGATTCTCAGTCCTCACGGCAGAACCGCTCGGACAACAGGTCTTTCACTTATGCCAATGCTGCACGTTCTAACACCTAGCAACCATGACTACGCTCTCAACGTGTCTTTCACCCCCCCCCCACTGTCCAAGCCCCATGCACACAGCCCCCCACCGTATTCCTTTTCAGGCGCAAAATTTTGCACTTTCAATGCCAATGGTTTTTTCACTAAAGATTCCGTCACTGAGGTCTCTCGTCATATTGAAATCACCAGGTTCTTTCACAGAAACAACATCCAGGTTATGGGGATACAAGAACCGCATCTCCAGACACCAGAAGATGTTGCAACCGCAACACAGCGCTTTTCGGACAAAGGCATCAGCTTCATCTGCAATTCACAGCTCTGTGACACCCCCCGTGCCCGCGGGGCTGTAGCTCTTTTATACCACAAAAACTGGACCTTGATCAGCTCATGGTCTTTCCATCCACGGTTTTTACATGCAAGCCTGGCTGATCCAGATGGCAATGTACATAACTTCCTGGTTTCGCATTTTCATCATCAAGCAGACATCCGCCTACAACAGTGGGAGCAGCTGACGGCTCTGCCGCCAGGCTGGCTGCACGATGACACTATTTTTCTGTCAGACCATAACTCCGTCATGCTCCCTATTCGTGACGTCGCCTCGCCACATCTGGGGTCTGAGCCCCCGGACACTGTCAAGGCGCGTGTTGCAGAGGCAGAATTTGTCAGCAGTCACCACGTGATTGATGCCTATTGGGCGCTCCATGAAGGTCGACTCGACGACCTTCCCCTCGAAGGCTACACCTGGGGTTTTCCACGGCTGTCTCAGGCCCCCTCACAGCCCGACATCTCTCCTAATGAAAGCGCCGTTGTGCCCGACAGACGGAGACGCATTGATCGCATTTTGCTTCCTTCTTCCTACCTTCAAAACCTACTTGAATGCTATTGCACATTTTTGGGCGGCTCTGACCACAAGGTTGTTGTTGCCCGCATCGCGCCTCTCAAGCGTCACACCAACAAGCTGAAACGCTGTCCAACCACGTTTCTGTCCTGTGCCGACACAGTTTCAGCCATTGGGGTGAAACTGGAGGCTATCCCCACGGAAGGTTACGCACGCTGGGCCGATGCGCTCTCCCTCATACGCTCCTCTGCACTCCACTTTGAAGCAAAGCACAGGGCAGAGCAGGGTTTTTCTGAAATTCAAGCACTCCTTATGGATTCTACAGTGCAACAGCTCTCGCCAGGTGCCTGGGACTTGCTTCGCTCGCAAGGCTACAACACTACATCACCGTCATCCGCCTACTCCATCCTCACAGCACTTGCTGAGCAAGAAAATACAGACAGAACAGGACAAATTGTGCTGCAAAAGCTGAGGACTGTGTTAGACGATCCATACACACTGCATCCCTGGAGAAGGAAACAAGACGTCTGGAGGCTTGTCAAGCAACTTCAGCACAAACGTAAGTTGCACAATTTGAGAAACAAATTCGGACACATCATACAGGAACCAGAGGCACTCGCCGCAGAGATAGTCCAATACTGGCAGCAAACCATGCGAGCCGAGGGTGCACCTGTCCCGGAATGCAAACGCTACCTATCGCAATTTTTTTCGAACAAAAACATGCCTCTGATGGTGAGCATGCTGGTACGCTCCCCGACGCAAGACCTAGTGGAGGCCGCACTGGACGGCCTCAGCAAAAACTCTGCACCAGGTGCAGATGGAGCACAGGCCTCCATCTACTCAGCCTTCCGAGAGTTTTTTGTCCCTCTGATGCATGACATCTATCAGCGTATTTTAAACACAGGAGAATTGAACCCGGAGTGGTCTCAGGCCATTCTCAACCCCATCCCCAAAGCATTGGGCAGTGTGGGAGTTGCAGACCTCAGGCCGCTAGTCCTACAAAACTGCTGCCACACGTGGACGTCCGCTATTCTGCTTTTGCAATTGCAAGACCTTGTTTCTGCTGTCACTCCAATGCACCAGTCAGGCTTTATCAAAGGTCGTTACATCCAGAACACAGTTTGGCAGGCGTTTGACTCTTGGTCGTCCATGACGCAAGGCTGTTTTGTTCCTATTGACTTTCAGAAAGCCTTCGATTCGGTCACCCATGCATATGCTCAGGCCTTTTTCGAAATGATGACCTTGCCTGCAGATGTCACACGACTGTTACTTGCATTGTTCACGGCTCAGATCATACCTGTCATACACGGCATACCCTTCAAGCATTACCCCATAAACCCAACATCGGGGGTGAGACAAGGCTGCCCTCTCTCCCCCTCGATGTTTGCAATGCTCATTTCGCCTCTGGCTCTGAAACTGACTGCCATTTCACCACATGTCTCTATTCTTTTATATGCAGGCGATTTACTTATCATCATTACACTGCCGCCTGATGAAGCTCACGCAATTTTGACACTGATCATGACAGAAATGTCATGCTTCACTGCACATACCGGCTTAAAAATGAACAAAGGCAAGTCAGCCATTCTTCTGAAAGGGGAATGGCCTCCACAACTGCAGGCTGCACTCACACAGTTGGGCATACCTATCCAGAAGACATACAAATAGCTGGGGATCCTGCTGGGACATGTCACCCCAGAACAATCCTTTTCCCTCGCACTGAATAAGGCACTGGGCAGAGCCTACTCCATGCGTTCATGGGAACTGTCCCTCCCGGAGCGAATAGACCTCCTGAAGCTCTGGATACTCCCCCTGCTGGTGCACCCTGCCAGGGCAGTCTTTGCTGACGATAACGTTATCTCTACACTCACACTCATCTATCACGTATCTCTGCGACTCAATTCCTGGGGCATCACGCAACCAATTCTCTCCCTCCCCAAACAGCAGGGAGGCTATGCACTGCCTGCACCTAAGGAATTTCTACACTGGCAATTTTCTACGCTTTTTGCACGTTTCCTGAACAATTCTTCACTCATTCCTTCAACTATTGTCAGCGGCTTCCAGCCTTTTCAAATCAAACATGGAATCGTCCTAGACACCACGTCTACATTCACTTTCCAGATGGGGAGTAACGTGGTGTGGAACACCGTGCCATACCTGGCGTGGTCTGCCCGCGCCTTTTCGTTGCTCAAGCAACACATTCCACAAGCACCCCTTTCTATGCTCGCCTACGACACGCCGCTCTGGCACCACCATGCATTTCGTAATCAGCACAATCAAACGTACTATTGCCCACAGCTAATCCGAGCTGGCATCCTAACAGTGGGCAGCCTGCTGGAGGACGACAGCCTTTTCTCCCGGCTCGCACCCAGCTGGCAACCCATCTACCGGGCGGCCATCCAGCGCCTAGCTACATCACAGCCACCGTTGCCACCGGCGTATCCAGACAGATACCCAGAACTCCCAGACAGATCGCACTGGGTCAAATGGATTGACACTAAGCTCCTGAGCTATGTATCTTATCCCTATGATTTTGAGCCTAGGCAAGAACAGAAAGTGTGGAAAGCATGGTGGCGTTGCAATTTTCCCTCAGAATTGAAAGACTTTGTCCATGCTGCACTGTGGCAACGCCTGCCAGTCGGGCACAGACAGGCAAACTGGAAGCCACTCGAAACCTGTTGTCCTCTAGACGGCTCCCTAGAGACAGTACGGCACTCCCTGCTACACTGTCGGTACCTACCAGTGGCCTATGACACCATAGCCAAATGCTTCCCAGATTGGGGTTCGGGAGTCCTAGGTATTCAACGACTGATTGACAGTGAACCAGACAGCTCACTTCAAACCCCTGTTGGCATCCTTGCCTGGACTGCTATTTATGCCTCATGGTTGGTCCGTTGCACTGTAAAATACCATCCGGAGGCACGTCATACCTTCCAATTCTTTTTAAAACGCTGGTTGGTGGTGCTGCGCTCACTTGCACAAGCACGGTGCTATACACACATTTCTGTGGATCAAATCAAACTTTTCATTGCGGGCATTGAATCTTTGCAACATGGAGCCCTCGCACACCCATCCCTCATCATCACCCCCCCCCCTCCCCCGCCCCCACCGGCGGCGGCCAAGGCTCAACGCCGACTGGAACGCAAACAAGAGCGAGCTTCAGAGCTGGAGCAGTTGCTTCCCACACTTTCCAACGAAGGCTACACGCCAGTCTTCACCGATGGCTCGTCCGAGTTAGTCCCTGGCATTGGTAGAGTAGCAGGCTATGGGATTTTCTCCTCTGATTTATTGTCCATCTCCGCTTACGTTCCAGTGCACTTACGCCAAACCAACAACACAGCAGAGCTCTTTGCAGTGCTCCGCGCTATTCAATTATTGCCGCCTGGGCGGTATGCCTTTTGTTCTGATTCTTCCTACGTAATTCTAGGTGCGAGCGGTGCGGCCAGGCGCTGGAAACTGCGCGGATGGACAGGCTCCTCCGGCCCAGTGTCCAATGTTGAAATTTGGGAGCAACTCCTCAGCGAACTAAGCCAGCCAGACAAAACCATTAAATGGGTCAAAGTCCCGTCCCACGTCACAGTGGAGGGCAACAACGAAGCAGACCGGCTGGCGGACCTAGGCCGCCTCTCCAGCCCACTACACCCCATACTGCACACACCAAGCACCTTTTCTGATTTTTCACCACCACGGTTTACCCCTCTCAAGAAGGCACGTTTTGCAGCTACGTCAACACATGATCTGTCTGAGGTCTCACGAAAAATTGTCTTTCAATCTCCAGCAGCAGTACGTTTTTCCTCCGTCACTGCAAGTGACATCCTCAGATCACTAGACCTGGAGCCTTTATCTGACTCTGACGAGTCGGGTACCATATCAGATTATAGCGACTCTGACACCGTCACCGCCGACGACGACAGTGACAATGACAGTGCCTACAGCACTGATGTTAGCGACACGAGAAAACGACGCCTCAGCCAGTAGACTGCTTTCTAAGTTTTGAATGTTTCTTCCCACAAAGACAGTATGGGAGGCAGTGTGGTATAGTGGATAGCATCGTCAGCGATGCTGGAGCCCAGGGTGCTTCCACTGAAGCACGCGGCACTTCACCCGACATATGGTCCCACAAACACACAGCTATGCAGCCTTGTCAGCTCGCACGTAATACAGCGATTGTCTACCTCCCCTTATCCCCTCCAGCAGGAGAACAGAAAGCCGTATGGTTAGGCCGAAGGAGTGCATCAGGCTATACGGCCCTGTGATTCACTGCGACACATCAACACAGACGCAGCTTGAGGGCGTGGCTGTTTTTCATGCACCATCTAGCTCAGCAACACACAGGTATTGATCTATAGTGGTTCGCCGTCCACAGGTTATATAACAAATGCAGCTGCCACTGGCACCGCTGATTGAAACCTTGTACCTACTTGTTGTACATTGAATAGTGGAGCACCCCAACCAAGAAGGGGACACATGCATCTGTGAGAGAACCTCTGGACTAATGGCTGAAAGTGTCTATGGCGGGGACATTCAGTCGATCAGCACCGACCATTGATCCCCCGGGGTCCTTAAGCAATGGCCTGGCAGGGACGCAGCTCCGAGGGCTCAGCCAGGGGACGGGGAGGAACGGGCATGTGGTACCACTGGGCAGGGGTGGGGACGCTGGCAGCTGCGAGGGGGCCGGCCTGCACATTCCGGCCGGGGGCATGCAGTCATTTCGCAGGCTCCGGCGCAGAGGCTCGCTGGGCCCCCGCATTGACCCCCCCCCCCCCCCGGCGTGGATGGTGCCCCACTGTTGTGCATGTAAGTCTAGCCCTAACCCTTCCAGGACCGGATATTGGGACCGAGCTCCGGGGGCGCAGGAACATTGCACACTCTGAACCGTGCACCCCACAGACAGCAAACCGCGCGCTTTGGGAATGCCGTGCACGCAGTGCGCACGCGGTGCGAAGTTTTGGATGTCGGCAAATACTCGCACCCTAGCTACCTTTTGGTGGTAAAACATTGGTCCTGTGCCCTTGGTTTCCTATAGAGGAAAAGTGCTTACAAAAATAGTCAAATATTTTTGGATTGCTCATTTTTCTGAAATGGATTCCGAGGAAATGATACGGTCACCACCAACCATATTACTTGGGTGAGTATCCCAGCCTCTGCGTGCGCAGTATGCACGCAGTGCCCACGCAGTGCAAGAACTTCCCCTTTGTCTGTGCCTGGGCTCTGCGTGGGGGGGTGGGGGCTGGAGAAATGGGGTTCCGTGCCGGGCCCTTTGTGTTGTGTAAGAACGGATGTTGGCGCCGAAGGCACAACTTTTGGCCCGAAAAAGTTTTTGCCACCAAAAATGTTTCCCCCACAAATGTGTA
This sequence comes from Eutreptiella sp. 'Long Island Sound 2002', assembly GCA_964036045.1. Lineage (NCBI taxonomy): Eukaryota > Euglenozoa > Euglenophyceae > Eutreptiales > Eutreptiaceae > Eutreptiella > Eutreptiella sp. 'Long Island Sound 2002'. The sequence goes on along the minus strand of OZ038391.1, from coordinate 27,053,873 downwards.
GTCAAAATGATCAGCGCGACGTGGGGATCCTTTTGAGCCGCACATGTTGGGGTCGAACCTTCCCCCCCACCGGCACGGCAGGTAGGGCACCCCCGCGCCAAACCCCCCATTTCGGCGCGGCGGCCAAGGAGGGCGGGGGTGGGGGATTGGGCAAATGGGCCTCCGTGCCACCGTCCCCCCGCAGAGCAATTTTCTTGCCACTTTGTGCACCCCCACACGGCAGCGTGGAGACGGCTGCGTGCAACTACGATGCGTCCGCTTGAAGACGCAGCGCGCTTTCCTCTGACATGTTTCTGGAGGCCGCAGAACGTGTGTCTGGCGCCCCGATGCCATGCTGCCTGCACTGTGCCGTGTTTGGGCCAGTTGGCGGTGGGTACCACAGACCTTTAGACAATCCACTGGAACGGCAATCTAACCCATTCGCCGTTCGCACCCGACGACAGCCTTTGCCACAACACCGCCAACACAGCTGTCTCGATCCCAGCCAAACCAACGCATGAGTTGTTGGTTGCCGATCGACAAGATGCCACCGCACATTGTCTGCAAATACAAACGGGGGGGCAGCGGAGTTTCCTTTGAATGAGTAACCCCCAAGTCATCCCCCGAAGTCGGTTGCGGGGCAGTTCGCACGCCTGCCGGGACACACACCATCGCCCCTATGCTCAACCAGATCATACCCACTCAGCATCACCCCCAGCCCTGGACCTCTGCAACACGCCTTCACTCCTTGTAATTCTGTACCAGACCTTCTGGATCGGGCATCCCAGCCCCAACACTTCACAGGCATGACCCCGGAAGATGCAATGCAGCAAAACCAAAGGGCTGGAAGAGACCTGCAAGGTGTGGGGCATTTTCAAAACGGCACAAACGGTCCCTGGGTAAAAGAGTTTGTAGCAAAGTCCCCTACACGTATTATCTATCTTGGCGAGACTGACTGCCTCCAACACAACTCGGATGGTCAACTGTGAGGACCTCGTTGAAGCATGACGTCCTCGATGCGACTGGCCAGGCCGCAGGATCCCACCCGTAAGTACAAACAGAGGCCAGCATCAACAGCACCAACGCCACCATCCACGCTTGTGCTGTTGACATCTGGCTTTGAGAGTGTTGTTGCTTTGTGTTTGCGTGTTAGGGGGTGTTGGTGTTAGGCAGACTTTCACGTAGGCTGAAGCAGTTGTAGCAGGCTCATTCAATGACAGCTAAAGTTGAAGACAAACAGAGCTAGTGGCGGGTACTGAACATTGAGGGTGCCACCTGCGCAATGTGGTGTTCGGCTGATGCGTGCACATCACATGCTGACACTAAGTGTTGTTGAAACGCGGGCACGAGGCAAGAAATGGGAGGACGTCAGCGTACCGGTTTGGTAGCAACCTCGCTGGGGATGGGGCATTCGTGATGCACGCATATAAACAACAGTTTCATGGTGCCATTGGTGTCTCGTGCAGTCACCATGTCCGAGACTTCTGAACTGTTGCAACTAGGCGTCATCTACAAGGCACTATGAAACGTATCCCAGCGCCACCAACCACGCCTATTGCTCTGCCGGTCGTAGTGATGATGGGTAATTTCTCTTTCAGTTGTTGCCCGTTGCACCGTCAGGATCCGAGTGTTGTGGTGCCTTGCAACCGAATGCATTTCCAATCCCACAACCCTTTTTTGGAGGCAACATGTTTCCTGTGGATTGTTCAGGGGTTAGGTATGTAGATGAGGATCCTGAGGAGCAAGATGGGGAGGCAGAGTCACAACTAGAGACACACACCCCAAAGAAGAAACCCAAAACTGCCCCTGCCCCCTCACCTAGTGGCACGCAGTGCGCTCAACCCACCCACGCTTCCTCCACAGGCACTGTGGCCCCTACTGGCAAAGGTATGAATGCTTTTGTGAATCATTTTTCACCATCCCAGGGTGGAACCGCACAATCACAGAACTCTGCCACTGCCAAGCCTGCTGCTGCACCCACTGCCAAGCCTCCTGCTAACTTAGGTGCTAACAAGCCCCGTGCATCTGGTCTGCGCAAGCGCTAATGCCCGTCCTAATGCTGATATTGCCTGCCAGTATGAAGTCTAGCCAAAATTTCGGCCAGCATGCAGTCTTAAGTGTTCCTCATGTCTTTTTATTGTGTTTCTCCACAGGCACTGCAAAAGCCTGTATTGATTGGTCACGTGGCAAGTATTTGCTTGTAATGGATTGTATTACATTGCACGCCATGCTAAAATGTCACTGCTCCTGTGTTCCTTGCTCCTGTCTACTGTCATAGGTACCCATTTCGGTGATCATATTTCAAGTTTCGATGGACCTGGCCGAAATTTCGGCCCGCTTAGGCCTGTCTGCTAAATACGACCATGTGTTTTGACATCTTTCGAAGAGCTGGCCGAAATTTTGGCCGGGTTGGTTAAAATAGTTGGTTAAAATAGGAAATAGAGGTCCCCCGCCAGCAGCCCATGGAGCAGGGGCGCTCCAGCTCCGTGGAGGCCACCCGCATGGCCGCACGGCGCGTCGCGCCAGCTGCCCCGTCCCCCAGCCCCCCGAAGGTGACCGGGCGTCGTGCCTCCAACTGCCGGGAGGAGTGGCAGCGGAGGCTCTCACACACCCGGTGTTGTACCTGCTTGAGGGGCTCCTGCACAAAGTGTAGTGGGTCCTCCTGCCCTGGGACGTCCCAGCACCACCAGCCCTCACGCGGGAGCCACCCGAGCGTGGACAGAACGTGTAGGGTCCTGCCCACGGGGCCGGTGCACGAGGGGGGGGGGGGGGGGCTCGTGCTCCCAAATCGCCTGGAGAAGTACCTACGTCGCCCCGGGGCGCCGCGCGACACCGACTGGCGCATGCGCATTCTTCTGTGATTTGTATTTAATGATTTCTGTGATTATGATTACATTATTCACGATTTCAGGTATTCAATATGATTTGATTTAATTCATGCTCTGCACTCTGGTTTCTGTGGCTCTACGTTTCACCCGTCTCACAATGGACGTAACGAATGACCGTATATATGCCGGGTCTCGGTTTGTGTCACGTGGATTGGTAAACCGCCGCCGAAACACGAAAAGCGCCATTTTGCTCACTTTGCAGCTTATGGAATTCATGTTCACTTGATGAGTGCTTGTGGTTTTGGGTTATTTTGAACAACATCCTTATCGACGGTTGCACTTTTTGGGGGTTTGTAGTCCTCATCCAACGTCACTGTGGACACGGTGTCTGAATCAGAGTTGTTAGGACAACGTGGAACGTGATTCATAGTAACTTAGGCTTGTGACCCCGTGGTCCTCTTGACCGCAGAAAGGTCCACAAATCGCACCGCCGCATCCTCTCGGGTAGCATAGATCGAGTCATTTTCCACAAAGAAAGGTGCACTCGTCTTGTCACCGGATCGCTTCTGCACCATGTACCCCGGTTTTTTGTCTTTCTCCGCCGGTTGAACGACGACCGCATTGAAAAGAGCCACCGTGTGTCCATGGCCACTTGTAATCCACACATTGGTACCTTCGGTATAAGGGATGTCTCTCCCTTCCGTGTTTGTTTACACACCTGGTTTGTCCTTCTTTCCCCGAGTTGGTGTTACCGGCGGTGTTTGCGGTGGCGGCGGCTTTGGCGAGGAGGATGAGGGCTCGGGTAGACGTTCCAGCAGCAAATCTAGCTTGCTTTGTGTTGTGACATTTTGCACTTCAATGTTTGAGACCTTGACAGAAACATCGCTCACGGAAGTCTTTAGTGTGCCAAACTCCTCTTTTAGCGCTTTGTGTGAGTTGCCCAAATTTGTGAAGCGTTTATCAACGGACGCTTCGAAGTCACTTTTCACGGATGTGTGCGTTGTTGGTAGCAATGACGTTTGTCCTGTATGCACGATCGCTTGTTTTCTGGATGATGATGCCTCCGGCTCCTTAGGTCCCACATTGATGTAGGTAGTGTTCCTTTGGCTTATGTGTTGCTCGTTAAAGAGAGGTGAGAACTTGCAGCGGTAAACTTCCCCATCGGCATCCAGTGCACCGTCCACCTTGTCTTTGAGCTCCGTGCGCTGAGTCCAATTTAGCGCTTGGAAGGAAATTGTCTTTCCCTTTTGCACAAAAGCTGTGTTCTCCGGTAAACCATTTTCAGTAATGAAATCCGTAACTTTTGATGGTGTCCACTCCGTTGCGGCAATTACATTGAGTGCCCATCCCGTCGGCTTGCCTTGCCATACTCCAATTTGGTGGTTTGTCTGGTGGTAATTCGCCGACTTTCAATGGTACAAAGTTGGCACCGGTTCGCAATGATTCAAAGAAGCCGGCACGGTTATGGATAATTCGCGCATAAACCATGTCCTTTTCTTGGCACTCTGACAATAGGTGTTTGTCCGCACAATTAAAGCACAACGGGTCTCTCTTAAATTTGCCCGAGGAGTCAATGTCCACGCATCTCCGGATCTTCTCGGGGCACTCAAATAGTTTGTGTCCGGTTTTGCCGCACATGATGCATCTTGCGGGATTGTCCGACATGGTCTCAAATGTCCGTCTTTTGTGAACAACAAAATTCGATGATGAAAGGAATCAAGGGGTGGTATACTTGTTCACGTGGGAGCTGCGCCAACCAGGGGGGGGGGGGGGGCGGGGGGTTTCGGCCGGCCGGCCGGCCCGGGCCAGCCAGCCAGCCAGCCACCTAGCCAACCACCTAGCCAACCACCATTGCTTTGTACATGCATGTTTGCCTCACCGCCCTTGCTCTCAAGATCTCAAGATGATGTCACCGATCCATGGAGTGTGTGGTAAAATTGTGTGGATGGTATATATTTCAGATTGAGGACAATTGTGTACTCTGAGGTTTACATCGGTAACAACAACATTTGCAGTTGAACATACGTCTAATGCGGTGATTCTATGTTTTGTGTTTTCGGTCTTTATGGGTGGTTCCGAAGGCAAGGCAACTTGGAGTATGAGGTAAGGGTGTTCTTGAAAGGTGGCCGAGCCCCCCCACCCTTGCAAACCCATCCCCATACCCATACCATGCGTGAGAAGAGGCGGTACAATGGATACGTATTTTGGCTGTTTTCCGGGGGTGCGTCACGGAGCATCTGGCAGCAGCATCCAGCAGTTACCGAACATGGACGCTTGTCCCATCTATACCGGATCAAAAGCAATTCAGTCTCCTTGTCGCATTAGCTCACAGGCTCGAACGGCACGCCCCGCACCCTGTGAGTCGCCAGCCAGAGTCGAAAACACACGGCGGAGTACACTCCATGGAACGAACGGTTGTCATCACGGATGTCGACACCAACAGGTCGCTGAAAACTGGCATCACAACACAACGCATTGCTGGTGTTCCCAAGGGTACAATGCGGCTGTGGTGCATGGGGCTGCCCCGTCTGGTCTCAGCTTACCAGCAGGTGGTGCAGGCCTTTGTGGACGAGGACCCTAACACATGACGCCACACCCTTCTTACAGTACAGAATGCACTCGGCCCACACGTTACATTTGTTCTTTTACTTTTCATCTGTATGTACCCCCCCCCCCCTTGCTGAAACTAACCGGCCTCAGGTCCATGGAAGGCCGAGTGGGTGCCATGCTTAGCACCATAGACTTGGGAGCGAGTGGTTCATATATAGCCCGCTTTCTTTGGGCGCCGCTAATGGGCAGGGTCCACTGACCCAGCACAATTGATCGCAGGTTTGCAGTGCCTACTGTGCAGCGCCAATGCCACGGACAACTTGTACTTATCAATGCAAGATGTACATAGATAGTGGAGCACCCCACCCAAGAAGGGGACACGCTGGTTTCCTTACAATTGTGAACAACTGGACTAATGGCTGGAAGTGTCTATGGCGGGGACATTCAGTCTATCAGTACCGACCATTGATCCCCCAAAGCCTCCTAGCCACCCAGCCGCGGCTAGGCGCAGCTCTGTGAGCGCCGGGGATTTCCGTGAGTTGAGGTAAGACAACGTTTGCGGACGTTGAATTGATAGACTCAATGTTATTGATACTCTTGGCACACGCTCTTCAGTGGGCAATGGCAAAGAACGCACCAAACAGCAAATAAATGCCCATAACCTCTGCAGAGATTGTATGGAATATGCACATGGCATACAGTACAGTGCAGTTTATGTACAGTGGGTCCCTTTTTTTCCCCATGTAACTAGCAGGGTTTTGCAAGGTTATCCCAAATACCCCTGTTTTGGTGTTCGAAAAAGCACACTCTACACCTATTACTGCTGAGCTTTCAGTTTCCAAATGTTGCCTTGATAAGCCCATTGCTCCGTGTGCTTTGCCGACTAAGTCGCACATGCTCCTTTCCTTTTTCTTCGTAAGCCCGGTGAACCAGCCACACAATCCCTTGTCGTTCCCTTTCCCACCCCTTTCGTTGCTGCCATGCTCGGTTGAATGGAGTGCACATGGGTTGCTGCATTTTTTTTCAAGGTTTTGAGGACATGGATGGGGCCGAAAAGTATGCAAAACTACAATGCAAGCATGGTATTCTCCAAGATTTGACCTTACAAGAAGTAATTGATTTGGACGATGATGGATTTAAGATGTTGCTTGATGAGATCGGTAAGGATTTCCAAGCGCGCAGTTTTCTGAACAAAGCTAGAGCATCCTTCACCGCAGGAGGTATGTATCACATGTGTGCATCACACAATCGAATGGTGGTGTGCATGGTTGTGTGTGGCGTTGTGTACGCTATGTTGTGTTGTGATGAGCCCTATGTTGTTGTTCGTTTGTGTGAGCATTTCGTTTTGAGCCAGTGCAACATCTGAAATCCGTACGAGATCAACGGCCACATTCGCTTAAATGACTTAGTTTTGCCTTGCACCGTGGTTTTTGTACATGCTTCCAATGGATGGTCCACCGCAAGGTGGTTTCCCATCCAATGTTTGCATGAGTACTTCGCCCTTAGGGGTGGAGGGGTATTTTTCCCTCCAAGAACAGAATTAACATTTGGAAGGGAGGTGATTTCAAGATGTCCATATATTAGCACGCCAACGTTATGCTTTCCGGGGCTCATGTTGTGTCTTCCAACCTTGAAAACATGGCCAACACTGCCAAACCATTTTACACATGAAGTCAAGACACTCCACATCTGGCATGGGTTGCTTTCTTGCACGCCATACAAGCATTTTCATTCGTCATGCCTCATGACGAATGAATCCTTCCGCCCTAGACCAAGGGAAGTGCAATTTGCACCAAAATGCATGCAAGGGTGGGGCTGTGAGCGTCGAGCCCCATCGGCAAAGCCCTCTCCGCGTTCATCCCAGCAACGAGTTGCTGGAAAGGCAGCTTTCCGTTACTCGATATCGTGCCAGGTGCAACTTGATCTTTGGGGTGGGAGCACCCAAGCACACCCCCAATCTCCCTCCCGCCTTTTAGCCTCATGGGAGCCATGCAGGCTTCTCAATTGCCCGTCCAACCCCGGTCTTCGGATCGGATCCCATTGATCCTACTAAGGGTCTTGATCCCTGTGCACCCTGACCAAGAAAGCGCACCCTCGTGCTTCCAGTCAAGGTGTTTTTCGTGTGTCGTGCATCAGTGGGACTACAACTGCAGCGTTGCAGACGCAGACGCTACTGTGACCAATCAGTGTTTGTGCCTGTCGAAACTGTTGGTTTGTTGGTTCTGTCTAACACGGCCGATGCGAAACGCACCCTCGAGTTCAGGTTGCACTCGCCAGCGCGCAAGCACAACTCTGTGCGTTCCACACGCGTGGTTGTTCCCAGCAACCCTCCTATCAAATCCCAACAAGCAAGTCCAACAAGCACTGGTAGTGTCGAGGTCTTCAAAGCCGCCAGTTTGACGAAGCGCTCGACGGCTATGTTTCTCATTTCTCTCAGGTCCTGCGCGCTCCGATATTGAGGAGCTGAGAGCAGATGTGGTGCGCACTATCAGGAACACTCTGGCCCCGGACCCTTTTGACTCCACAGTTTCAAGTGACCCAGCAAGTCAGGTATCAGGTGGAACCTAGACCCCGTGCCCTGGTGCAACCAAGGAATGTTCACACCACGTGGTTTCCCATGAGTTGGGCTGGGCACTGCATGTTCCTCGACTGTGTTTTGTGCAGCTGAAGACATCCAGAGGCGGCTTCATCAACTGGCTCTCGCTGCCATTTTCGGCTTTTATGTCTTTTTGGCATTGTGCCGATTCATCAGCAAAGAAAGAACCAAGGAAGAAGGGATCGGATGGTTCCAGCTCTTATGTGGCTCCTTCCGGGAGGTCAATGATGAGTACACATTTACCTCAATCTTTGCTGCAGTATTCACATGGGTGTACTGCAAGTGGCTCAAGGAGCCCTTCCTACGGTTCCTTGGGGGCAAGCTCCCCGGTATCAGGCGAATCTTCAGTCGTTGGCGGGGTGCCTGACCACCTGGCAGATGAAGCGTCCGAATACCGGGCAGACGACGAGCACAACAGTGCCAGCGTGGATGAGACGAGGGAAAGGGGTGTGGAAGAATTGGTGGAAGGGAATCCAAGGGGGTGGGGAATAATAGTAAATGGGAACCTGCACCATCGGAGAGCAGCTCAGCGCCAAGGTAGCTTGGAATGAATTGCAGGGGAGAAGGGGTGCAGGAAGCAATTGTGTTGCTCCTGTTGTGTTGTTGGATCCAAGAGACACAGGGCTCTGTCCATTCAGCCTGGCGTGGATGCTGTTTTTGTTCTGGGGTCTCTGAGTGTGCTTTGCATCTGGGATGAAGATAACTGAAGTGTTGTGTTGGTGGTACATGGTGCGTGTAACATTTTGGTGCACCCGGAATCCAAAACTGTCAGGGGGGAACAGCGCATTGGAGCGCCTGCAGTTACCAGGGGTAACAAACCGCCTTTGTGATGCATTGACTGGGAGCAGGGGAGAGATGAATAGATTGGAAGCTTCCTGGGTAAGGGAAGCATTCTGATGCTTATGTTGGGATTTGAGGCTGAGGGTTGGTTGCGGGACAAGGGGAAGCAGGGGGGCCCTTAAGGAACCAGAATTTTTTTTTTGCTAAGGATCCCCCTCAAGGACCCCCCGACCAACCGCTAACCGCCAACTGCCGCCAACCGCCAACTGCCGCCAACCGCCAACCGCCAACTGCTGACAACTGCCACCAACCGCCAACTACCCACCACCAACTGCCGCCAAACACCACCTGACAACTGCCGCCAACTGTCAACCACCACCAACCGCCACCAACGATCAACCGCCAACCGCCTCCAACCACCAACCGCCAACCCATCACGGTCACGTTTGAACACATGTGGTACTGTAGTACATATGTGGTCTTCGTAGAAAACTGCTGTAACGGAACACTGCTTTTTTTCCCCCCCAATCAGGACCGCCCTGGGGGGAAGCGTTGTGCAGTAACAAAACGGCTGCTTTGTTGAACCCAGGACCCACAACCATCTCAAACAAGGCAAACATCAAACATGTCCCATCATCACCATTGATCACTTGGATTGCTTACCTGGCAGCATTGCAGCTGGTTGGCGCCGAAAAGTCACCTCTAAGAGGGTTGTTAGCTCAAGGACAGGCACGAGTGCCATATACCCTCCCTTTGGGGGGGTATTCGCGTCTCATACCCGAGTGTAGGAAATTGGATGTTTTCCCCGTGCAAAGTTAGCCTTTTGGGACCCTGCGCCATTCAGCCATCCATCCAGGGAATTTAGCCATTTTCAGCAGCGTTTCTGCATAACACACTGCTGCTGCCCCCCAATGGTCCTGTATATCATCCTGCTCCCCCCCTTAATGCCCCTGCACATCACACGGCCAGCCCCCCTGGCTTCCTGCCTATCACACTGTGGTAGCCCCGACTCCCCTGCATATTGCACTGCTACCCTTTGTTCCAGTGTTGTTCAACTTCTTTGAGAATGAACGATGTTCGAGGTGAAGCATTTTCTTCCAGTTCAGAAATGTGAGTAGCACACTGCCACCACCAGGCATTGCTGTCATATGTAACGACTCTGCACTTTGACCTCTTGACCTACGATGGTACTCCGCAACGAGTCATGAGTACCCAACGAGTCATTTGTGTGTTCGCTTTTTGTCATCATTTCGAAATGGCGCCAAGTAACCATCCAGAGTCTTGGGTCTGTAAATATTGCAGCTGTATTTCAGAGAAATTTGAATTTAGCTGGGGAGACCCACCATGCCTCAAAGGAAAGAACCGGGCAAAGTGATCTACTGCCACATCAGGCACACGGGGTATCCCATTCACCCAGTAGACAGGGAAGCAGTCAAGGAAGGATAGGGCACTGCGCACCCCCACAAAAAGACGACAAGCCGCTTTCTAATCTAAGGTGTGTAGCACAAGCTTAATGGCCAATCGGATCACACACCCCATGGAGCTGAGATATCGTTGGAGCGTAGAAATTCATTGGACATCAATAACCGCACTGAAAACCAGAAGTGAACAGCTCCGGCAATAACCCCATGTTAGGTATGATGGTAGGCGTTCTTTCACCCCCCCATTTCCAACAATCTTGAACATGAGAGAAGACTGCCCTTTGCTAACAATAGTCAGACTCTATGGACCCCCCGGTTTCCACAACCCCCCATGTCCAAGATCCCCTGCCTGCCAAACACGAATCAACCAAAAACTACACCACCGGAGCACATGAAAAGAGACCTTCGCAATAAATCACATGCTACAGTGGAGTGTGGCCGACCCCCCCCCCCCCGCCACAAAAACAAATTGCATGTTCGCAAAAAGAACCATGCATTCAAACGCTTTTGCATTCCAACTGCCCTTGTTGTTCTTGATGATGCTTCAAGAAACCCCAGTTTGAGCTGGGTAATTTGAGTGGTGGATACACAGTTCGAATTGAACCGGTTGTGGGGGATGACCCGACAGTGGGTCATGCACTCAACTTTGGCGCCATAGTGGCTGACGTGTTTGCCAAATACATGTCTTACGCCAACAAAATCACCCAGTTGCACCTGCTATACCCCCAATGTCATTAATTCCAGTTTGGTGGAATGGCCGTCATACACAAGTATAGTGGGGCACAGCGTAAACGCCTCTACCCGCGTCATAATCTTTCATCAACGTTGCCCTGAGGTTGGAATGGGTGCAACATCACTCTTGGTTTTGCTCGTTTCAAAGGCATCCAGGGATCAACTCACTATTGGGCCTTGTCTGACAAACGGTGCCCCCAATGCGATAAAGATCATCCCTTGGACCTCGCCTCATCAGTGGCCATGTGCGAAGGAGCATTCCACACATTTCTCCGGTGCATGGCGGGTGTGTGGGCCCAGTTTTAGCACCCACAGTGCACGTCTGGCTGGCAGGACCCCGCACAGCGGGAGAATTCAGAAATTTTGCCCGCATCCTCTACCCACTGTCCATGCACGCACAGCACATCAATGAAGAAAAATCTAAAAGTTTGGTTCACGATGCCCTCCCCAGAAGGCGTAAAGCACTCGCCCAGATTGCCAAAGATGCTTGCTCTTTGCGTCGAGATCACCCCCTGCGAGACGCACCACTAAGCCCGGTTACCACAAATATTTTCTTCGAGACCTCATCTTAAATGCGTGCTACCCCTGGCTCTAGATGACGTGGTGCTATGGCGTGTTGCTTTGCTCGTGGTGGTGGAAAGGTGGTTGGGCATAGTAGTTTTGGAAAACCTGTGGGGTAGCAGACTGTTGCCTAACCATGACTGAATATTGGGACCGAGTTGGTGGGGAAAGGAACATCACGTTCAAGGCATTTTGTGACTTCAGACGGACCAAAACCGCTTACAATGGGCTCAAAATGGGCCCATTTCCCTTGTTTGTGCACCCCAAACGGTGTGGTTATTATTTTCTGAAAAGCGGGGTTTTCGACCCATTTTTGACCCATTTTTGACCCACTGTTGGTCAACAAAATGCCCATTTTTAAGGCTTTTGGGGAATTTGGGAGGGTCAAAAGGGGGTGAGGTGAATTTGGTACTGCCATTTGTTCATTTTGTGTCTTCAAAAAAAAACGGTGAAAAAGGAAGAAGTTTAAGATTCGTTTGAGAATTACGAGCGGGTGATGCCGCGTGCGCGGTGCTAGCCAGCACACGCGCTCATACTGTGTGTGCATGACCGGGGAGCTGCTGCGGTTGTAGAAGACTGCTGCGGTTGTAGAAGACAGGGGTGGCGGCACGAACCAAGCACCATGGCATCATGTTGATGAACTATAGAACAGGGAATAGCATGTACAATGCAGTCCTCAGGGCATGTAGGCGGAGATGGGGTACCGGCTGAGCAACCTGGCACCTCACGACGCAACAACAAAGAGAAACATGGTTTCAGGTTCTTTGTCGACATAAGCAAGCCATACGGTGCAGACACGGTGCGTGTCGCTCCCCGTCTGAATGATGCCACGTGGCCTAAAATAAATCATCTGCAGAGACACGCAAATGCAATGAGAACGAATGGCACATGATCAGAGCACACTGAAACTCGACAAGTGTAAGTCTCGGTGTATGGCATTTCTACACCAATAGACGCGAACCCCCCCCCCCCCAATGTGCCCTTGAAACATCACGGCCCAGGACAAGGACAACAATGGTCCGATACTACTTCGCATGGTGGAAGACGGACTCTCTGAAGCAAGGCGATGATGCTTCCGCCATCACATTCTTGAGGCAGCATTTCGGAGGTCGCAGTGGCGGTGTGTGCCCGGGGCGAGGCATCCTTGGGGATGCACCAGAAGGGCTAGCAACCGTTGGAGGAGGAGAGGTAACCCCCCGGACCCCCTTTTTGTTTTATTGGCACAAAATGAGTTTTCCCGATTTAAATGTTGATTTGGCTATGCACACTTCTGGGTTCCGGAACCCTCGCCCCCCCCTCCCTTAATCGGCATTGCCTTTCAGGGGGGGGGATGAGCAATAGATAGTGAGCTTAAATATACCCCCGTGACAGCGGGGGGGGGGCACATTTGTTCCCAAGACAGATGATACATGTCACTCAACATTGTGGGCATCCCTACAACACCCCATGGCTAGGCCCATCACGGCTCTACTCCCCTTCAACTACGTGGAGGGTGTTTGGTAAAACTTAGTACCACACGAGGTAACACTTAGTAAAATTTGGTAAACCTTAGTAGATACGAGGTAACACCTAGTAAAAAAAAATTGCTTACAAATTTTTTTAGAAATTTTTTTTACTGCGTTTTACCTTGGACCACTAAGCCCCCCCCCGCCCGCCGGCTGCGGTTTTAAACAAGGTAGTCAACACTTGGATGGTAGGTGGTAATTTTGTTCAACCGCACAAGGCCCCCGAGTCGATTTTTGGCCACTTGTGTCAGTGGCGCCCCACCTAGTCCAAACCATTGTGCACACCAATCAGTTGGCACTCGGCCAACATAACAAAATATAACCGGGGTCGGGCAGTAGAAACCACTTCAGGCTCAAGAAAAGAATCCTTACAGAGCCATGGACAACATGTGTGTGAACTACTTACAAGTGGTTACAAAAGACACTCTTGAAAATCAAGTCGGCCTTGGTATCTGCATGGCGCGGTTTGCCCTGCACTATAGGATTATTGGTGCACATTCCAAACACGGCCGTTTTCAACTCCCCTTGCAGCTCGGTGCAAAATGCTTGGTCATTTCTCGGTTGACCATCAGCATTTTGGAGATATTGAGGAGGCACTGCATACCACTTGCGACGGATCCACACACCACGACGGGTATGAGCAGCAGAAGCAGCAACGACCGTAGGCACACCAGGACGGGTGTCAACAACAGCAACAGCAACAACAGCAGAAGCAACAGCAATAGCTGCAAGGTTGGCCGTCCAAAATTGGCGCAACGCAACACAAATCTCCGATTGACACAAGATGGACGCATTCAAGGCACAATGAAGAACCTTGCATTTAAGGCACGCCATGTGAGGTATGGCATCACAAGCAAAGCCTGTTTCAACGGGTCTAAAGGTCCTGCGTATTGACATTTGGTACACAGCTAAAAGTCCGTACGGCGAATGCAAAATGATGGCAACGGCATTCATAGTTTATAGCAGTGTGTTGGTCAGATCTATGTCTCTGAGATGTAGGAAGCCCAAAGGTCCACGCGGATGTCACAACTAAGTTGACTTAATTGGTTTTAGAGCTAATACTGTTGCGGCTTTGTGTCATGTTTGGACAATCCGTGAGCCATCACGGTCTTGCTGGTGCATGGTCCAAATTGTAGGGTGCAATCCTATCTGGCGGACCGGAAGACCAGCTGGGAGTTTCTTTTGCCCATGCCGCCGGTTGCAATGGGAACTATTTACTTTGTTGCCTCGCATCGTTTTTAGGTCTGCTTCCGACACCGAAGCAGCGCAAGCAGTCATGCGCAACCACATCCACACAGGTGGACCGCACACAGCCTGTTCATTCATTGGGCGCTGAAGACAGGCACATTGGTTGGAGCAGTAGGTCACTGGCGAAAAGATGTGTTTCAGCAAAGCCTGAAAGGTGTGTTTGATGTCATGCATAGTGAGTTTTTTTGGACCACAGCGCAGCGCAGAGGTGAGCTTTTGGGGGGAAGTGACTCTTTCTGCTCAACAAAACCCGCATGACGCATGGTGCAGAATAGTGCGGTCCGCTAATCCATGTCATTGGACCGGCACGTTGTAGCTTGGGTGGGGACTAACCACAACACCTGCCGACACCTACCAATGCCAGGCCCTACTTCCCAGTCTTGATCGCATCAACACTCCACACTTGGGACAACTCCCCATGGTTACGTGAAAGTGGATGATTTCTTTTCTTCAAACCAGGATCCCACATGGGGTGCCCCTTTTTTTTTTAGGCATGGCGGTCTCCGCCCAAAACACACAATCATTGCGCATCTGCGAGGTTCCTCGAAGGACTGCTGCAGTATTTACAATTTCAAAAAACACAGCAAATCTGGGGTGCAATGCACTGCCCTTTCGGCACCATAGGCCACAAAAAAGTCTGTTTTGAAAAAGAAACAAGGCATCCTTTCCCCTGCAGGTTGACTGTGTCGGATGAAGCCTTTATGTAGGGTGCCCCTTTTATTATTTGGTGCCTCAAGGCATCAAATTGTCCACCGCAGGGAAATGCCAATATGGCCAAAACACACCTGTTAAAGTCCAAGTGGCATCACAAGGGGGGCTGTACTTGGTGCTACATAGGTACCCATGGGGTGGAGATACTCATCTTTGTTCCAAGGCCTCCTGGGGATCAATAGGCAACACCCCAAAATTGTCATATTTTTGCCAACCCGCGTCCTAGGATCTTGTCAAACAGTGAACGTTTTTGTGTACACTCTAGGACCTGTGTCGAGGTGCAGCTTGGAGATGGTGGGTGGAGATGGGATGGGGCTGGGAATGGAGGGTGGAGATGGGGAGCCAATTTGGTTGCACGGTGTCATTCAGAGGGGACTGCTGCAGGTGCGGAACGTTTTGTACGCTACCAACCGCCAACCACTGTCAACTGCCACCAACCACCAAGCACCAAGCACCCACCGCAGCCAGCCACCACCGACTGCCACCAATCGCCAGTCACCAACCGCCAACCGCCAATCGCCACCAACCGCCAAATGCCAATCGCTACCAACCATGGTTGAAAATATGAGCTACACGCTGTCTTTTTGCAAAACAGCCATTCACGAACACTTTCTTTTTCTCTTAAGGACTGGCCGTACTGTGCGGCTATGGGATGCGGCGACAAGAGTGCCGCTTCAGACGTTAGAGGGGCACTCTAACAAGGTGCTTTGCGGTGCTGGCTTCCGGCAGCGAACACAAGACTGCGCACCTCATGTGGCTTGTTCATTAATTGGGCGTTGAAGACAGGCACATTGGTTGAAGCAGTAGGTCACCGGCGAAAAGATATGTTTCAGCAAAGCCTGAAACGTGTGTTTGATGTCATGCAGAGTGAGTTTTTTTGGACCACAGCGCAGCGCAGAGGTGAGCTATTTGGGGGAAGTGATTCTTTCCGCTCAACAAAACCCGCATGACGCATGGTGCAGATTAGAGCGGTCCGCTAATCCATGTCATTGGACCGGCAGGTTGTAACTGGGGTGGGGACTAACCACAACACCTGCTGACACCTACCAATGCCAGGCCCTGCTTCCCAGTCTTGATCGCATCAACACTCCACACTTGGGACAATCACCTAGCGTTTCGTGAAAGTGGATGATTTGTTTTCTTCGAACCAGGGTCCCACATGAGGTACCCCTTTTATTATTTGGTGCCTCAAGGCATCAAATTGTCCACCACAGGGAAATGCCAAGATGGCCAAAATAAACCTGTTAAGGTCCAAGTGGCAGCACAAGGGGGGTTGTACTTGGTGCTACATAGGTACCCATGGGTTGAAGATGCTCATCTTTGTCCCAAGGCCTCTTGGGGATCAATAGGCAACGCCCCAAAATCGTGATTTTTCAGCCAACCCACATCCCGCGATCACATGGGGTTGCTCGCCCACCAGTCCATCCCCTACATGAATAGCGACGGCGATACCGCAACCATGGCAAGATGAAATAGAAACTGAATCGAGGGGTTGGGGGGAGGCCGGGGGGAACTTTGGCTTAGCACCCCATCGTGTCCATGCACGTTCACAAAGACAGCAAGAGAAGACCACATACAACATTCAATGAGGAGAAGAAGGCCAAGCCGGAGGTTCATTATGATCCTCGGAATTTGCAATGAGCATTGCGAACATGAATGTCATTTAATGTGTATAAGGGGTCTATTGATGCAATGCATTTTGACTGTTGGTCCCCCACATGAACTGCACCTTGGCATGTGTCTGCGGCTCTTTACCAATGAGTGATGAGTAAGCTCCTTCATCAGCTGAAGGGTAGAGGATCACAAACAACAAGGAAACATACAGGGCACGTGTATCCCAAGGGTATCATCCGTGCCCACGGGAATCATTGTGGCCGATTTCTCCGTGCATGCCTCGGTGCCATCCGCAGAGCTTTGCTTGGAGGACACCGTTGCAAACACGAAGGGAAAAAGAAAAGGGGGCGGGGGCAGAATCAGAAGTGGCCCACAACTGGGCAAGGTGCCCACATAACCCCTCCCGCCCTGGGGGTCTCCACCGCTTCAGAGCGGGGGGCAGAATCACAAGTGGCCCGCAACTGGGCAAAGGGGGCTACATAACCCCTGCCGCCTGGGGGGTCCCCACCGCTTTAGAGCGGGGGGCAGAATCAGAAGTGGCCCACAAGTGCCCAAGTTGGCTACATAACCCCGCCGCCTGGGGGTCCCCACTGCTTCAGAGCAAGAGAAGTGGGCAAAGGTGGCTACATAACCCCTGCCGCCTGGGGGGTCCCCACCGCTTCGAAGCGGGGGGCAGAATGAGAACTGGCCCACAATTGGGCAAGCTGGCTACAAAATGCCTGACGCCTTGGGGGTCCCCACCGCTTTAGAGCGGGGGACAGAATCGGAGGTGGCCCACAAGTGGGTTTTGCCCGTAATGCAGTGCTCCCCAACGCCAAGGTTTTCCGCCCATTCGTAGATGAATATCTAAGAATACCGACGAATAGCTACAAGTATCTACGAATAAGAGGAGAACCAGGAATTTCAAATATCTAAGAATATCTATGAATATTTACAAACGTTGAAGCATATGGGTATTATGCCAATTCGTGCTGCCGATTGGTTGGGCTTCTCTGGGGTGGCTACTGGGGCTCCAAGTGCCTCTCTCTTTTTTTTCTTTTTGCTTTTTGGTATAAATGCCCCCTTAAAGCCAAAGCACACACAGTTTTTCCCTCCTTCCCTCTGCATCCACACAACTTTCCTCTGCAGGTTGCAAATTATCTTTGGATTCCATTCACCTTTGAGTAAGATAGCAGATTTTTTAATGTTCACATGTAAACCTGAGTGAGAGCTTCAGGCATTCCACCGCCTGGCAAAGTAGGGTTGGGGGTTGGGGGGCCTGTGATACTGATCAATCAGCGACAAAGAAGGAGAGTAATTCCAGTTGACAGATCTTTCAGCTTATCAGCTACGTGGACTGGGATAGAAGGGCGCGGCATTTTTGCCTAGCCATGGATGCTAGGGCAGGCTTTGTCCTGAACCTTTTGCCCTCACCCACTTCACTGTACAGCACAGGCACAAGGGGCAACAGGAAGGGGTACAATTTCAGCTGCAGGCTGCAACATGCTCATGAAAAAGAAGGTTTCACGGTAGCCATGGAAAGTCATTAAGCACGGTGTCATTTGAAACGGTGTTCTTTCGTCCTTCAGGTCGTCTTCAATGTCTTGGGGTGTGGGACCGCAGCAGCAGATCATTTTGTGGCCGGGCGCCGCGCGAGCGACGCTGTGCTCCGCGCGCACTGTGCACGGCCGTGAGGCCAGGCCCCTGCCCTGGGCCGTGCATGCAGCAGCGGTAAGTGACAAAGAGTGGCGGAAAGTGAGATCGAACGAAATTTGATCTAACATCAAACCTATAACTTAACCTCAAGACAAACATTGCATTCACTCGTTTGGTCATGAATGCAATTACACCACGGAGGTCAAAATACATAATGCATATCATGGCATGACACATGATCGAATATCGACTCGCATAATGAAGCATGCACACCTACTTGAGCCACCTCAAGTTGGTCATTAATCTAACATGGCATACTATGTCTATTCATCAATGAAATGTAAATTCAACCAACAACATGGACCAATGTCGTGTAAATCCACAAGAGTTCAAAAATGCAAGGGTCCAACGAAAGAGTATCCAAGACTAACCTTCCTTTAATTTCACGGTTCAAAAGCGAAGCATTGAACACTCAACCAACTTCAAGAGAAATATTGGCTCCTTGCAACAAGATGAAAATTCATGCCTAATTGAGAACAATACCATTGTAGGTTGAAAGACTCCCATCAATTGAAACGCTTCGCGGATAATTGAATTCATGGCATTCCAACAACCATTCATAACCCACCACAAGAGTGTGCAAACCTTTCGAAATTGTCACATGGACCAACATGCACATACATGATTGTAACAACAATCCATTGGCACCATGAAGGCTCCGCGTGACGAACATGGTAAAGGAAACCTCACAATTCCTAATTTAGGGATGACCTTGTGTAACACCTCGTGATCGAATATGCATTCATTAACCATGGACTTTAAGATGGAAACCTTACGAACATTCACGGATTCTAATTTATGGACGGCTTTGTGTAACACCTCATGAATTGCATATACGTTCATTTGCTCGAACACTCTTGGTCTCTCAGCGAAGCATGCATGTCTTCGACATTACAACAATACGCATGGCTTCCGAATTGGACTGGTACATCCTTCCATTCAAAGCGACAATTAATAATGCTACGCTCATGTTCAATCCATTCTTGGCGGCGTGACTCAGTCAATGGATAGTAAATCGAACTGACCACGGAATGCGGAAAAAACAAGATTGGAACAAACAACATATCTGTCGAGACTCACTCATCCAAAATTCTGTCTTCGTCACTGGAGATGGCAGTCCGCGACCTGTCCGGTCTCGGCCAGCGACTGTCCAATTCCTGCAACTGGATTACTGAATTTCTGAGTCCTGACTGTTGCCTGTCACCGATCCAGAGATGTGTAGTTCTATTACACTCCCTTCCTAAGCTACGATGTCCCTGACTGAGTGGATGAGAACCACACTGATAGAAATGCACAGAACCTGGCATCTCAGGCATCTCAGGAATATCATCTGTAATTCACCTGGAAATCTCATCTGGAGCTCATCTGGAAATCTCACCTGGAAGTCTGCAATCTGTAACGGAATTGGGAATTGGGAACACAACAGACACTATTCTGGGGAAGGGAACAAGCATCATTGCACAGAAGAGGATGGGGTGACAGTTCAGGGGGTTGAGAAAAAACAATGCGACTGCATCTGGCATCTGGAATGTGACTGGCCCCATATAGCGGGGGCGACGCTTCTGCTGATATATTTACCAAGATTCCATCCAAAAAATAGAAAAACAATACATTGGCCTTGACCACAATCTGTCCTTCAGGGTCTACAGGGAAAGCGGTTACCGACCGTGGATGTACACAGTCCAAGACTGATCTCGGTTCCATAATTGCATCAGTTGTCAAAGAAACGGGACCGGGGTCCTTGGCGGGTTACGAACCTCAGTAAATACATCCCTGCAGCAATAACTGGAAGACAGGGGGGGGGTCGCATCTGCAGCCGCATCACTGACTTACATCATAACGGCTGCCCATCTATCATATGTTTCCCTATACATCCGTAGACTACGTATACCCCTCAACTCCTTGGCATCTGCCACTGCCAGAGGAACAAAAGGAGTCAGTCTGGCTCGTTCAGCGGCAGCTTGCCTCAAAATACATCTCCATCCCAACTGCTCTTCCTGCAACACATCTGCCCTTCCCTGCATGGTCACTCAACCAACTGCTTCCATCTCCTCACACACATCTGTATTATGTCTGTAACAAGCATGCGAAGTTGCCTGTGTTTGTAGTGTACGTACCTGACTCAGTGTGAGGTCTATACCATGCTTGGTATTGTATTTGCGCCAGTCCTCATTAATATCATGTAAGAATGAGGTAGCTGGCTGCCACTCCGGTTCCGGGTAGCCGCGGTACTTCATATACCACTGGTATCGTTTATTTTTACCCTTGCCCACTTCCCTGTGGTCCAAAACCTTTTCAAGTATGTATGTGTCAGACTCCACCAGAAAGTCAGAGTCCGAATAGTAGTGCACGGGTGGGTACTTCCGGAACTTATCCAGTTTTTGGTGGTGGCGGCGATGTTCCCTGGCCCCCTATGGGGCTGAGGGGCAGTCTTGGGCCCAGTGGCCCTTTCCACCACACCTCTTGCATATGTCCTTGGACTGTGGTCTGCTTCGAGGTTTATACCCTGACCGCGATTCTCGGCCCTGGCTTCGAGTCCTGGGTCTCCCCCGGTCAGGATAACGATCCTTGCTTCGACTTCCGCCTCGCTCGCGATCTGGTGGTTTGTCATACGCAGGAGTATGCCCCCCGCTCACTTCTGCGATCTCCACTGCGTGGTCGACCGTCAGCACTGGACCGCCCTGGGCTCCGACCACGATCCTGTCTGCTTTTACGGCGATCCGGCTGCTGGCAATCCTTCGAGGTATGGTCTGTGGCACCGCAATTGTAACACCTCAATTTATGAGGACACTCCTTTTGAGTGTGGTCCGTAGACTTGCAGTTGAAGCAATGACCCTCAGATTTGAGCTTGGCCGTAATGTGTGACCGACTTGACAGTACACTGCCATGTGGAGAATTTCTCCTGTCGTCATAACGCGACTGAGATGGTCCCCGGCCTCCGTTTTCTCCTCCACTGCGATCCTTGCTGTCCCTTCTGTGGTATGGGGACCTGGGAGTACCATCTCGATTTTGTCGACGGTCATCGTGTCAATCACGGCTGCCATTTTGACGTTCTCGGCTGCCGTCTCGGCGGCCCTGGCTGCCATCCCGGCGCGAACGGTGCTCATCCCGTCCACGGGATCGTGATTGTTCCCTGGAAACTGCCCGTACACTGGCCGGGTCATCCGTCAAAAACTCGTCCTCCATCTCAGCATACTCCGCGGAACTTAGGAAAGGCATGACATGCATAAATAGTTCCCAATAAACGAATTCCAGGCCTCCATGATCTGCCTGAACTCGATAAATTTTGTGATATGCTGCCTTAGTTGCAGCATCCTGTGGGCATTCTTTCACATGTCTGCGAAGCTCCTCGATGAGTCGGTCACGTGCTTGTCTGTGGGTGACGCCTCCCCGCACCAGACTGCCCTCCTCTGACCAGTCATTCATGAAATCTGTCCACGAGAGGGTCGTGAGGGGTTCACTGGGCAACGCACGTCTTCTCCACTTCGCTCCAGGTTTGTGGATGTTCACCATGCGACGTCCAGTGATGTCTTGCCACAGCTCCTCCAGGGATAGACCTTCTCTCCTTCTATTTTTGACATGGCGGTCACGGACGTCTTCATTTGTCAGCGCCGCCAGAAGGATGTCAGACTTATTTTTTCATCAAATCGCTCAGCGTAATCGGCCCTCCATTCAGTAAGTAAGTAAGTATGGGCGGCCGCGTCCGCAGCCTCATCTGACATCTCCTTGTTTGTTTTACATGGTGGCCGCCTCTGGCGGGAAGGAGAGCTGTCCACCATCAGTTCCCCTGGCGACCCCTGTCTCACCTCACGGCCCAGAACTTCAACCAGGTTCCCTTTGGGCATGACCGGCGGTAGGTTCTCTTCAGTCGCTGCCCTCACGGTCTCAGCTCCCTCCGGTCACCCATCGAAGGATCCTCCGGCCTTCCCCCCTAGCACAGCCTTTTGGGTGCCTGCGGGCGGGTTTCCTGTGGATAGCCCTTGCCG
Organism: Eutreptiella sp. 'Long Island Sound 2002'; assembly: GCA_964036045.1. Taxonomy (NCBI): domain Eukaryota; phylum Euglenozoa; class Euglenophyceae; order Eutreptiales; family Eutreptiaceae; genus Eutreptiella; species Eutreptiella sp. 'Long Island Sound 2002'. The sequence goes on along the minus strand of OZ038391.1, from coordinate 27,031,667 downwards.
ACAGCGGAGCATTTCTCTCTGTCAACCACATTCCACCACTCCCCATCCCTCACGGGTTGGATTACCGACTCGGCTCCCGGATGCACTTGGGTGTCGTCCATCCACGGCTGGAGGCCAGGGGGCGACCCTTTCCACATTCCCCTTGGCCCCGCTCACGCGTGAACATACGTGTACTCAGGCCATTGACCCGGGCTCCTCAGGGAGAAAGTTTTATAGTGATTTCAACACTGTGTGTTTGTTGTGCCTCTCCTGCTGCTTGCTGCTGGTGTAGGGTTCCTGCTGCTAGTTTTTGACGAGGAAATTCTCTTATTGTTGAAATACAACCAATCAAGGATAACCCAAGCCAGAGATAAGCAAGTAGAAGATAAACAGGATCAAAGCATGAAGGGCTGCAGTCACAAAGAGTTAGATAAAGACAACTATCAACAATAGACCACAGCAATTAGCACATATTGCAACTCAGGATGAAATATTTTACATGTTTGAGAAAAACTGATTGGAAAACTGCCCCAAGGGCTCACTCTCATCCACTGTGCCATCTTGAGATGTGCACTCTTTGTTTTTGGGTCCCATAGGTGCTGAGGTGGCATGGCTTGTGGCGCTGAGGTCACTGCCATGTCACGAGGGATAATCCTACTTAGCTAGGCTGACTGGGTATTGAAAGAAAGATGTCCTTGATTAGTGCCCTATAGATTTTGATGAAATCCTGCAGGTTTTTGATGGTGAAATCCCAAAACCAAAGGAGCAAGTAGAGCAAGAACAGGATGTGGATCGAATCAATGAATAGTTTGAAATCCAGTGTAACACAGAAGGGCTGCAGATAGACAAAGCAGGTATAAACACAAAGATTCAATCACAAATGGATAATACAAAAGATTTTATATGAAAATTGGACTGACTCTAGCCTCAAAGATAGCATCAAGCACTTCATGTGCACTCTTTTGGGAGAAATGGTGCTGGTTAGGAATATGGGGCATAGCAGCTATGGGTATAGTAACCCAATGGGCTATCAGACTTCAGACTTCAGACTTTTATGGACCATCCCCCCCAACCCCCAGCACCCAAGCCCCCCATGATAGACCCCCCCCCCCAATATCAGACTAGTGGACAAGTGGAAAATGGGAAAATATGGAACCTCGGAAAACGTTCAACATGGGGGAAAGCATAGTACCCCCCCCCCCCCGCGTGTTTCGAATCATAAAAGTGCCCCCCCCCCCACCAGACACATAGGAACTTCACTTCAGGAAAATGGGGATAAAAGGGCAGTACCCCCCCCCCCCCCCCACACCCCCACAGAGACACGGGAACTTCACTTCAGGAAAATGGTGGGTTGGGGAAATATGCCCGCATGTGTGCATGTCATTGTGTTTGCTCTCCTTTCGCTTGCAGCGGTAGGTAAGCTGAGTAAGCCCAGGAGGGGCCACCCCCTGGTAGAGTCATCATGTTTGAGATTGACATTGTGGTAGGTAAGGTGAGTAAGCCCAGGAGGGGCCACCTCCTGGTAGAGTCATTGCGGCTATGTATCCTGTGCATTCACATGACGCATTAAAGGGTAGGCCACGCGTGGTGCGCTCGGTAAACCCTTGTTTAGGTTACCCAGGGGCTCCGCCCTACGTTCTATAAGAGAACGGGCGGAGTTCCTTAGGCTTGCTTTCTTGGAAGGACCTGTTTCGGGACAGCGTATTATTTTCCACTCGAGGAGCCGTATAATACGGCGAGGGTGGTTAGGTTCCTCAGCCCAAAACAGTGCCTGCATGTGAACCTCTCAGGTGGTGTAGGTCAGGGTGATTGGTGCACTTTGCTGTCTTCGACAGCACAAATTTTTGCCCTGCAAAAAGGGCGCGGATCACACCAAAGAAATGGGGAACCACCGAAGAAGACGCTGGACGACTCCGCCATTAACGACACGTACTCACGCTGCGCCGCAGTGCACTCCTTCCCTCCAAGCCCTGGCAGGGGTACGCGTAATGGCGTCCCTGTCAGGTCACAGCAGCTTAGCAGCGCTGTGTGTTGCTTGCTTCTCTCACAGGAAGGCCAGTAGGGCCTACGACCTCGTTGACAGCAGCACCAAGTAGCCCGTGCGTGTAGGAGTGGAAGGCCTGGATGACGTCATCCTTCGAAGGCTGGGTCCACAGTAGGGTGTGTAGGACCTACAGTGTGTGTGTCACTGTCCTGCCAGTTTCCTGGAATTTTAACAGGGTTTTCGGTGGGCAGTGGCAGTGGTAGCCTAGGTTTTGGCCACACAGCAAACAGGCGTTTTCATGCCTCATAGCTTTTGGCCACCCCTCCCTTGTAGTAGGCAGGCAGGTAGGGAAAACCAATACCTTGGCGTTATCGCTGGGTATTCCCCCAAGCATTTTTGGTGCCAGCACAGGAATCCGGCACCTAGGGGCGGAGAGACCCCGTGGCACCGGTAAGACATCCGCCGGGTTCAGCAAGGGTGCAGACTTGGGTATAATTAGGACACCATTTCTGCAGCTTGCTCCAGGACCTCAGGCTACCACACTGACACAGACATTTTGCTGTTCTTTCAATGTGATTATGTAGAACACCCTGGAGGTGTTCAGGTTGTGTGTGGTCTAGGCCTTGGCGCCTACGACCATATACCCCTTCAGTGATGATGCTGCCAACAGCTGAGAAGGGGTTTTGACATGTTTCTTTCTGCATCCGATCAGAATGTGCTCATTATGCAGAACGCATTTCGGTTACTTTGCTAATACTGAGACGGGGGTCTGCTTTGCTGATGTTTGTGTTTTGGTTGGTTTTTTTTTATTTGATGGTCTGCTTTGCTGATGCTTGGTGTTTTGCTTTGTTTTTATTTTATTTGATGGGAAATGCGTGTATTGCATTGGAGACGCGTGTGCACGGGGCCTCTTCTACACATAGGGCACTCTTTTGTTACCTACCTCCCCCTTGAGGCGAGGAAGTCCGTCTTGGGTCTAGACCACTGCGGCTCTGACCCAGACATTGGAGTTGGGCCTGCCCCACCACCCGCTGCGCGCCGCAGTTTGCCATGTCGTCTAGCCCCCTTAGCGTGGCCTCTTCCGTCCCCTCCAGCCCTTCGTTCCCGGAATGTGGTTGGCGGGATCTGCCGGAGCTATTGCGGTTTGGAGACCAACCCCCCTCGCCACCGTGGGACTCTGACGCTGAGAAGTGTCTCAGCGAACTGGCCTCGCCCCAGCCTCCATTGCCAACACCGCCCCCCTCTCCCCCTTCACCAGCAACCTCTCCAACGCCAGTAAGTCCTCCACCGAGACCCCACGTTACCTCAACCCCATACCTGGTAGCCCTGGAAGCCGTGGAGGAGGCCCTGATGTGCACTGCCGTTCCACCGCCATCCCCCCCACAACCCCCCAAGTACGTACCCAAGGACCCCCCCACCCCCCCCAAACCCACTGGACACGGGCCCTACAGTGCCAAAACATTGCAGCTCATCCGGGAGAATCACGGGGGTGGGGTTCAGTATTTCGTGGACGGGGTGCTGAACCGCCGTGCGACGTACCGGTTTGCGGTTCAGCAGCCCAAGAAAAACCCCTTGCGGGTGTGGCAGGAGGGCATGCGAATTAGTCGTTCGCATTTCCTTTCCAGGGACGACGAGCATGCAGCAGTGGTGCTTGAAATCCTGTGCCCGTATCCCCAAGCCAGCCCCACAACCTGTGCCTCGTCGGCCACTGCCCCCTCCAGCAAGTGATCAGGTGACACTGACCCAGTACAGCAGGCACCGCCGCTCCTCCCTCCTCCCATTGGCTCCCGCCCCGAAGCGGCCGTGCCCCACCCCGCACTACGGTTCATTGCCCCCGCGCCGTGCGTCTCAGTCCGCCCCCCCGCCGGAGAGGCCGTAGTTTGGGTCATTGCTGCCTGCGCAGGCCCCCCCGCAACGTCGACAGACTTCGGCGAAACGTTCCAATTTCCAGCTCTTCGGCAAGTGTGCACCGGGCGTCTCTTACACATAGGGCACTCTTTTATTTCCAACCTCTCCCTTGCGGCGAGGAAGTGCTTCTTGGGTCTAGACCGTTGCGTCTCTGACCTAGACATCTGAGTTGGGCCTGCCCCAACACCCACGCGTTCATCTCTCACCCACTGCGGGCCGCTGAGCCGCAGGAGTTCGCTCTCGGTCCCCGGCCACAGCGCCCCGACCAGGGTCGTCGTTCCCCTCCGTACCCACCCACTGCGGGCCGCTGAGCCGCAGGAGTTCGCCCTCGGTCCCCGGCCACAGCGCCCCAACCAGGGTCGTCGTCCCCCTCCGTACCCACCCACTGCGGGCCGCTGAGCCGCAGGAGTTCGCCCTCGGTCCCCGGCCACAGCGCCCCGACCAGGGTCGTCGTTCCCCTCCGTACCCACCCACTGCGGGCCGCTGCGCCGCAGGAGTTCGCCCTCGGTCCCCGGCCACAGCGCCCCGACCAGGGTCGTCGTTCCCCTCCGTACCCACCCACTGCGGGCCGCTGAGCCGCAGGAGTTCGCCCTCGGTCCCCGGCCACAGCGCCCCGACCAGGGTCGTCGTCCCCCTCCGTACCCACCCACTGCGGGCCGCTGAGCCGCAGGAGTTCGCCCTCGGTCCCCGGCCACAGCGCCCCGACCAGGGTCGTCGTTCCCCTCCCTACCCACCCACTGCGGGCCGCTGAGCCGCAGGAGTTCGCCCTCGGTCCCCGGCCACAGCGCCCCGACCAGGGTCGTCTTTCAACCCCCAACCCACCTACTGCAGGCCTCTGAGCCGCAGGAGTTCGCTCTCGGTCCCCGGCCACAGCGCCCCGACCCAGACAACATGCCAAACGGAGGGCAAACACGGCCCCATGGCCATTGGCAAGGCAAAGGCCCTCAGCACGGCAAAGGCAAAGGCCCACTGCAAGGCAAAGGCCCACGGCATGGCAAAGCGTATGGCCTTGCCCAAGGCAAAGGCCCTCAGCAAGGCAAAGGCCATGGTCCTCAGCAAGGCAAAGGGCATGGCCCTGCACGAGGCAAAGGCACACAGCAAGGCAAAGGGCATGGCCCTGCGCAAGGCAAAGGCCCCCAGCAAGGCACAGGCAAAGGCCAAGCCCATCCACTAGGCAAAGGCCATGGCCCCCCACGAGGCAAAGGTCAGCCCCCCCCACAAGGCACAGGCCAAGGCCCGCCGCAAGACAAAGGTCCGGCCCCACCACAAGGCACAGGCCAAGGCCCGCCGCAAGCCAAAGACAAGGCCCGGACCTTTGCGGAAACCCTTGCCCACGTGGACTATGACATCGACACGAACCCAACCGACGGATTCACCACCCGTTGGGCTGATCGCGATGCGTATGTCCACAAGGCCCCTCCGTGAATTATTTCACCCCTCCGTGGATTATTTACCCCCCTCCGTGAATTATTTGACCCCTCCGTGAATTATTTATGCCCCTCCGTGAATTATTTATGCCTCTCCGTGAATTATTTATGCCTCTCCGTGAATTATTTGACCCCTCCGTGAATTATTTACCCCCCTCCGTGAATTATTTGACCCCTCCGTGAATTATTTATGCCCCTCCGTGAATTATTTCACCCCTCCGTGAATTATTTATGCCACTCCGTGAATTTTTTCACCCCTCCGTGAATTATTTACCCCTCTCCGTGACTTATTTCACCCCTCCGTGAATTATTTACGCCCCTCCGTGAATTTTTTGACCCCTTTGTGAATTATTTATGCCCCTCCGTGAATTTTTTGACCCCTCCGTGAATTATTTATGCCTCTCCGTGAATTATTTGACCCCTCCATGAATTATTTACCCCCCTCCCTGAATGATTTGACCCCTCCGTGAATTTTTTATGCCCCTCCGTGAGTTATTTGACCCCTCCGTGAACTATTTATGCCCCTCCGTGAATTATTTGACCCCTCCGTGAATTATTTATGACTCTCCGTGAATTATTTGACCCCTCCGTGAATTATTTATGCCTCTCCGTGAATTATTTCACCCCTCCGTGAATTCTTTATGCCTTTCCGTGAATTATTTCACCCCTCCGTGAATTATTTACCCCTCTCCGTGAATTATTTCAGCCCTCCGTGAATTATTTACGCCCCTCCGTGAATTTTTTATGCCCCTCCGTGAATTATTTGACCCCTCCGTGAATTATTCATGCCTCTCCGTGAATTATTTGACCCCTCCGTGAATTATTTATGCCCCTCCGTGAATTATTTGACCCCTCTGTGAATTATTTATGCCCCTCCGTGAATTATTTGACCCCTCCGTGAATTATTTATGCCCCTCTGTGAACTATCCGACCCCTCCGTGAATTAATTTTTGCCTCTCCGTGAATCATTTAACCCCTCCGTGAATTATTTGTGCCTCTCAGTGAATTATTTGACCCCTCCGTGAATTATTTATGCCTCTCCGCGAATTATTTGACCCCTCCGTGAATTCTTTACCCCCCTCCGTGAATTATTTGACCCCTCCGTGAATTTTTTATGCCTCTCCGTGAATTTTTTGACCCCTCCGTGAATTATTTACCCCCCACCGTGAATTATTTGACCCCTCCGTGAATTATTTGTGCCTCTCCGTGAATTATTTGACCCCTCCGTGAATTATTTATGCCTCTCCGTGAATTATTTGACCCCTCCGTGAATTATTTACCCCCCTCCGTGAATTATTTGACCCCTCCGTGAATTTTTTATGCCTCTCCGTGAATTATTTGACCCCTCCGTGAATTATTTACCCCCCACCGTGAATTATTTGACCCCTCCGTGAATTATTTATGCCCCTCCGTGAATTATTTGACCCCTCCGTGAATTATTTATGCCTCTCCGTGAATTATTTGACCCCTCCGTGAATTATTTCACCCCTCCGTGAATTATTGACGCCCCTCCGTGAATTATTTGACCCCTCCGTCAATTATTTATGCCCCTCCGTGAAATATTTGACCCCCCCGTGAATTATTTATGCCTCTCCGTGGATTATTTGACCCCTCCGTGAATTATTTACCCCCCTCCGTGATTTATTTGACCCCTCCGTGAATTATTTATGCCCCTCCATGAATTCTTTGACCCCTCCGTGAATTATTTATGCCCCTCCGTGAATTATTTGACCCCTCCGTGAATTATTTACGCCCCTCCATGAATTATTTGACCCCTCCGTGAATTCTTTATGCCCCTCCGTGAATTATTTGACCCCTCTGTGAATTATTTATGACTCTCCGTGAATTATTTGACCCCTCCGTGAATTCTTTATGCCCCTCCGTGAATTATTTGACCCCTCTGTGAATTATTTATGACTCTCCGTGAATTATTTGACCCCTCCGTTGATTATTTACCCCCCTCCGTGAATTATTTGACCCCTCCGTGAATTATTTATGCCCCTCCGTGAATTATTTGACCCCTCCGTGAATTATTTATGCCTCTCCGTGAATTATTTGACCCCTCCGTGAATTATTTACCCCCCTCTGTGAATTATTTGACCTCTGCGTGAATTATTTACCCCCCTCCGTGAATTATTTGACCGCTTCGTGAATTATTTATGCCCCTCCGTGAATTATTTGACCCCTCCGTGAATTATTTACCCCCCTCCGTGAATTATTTGACGCCTCCGTGAATTATTTATGCCTCTCCGTGAATTATTTGACCCCTCCGTGAATTTTTTACCCCCCTCCATGAATTATTTGACCCCTCCGTGAATTATTTACCCCCCTCCGTGAATTATTTCACCCCTCCGTGAATTATTTACGCCCCTCCGTGAATTATTTCACCCCTCCGTGAATTATTTATGCCTCTCCGTGAATTATTTGACCCCTCCGTGAATTATTTATGCCTCTCCGTGAATTATTTGACCCCTCCGTGAATTATTTATGCCCCTCCGTGAATTATTTGACCCCTCCGTGAATTATTTATGCCTCTCCGCGAATTATTTGACCCCTCCGTGAATTATTTATGCCCCTTCGTGAACTATTTGACCCCTCCGTTAATTATTTATGCCTCTCCGTGAATTATTTGACCCCTCCGTGAATTATTTATTCCTCTCCGTGAATTATTTGACCCCTCCGTGAATTATTTACCCCCCTCCGTGAATTATTTCACCCCTCCGTGAATTATTTACCCCCCTCCGTGAATTATTTGACCCCTCCGTGAATTATTTATGCCTCTCCGTGAATTATTTGACCCCTCCACGAATTATTTACCCCCCTCCGTGAATTATTTGACCCCTCCGTGAATTATTTACCCCCCTCCGTGAATTATTTGACCCCTCCGTGAATTATTTATGCCCCTCCGTTAATTATTTGACCCCTCCGTGAATTATTTACCCCCCTCCGTGAATTATTTGACGCCTCCGTGAATTATTTATGCCTCTCCGTGAATTATTTGACCCCTCCGTGAATTATTTACCCCGCTCCGTGAATTCTTTGACCCCTTCGTGAATTATTTATGCCCCTCCGTGAGCTATTTGACCCCTCCGTGAATTATTTACCCCCCTCCGTGAATTATTTGACGCCTCCGTGAATTATTTATGCCTCTCCGTGAATCATTTGACCCCTCCGTGAATTATTTACCCCCCTCCATGAATTATTTGACCCCTCCGTGAATTATTTACCCCCCTCCGTGAATTCTTTCACCCCTCCGTGAATTATTTACGCCCCTCCGTGAATTATTTCACCCCTCCGTGAATTATTTATGCCTCTCCGTGAATTATTTGACCCCTCCGTGAATCATTTATGCCTCTCCGTGAATTATTTGACCCCTCCGTGAATTCTTTATGCCCCTCCGTGAATTTTTTGACCCCTCCGTGAATAATTTATGCCTCTCCGTGAATTATTTGACCCTTCCGTGAATTATTTATGCCTCTCCGTGAATTATTTGACCCCTCCGTTAATTATTTATGCCTCTCCGTGAATCATTTGACCCCTCCGTGAATTATTTATGCCTCTCCGTGAATTATTTGACTTCTCCGTGAATTATTAACCCCCCCCGTGAATTATTTCACCCCTCCGTGAATTATTTACCCCCCTCCGTGAATTATTTGACCCCTCCGTGAATTATTTATGCCTCTCCGTGAATTATTTGACCCCTCCACGAATTATTTACCCCCCTCCGTGAATTATTTGACCCCTCCGTGAATTATTTATGCCTCTCCGTGAATTTTTTGACCCCTCCGTGAATTTTTTATGCCTCTCCGTGAATTATTTGACCCCTCTGTGAATTATTTATGCCCCTCCGTGAATTATTTGACCCCTCCGTGAATTCTTTACCCCCCTCCGTGAATTTTTTGACCCCTCCGTGAATTATTTATGCCTCTCCGTGAATTATTTCACCCCTCGGTGAATTATTTATGCCTCTCCGTGAATTATTGGACCCATCCTTGAATTATTTACCCCCCTCCGTAAATTTTTTGACCCCTCCGTGAATTATTTACCCTCCTCCGTGAATTTTTTCACCCCTCCGTGAATTATGTATGCCCCACCGTGAATTATTTGATGCCTCCGTGAATTATTTATGCCCTTCCGTGAATTATTTGAGGCCTCCGTGAAATATTTCACCCCTCTTCGTGCAGACTTTGTTACGACCTTTCTGCCACTAACTTCACCAGTCAGGTGAAGAAGTTGTCTGTGGTCTTGACCATAGCGTCTACGACCCAGATACCTGTACCTCACCTGTGCTAGCCTCTGAGCTGGAGGAGTTGCCCCTCGGTCTCTGGCCGCAGCGCCTCAACCAGGGGCATCCCGTATCCCCCAACCCACCTACTGCTTGCCCTTGAGGCACAGAAGTTGGCCCTTGGTCCCTGGCCACAGCGCCGCGACCACGGTCATTAGCCGTCCCACCACCCACACACTGCAGGCCACCGAGCTGCAGGAGTTGGCCATTGGTCCTTGGCCGCCGCGCCTCGACCTCGGTCGTCGTCCATACCCCACCACAACCACTGCAGGCCGCCGAGCCGCAGGAGTTCGCCCTTGGTCCTTGGCTGCCGCGCCTCGACCTCGGTCGTCGTCCATACCCCACCACAACCACTGCAGGCCGCCGAGCCGCAGGAGTTCGCCCTTGGTCTTTGGCCGCCGCGCCTCGACCTCGGTCGTCGTCCATCCCTCACCCCTCCCCAGCTACTGCTAGCCCTTGAGGCGCAGAAGTCTGCCCTTGGTCCCCGGCCGTTGCGCCTCGAGCAGTGTCTACGTTCATACCACACGGTGGCATCAAGTGGGCCCGCGCAGGAACCCAAGGAGGAAGCAGCCTACCGCTTCGAGTATCGGGGTCCGGGACCAGATTGTCCTCCTGAGTTGTGGTCACCAACAAGTGCCCATCGAACTGCACCTTGTGGACCACGCAAGAGGCCACAACCTTTCCCCGTGCTGAGGCAGCCTCCTACAAATGGCCCAGCATCCTGAATGGCCCCCATGGGACACCATGGAAGCTGCCCAGATGAAAATGGGATTCCGTCTAGCCCTCGGCGAGGCAGGGTGGCATGCCCCACCGGAACAGGAGGCCATCTATTACAGGAAGTTGGCAATGTACATGGGGACATGTTCCCTTGATGTCGTCCATACCCATGGACTTGCAGCACTGTGCCGCCTGATGTACAGCCAAGAGGGCAGTCCAAAGTGCACGCGGGAGGATGGAGGTGTTGTTGTGGAGTACCAGAAGGTAGCCTCAGGCCTCTGGGACCGGATAAAAAAGTATGAGGAAGACCGTGGGAAAGTGGGGAGTCGACGAGGGGCCATTGGTGGACACCCCATGAGCGTTAGCAAAGTTGCTTGGCTAGAGGCATGGAATGACATTGTGTATGCCTTGCCACTTGTGGACCTCTGGGCTTTCTGGAGAGGGGAGACCAAGTACCCCACACCCACTGTGGAGAGGATGTATGTGGAGAAAGTACGGAGAGTACCCTTGGGCAGGATGCAGTACTTTTGGCCACAGGCAGCAAGTGCAGCACGGCCATTCACAAGTGATTTGGTGGCATCTGTGAGCCGCCCGAACTCACTGTTGCCGGCCAACTGGGAGGGATCGAAAGCACAGGGGACCCCAGGATCCGGGGGTGGTCGACAAAGAGTGTCAGCGCCAGTCGGTGGCACAGGTCCCCCTGGCCAGGGGACCCCTGGATCCGGGGGTAGTCGACTGAGCTCCCTGTTGCCCGAAAGCTCAACGTCCACTTGCAGCCCGGACCTCAACCCTGCATCCCACCCAATCCAGCACCTATGACGGTGCGGCTGACGAGACAGCAACAGTTCGACCAAGCACTGATGACAACGTGCCATGGCATTGCCCGGTGTGTCCACATTGCGATGCAAGGCTTGGGGAAGCAACGGCGGGAGCCCCTGTCAAAGCAGAGCCTGGTGGCTGCCTATACGGTGGGACGCCACTTTGCAGAGTCCATGCGGATTCCCATGCAAGAGAGGAGCGATGGGATACCGAGGCGCACCCCTTTCAGCCCCGAGGTACCCCGCAACCACTTGGGATACCTGCATGCTGGTGTCCGTGTGGTGAATAATGCATGGACAGATGATGCAGGGGAGGAGGCCATGGAGCTTCTATTGGAAGCCATGGCAGACGCTGGGGTGCAACCCCCCCCCCCCCCCCCCAGGAAAACGGAGCGGTCACTCGGGTGGTGTGCCCTCTGGGCCCCCCCGTTTACGCGGGCAGTAGCACCGCCACCCAGGCCCCGAGCCCGGGCAGGCTCCAGGGCAGGGCAGCGCTCAGCGCGCCCTGGAGCCCCTCCTCCTGCCGTCCCTCAGCGCCGTGGGCGGATGGTCCAGTCCACGACAACACCACCAGTGCCTAGAGCAGTCAGGAGATGTGGACCCCCCCAGTCGAGCGCCCAGGGAGCGCGCCCCCGTGCCTCATGCAGTCGTGGGGCCGCTGGCAGCATGTCAATGACCGGGAGGCGGCGTGTCCAGTCCGAACACTCCCCCGGCGGGCTCAGCGTCAGGCTCCCATGGCCTCCCTGCCGGGGCCTGGAGCACCAGGCATCACACAACCCCCCACACGCCCCCCCCCCCCCCCCCACACGCCTCCACCACAAGCAGCCAGGGCCCGGTGGTGGCGGACCCTTGTTCACACCCGACGACCACACGAACAGCCGGGACGCCACTACAAGCGGCGACACGGACGGACCAAGCCGCAGCGGGAGAAACCAGAAACACTGGAGCGGCACCGGCGCCAGCGGGCAGGGCCAGGCGCGACGCACCCGTGTGACCCGTCATGCCCTGCGAGCGCCACCAGCATGCACGCCCCGCCCTCCTGCCCCGCGCGCGCCACACACACAGGCACGGCGGCATCTCCCTCCCGTGTGTGCCACCACGGGGTACGGGGGCGGTCAACAGTCTGGCAGGCCTTGGGACCGGACAACCGCGATTCGCCTAGCCCAGTCGTGTCGGCCCAAAGGCGAGTGCTGACCATGGGCCAGGGCGTCCGGCACAGGCCTTGACCCAAACCAAACCAAACCCCCCCCAGGACCCCCGACACCTGACCAAGATCCCCCCAGAGGCGATCCAAGCCAGTCCGACGTCCCAGCCTGTGCGCTGCGACTCGGATCCCAAGATGCATCTGTCGGTGTCGCTGATGACAACGGTACGCCCAACGATGCATGTGCTATGCACCTGGAAGGGGGCACAAAGGAGGCCACCCTTGGTGGCACCCTTGGTGAAGCACAGCAACCCCCCCCCCCACCCCCCCCTGCCTCCACTCCTATGACTGCTGACCAGGATCCCCGCAGAGGTCATCCAAGTGCGTCCAACGTCCCAGCCTGTGCGCTGCGATGTGGACCCCCAGGTGCACCCGAAGTTGCAGGTGGTGTGCATGCTGACGATGAGAACCAGGGCCGAGAGGTAATGGAGAACATAGGGCCAGGTGCTGCAGAAGAATGCCTCACCCCACACCCCGGTTGCGGTGCTGAGTCACTCTCTGATCAGGGATCCCCTGTGCCCCTAGCACAGCGCCCACCACAGGTTTCATTGAGTGGGCAAGATAGTGAAATGGCATCCCCAGATATGGATAGCAGTATGGGGAGGGCATGCACTGTCGTGGCACCTAGTCAGTCCAGCACGGATGGCTCAGAGCCATGTAACAGGCACCCCTCAGGCAAGAAAGCAATGCCTAGGGATCCCAACCCCATGCCTGCTGCAAAGCGTGCGCGGCTAGGGGCGGATGGGGCCGCAGCAATTGACTGTGACAATCCTAACCAGAAGGTTGAGGTGGATAAAATCAAAGCTCCTGCCAGTAGGGAGCTGCCTACCATCCGGCAACTGAAGTTACGGTTGGCACGTGATGAGTATGTCGCCGGTGCATTTTTTTTATGCAACTGCCCTCAGCCTCCATGCGCTCCGCAGTGAGACCCCCTTAACTGGAGTGGACCTCCGAGTCCAGGCAACCACAATGTACAGGGAACGGTGTGGGATAGAGGTTAAGGAGAGTGGTCTAAGTGTTTGTAGGGCCCTGGAAGCGAATAATTGGGAAGGGAAGCTCTGGGGGGGAAAGCCCGACCATTTTCGACATCTCGCCCACCACATCGATTGGAAGGTTGTGTTGTTGCGTACAAACACACACAAAATAATGGACTCAAGGTTTGGCCCGGACACTGCTGTGACGTCTGCTGCAGTTTGGAGTCCGGGTATGGGAGAAGCCAAAGTGTACCATACGATCCAGGAGATGGAGGAAGCCTGTGAACAAGCATGCGTGATCGTCGTTGGTGAGGCCGAACGTGAGGGGCTGCAGCCGGGAGGACATTACCGGGGCGCCAGCTACGACCGCTCGTTGCAGGTAGCACCTTTGTGTGTCTTGCATGGCATAATGGGGACACTGCTGTACGCTAGAGAGACGTTAGGGCAGTTCTCCTTGCGAAGGTTGCAGTTGGGTGTCGGTGGGAGCAAAGGACATACAGCGAAAGGGGATTGTCGCCGGTCGCGGCTTGTGCAAGGGACACAGGAGCATGGCCCCCTTGTGATGATGGTGAACCGCATTGCAAGGAAGTTGGTACCAAAGTGGTTCACATGGACTACAATACAGCTGTCATGCAATGAGACGATAGCTCCCCATCAACATCGTTTTGATAGTACCCCGTGGTCAGTAGTGTTCTCCACGGGGCGGCGCGTGGGTGGTGAGATCTGGGTGGAAGAGGGGGGCGTTGGTAGTGGTCCACATGGCAGACCAGGGAGAAGGCAGTGCCCAGATGGCATTAGCCGTCCGGGGCATAGGTACCGTGTCGATAGGCAACCTGTAGTGGTCCGCACTGGGGCATGGCATGCTACTTACCCATGGAAGGGGGATAGGCGATTGGTGGTGCTTTACGGCCGTGGAGAGTGGCAGAGTTTGCCTGCTTCGCACCGCAAGTTCTTGCAGCAACATGCCTCCCGCCTGCCTGCAGGTTAGTGGCGGTCCGCAAGGTGGAGCACGGCAACGGCCATGTGGCATGGCGAACCCCCCAAGTCACAATTGGTGTTGGCTTGGTACAACGTTGCAATGCCTCCTGCTAGCCTCTGGGGGACAGGAGGCCTTCCATGATGAGTGCCCAGATGATGTGGCGGTGTGGGCTACATGTTGGGGTGACATTGTGGCAGGTATGACAGGTGATGTGTACCGTCCACATGCCGTTGCGCGCCTGCTGGCGGATGAGGGACAGCCAACTGTTACTCTGTGCCAGTGTAGGGGTCGGTGTCAATGTGTCAGGAGGGCTCCCAAGTTTGAGTGGATGCAGCAGTCCGAGATGGCTGAGTGTTGGAAGCACGTGGCACCGAAACTGGTTCGTGCTGGTGTTCGTTCTCTGTCGGACTGCTTGTCTCATGAGCAATGGTGGCAGCGGTGCCCAGTGAGTGACGTGAAAGTCCACCAGGCTGGAGGTGAGTTGGGAATGCCCGCCCAAGTCTAGCATGTTACTAACCAGGGCCAGAGCGTGCGGGTGCGAATGAGGGAGGGAATGAGGTGCCGTTCGTTGGGCCGCCCTTCAAACGCCCCCCCATGTGGCTGTGGGGGGGATCTCCAGGAGGCCATTGTACTATGGTCACTAGTGTTCAACAAGTGGGCTCCACTCCATGTCCACAATCAACAGCTTCATAGCTTGACGGTGGATCATGAGTTTGTGGATATCAATGGGTACCATTGGTCCCTTCGGGCCATGGTGCTACATGTTGGACCAACTAGGGAGCAAGGGCACTTTATTGCTCACATTTTAGTTCGCGATGTGTGGTGGTTGTGTGATGATGCGTCCGTGAGCAGGGGACGGCCCCCAGCCACTTCACGAAAGGTGACATTCCTATTGTATGAGCGTACTCCCACGGAGATGGTAGGTCTGTCACAGGGCGGTTCACAAAGCAATCGTGGTGTACGTGATGGCCCCCCTCAGTCTGTAACAACAACTGTCGACAGGCATGCCCGGAGCATGCCAAGTATCACCCCGTTGCGAGCCATGGCGCTGGCAACAGGTGACCTAGAGTCTACCAACCACATTGGGGACGCACAACCCTCCCCCTCACAGTTTGCAACACCAACTGTCAACAGGCATGCCCCGAGCGTGCCAAGTAACACCCAGTTGCCAGCCATGGCGCTGCCACCGGGTGACCCCGGATATGCCACACATGTGGGGGATGTGCAGCCCACCCCCGAGTTTATTGAAGCTGTGGCAAAGCTTGTACAAAAGCAAAGGGTACGGGTGCAACAGCATGTGCAGGTCCGTGTGCAAGCCCACCTGGCTCATCTCCGGGCACGTCATGAGAAGGAGTGGGATGAGAGGCATGCAGGTCAGGGCATGTCACACCGGTCTGTACCTGAGTCCATAGAACAGGATAGAGCCCGATCTGCTGCATTGGCAGCAACGGGGAGCAATGCTTTTTCTGTGATGATGGGGGCAGCCCCCAAGCAACAGACAGCAGGGCCAAAGACACTGCAAGCGTTTGTGGTTGAGCATTGGCAGTTGCAGTTCACTGTTCAAGGGGGTGTAATGTGCATATGTTGTTCATGGGCTGCTGAAACGGATTGTCCTTGGGTGAAGCGGCCACCGAAGGCTGCTGCAGCCTTGGTGAATGGGACATATGGCATGGGCATGCGTATGATGATTGCTACACCAAAGGGATGGCGTAAAGATGTCCTGGGGGGTCACCTTGGTGTGTCACGTGGCACGACCAGCAGCCGCAAGAAAATTGATAATCCTGGCCGCCACCACTTGGCCGCTGAGGAGAGTTTCCGGGTGCATTGTGCAGAACGTTTTCGGGCACTGTGCCCCAGTGCATCTGCATCTGCATGTGCAGTCAATGTGGCAGAGAGGAGCACTGTGTTCATTAGGGGTGAGGGCGTGGACCTCGGTGTACCTCTGAGCGATGCGGTGGCAGCCATTTTGTCGCGCTTGGTGGAGGTGTACATTGGCCTCCGCATGTGCACATCCATCCGTGCAATCAGTGAACGCATTCTTCTGCATTGTGCGTTTACCTCCGAACCGGGCCATCATGCCTCTCGGCGATCGATAGTTGAGAGGGCCATGGTCGCAATGCATGGCGCCATGCAAGATGGTGTGTCAGAGACCTTGCAAAGAGCATTGTTCATTGCCTTTTTGTTGGATGGATCTGACCGGCAACGGCATCGCATCAATGAGTATGCCATCCTGCTCCTCTTTCCAGGCACTGGGCCGGGGGGAATGTGTGAGGTGTTCCTTGGTGTGGTGGATGTGGCTTCAGGGGAGGCGCAAGAGGTGACGGCACAGGTGGAGGCAGTGCTGCTGTCCTGGATGCCTGATCGTGCCTGGTGGGCTCAGAAGGTTGTGGCTTTTGCGGTGGATGGTGCCTCTAACCTTGGTGTGCGTGGTGCCACTGCAAGGCAAGCTGTTGATGTGTCGGCAATGGAGCACAATGTGTTTGCCATGCTTGTGAAGTGGCTGTCCTTGCTAACCCCCTTGGGTGAGCCATGCCATGTGGTCCAGCGCAAGCTAGGCCTTGCCTTGGAGGCTGCCGGCCAAGTGCATGCTGACTACCTGGCAGCTGTGGGTCGCCAACGTGCATTGTACAACGGTGCGCGCCAGTGGAAGGACCTCGAGAGGTGTGTCCAAGAGAACACCAGACCAGATACACGCAGCGGGTTGCGTTTGATCCCTGCTAGTCACCGTATCCGGTGGTCCGAGGCAAATGCCCGTCGCAACAAGGTGTTCTTGGCCAATGTGCCATGGGTGGCGAGGCATTTGGACTCCAAAACGCACCTCACCAACAAGGAGGAGGATGTGTGGGAGGATTGCCATGATGCAGGTTTGCTGTCATGGGCAGTGGTATATGGGGACATACTACATGGTACGCGCAGCTTCAACAACGTTGCACAGTTGCATGCACCAACAGGTGCCCACTTGACCAAGGCAACCGAAATGTTACAGGCACGGGTGGAAAAGGTGGCGAGGGAGGAGGGGCCAGGGTGGACTCAATTCAAAGAGCAAATTGTGACAGGTGCATGGCATGGCGTTGAATTGGTCTGGTTTGATGCCGATGGCCAGAGGTGCACAACCAGCCCCCCTTTTCCAGCCACAGAGGCACGGGCAGTCACAGACACACTGCTTGCTGGCATCAGGGAAGGACAGGGTACCATTGACCCCCGGGGTGTTCTTGAGTGTGCTGTGTTGCTTGACCACGGCCGTTGGCTCGCTCTACCAGCGGCTGATCAAGCCACATTTGGAGTGGATCTGCTGAAGCAGTTCATGGGCACACACCATGCTGAACTGGCAGCTGCGCATGTTAATGCTGCTCGTGCATTGGAAGAGTGGGAATCCTTCAAGGAGCATGTCGTGCGGACCTTCGCCAAGACCCCCATGTCCCGGATGTGGGAGGCCTTGACGCCGGAGCGGGAGCATGTCCAATGGGTGAATGTTTGGCCTGCTTTGGCATTGCTGCGCACATATTGCCCTGCTGAGGCTGCTGTTGAGCGTGCCATTTCGTTGCGTGGGAGGTTCACCAACAATATGCATGATATCGAGGACACACATGTCCTTAGCATGTGCATGGCTTTGCATTGTAATCTGCCACCTTTGCGGCAGTGGGCGAAGGGGCAGGGTTTCGAGGTAGCCAGCAAGCTGGCAGCCAATGCACGCTTCGATGTGCGTCCCCGGCATAGGGTTTCGCATCGCATTGATCCACGTACATCAGAGGAAACGGCCATGTTGCAGTGCCTGGAAGGGGAGGCTGCAGTGGCAGACGATGGTGACATTTTGCCATCTTTTGGGGGGTCGGAAGTGCCACTGGCTTGTCAAGGCGCAACACGCAGACGCGCTGACCGACAAGCCCCGTCTGAGCACACCGAGGGCACTTTGGTCGAACCAGATGGTAGTCCTGCTCAGCATGGTGGCAACCATGACTTCTTCACTTTCCGAGGGGCATGGACTGTGCAATGTGCAGGCAATCTGTGCGCATCTGGTGCAACACATGTCTGGTTTGCCATACATGCTTCGTCAAGGATCCAAGACCGTGTGGTGAGGCAGTGGTGCAGGCTGTGGATGATGCAGCTGAAAACAATAGTGAAGAGGAGGCAGTGGCACCACGGAAGTCCGACCCAAAGCCTGCCTTGGCCCGTGCACAGGCCAAGTTGGTATGTGCTGCAAAATCAGGCACATTGCGTGACTGGACACGCGCTCGCATCTGTGATTACTTGGCAAGCATGGGTGTGAAGGTGCCAAATAGCAAGACCCGGGGAGAAGTGCGAGAACTTGCTATGCAAGAGTTGTTGCCTTTGCTAGCCCAGATGGACTGTGACTGGGTCCCCCCAACGGATCGTGTTACCCGTTCTGCTGCACCTCCCAGCAGCTCACAAGTTCCCAAGTGCCGGTGGATGACATGGACGGACTCATTGATGAATGACAGTGTTGGGGTTGCAGTGGTATTGTGCTTTTGCATGCCTGCTGTGCCAATCCCCATGTTCTCCTTCTCTGCAGGTCCATTGATACATTAGCAAGCATCAGTATGTAACGTTTTCCCAGTTCCCTTGGTTTTCCCTTTTCCCACATTTTCCCCAACGCCCCATTTTCCAAGAGGTATGGGTGTTTTTTTTGGGGGGGGGGGGGCGGTACTTTGCCCCATTGTTCCCAGAATTGCCTGTTCCGCATTTTCAAACCCCGTTTCCCCTCCAACCCAACCCATCATTTTCTTGAACTGAATGGTTGTGTGTTTTGCGGGCGGGGCCTTGTATCAGACTTTTCCTAGTGTTCCCTTCTCCACATTTTCCATTCCAACCTATTTTCCCTGACGCACAATTTTCTCGAGGTGAAGTTCCTCTGTGTCTATGGGGGGGTGGGGTATTGCACTTTTATCCCCATTTTCCTGTGAAGTTGCTATGTGTCTTGGGGGGGGGTCTGCACTGTTATAACCATTTTCCTGAACTCAAGTTCCTGTGTGTGTGTGGGGGGGGGGGGGGGGGCTGCACTTTTGCACTTTTATCAGACTTTTGCTTGGATGTGCTCTAATGTGGGTCCGCAACACGACATGCCAAATCAGACCCCAGACTTCAGACTTTATACCCATAGCTGGGGCATAGGTGTCAGGCCAGACACAGAATATGACTTGGCCAAGCAACTGAATTCAGAAACAGTTAAAAAGTAGAACCACAATAAGTGGTAGAAACAATTGAGTATAGGGGTCTTGGGGTGGGAGACCACTAGGCTTAACCTCCAAGGCCTAAAGCATGAAATGCCTATTTTATTTCGGTATATCCTCCATGAAGGAAGATACCTCCGCTCAGTTGAGTGGTAGGGGTGAATTTCATGGGGGGGCTAGGGTTATAACCCTAGTTACTTTGAGAAAGTGTACTAAAGGCTTCAAAAGAGTGACAAAAATACTTAAGTTAGTCCTAGCATCAACAAGTGGGTTTTAAAGGGGGCTTGGCCTGGATCAAGCCCTCCAAGAAAGACAACGCAGTGACTTTTTCTTACTCCCCCCTGGAGTACTAGTTAGCTAAGCTAGTAGGACCAAGGAAAAAGGCTCAAAAAGTCCCAAAATTACCCCAGAAAATGCATTCAACTTACCAAAAACATTCTCATCAGTTCATAGAAGCCTATAACACTGTAGGTACCCTACAAAAACAGTGTAATGTACCGTGAATGATGTCCCTTCGATGGGGCATTCCTCAAAAGTCGCCAGCGTGCGACGAAAACTTTTGGTAAAATTTAGGGGGTAGTGGGGTTTGAACCCAGGACTCCCTCCCTAGAGCACATATGCTTGCCCACTAGGGTACAGTCGAACGCTCTAATGCGGACGGCTATCGCTGCATAAACAGCGTTTTAGTAAACGTCCTGACCAAGGGCCAGGGCGGAGCAATACTCCCAATGGAGGACACAAATCTCCAGGAGCTGAAAAAAATAGAAAATGTAACCAACAGGGAGTGATTTCTGCGGTTTAGCGAAAGGTGTAGCGATTTAACAAGTCAAATCGCTAAAAATGGACGAAATCACGCGAGAAATCGTCATTTTTACACCAAAACTCAAAGTCGCAGACAAGCGCAACGGAAGCGGACTTCAAAAACAAGGTTGCGCAAGCGTAAACGGCTTTCATAAAAGAAGGTATGAGCCGTAGTTTTTAAAGTTCTAAAGGAAATTTTTGCACAGTTGCATCAAAATTTTTATAAACTTTAGGGAAAAGTATTCAAACTCAACCCACACCACAGAGCAGGTGGACAACCCACCTCCCAGGTATGCCAGTGTCATTTCACACGCATGCATTGCGTTCGTGGTGGTTGCTGCGTTAAAACGTTAGGGTTGTCAACGCTGTGTTCGTTGGGGGTTCGGGTTCTCCTCTCTCCTGCTCTGCACAGGGCAAAACAGGAATGAAAGGTATGCGATGCGAATCGAGCGCGCAGCGCGCACGTAGGGTTAGAATATGCGCTGTGCTCGCGATGCATGTGCCTAATTGAGGCATTCACACGCTGTGGCGCTTTCCCTGTACCCCAATTCACCCTTGTTCTCTCTTCACAGGTAAGAAAAGAAAGTGCTTGCTCGTGTTTGTGTAGCCGTAGCGCTAAAGTAGGGTTGCTTAAAACGCTTAGGCTTGTTTTGCGATGTGCAGTGCGCCACTCTCTCTCCGCTTTCTGCCAGGAAACAAGACAAGGGTAGCATGCATGACACACAGTGCATTAATCGCTTAGGGTGGTTTATACTTCGCCGTAGGTTGGTTTAAGCGCGTAGGGTTGTTTTGCGCTCGTGTTTTTCTCGGCATTCACATGATGCGTGGTGAGTAAGGTAGGTAAGCCCAGGAGGAGCTCACCTCCTGGTTGAGTCACGCTTTGATTGGTTAAGTTGTGTATGATTAGGCAATAGAAGGAAAAATTGGGAACCCTGTGCATATTTGTGCATGCATATGACGCATTAAAGGGTAGGCCACGCGGAGTGCGCACGGTATAAATCTTGTTTAGGTTACCCAGGGGCTCCACCCTACGTTCTTTGAGAGAACGGGTGGAGTTCCTTAAGCTTGCTTGCTTGTACTGAGGAACAGCGTATTATAGGGCAGCCTGAGAAGCGTATAACACGTGGAGGCTGTCTTGGTTCCTCAGTCTTGAACCTCAGTCATTGGCCTTTGCTTTACAGGTGGGAAGGTAAGGGCGATTGGTGCAGTCCCTCTGGGCAGCGCTAAAATATGCTGCGCGGATCACAAAAACAAATAACTGCAGCTCAACCACGACTGGTGAGTGCAGTCCGACTTCACCGCCATTCACGCTGTGCACGCACGCTGAGCACTCCCTCCCTCCAAGCCCTGACAGGGAAACTCGTAGTGGCGTCCCTGTTAGGCCGCAGCCGCTTAGTAGCGCTGTGTTCTCTTGCTTTCTCACAGGAGGGTCAATAGGACCCGAGACCTCATTGACAGCAACACCAAGTAGCGTGTGTAGGTGTTAGGGTCAGCAGGCCTGGCACGAGTTGAGTGCAGGTGATGAGTGCTCACCCTGCCTTCGAAGGCCGGTGCTGGCGTTAGTGTGTGTAGTGTAGTGGTGTCTCCTGTCCCGCGTGCTTTTCCACGTGGGCAGGGGAGTGCGTTAGCTTTTGGCCTTTAGCAAAAATGGGCGTTTTGTATGCCCTTAGCACACTTGGCCACCCCTCCCCTCTAGTAGGTAGGGCTTTTGCCGTCTTGCCCCAAGGGTAGGCGCCAGCACAGAAATTGGGCGCCATAGGAGTGGTACTGAACGGACTAGGACCTTCGGTCCGACATCAGCGAGGCCCAATGAGTTGGGAGCCACGCCGGGGAGAGAAGTGAGACACACACAGACATACGTAGCACACTTAGGGGTATGGTAAACCCTGTAAGGAAGGGTAGAACCCCACGGATCTGGACCAGTCAGGGGTCCTAACTGTGGGCCCGCTTGTCCCCAAGGAGGGAAGACACACTTTGCCTCATAACACCTTGCTTGTCATTCCCCCCTGGTGTAGTAAGCCACCGTTCTTCGTTGGCTCCCCAAGGTCATTACATCAGGGCAGTCCCCATGCAACACATGGTCAACAAGGCATACACTCGCTGGGTGGCTGCAAACCTGATAAGCGGCCACCTGGTCCACGCTGGAAACCATAGGCATGGGTCTGCAGGGCACAGACAGGGTCAGTGCAGTGCTCACTGCACCTGTGAGGTTAGAACACAGTCAGTAGACTGACACAGGGAAATTAGTTTTTCCTTTTACGCTGGGAAAGAGTCTCAGCACGGGTTAATAGCTGCCCTTCATTGTTCTCAACGAGATAGGAGCGGAAGATGGGGTTGATACTCCCATCTGGTTGTATGGAGGCTGACATAGGTTCGCAGGTCGCCTCAGATAACCCATAGCCATCCCACAGGTTAGGAATTTCCAGCCCTGTTTATACTCCTGGCGAGCAATACCTGCAACCACGTAGTAACCATCGACTGCCATCTCATCGGCAGTCATCTCTTCGAGTTCGTCTGCCTCCTCTGGACTGGCAGCATTCTCTAGGTCTATACGCTCGACCTCACTGTCGCTGAGGCGCCACTCGTCCCAAGACAAATCGTCAGGGGAGTGATAGTGCCTCAACTGTTTAGGTGCACACAGCAGTTCACCACCTAGACGTGGACTGCACCTGACATGGATCCTGGATCCATCTATCCTGATGATACGATAGGGTCCAAAATAAGGGTCCTGTAGGCAGTTACGTGGCCAGGAGGGTAGGCGTGAATGGTGAACCAAAACAAGGTCACCAACCTTGAAGCTGGCAGGTCGCCGTAGGCGGTTCCGTCGGCTCAGTTCACGGTCACGAATGTGTCTCAGGTTAGTCCCAGCCTGGTTAGCCAGAGACTGCTTGTGTTCCAGCCAATCTCCCACAGGGCTCTTGAAGTCCTTAGGAAAGGGGGTTTTGAAGAACCATGCAGGTCGTCCTCCATGGAACAGTTCGTGGGGGGTGAAACCCGTAGAGGAGCTCCGCTGTGAGATCATGGTCAGCACTGCCCAGGGCACTAGGCGTACCTAGTCCTTGGTACGCTCCTGTTTCATCAGGATTCTTAAGTTTTGCTCCACCACACGGTTCTGTCTCTCACAGAGAGGGTTAGACGTGTGGGTATAGGGCACACCTGTGGTTACCTCCACGTTGAGGGCATTTATCACACGTTTGTACCACCCAGTGTCACTGCGGATGCGTACATCCTCATCAGAGTGCACCTGCTTAGGTGCTCCATAGGGTTCGGACCATTGTTCGACCAACAGTTTCACAGTCTGCTCACCTGTGATTTTCTTATTGCAAGGGAACACACGGGTGAAGCGAGATAGGCCACAGGTGACCACTAGGCAACTATCATAGCCGCCGAAGCGTGGTAGGCCGTGGATGAAATCCACGTAGAGAAGAGAGTTAGCACAATAGGGTATGGGTAAGCTGGAAATCAGGCCCCTATCCCTACTGTCGCTCTGCTTGCTGGCATGACAGCCACAAGCATCCACAATGGTCTGCATAGTCAGACAGTTCATTTTTTATACCGGGGATATGATGAACTGTCAACCTGAACTGGCTCAGGTAAGTCCACCACCGCTTTAGTTTTGCTTTCTCTGGCGGTGGGCCCTTCTGAAAAGACTTCACAGGTTCCTGGTCACATAGCCAGACAATAGGATTAGATCCCAGGCGTCGGGATTGTGACGAAAGTACCAACATACCGGCCAGGAGTTCCTGGTCATAGGTGCTGTAATTGGAACGCGCTTGGTTCCATTTCCAATTCCAGTGTCCTAGTGGCACCAGCCGCCACTCACTGGTAGGATAGTCAAGTTTCAGCGAGCCATCACGGTTCAGTCCACTAGTACGATAATGGCAGTGGGTTAGTTCAGCGGGGTTAAGCTCTTGCCATGGGTAGATCGTTCCACCCCCCCCTACATCACTGGCATCAGTGATCAGGACTATCTCGCCCTTAGGGCGGGGCACTCCCAGGCAGTTGGAGGAGGCAATTTTCTTCTTCAACTCCTGGAAACATTCCTCCTCCCTGGCGGTCCACCTCCAGGGAGTAGTTTTCTTGATTAGGTCAGTGAGGGGGGCAGAGGAGTAGGTAAAATTGTGGATGTGACGCCGATAGAAATTACAGGCGCCCACAAAACTCCTCACATCCTGTAGACCCTTCTTAGGGTCATCGCGAATCTGCATGTCCTGTAGGGGCGGCATCTTAGACGCGGCTGGTTTCCACCAGCCGTACCCCACGTCGAAACCCAAATATTCCATCTCCTCTTTCATAAACTCACATTTTTCGAGTTTGATTCGGAGATGGTTTTCTTGGCAAACAATGAAAGATTCACGGAGGAGAAGGACATGGTCCTCTTGAGTATTAGTACCCAAACTCACCCCGTCGATGTGGGCCTCCATTTCTGCACCCCGAGAAATCAACTCCTGTACTAGAGGCCTGCGCCTCAGTATGTACAAAATTTTGTTCATTAGGTCCTGGAAGAGCGCTGGGGCATTAGCCACCCCGAAAGGCATGACCTTCCACTTAAAGACACGACCCTTAGGGGTAAGCGAGCAGCTCCTGAGCTGCGGCGGTTAGGTCCACCTGCCAGAAACCAGAGCGTTTGTCCATTTTGGTCTTGTACCTGCATTTGGCAATACGCTCCAGGGTATTTTCCATGTTAGGAATACTCCCTGAGTGGTTCTGGGTTTTCTTGTTGACCTCACCATAGTAAACAACCAGTCGTAGGGCAGTTGACCCTGGTTTAGCAACCAGGAAACAGGGACTGCAGTGATGGGGGCAGTCCCCCTTCTTATATTCCTCCGGGAGGCCAGCATCAATACATTCCTGGATCTGGCGCTCGATTTCTTCAACCTGTTCCTGAGGAGCGGGATAGGGACGACGCCTCACTCGCGTCTTTTGAAATTCAGGTTTCAGTTTCAGGTCCATCTGGACCAGTTTTCTACAAGAGAGGGGGGGCGGCAAGGCGCCGAACACCTCCTCATAGGTTATCAGCAGTTTCTTCAGTCGGGGGTCAAGGTTAAGACTCTCGAGTTTCTGCAGGAAATCCTCCTCAGCATGGAGGTTGCTCTTTCCATGTTCTTTCTTTTTCTGCCGATCAGCAGTTTCGGCAGGCACAAAACCTTCGTCCCATTCAGGGGAACATTGCTGCCCATAGTGCAGAGAATACACTAGCGGTATCTCAGGATCAGGCAGCGTATAGGAATCATCGTCCTCCTCAGACCAGATGGAGGATTTCCAGGTCTGTCTGAGGTATTGCAGCCGCTCTTGGCGCTCAATACCTTCGGCCTTCAGGTACAACAGCCGCCGGAGTTCCTGAGTGTCATGCTCAGACAATGGCATGTTATTAGAAGCAGGCCGTGCCAGAGCATCAGCAATCCGGGCCACGGGTTCACCTGTGTGCATAGGCTGCATGTGTAGCACTGGCTTCCTAACAGGGGAAGCAGGCTCAGAGGTTGACTCTAGATCTACCTCCTCCAGCAACAGCTGGGCTAGGAAGGCACTGTGTTTTAGGTCAACACAGCTGGGATCAACAGGAGGAATAGTGCTGGCGATCTCAGTCCTTACCAAGCAAAAGGCATTTGTTCCCCCATTCTTGGTAAGGACACCGAGCAAAATGCATTTGTTCCCCCATTCTTGGCAAGGGCACCAAGCAAAATGCATTTGTTGCCCCATCTTTGGTAAGGACAGCAAGCAAAATGCATTTGTTCCCGCATCCTTGGTAAGGGCACCAAGCAAAATGCATTTGTTCCTCCATTCTTGGTAACGACACCAAGCAAAATGCATTTCTTCCCCCATTATGGTAAGGACACCAAGCAAAAGGCCCTTGTTCCCCGATTCTTGGTAAGGACACCGAGCAAAATGCATTTGTTTCCCCATGCTTGGCAACGGCACCAAGCAAAATGCATTTGTTCCCCCTTTCTTGGCAGGGACAGCAAGCAAAATGCATTTGTTCCCCCGCTCTTGGCAAGGACACCAAGCAAAATGCGTTTGTTCCCCCTTTCTTGGTAAGGACACCAAGGAAAATGCATTCGTTCCCCCGTTCCTGGTGAGCACACCAAGCAAAATGTATTTGTTCCCCCATTCTTGGTGAGGACACCAAGCAAAATGCATTTGGCCCCCCATTCTCGGTAAGGACCCCAAGTAAAATGCATTTCTTCCCCCGTTATGGTAAGGACACCAAGCAAAAGGCATTTGTTCCCCCATTCTTGGTAAGGACACCAAGCAAAATGCATTTGTTCCCCCATTCTTGGTAAGCACACCAAGCAAAATGCATTTGTTCCCCGATTTTTGGTAAGGACACCAAGCAAAATGCATTTGTTCCCCCTTTCTTGGCAGGGACAGCAAGCAAAATGCCTTTGTTCCCCCATTCTTGGCAAGGACACCAAGCAAAATGCGTTTGTTCCCCCTTTCTTGTTAAGGACACCAAGGAAAATGCATTTGTTCCCCCATTCTTGGTAAGGACACCAAGCAAAATGCATTTGTTCCTGCATTCATGGCAAGGACACCAAGCAAAATGCATTTGTTCCCTCATTCTTTGTGAGGACACCAAGCAAAAGGCATTTGTCCCCCCATTCTTGGTGAGCACACCAAGCAAAATGTATTTGTTCCCCCATTCTTGGTAAGGACACCAAGCCAAAGACATTTGTTCCCGCATTCTTGGTAAGGACACCAAGCAAAATGCATTCGTTCCCCCATTCTTGTTGAGGACACCAAGCAAAATGCATTTGTTCCCCCATTGTTGGTAAGGACACCAAGCAAAATGCATTTGTTCCCCCATTCCTGGTGAGGACACCAAGCAAAATGCATTTGGCCCCCCATTCTTGGTAAGGACACCAAGCAAAATGCATTTGTTCCCCCATTCTTGGTAAGGACACCAAGCAAAATGCATTTCGTCCCTCATTTTTGGCAAGGACACCAAGCAAAATGCATTTGTTCCCCCATTCTTCCTAAGGACACCAAGCAAAATGCATTTGCTCCCCGATTTTTGGCAAGGACACCAAGCAAAATGCATTCGTTCCCCCTTTCTTGGTGAGGACACCAAGCAAAATGCATTTGTTCCCCCATTCCTGGTGAGGACACCAAGCAAAATGCATTTGGTCCCCCATTCTTGGTAAGGACACCAAGCAAAATGCATTTGTTCCCCCATTCCTGGTAAGGACACCAAGCAAAATGCATTTGTTCCCGCTTTCTTGGCAGGCACAGCAAGCAAAATGCATTTCTTCCCCCATTCTTGGTAAGGACACCAAGGAAAATGCATTTCTCCCCCCATTCTTGGTAAGGACACCAAGCAAAAGGCATTTGTTCCCCCATTCTTGGTAAGGAAGGACACCAAGCAAAATGCATTTCTTCCAGGGAGCCCGCCGCACCTTGAGTAACCCTTTCATTTCTTCTGCTTTGCTTTTTCTTTTGCGTTTTCTTTTCTTTTTTCTTTTTTCTTCCTTGTCTGTCCTTTCTTTCCTCTCTTCCCAGCTTTCCAGATCCTTGTCTCTACCTCTACTGCTGTCTTTTCTCCGGTTCCATAAAGGTATACCTCCTTGTACAGTACATACCAGTTGAATGTTTTAGGGGAACAAATTCTCATTTCAACCTCTTCCTTGATGAGGTTAACAGGATAAGTCCTATACTTTGGCTACTGTAAGTCCAATTTATGGCTTCTATGTCTGGTAGTTTTCACTACCTAACCTCCATTTAAGGGATCATTTATTTTTTCGGGCAAAATCCTTTCTATATTTTTTCCTGATTCTTTCTGGTTTTCAGAAGGTATTATAGAATTCAGCCCATTCCCTAACCAGAAGTAACTGCTACACAGTCACAGCCTATGCTTTGCATAGCATTGATGTGGCATAGTAGTCATCAAAAACAAACAAGGAAAAGGAGCAAATAGACATGCATATATGTTCATATCCAAAAAGGATTTGTATTCGAGGCTATTTCAACTGTTCTGCAGAACATTCATGATCATCTGAAGAGTCCTGCTTTGTTTGTTGTTGCTCTGAATTAATTTGACTATCATATCAGTTCCTTCAAAAACTGGGCTCTGATTACCTTCTGTCAAGTTTCACTGAGTTCTCACAAGTATGCAGCAATACGGGTACAATAACTATGGTGGCCGCGGGTTCAATTCAAGTTCTGCTTGGAATGGCAACTATTCTCGAAACTACGACGATTGGAACGACAACTATGCTGGTGGAAAAGGAAAAGGAAAAGGTGGCAAAGGTTTTCAGTTCCACTCTTCACCCACATACTCACAAGCTTCGCTGTACCAACAACAACGTGGACTGTTGCAAAAAATTGGTGACTACAGCGCTTGCACAACGTGCAACGCTCCTGATCATTTTAGTTCCCAGTGCACTATTGCTTACTCACGCGAGTTCTGGCAAGTATGCAAACATACAATAACCAAAGTCAAAAGTGCAATTGAATACGAAAGACGCAACCCTTCTCCCATGACCGATACGTTCGATCGCGTCGTTCGAAAGGACGACCGTCGTTACCCTCTTCTGATCCGTGGTGTGGACCCTTATACGCCTCTGAGCGTCTGCGAGAAGATCCGCAATAAGCTCGGCGCCATGAACCACATCGTTCCGTTCTGCTTCGATAAAAGTCGACTGATCCTTGGCTGCTTCTTACTGTTGTACAACAGCAAGAAAGAGAGGAAACACGCTTACAAAGTCGCTTCGCGAGGAATTCGGATTCAAGGTGACCCCGTCGTCCCTAGCCTACCCACGAAGGAATGCATCAAGATTATTTTGAAAGGTAAACGCAACCCTTATGGGGCTGGTTGGCGTGTGATCGTTGGCCACTCTGACTCTGAGCCCTCGGATTCTGGCGAAGAAAGTGACGACTCCTCCTGCTCCGATTCATCCGACACACCACTGCGTAAAACCAAGAAGGAAAAAGGTAAAGCACCTGCTACTGATGTGCAAGCCGCAACCACCTCCCAGAACATCGCGTCCAGTAGTTCCGACGCCCAAGTCTCAATGCCCATGGAGCTTGATAAGCCTGAAGTCAAAAAGGTGGGGGACTATGTCTCACATCTGATGACCCACCTCCGAGGAGACGTTGATCAGAAAATCGATAAGCAATCAGAACGCATCGACAATTTGTCAAAGGACGTCCAACAAACACGCCAGGAGTTACGACTTGTTGGCGATCGTTTGGATCAGGTGTCTACAGCTATTCCGCAACAGCTGGAAGCCCATGGAGCGAGCCTGGCTGAAAGTATTACGAATCGGATTCAATTGATGTTTGCTGAAAACACAAGGTGCCCTGCTACTCAATCTCCAATACACGATCCTGTGCGTGAGTGGCACACAAGGCAAGGTAGCGACCTGATGTCATATCAAGGGCATTCCTCACACACGGAAATCATCGAACTCGATTCTCCAGATGTTGCTCTTACGGCCATTCTGTCCGAACCATCTTCTCGACGAGAGTATACTCCGTCAGAACCTGCACCGGTAAAGACAGAAGCTGAGCTTAAACGTGAAGGAGATTGTGTCTGCATATCTGACGATGAGTCAAAAAACGGGGTGCAGACTCGTGTTCCCCGCGTAGCTGCGACACAGGCGAAGGCACGCCTCAGGAACTTCGGGAACAGGAGCAAGAACAAGTCGAAGGCAATCAAAGCCAGAGGGAGGCCATACTGATCAAAGACCTCGTATCCCACTGGTGCGCGAAGTCCTCTCATGTGGTCCAGAAGCAAATTGTTGCAGTGCTCCAAAAATACAATTCCTTGAGCTCACGACTCTACAACCTGGAGAAGGAGTTGCACGCACAGGTTCAACGAAGTCGGGCCCCAGGAGCAAATCTAAAACTCCAACACGTATGGTCGGAGCGCGTCATATACTCCACTGCTTATGCCTTTCCTATTTACGATGTCATTCATCACTCCAAACATTTTTTCGAGAGCTTTGTCCGGCTCCGTAATTCTGCGGCCCAATACCCCAGCATTCTCAAACTCTGGTCTGTTTTTGCGACACGAATTGGTGCCCTAACATGGAGTAACATCGATGTTTCATGTGTGCATGCCTTTTTCAACCGATTAAGTACATACACAAATTGGATTTCCACTTTGAGTGAGCTGGATGGCATGCGGGTTGCAGGCCTGCCAGTGAGCTTTGCCCGTGTATGCGATTCCCTTTGGAGAACCAGGGTCCAAGTGGGAACTACCTCTATGGTGTCCCCATTCTTGCATATGCACGCTGAGGACGACGCTTTCTTCCTACTGCAGGACGAAAACGCAGTGTGCATAACGCCACCACATACGTGCATGATGATGCCCAACCTTTCTGTACTAAACCAATCTCCAATCAATCTCGTATCATCGTCTGCAACAAGCAGGCCGTCAGCTTCGTACACATGCTCCACAGTGACCGGCAAACGTTGTTTGTCGCTGAAATTGAACACTTTCCACTCTATGTGCCCTACACGGACACTATTCAGGTTGTTTATCAACCAGTAGCAATTTTCGCTCAGAGCCATAAACGCATTTGGATGCATGAATACGTTACGGTAATGGGTGAATACCTTAAACGGAAATTCCACGCATTGCTCAATACTTGTTCTCACACTGAATCTTCTCCGTTGATACGTGATCCTTCAGTCCATTCACGTTGGCGCTCTATGCATGAGAAAGGTATAGCCGAACGCAAGCGCATTCTGGCAGAGCCTCGTCCAAATCTGAATGCACTCGTTGAGTCCATCTGTCGTAGTTCGCAAATTATTACGTGCTCTGCGCGTAAACATGTACGCCATTATCTACAGCTTGCTGGAGGACGTTTTCCTAAACAGCAGTACGACTCCAGTAGGTGTTGTGTATACCTGTGGCTCAACCTTCTAACTAACGATACGTATGCAGGCATATTTGGTGCTACTCACACCAAAACTCAGGTTTCTACTCTGAAACGCACACGCTGGCGCTGTATTCGGCGAAAGCGTAAACGCAACAGACCTAATGTGCGTGTCTTTGGTGATCGCGTTCGAGAGCACCTCCGCCACATGATCAATGCTCAGCGTCTTTCCTGCAAAGGACGACGATCTGCGCGCGGGATGTACAGTACGATGGCCAGCACTGGTATTGAACAATGGGTCTGCATACAAACTGAGTTCTGTCTGCCTGCTGTAGGGTATCAGCGTGAGAAATGGTGGAACAGACGTTTGAAGAAACCTTTAAACTCTCGCCTTTACTGTAAAGGAACTCAGCGTTATCAGAATCTTTTGCGCTGGCGACTACAGGGGCCAGAGCACTTTGAGCCCCATCTACAGCGTGAAGCCCAATCAGTTATATCCAGCCTCAGAAACAACAAATCTCTCCCTACCCTGCTTTCTCTACTCCTGGCCACTGCGAGATGCATTAAAGTGGTGATCTGGGACCAGCTGTTCAGAAAGACTGCTGAACTCATGTTAAGATACACTAAGGTGGAGCTTCAGAGGCAGATCCTGCTCAGACTGCCTCTGCCTGCTGGGGCTCTGAAGCAATTTGCTGAACAGGTGAGGCAAATGATCTGCCATAGTGGTGCCCCCAGGTCACTTAAAGACTGGTACACAGGAAGAATTGAAATCTGCCCTGCAAGGCTGCCAAGTGTTGGTGACTTGCTTTTCAACAAAAGAGTTGACTACACCCCTGAGCTGCTTAGGCAAAGTATCACTAACTCCTGCCCTTGTGGCATTCTGCTCAGCAAGTTTCCCCAACCCGGTAACCCAATCAAACATTTTGTTATAAGAAGCTCTAACCCAAACATACATGAAATCTTCCCTCAAGATATTGTTGCCATCCTCCAGCAGAACATGAAAAACAGCACCTTGCCCACTGAAGCTACTTTCAATAGGGAACTTCATGAATTTTCTTCCAAATTGGCAAGGGTTTTGCTCCCTCCAGGGAAAGCAAGATCTGCATTTGCCAGATTGATTTGGGATAGGGGGAGATTATTTTGGGAATCTTTACCCCCTGATGTTTATAATTTACAAAAATCTTTATCTTCCAAAATTTCCCAAATTAAGAATCACTACCCCCACTTGGTCTGGGGGGAACTAGATAAAAATAATGGGGATTGCTGGGGAATGTGCAGATGTTTACATGCCCAATTGTTCTACAGCAATTTTATCCTCTCTCCGCGGTACACAGTGATGCAGACTTTTGAATGTGTACAGGAGGCTCGGGATCATCTATCTGCTATGCTGAGGGAAAGTTTGAATAATTTCCAATTTGGGAAGTTGCTGTGTACCCCTCATCAATCCCAACCCCCTTCAGGTTACATGCTCTTCAAAGATAAAAGTAAAGACTGGCTGGGAGAATACAAAATCAGACCCATCATAAGCCACTATAGGCATATGGCTAGAAAGGTTGCATCCACAGTCAGCCGAGCCCTGAGTGTGCTTGTCAAGGTACTTGCCCGTAGTTGTGGAAATTTGGAATTCTATGAAATGCAGCAGGCCAAGGGCTTTTTTCATCGGGTGGAGGAAGGGATGCTTAGGGATTCTGAACCTTGGGTAGGTTTAGAACTTGATCTTGAAGATATGTATTTGAACATTGATAAACGTGAAGTTGAACCTTCCTTCCAGTACATGTTGGACGCTATAAGCTCTTTCCGAGGCCACTACACCAGGTACAGGAAGACCACAGGGGTAGCAGTTTCTAAAGACTGCAACTCCGAGGACAGACTGGGTTGTGGTTCAGAGACATATTTTGTCAATGTGTCAGTAGAAACCATTGCCCACTATTTGAAGTGGGAGTTGTACCATAAATGTTTCTTTGTGGTGGGTTCCTATCTGTTTCACCAACACAAAGGGATCCCCATGGGCGGGAAACTCAGTGGACAGATATCCAGTATGGTGCTTATGTGCAAGGAGATGAAGTGGAGTAAAATTGGTCTCTTTGAGTGCCAATATGTCCGTTTAGCCAGATATAAAGATAATATCTATATATTTGGTAGAGCTTCCTTGCTTTATTGGCTCACAGTGGCACTCCTGGCCATGTTTCAACATATCTACCAGATGCCTGTCCAATTTGAACAGTACGGCCCTTCCATCACCATCCTGGAGGTGGTGGTGTCCTGCCTTCGCCACAGAGTGTCTGTGACCCTTAAGCCCAATGACAAGACCAGGTGGCCGGGCAGGTGGTCACCCAATGTACACAGCACATTGCAGAGCTTGGTACCAGGTATTGTCCACAAATGTTTCTGGTGGCAAATGGGCTCGGAAGATATACAGCATAACATCCAACTCACCAAGGATCACCTGGGCCGGAGGTATCCTGAAAGCTGGTGGAAGTGTAAATTCATCTATGGGATATGTAAAAGAGCAGAGCCTACACTTTATGTGTGCAAAGTCGTACAGGACGAAAATGGATCCTAATGTCTGGCCTCATATAAACCTGTCTCCCTACCCACCCATCACAAGGGTGGGCTTCAAGTAAAAACACCAAGTGGTGGGTGGGTGGGCAGGGTTACTCAAGGTGCTGGGCTCCAGGGAGCCCGCCGCACCTTGAGTAACCCTTTCATTTCTTCTGCTTTGCTTTTTCTTTTGCGTTTTCTTTTCTTTTTTCTTTTTTCTTCCTTGTCTGTCCTTTCTTTCCTCTCTTCCCAGCTTTCCAGATCCTTGTCTCTACCTCTACTGCTGTCTTTTCTCCGGTTCCATAAAGGTATACCTCCTTGTACAGTACATACCAGTTGAATGTTTTAGGGGAACAAATTCTCATTTCAACCTCTTCCTTGATGAGGTTAACAGGATAAGTCCTATACTTTGGCTACTGTAAGTCCAATTTATGGCTTCTATGTCTGGTAGTTTTCACTACCTAACCTCCATTTAAGGGATCATTTATTTTTTCGGGCAAAATCCTTTCTATATTTTTTCCTGATTCTTTCTGGTTTTCAGAAGGTATTATAGAATTCAGCCCATTCCCTAACCAGAAGTAACTGCTACACAGTCACAGCCTATGCTTTGCATAGCATTGATGTGGCATAGTAGTCATCAAAAACAAACAAGGAAAAGGAGCAAATAGACATGCATATATGTTCATATCCAAAAAGGATTTGTATTCGAGGCTATTTCAACTGTTCTGCAGAACATTCATGATCATCTGAAGAGTCCTGCTTTGTTTGTTGTTGCTCTGAATTAATTTGAGTTCCCCCATTCTTGGTGAGGACACCAAGCAACATGCATTTATACCCCCATTCTTGGTGAGGACACCAGGCAAAATGCATTTGCTCCCCCATTGTTAGTAAGGACACCAAGCAAAATGCATTTGTTCCCCCATTCCTGGTGAGGACACACAGCAAAATGCATTTGGCCCCCCATTCTTGGTAAGGACACCAAGCAAAAGGCATTTGTTCCCCCATTCTTGGTAAGGACACCAAGCAAAATGCATTTCGTCCCTCATTCTTGGCAAGGACACCAAGCAAAATGCATTTGTTCCCCCATTCTTCCTAAGGACACCAAGCAAAATGCATTTGCTCCCCGATTCTTGGCAAGGACACCGAGCAAAATGCATTCGTTCCCCCTTTCTTGGTGAGGACACCAAGCCAAATGCATTTGTTCCCCCATTCCTGGTGAGGACACCAAGCAAAATGCATTTGTTCCCCCATTCTTGGTAAGGACACCAAGCAAAATGCATTTGTTCCCCCATTCCTGGTAAGGACACCAAGCAAAATGCATTTGGTCCCCCATTCTTGGTAAGGACAACAAGCAAAATGCATTTGTTCCCCCTTCCTTGGCAGGCACAGCAAGCAAAATGCATTTCTTCCCCCATTCTTGGTAAGGACACCAAGGAAAATGCATTTCTCCCCCCATTCTTGGTAAGGACACCAAGCAAAAGGCATTTGTTCCCCCGTTCTTGGTAAGGAAGGACACCAAGCAAAATGCATTTCTTCCCCCATTCTTGGTGAGGACACCAAGCATATTGCATTTGTTCCCCCATTCTTGGTGAGGACACCAGGCAAAATGCATTTGCTCCCCCATTGTTAGTAAGGACACCAAGCAAAATGCATTTGTTCCCCCATTCCTGGTGAGGACACACAGCAAAATGCATTTGGCCCCCCATTCTTGGTAAGGACACCAAGCAAAAGGCATTTGTTCCCCCATTCTTGGTAAGGACACCAAGCAAAATGCATTTCGTCCCTCATTCTTGGCAAGGACACCAAGCAAAATGCATTTGTTCCCCCATTCTTCCTAAGGACACCAAGCAAAATGCATTTGCTCCCCGATTCTTGGCAAGGACACCAAGCAAAATGCATTCGTTCCCCCTTTCTTGGTGAGGACACCAAGCAAAATGCATTTGTTCCCCCATTTCTGGTGAGGACACCAAGCAAAATGCATTTGGTCCCCCATTCTTGGTAAGGACACCAAGCAAAATGCATTTGTTCCCCCATTCCTGGTAAGGACACCAAGCAAAATGCATTTGGTCCCCCATTCTTGGTAAGGACAACAAGGAAAATGCATTTGTTCCCCCTTTCTTGGCAGGCACAGCAAGCAAAATGCATTTCTTCCCCCATTCTTGGTAAGGAGACCGAGGAAAATGCATTTCTCCCCCCATTCTTGCTAAGGACACCAAGCAAAAGGCATTTGTTCCCCCGTTCTTGGTAAGGAAGGACACCAAGCAAAATGCATTTCTTCCCCCATTCTTGGTGAGGACACCAAGCATATTGCATTTGTTCCCCCATTCTTGGTAAGGACACCAAGCAAAATGCATTTCTTCCCCCATTTTTGGCAGGCACAGCAAGCAAAATGCATTTCGTCCCCCATTCTCGGTAAGGACACCAAGCAAAAGGCTATTGCTCCCCCATTCTTGGTGAGGACACCAAGCAAAATGCATTTGTTCCCCCTTTCTGGGTAAGGACACCAAGCAGAATGCGTTTGTTCCCCCATTCTCGGTAAGGACACCAAGCAAAAGGCATTTGGTCCCACGTTCTTGGTAAGGACACCAAGCAAAACGCATTTGTTCCCCCATTCTTGGTAAGGACACCAAGCAAATTGCATTTGTTCCCCCATTCTTGGTAAGGACACCAAGCAAATTGCATTTGTTCCCCCATTCTTGGTAAGGACACCAAGCAAAAGGCATTTGTTCCCCCGTTCTTGGTAAGGACACCAAGCAAAATGCATTTGGTCCCTCTTTCTTGGCAAGGACACCAAGCAAAATGTGTTTGTTCCCCCATTCTTGGTAAGGACACCAAGCGAAAGACATTTGTTCCCGCATTCTTGGTAAGGACACCAAGCAAAATGCATTTGGTCCCTCATTCTTGGTAAGGACACCAAGCAAAATGCATTTGTCCCCCCATATTGCCGCACGAGCTCTTCTTCGGTCACCTACCGCGCGATCGCAGCAGAAGAAAAATAAAATGACGAGAAAAAGACGCACCGCCAGCAGAAATAAAGCGAAAAATCGTCTTTTCCGACCTCAGAAACCCCCCCAACAATTTTACGCCGCTGTTTGGCGAGGTCGCAAAATATAGGACACTCACCGAAAAAGACGAACAATAGAGTCGCGACGGCGAAGAAGCTGAGCGTTGCTTGCCCCAAACCACCTAGCAAAGTGCGTGCCCTAGGCGCTAGGGACTTGTGCGCGCCCCAAAACAAAACACACACGCCTACTCTTGGGCGTCGCAAAATACAAAGAGTCCACACACCAAAGGGTGAGTAGCATATGCCGCCATACATGCATTAAGACACGCTTACTCTTGGGCGTCGCAAAAAACAAAGAGTCCAAGACATAAGCAATAAGTAGCATGTCATGAATGCATTAAACAAACACGCCTACTCTTGGGCGTCGCAAAATACAGAGAGGTGAATAAAAAGAGGTGAATAGTAGACGCCGTAAGCACCGTACCGAGCCTAGGAATACAACACCATGCCTCTCACCCTCTAACACGCCGTATAGGTAAAGAAAAACGCGTCGCGAGCAACGCGAAAAAACCGAAAAATAGTATACTAACACGCCATGCCCACCGTCTCGCACCCTTTCTCTTCCTTTGTCCTTCTCCATGTACCTCCCCACCCACCTTTGTGGGCATTAATACACGCTTACTCTTGGGCGTCGCAAAAAACAAAGAGTCCACAAACCAAAGAGTGCGTAACATATGCCGCCATACGTACATTAAGACACGCTTACTCTTGGGCGTCGCAAAAAACAAAGAGTCCAAGACATAAACAATAAGTAGCATATCATGCATGCATTAAACAAACACGCCTACTCTTGGGCGTCGCAAAATACAAAAAGACCGCAAACAAACGGTTAAGTAGCATATGCCGCCATGCAAACATTAAGACACGCTTACTCTTGGGCGTCGCAAAAAACAAAGAGTCCAAGGCATAAAGAATAAGTAGCATGCCATGAACGCATTAAGCAAACACGCCTACTCTTGGGCGTCGCAAAATGCAAAGAGTCCACAAACCAACGCGTAAAAAGCATACACCGCCATGCATGCATTAAGACACGCTTACTCTTGGGCGTCGCCAAAATCAACGAGTCCAGGACGGGAAGAATAAGTAAGACGCCATAGGAAGCAATGTGTAAAGAAAAATGCTGCAACGGTATGGCACACGCGAGCACGCACCCACACCCACGCCGCACACACCACGCAACACACCGAGCACGCGCACCGGTGAACAGGGGCCGGGAGGCCCAGGACACCGCACACGCACCGCCGCACACCGGACACCACACACACACCGCAACACACCGCGACACCGGAGAACACGAACCAAGTGTCCCAGGACACCACACGCACAACACAACACGCACCACGCAGGCGCAAAAGGGCCAAACGGCACACGCAACACCACGCACGGGGCGTGCACACCGGTGAACACGAGCCGGGAGGCCCAGGACGCCGTACACACAACACCACACACAGAGCGTGCACACCGGTGAACGGGAGCCGGGAGGCCCAGGACGCCGTACACGCGCCACCACACACGAAGCGTGCACACCGGTGAACAGCAGCCGGGAGGCCCAGGACACCGCACACGCACACAGAGCGTGCACACCGGTGAACAGGAGCCGGAAGGCCCAGGACACCGTACACGCAGAGCGTGCACACCGGTGAACAGGAGCCGGGAGGCCCAGGACGCCGTACACGCAACACCACGCCGCCGTCCGGAGGGACGCGTGAGCACCCGGCGCCACCTGCCGGACGGGCTACCGGACCACCGGGCCCGCGCCACCCGGAGGGGTGAGTGCTCAGTAAACGCAACACCACACGCAGGGCGTGCGCACCGGTGAACAGGGGCCGGGAGGCCGAGGACACCGTACACGCAGAGCGTGCACACCGGTGAACAGGAGCCGGGGGGCCCAGGACGCCGTACACGCAACACCACGCCGCCGTCCGGAGGGACGCGTGAGCACCCGGCGCCACCTGCCGGACGGGCTACCGGACCACCGGGCCCGCGCCACCCGGAGGGGTGAGTGCCCAATAAACGCAAACCACACGCCCGATGGTACCACACCCAACACCACCCGCAAGGACACACCGACACCGCCACCAAGCACGCCCACCCACCACCACACACCCACACCGAGCGAACACACCGGTGAACAGGAGCCGGGAGGCCCAGGACACCGTACGCACCACACCACACGCAGGGCGTGCGCACCGGTGAACAGGAGCCAGGGAGCCCAGGGCACCGTACACGCAACACCACACACAGGGCGTGCACACCGGTGAACAGGAGCCGTGAGGCCCAGGACGCCGTACACGCGACACCACACACAGAGCGTGCACACCGGTAAACAGGAGCCAGGAGGCCCAGGACGCCGTACACGCAACACCACACGCAGAGCGTGCGCACCGGCGAACAGGAGCCGGGAGGCCCAGGACGCCGTACACGCAACACCACACACAGAGCGGGCACACCGGTGAACAGGAGCCGGGAGGCCCAGGACGCCGTACGCGCAACGCCACACGCAGAGCGTGCGCACCGGTGAACAGGAGCCGGGAGGCCCAGTACGCCGTACACGCGACACCACACGCGGGGCGTGCACACCGGTGAACAGGAGCCGGGAGGCCCAGGACGCCGTACACGCAACACCACACGCAGAGCATGCACGCCGGTGAACAGGAGCCGGAAGGCCCAGGACGCCGTACACGCAACGCCACACGCAGAGCGTGCGCACCGGTGAACAGGGGCCGGGAGGCCCAGGACGCCGTACACGCGACACCACACACAGGGCGTGCACACCGGTGAACAGGAGCCGGGAGGCCCAGGACGCCGTACACGCGACACCACACGCAAGGCGTGCACACCGGTGAACAGGAGCCGGGAGGCCCAGGACACCGTACACACGACACCACACGCAGGGCGTGCACACCGGTGAACAGGAGCCGGGAGGCCCAGGACGCCGTACACGCAACGCCACACGCAGAGCGTGCGCACCGGTGAACAGGAGCCGGGAGGCCCAGGGCGCCGTACACGCGACGCCACACGCAGGGCGTGCACACCGGTGAACAGGAGCCGGGAGGCCCAGGACGCCGTACACGCAACACCACACGCAGAGCGTGCACGCCGGTGAACAGGAGCCGGGAGGCCCAGGTCGCCGTACACGCAACGCCACACGCAGAGCGTGCGCACCGGTGAACAGGGGCCGGGAGGCCCAGGACGCCGTACACGCGACACCACACGCGGGGCGTGCACACCGGTGAACAGGAGCCAGGAGGCCCAGGACGCCAAACACGCGACACCACACGCAAGGCGTGCACACCGGTGAACAGGAGCCGGGAGGCCCAGGACACCGTACACACGACACCACACACGGAGCGTGCACACCGGTGAACAGGAGCCAAGCGGCGCGGCACACCACACGAGCAACCCGCCCCCAAAACGAACCCAGCCCACGCCGCCCTGCAGGAAAGAAACACAATGTCAGACCGCCAAGACCAACCGACCGGCCAAGGCCAACCCAGCGGGTACGAAGAGGGAGGGCAGGCAGGGCAGGCCGGCGAAGAGGGACAGAGGGACAAGGCGGGGAAAGCGGGAAGAGGGGTCCGAACCCCCCCCCCCCCAACGAGCACACACCCCACTGCCGCGCGCCGGGCCACAGCCGGGCACCAACAGGGCCCGCCATGGAGCCAAACGGGCCCGCCAGAGAGAGGGTGTGTCCCCGCGCCTGCGCAGCAGCACGCCCGGGCAAGGAGCGCGCGCCACACACAGGCCAAGCAGGGCACACACGCAGCACCGCACGCCAGCACGCACCACGGCACAAAAACACGACACCACCACGGCAAACACCCACACCCGACGACGAACGAGCCGCCAAGAACAAGTCCAAGCCCCGCAGTCCCCACAGCGCGACAGCCGCCGTCCGGATGGACGTGTGTGCGCCCGGCAGTGAACCCAGCCCCTGCCGGCTACGAACCAGCCGCCGTCCGGATGGACGTGTGTGCGCCCGGCAGTGAACCCAGCCCCTGCCGGCTACGAAACAGCCGCCGTCCGGATGGACGTGTGTGCGCCCGGCAGTGAACCCACCCCCTGCCGGCTACGAAACAGCCGCCGTCCGGACGGACGTGTGTGCGCCCGGCAGTGAACCCAGCCCCTGCCGGCTACGAAGGACACACCAGCACCACCACGAAGCGCGCCCACCCGCCACCACACACAGAGCCACCCGCCGACACCACAACCACCAAGCAGTCCAGCCACAACCACCACCACCACCCACCACCGGCCGCCCACAACATCACCAACGACACCCTCCCCCCCGGCAGCACACGCGACGCCGGCGCCACGCACACCACCATCCGCCCCGCACCACACCTGCCACACCCCCACACTTCACACCACCCACACCGGAAACCGCCAACACCACCGTCCCACCCCTACCACCTGCAGCACCGTCACCATCGACGCCGCTAGCGGCACCACCATCACGCCCGACTACACCACGCCGACGACACGCCCAAAACCAGCACCCAACCCCAAACACCCACACCGACACCACCCACGCCGACCAGACCCCACAACACCCACGCAACGCACACACCGGCCACGCTCCACCAGACAACACAAACCACCACACGCACGGCAACAGCGCACCCGACGCCCGCAGACCCCCCGCAGCCCGCGCCACGTACACACCAACACGCACACCCGCGCCCGGCCACGCCCACCAAGCGCCCGGCGCACCGACCACCACAAGCACAGGCAACCGCCCAACACCGGCACCGACTCCGCGGGCAGACAGGCAGACAAACCACCCCGTCGGCATCACCAACAGCACCAACGCCCAAGCCACCACCTGCAGCACCAACGCCACCATCGCCCGTTGCACCAACGCCAAACCCCCCTCCGGCCCCCCACCACCCGTGCCCAACGCGTCACCTACGGCGCACACCGGCCTCACCGTCACCCAGTGCATCGCCTACGTCACCCTCACCATCGGCACCACCGACGACACCGCCACC
Organism: Eutreptiella sp. 'Long Island Sound 2002'; assembly: GCA_964036045.1. NCBI lineage: Eukaryota > Euglenozoa > Euglenophyceae > Eutreptiales > Eutreptiaceae > Eutreptiella > Eutreptiella sp. 'Long Island Sound 2002'. The sequence continues at coordinate 26,989,986 of OZ038391.1, read as the reverse complement.
CAGTGCATCGCCTACGTCACCCTCACCATCGGCACCACCGACGACACCGCCACCCACAGCACCCCCAGCAACACCCTACGTAGGGACAGTACCAGCGGCGCCACCAGCCGGCACACCACCTACAGCACCCACATCAACATCGCCACCACCCATGACATCACCCACAGCACCCTCACCATCGACGTCGCCGGCAACACCCACACCGCCGGCACCACCAGTCGCGCCACCACCCACCGCACCACTTACAGCGACCACCGGAGCCGCAGGCCCCCCCAGCGCCCGCCCCGTCACCTATGACGCCAACAACATCACCAACCCCGTCGCCGCCCGGCGCGTCACCCGAAGCACCCACGTCAACAACACGGACCTGTTCCGACGCCTACAGCACCCCCCCGTAGGCGTCACCAGCATCACCTCCACCCACTGCATCGCCCACGGTGCCCCAGCCCAACCCACTGCGCCTTCGGCGCACACATACCCGACACCCACACAAACCAACCACGCCCACACTGCCCACCACCCCAGCAGCCCACGCCACGGACACACCCACACGCACGCCCACGCCCGGCCACGCCACCTGGACACTAACCAGGAGCCACAGCCACCCACCCTGGCGGTCTGGGAACCGGGAGCCGACACCGGCACACACCCAAACCCACGTACAGCACCCCAGCCACCCCCCCCCAAAAAAAAAAAAAAACAAAGCCAAACAAGCCAGCGAAAAGAGAGGAGTAAGGGACATGCAGAGGAAGGGGCCACGGGGGGAACAGAGGGCAAACACGCAAGCCCACACACGCGCGCCCCCCCCCCCCCAGCCAGCCCAACCCCGCATGTCCCGCACCCTCCCAGGAACCGCAAAGCCCAAGACCACCCCCCAGGCACCACCACAACAGACCACCAAGAGGAGCCGCCGAGGACGACACACGACACACCGCCGCCAAACACACGGTCGACACCGACACAAGCCCCACCCCCTAAACCCGCCGCACCCACCGCTGCGGCGCCCCAACACACAATGCTGCCCCCATGGATGCGGTACACCCCAAAAACCCCCTTCAGCCGGCCGGCCAGAGGCCACCACGGGACGCACCAAGGGGACGCCGCGGAATACCCACCCACAGTGCGGCCCCGACACCCGCTACCCGCCGGCATCCTACCACGGGCCCACCCCACACCCGAGCACATAGCCCCCCTCCCACCGTGGAAACGATACACCCCAGCCACACACCGCCACACACCACCCGCGGGCACCGCACCGGGGCCACAACACGCCCAAGCAGCCGCGACCCACCGACCCGCGGACCCCGCAAGCGCAATACCCCACACCAACGGACCCACCCAACGGCGGGCCGGCACCCCCAAGCACCACACGACCACACCCCCCTGGTTGCGACACTCCAGTCCCGCACACCCCGCCCCAGGGGACCCCAGGCCCTACGCCACACCGACCCCGCACAGGCCACGTACTGAAACACACCAGGAGAACGATCAAGAGACCACGCGGGGCTGCCCCACACCACCAGAGGACAAACCACAGGCGACAGCCCACCCCACCAGACCTGGACACGGTGCCCCCCCCCCCCAACGGGAAGGCCACCACACAGCACAACACCACCATACCGCACCGCACCCCCCTCCCCCACCCGGGGGCACGGGACACCACAGCCCACCAACACAGGAACGAAGCCACGCCCCACCGACCCCGCACCCCACCCCACCGGCACCACCCCTGGAAACCCCGCACACCTCGCGCCAGCTCAGCACCCACCACCGGCCACAACCCGAACCGCACACAGGGGCAACACCACCGGCCAGGACAGCCACCAGCGGGCAGCCACACACCACAGCCACGCCAAACGGCGCGCCTCCCCCGACGCACGACCCCGCACCGGCCGCCGCACATGCCCCGAACACCAGCATCACACGCCCACCGTGCCATGACGCAACACCCCAGCACGTGAACACGCAAGATGACCCCATGGCCCTGGACATCGACAGCCTGCTAGAACTGGAACTCCAACACACGGAGGACACGGAGCATCATATGGACCTCACCCCGCCGGAGCTCGAGCCCACAGCAAGCAGCCCCGCAGGCCCCAACCCGCAAAATGCCCCCCCGCGCCCCCCCCCCCGCGAGAGGGCGCCCTGGACGCACCTGTCCAACGCCCTGCGGCGCCACCACCCCACCCACGAAGCCAGCAACGGGCCCGCCGAGTACCGGGCGTCACTCGAGCGCGACCTGCCCGACGTCACGGGGCCAGGACTCCACGGGTACACCACCGCCCCCCCCCCTCCAGGCACCCCCACACAAGAATGGGAGGACGAGTACGCCGTCGACGTCACCGACATGACGGCATACATGGAAAGCGTGGAGGACCCGGAGCAAGACACCGTCCTCAGCCTCCTCGCCTACCACAGCTGGAGATGGGGCCACCAGGTCACCCTCCACCGACCGCAGGACGGGCCCCACCAGTGGTCCCCAGAGCACACGGCGAAGTGGGACATCGTCCTCCAACTCACCCCCGAGGGCTTCTACACCCTCACGCACAGCGGATTACCCGACGCCGCACCCAATGCACAGGCGCTGCCGCTGGCCCAGCCCCAGGAGGACGACGCAGACGCACCCCCACCAGAGGAATGTAATTGGGACCCCCCCACGGCCACCACCGAACGCATGCCGCACCGGCTCACCAAACGTCACCTCCCCCACGACTACCACGCCACCAACGACTCGCGGGGACGCCGCACACTGCCCCTGCAGTGGGCATCACCCGAAGGCACCTTCACGTGGGGGGAAATCCTCCCCGGCGCCGTGGCGCTCACGTACCTGTGGCTCCGGGACGCGGAGACGCACGCGCAGCCCCCCGGCACACACCTCCTCCTCACCCTGGAGGGAGAGGCCGCCGTCGAAAACGTCCACACAGCGGAAGGAGAGGACTACGTGACGGCGAACGCGGACACCGCAATATGGCTACACGCTCACGAGCACACCACACCCCCCACCGTAGTACCGGGGTCACACCCCTGGCACGTGGTCATCGTGCGACTACCCACAGGAGCAGACACAGGAAGCGCCCAACAGGGATGGGCGGACAGGTGGGCACACGTGTGCGCCTCCCTGCACGAAGGGCTGCACAGACCCTCCCTCACCAGTCACACCCTCGAACCGGCCCCCACCACGGCCGAATCCCACACCGGGGCGGCCCCCCCCACCGGAGTCTGGGCCTACACGCGCACCCTCCACCGCGAGGCAGCGGAAGCCCTCAAGACCGCCATCTCCAACCACCAAGGCCTCGTGCACACCCCCCACGATAACACACAAAAGGGCTACACCCTATGGTGGCACCACCCCGCACCAGAAGGGGGCCTGCAGCCACCGGCAGACCAGCCTGGCATCGGCCCAGACCTCACGGCGATCGCCCGCGCCGTCGCCGCCATGGCCCAGCAAGTTGGGGCGCCACCCCAATGGGCACCGTCCATCATCAAGGAAACGGCGGCACGCCACAACCCAGCTTTCGCACACTTCCGGGGACGCCCCATTCATCCCACCCTACCGGACCTCGACCTCCCCGCCCACGATGCGTGGGCAGTCCACATCCTCGTGCCCCACGACACCGCCCCCAAAACAGGGGACGCGACGGCACGCATCACCAAACAACTCCCCAATACCGCGCTCCACTACGACATACCAACGCCCAACGTCATCGTCACCCACAACACGGGTCGCGACCACTACTACCTCCAGGCCACGCATGAGCGCTCCCCCATCACCGTATACACCTTCACCACCTACCCTGGCCTCCAGCCACCGCAACACCACCCACGCCCGGCATGGAAGCACCCCCTACACGTCGCCCCGACCCCACGCAAAAGGCCCACCCACCACGCGCCCCCTCCCGCCGACAGCACCGCCCTCCACACCGCCCGCAGACGGGCCGCAGCACAACACCAAAGCCACCTGCTCCCACGCATTAACGCTGGGCCCGGCACCATCACCGAGGCCACCCACAAAAGCACCTTGAACCTACTGGCTCGCAAACTACGCCCCAAAATGGCACTGGAGGACACGCTCTGGATATACTATGGCGAAGGCCGCACGGCACGGGTGGCGGACCTCCGCAACATCATCCCCCGCCACATCCAGCGAGCGGTAGGGCCCTTCACCGTGTACGCGGTACCGCACCCCATAACAGCCCCATGCACCCACTGCAACCCTCGGTGCGCGCTACCATGCGCAGGCGCTCTGCAGCAACCCCTGCCCACCCCTACCTACAGGGGGGGCATATTCCTCGGCACGGTGCCCGGAGACCCACACCCCTACCTCCTGCCCGCGGCGGACCGCCACCACGCCATACCACTACACCTTGTCGAGCACCTGGCGGTGGGACCATCCCCCTTCCAGAAGCGCCCCCCCCACACCCCATCCGACGGACGCCCGCCAGATGAGCCGACACACGCCACACCTGGACCCAAACGCGCCATCGCACTCCTCACCCTAAAGGCGGAAGCCGCCATCCCCCGAGACCTGGAGAGGGAAAACCACCTCATGGTGGAAGGGCTGACGGAACACGTCCTGATCGCAGCCATGTACGCCACGGTGTCCGCATCCCGCCTCTGGGAGGACCGCCCCTCCCCACCTCTAGCCCAAGCAGCGCAGGACCCCCCCGACACGGGCCCCACCGCCGAGGACATCCACCAAATCCTCAACATGCGAGCACCCCCGAAGACCCACCCTGCGGTCCGCCCCATCCAGCTCGTCAGCTGGGACGCCATGGACGCCCCCCCGGCCACCACGGAGGTCCACATCCTCAAACACCGGGACACCTGGTGGACGGTGGAATGGGACGACCACGGCAAGGTCAGACGGGCAACGGCACACGCCCCCGACGGCGAAGTCCCGCCCCCACCACGCGGAGGAGACCGCTTGCGACTCGCCGCACGCATCCCCCACGCCCCAGAGGCAGCCTGGGAAGCGCTGCACTACGCCCTCTACTGGGCGCAGGGGGCGCCAGAAGGCCCCCTCCCCCCGGAACGCACCCCAGCGTGGACACGCCACGCCACCCGCTACACGGCCCACATGCGCCGCCACGGGGCAGGCACCGGGCACCGGCTCCTCACCTGGCCCACGGACCCGCCCGACGCCCTGCAGGAGGCCGAGGAAGTGCTTGGCCTCATGACCAAGCAAGTGTTCCAACTGGCGGACCCCGTCCCCACGTCCAAGCCCGACGTCCCAGCCGCACGCGAACACCCCGTGTTTGCACCGGGCCACGCACCCGTACAGCGGCCCCAGGGCGCACCTCCCCAACGGGGACAACCCGCTGCCCGACGCCGCCAAGGTGCGCAAAAGCGCAAGGCCTCCAGACAGGCCAAACCCGCGCCAAAGCCAAGGGCCAAGCCGAAGAGCTGGACCAAAGAGGAAGCCGCTGCCCTGTATCCCGAATACGCCATCAACACCCGGGTGCAGCTGCCCTTCGAGTACCCCACGGCGGCAGGCCCCTCCAAGTGGATATGGGCCGCAGGGGAGGTCAAGCACCGGTACCGCGTCACCGGGGACCACCAGGGGTTCAAGATCAACGTCAAGTGGGACCCGGCCACCCCCAACGACAAGAAGCTGGGGCGCACCATCGAACTCTGGCGAGACCAAGCCGGTCGTGAGATGGTCCCCATGCAGCTGTGCACCCCCGACACGGAGCACCTCACCGGCACCGAGTACACGGGCGAAGTCCACAATGCATGGGCCCTACCCCAACCCCAGAAGCGGAACCGCAGGGCACCCACAGCTCAGGGCGTCATCGACCTCCTCAACGCCTGACGGAGCCAGGGCCGGACACGGCCCGCCCCCCCAACTACCGGTCCCCAGAAACCGGCGCCTGCGGAAGCCCACGCCCGCATCAACATCCTCAACGAGCCCGCGGTCACCTACGACCCCACCAAGGCCGCCACACTGCAAGCCATGCCCGGGCCACACCCCCAAGGCGCAGACCTCCTGGGGTTCCTGGAGCAAGCCCTCCGCAAAGCGGACCAACCCGAACCAGCACCAATCCTGGACCCAGAGGGGAACAAATATCACGCCCACTGGGAACGGGGGGTACCCCTCTACCACAAGACATCGGTCACGGTACATGCCCACCCCGACCTCGGAGTGGATGGTCGCCTCGGGGCGTACGAGTGCGTGGGGCCCGGATGGCAGCTAAACGTGCTGCTCACACACGTCCCGTTCGGGGAGGAGACCAAGGACTTCCTGGACACCCTGAGCCTGGCGTACCGCCGACTCTCCCTCCTGGCACCCACCATCATCATAGGCGACCTAAACGCCGCTCCCACCGACGACGACCGCACCGGCCCACCCACAGCCACCGACATAGCTGTCCGGGACGCCATGCACCAGCTGGGCCTCACCGACCTCACGGCAGGGCTCACCGGCACACCCTCCCATTACCCCCACCAGGCCGGCACCCACCCATCCCGCATCGACACGTGCTACGGGGACCCAACCACGGTGCGCGTCCACGAAGCAGCCTACGGGGACCTCCCGCCCACAGGCACGGGCCACCGGCCCCTCTACATCGACCTCATCATCCCCGACCTACCCCCACCCGCAGCCACCCTGCCAGACGACACCCTCCCACCCACACTGCAGTTCCCGGCCGAGGACGACCACGGCGCCTGGCACAGGTATAACAGGGCCCTACACGCCATCCTACGCCGCCCGGGTGCACCGACACTCACCACCGCCATGCGCCGGGCGGCACAAGCATGCGGCTTGGAGCGTGACACCAACCACACGGGAGCACCACCGGACCTCACCCTCCAGCAACTCGTCCATGACATCTGGACCACGAAAGGGGAACTCGCCACCCTGCTACGCCCCAGCACACCGGAGGCACGAGACCGGGACGCCCACCTCCGTGCGCTCCTCACCACCCGTCGCCACCAACTCCAGGAATGGCACGCCCACCGCATAGCGGCAGCAGCCCAGGAACGCGAAAGATACGGCAGAAACGACACGCCGTACAAGTCCCTACGGTACGTCAGCCGCATCCTGGAGGACACGGGGCGCCGTACCATCCACGCGGTCCGCACCCCCGAAGGAGGCCTCACCAATGACCCCGACGCCGTCCTCCAGGCAGTCCTGGACAGCTTCCAGGCACAACACGGGGACGCCCTCCCCGAGCTCGACCCCCACACCAGAAACACCATCCGCGAGCATGTGCCCAGGGTCTTCAACCGGGAACAGCGGCGCGCCATCGAACACGACCCCTTCAGCATCTCAGAACTGCAGCGCGCCCTGGACCGCCTGAAGAAGGGGGTCGTACCCGGCGTCGACGGTTTGCCGGCCGAAGCATACCAACGTCTCACCCTGCCCATCAAACGCCGCCTGGCAGCCCGCCTGTGGGACATCGTCACGGGCGCCACGCCCATCCCCCCTGAGTGGGCCAACCTGGTCCACCCCCTCTACAAAAAGGGGGACTGGGCGCAGCCGGGGAACTGGCGGCCCATAGTATGCGCCACCACCGAGGTCAAGCTGGTGTGGACGCTCATCCTGGGCCGCATCGCGCCAGCGGTCTTCGCCCACGTGCCCGCCAGCATGTGGGGGGCCATGGCCGGCAGGTCCCCCCACGAGGCCATCTTCCTCCAGGACACCGCACTGGACATGAACCCCTACGAGATGATCATCGCCTCCCTCGATGTCCAAGGCGCGTTCCCCCACGCCCCACACCGGCTCCTCACGGAGGTATGGGATGCCATGGGCCTCCCATTCCTATCCTTCATGACCGGATACATCCAAACCCGACTCTACGCCGTCATCACGGCCGCGGGCCTCACCCCCTGGACCGGCACAGACAGCGGGGTCCCCCAGGGAGGCGCCGAAGGCCCCTTCCTCTACCTCCTCGTCACCCTGCCACTGGCATTCGAGCTAGCACGGGTATACCCGGGGTACGCCCCATACCCGCTACGGTCCCCCCTCATCAACTTCGCAGATGACAACCTCCTCACTACAGCCACCCGCCACCGCGACCCTGAGAACGCAGGGCTACCAACGACCACCGAACAAGCGTCCGCCATTCTCCAACTCACCACAACCTACCTAGACGCCCACCAGCTCCTAGTGCACCCCCGCAAATCGGTCGGGCTGGCCGACGCCGAGACCCCCACCCCCCACATCCGGAAAGGCGAACCCCTGCACCTGGAAGACACCACAGTCCACCTGGGAGTCACACAGGCCACGCGGCACCACCACATCACACTCCCAAGCAAGCTAGAAGAGCGCCTCGCCCGGCTAACCCAAATTGCCAGGGGGGACCTCCTGTCTACGCAGGGCCTGGCGTACTTCATGGAAGCAGTGCTCAACGCGGCCATCGGGTACCAAGCCCTGCACCTCCCGCGCCCCCAAGACGCACTACGCCACGCTCGACAACAAGTGACGAAGGCATGGGCGCAACACGGAGGCTGGCCCACGTCTTTCCCCAAGGAGGCCATGATGGCCCACTGGCGCTACTACGGAGACAATACGGGCGCCCTGGTCGACATGGCCTATGCCAAACACGCAGCACACCTCCTACACAGGGTAACACACAACCACCAACCAGAAGTTCGCGAGGCGGCGGCCATACGCAGAAAAGAAGCGCAAATGGCCCGCAACACCTGCCCCCGGTGGATACTGGCACAACACGGCGTCTCCACCCCCGTGGGCACTGGCATCTGGGCCCAGCTACAACTCCTCCTACCGCACCACACGCACGCCATCCTGACAAACCACCACTGCGACCAACAGGGGCCACTCGTGGCCACACACACCGACATCCACCGACACCCGGCAGGCGAGGTGGACACCCTGCGCCTCGTAGGGGCCACCATCACCATAGTGTATATCACCCCAACACAGATGCAGATCATGGCCCAATGCGACGCCCACCACGCCCCGTTCCTTTCCGACCCACAATGGCCGGCACGCCACGTCTTCCAAGCGTACCTCCGCGCATGTGCTACGAAGGCAGGGCGCGACATGCCGGGGCCCAAGGACATCGACACGGCGTACACAGCCTTCCAGCGCCAGCACCCCCGGCCCCGCCTGAGCGAACACGAGACCCCCAACGACGGCGGCACGACGCAGGGGGAGCCCACCCCGTCAGCCGAAGGCTGGACACCACCCACCATCCTGCTGCTAGCACCAAACGGCCACAAACATGTAACCCGCACCGTCCAGCGACACCATGCCCCCTGGTCCATCCCCAAACACAATGCACCGGAGACCGATGTACCACCAGTCAGACACAGTGACCAGGGCATACCACGCACGTGCTGGCACTGCGGCCCGGCAGCCCTCGACACGCCGTGGCCCCTGCTGCACCTCATCTCCACCCACTACCACACCCCCACCGCCGCCGCCACCGCCGACCAGCAGGCATGGCTCTCCCCCTGGTTTCACACGGTACCCCCGGACCACCCGGCGCACGTAGCCTGGACCCGAACACCCACGGCGACATGGACGTTCACCAACGAGCAGGCAGACCCGGACAGCGTAGCCATGGAGTACGACCGCTGCGACCCACACCGCGCAGGACCTCAGGAGGCACCCATGCGCCCCCTACAGCACAAATGCCCCACCCTCCGCGGCGACAAGGACGACACGGAGCGGCGACAGACCATCACGTGCCAGAAATTCCACCCCAATACGGGATACCTCTTCCACCTGATGTACGCGTATATCACCCAGGGACGCCCAGACAGGGGCCTCCTCCGCCTCACCCCACGAGCCCAGGCCATCATCACCCAGGGAATAGGCGTCTATGCAGCGCCACTACTGCAACCCACGCAAATCACCGCCAGAACCACCCAGGGGAACCCCATCTACGTCTATCACCCCACAGCAATCGCCCGCCTACCCATACCCAGCGACACCGACATCATCTACTTCACTGACGCATCCGGCACCCAGCAACGCACCCCCACGGTCGGTTGCGCCTCCGTGCGCATCACCCGGCGCGCGGACGGCCTCCACGTGGAACACCACACCGGGACCACCATCTTTGGGGCGTCCTCCCACGGCGAACTGCGCACCATGGCAGACGCCGTCACCGCCACACCGCCACCCACGACGGTCCGGCCCCGCAACATCTGGGTAGTCGTGGACGCCACGGTCGACATCCACCTCACCAGGCGCCTTGCGGACCTACCCCTCCACAAAGCACTCGATTCCGGCCTCACCACACAAGCGTTGGGACTATGGATGGCCTTCAAGGGCATGCACCCCCAGGACGCCCTACACATCGTCAAGCAGGAGTCGCACCGCTACGCATACGGCAATGGACGCGCAGACACGCAGGCCAAACACCAGAACACAAACCACACCCCAGGGCTCGAACGCGTGCGACTGGACACCCCACACCACAGCCACCTGCAGCACCTGCCCCCGATACCCCTGGCCGCACAGCCCCCCCAATGGATGCCCGAGGACACGCCGTACACGGATCGAGACAAGCAGTACCACTACCCCACACCCATCCAGCAACTCGCCGCCACACTGGGCCACCCAGCAAACACCGAACTCCTCCGACGCCTCGAAAACTCCGTCCACACCCCCCTCTACTACTCCGCCCTGCGCCCGGATAGCCTCCCAGCACACCTACAAAAGCCCCGACTCCAGCTCGCCCTCGAACAACTTCCCCTCCTCACCCGATACCACCGATGGTATACGCGCCGCTCGATCCACGTCCCCGCAGGACACACCAAATGCATCTGCAGCCACGCGGAAGAAGAAACGTGGGACCACTTCAAGGCGTGCTCCCTGTACAGGGGACTGGACACCCTCACAGACTGGAACCCAACCCACACCATCGCACAGCACGCCGGATGGCTGGCGCAGTCCCCGGCGACCCAGCAACTCACCACCGTCCTCAAGCAGACGGAGGTACTCGAGGCAGTCCGCAGGGGACTCGTCCCCACTGCCGTCTACACCTTACTACGCACCCACGCGGAGGACCCCCAGGCCACGGCGGCACACATGCAGCGAACGGCCGTTGCCAAGACGGCGGAGCAGCTCACATACCGCACCCACAAATACCTGCAGCATGCGGCAACCCTGCCACCAACAGACCAAGCCCACCTCCTCAAACTCCTGTTCTACCAACCATGAGAACCTACCCCGTGACATACCAACACCGAACCCCCACCACGTCTACACACCGTCCACCGGGCACAGCACTGGCACAGCACACACGGGCGCCACAGGCACCGCACACGCTCCCACCTGCATGCGCGCGCCACCAGCCCCCATCCCCCCACGCCGCCGTCCGTCCACAGGTACCACCAACCACCAGCCACCGCATGCCCCCTCTGCGCACGCCAGCGGCTACCACAGACAGCCCTGCCCTGCAACCCAGACCACTGGGTCTGCCTGGGAGCCGCGCACCGCCTCACCCACTGCCCCCACTGCGGGGACCTCAACCCCCGCCACCGCGAACGGCCCGCGGCCCCAGCCGCACCCCCCCCCGCCAGCCACCCCAGCTTCTTCGGGTACCTCACCGACACTCTCCGGGACCAACTGGGAGGGTACTACGTGGCGGACGCGGCGGACCACGCATGGGCCATAGCCGTGGCCACGGGCAACACACCCCTGCCCCCCCACAGCCCACCCCTACGCCACAGCGGAGGCGGCTTGAACGTGGCGGCCCGCCACATCCTCCTCGCCCTATACCTCCACCACCGAGACCTACACCTCCCAGACCCACAACTCCCGGCCCCCCAAGCAGCAGCCCTGACGCCGGAAGCGTGGGCCGACACGGCACCAGAGGAGATAGCAGCCTACCTCCGAGCCACGTGCCGCCGGTTCGCAAACGCCCTCGGCCGACGGAAGGGAACACCTTACCCCCTCAGCGCACTCCTCTACCCGGCACACCACCCCCATGCCACACAACGGACACCCCCGGAGGGCTGGGCGTCTTTCCGGGACACCCACCTGGCCGCCCCCGACGAGGCCACCGCCACGCGGATGAGCCTCACGGACCAGGAGGCCTACGTCAGAGGCCTCAAGACGAGCCTCCAAGAGGCACACCGCTGGCGCGCCCGCTCCCCGTCGCCCCCGCGGGGACAGGGGGGTTCACCCGCCCCCGACACCCACCAGGCCAAGAAGACCAAGGGGCACCGGCACCAGGGGGCCCGCCAACGCGCCCGCCAGCAGGGCGCGACGCCCCGACCAAAGCCCGGGTCCAGCCACACCGCACCGCCCCACGCCCAGACCCCCGGGGCACACCAGCAACACCACCACCACCAACGCCCACCGCCACCACCTTACCGCAGCACCCAAACCCTGCAGCCCAGTCAGCCACCACCGCCCACACACGTCCACACCATGCCAGGACCACCGTACGCGCAGAGCCAGGGGACATGGCACCACCAACACCACCACCGCGCCCCCGTCCCTCCTAACCCCTACCCCCTAATGCCCCCAAGCTACAGCGGCCCCCACCAGCTACATCCCCACCACGCCCCAGCACAACCAGGCCCCGCGAACCACCCACCCCACATAGCGCACATCACCGCACCACACCATCACGTGTACCACCACCACCAGCCCCTGCCGCCACACCCACCAACGCCGGGGTACCACACACAACCGACACACCCTCCACACCACCACCACGCGGTCCAGCACCACCCGCCGCCCCCACTACACGGACCCACGGCATACGAGCCACGGTACACCCCCATGGACCCGCGAGGAGCCGCGCACGCACACCGGCAACACCAGGACCGAGTAGGGGCGCCCCACCACCACCAACAGCCCCCCCACCCACACCCCATACCAGCAAGCACCATCCACCAGCAGCCACCCATCACATACGGACCACAGCCCCACCCGGGGGCTCATGCGGTCGCCTCCCACCCGCACCCCGGCACCACAACCAGTCAGGAACCGCAAGGACCACACGGCGCACACACGCAACACCCACACGACCCACAGGGACGCCCAGACCCCCAGCCAGCACAACACCCACCCCCGCCCCCCCCACCACCAACAGCGCCACCCCCACACCACCCCCCCCCGCCCCCCCCCCGAGACCAGGCCACGGACACAACACGCGGCAGCCAGCACCAACCAATCGATGTCGATGCCCCCGCCGACACATGCCACCGCGAATTCCCCCTCCCGCGGCCGCCGCAAGAGACCCCATCACCGGACCCCGCGCGCGACAACGATGACCACCCCCCCCAACCCACACCACCCCCCCCATCACACCCCGCACCACCAGTCGCCGCACCGGCCGAGCCCTACGCCCTGCACAACCCCGCAGCGGTACGGCAGCACCTCCAGGGGGTCGGGGAACAGGACGTCGTGCTGTACCTCCGCACCTCCGGCACCAGCATCCCCATCCGGGCGGCCACCCTGGTCCAGGCGGCCACCCTGGGGGAAGGCGTCAGAGACTTCCTCTTCGACGCCTTCCTCCACGTCGCCCGACACGAGCGCCCCCCACGCGCCACCCCGGACGGCGAGAGCCCGCCCCCCACGGGGAGCCGGATCTGGGTACCCCCCATCGACTGGGGGCGACACCTGGTCGGACACCCCGTGCCAGAGCGGGACAGCACCCAGGGCCGCACCCGCTACCGCGAGCCCAACATGACCCACCCCCCACCCGACGCCACCCCCAACAGCACCAAGGAGTGGGAGCGGGAAACATGGGTGGCCCGGATGGCCTCCCTAAGCAACTTCCGGCACCACGTCCCGGGGGACATCCCCACCCCCGACGAGCAGCAGCCAGCCCCCTCCACGTACATGACCCTCATGTACAATCTGCACTACACCCTCTCCACCACCACCTACCACGCACCCACAGACCACTGGGTGGTACACGGCACCGACTCCCTCCTCCCCGCCGACTACACCCCCCCCACACACAACCCGGGCCCCGACACGTACGCCAGGGGGGAAGACCCGGACGACCCCCACATCTGGGGCACGTGGGAACCCGAATCCCTGGACGCGCTGCTCTCCATCCGCAGCAGCTACCAGGGCCTTGGTAGGGCGATGTATTGCCTCGCCAAGTGGACCCAACGGACCTGGGGGATCCCCGCGGACCGATGGGTGTGGGTGGTCACGCTGCGCCCCCAGCAGATGGAAGCCCCCCCAAACCGCGGGGGACCCACCCCCCCACGCCCCACCACCCCACAACTATGCCCGTACATGGTGGCAGCCCGCCTCATGGCGCTGCTATGGCCGGGCCCCCACACCCCCACCCAAAACTACCCCCACCTCACAGAGGGGGACATGCCCGGCATCCAGCGATGCTTCTTCGAGACCCTCGACTACCTCCAGCAGACACACCCCCGCGTCCTGGAGCAGATATGGCCACCCCCCGGGTAACCCACGTGCCCGCACAGCCGAGACAACACCGCCACGCCAGCACCAGCACGCACGGATCACCAGGGAAAACGCGCGCACACGCCCGATGCCCGAACCTGCACCCGCGTTCTCGCTACTTACAGGACCCAGCATCATACGCCCGCCCCCGAGGCCCGGGACCCTCCGCCGTCTCCCGCGGCCCTCTCCTCCGCCTCCGACTCCACAACCTCCACCACCACGACCACCTCATCCACCACCACCACCACCACGTCCTCATCCAGCACTCCACCCCCCAGGCCGCGGAGGACACCTCCCAAACGGGCCTCCAAACCCGCCCCCACCGCGAGCAGCCCCACCGCCGCCAAAGCCCACGCCCCGGCGAAGCCCATACCCACGACCCAGCCGAAGCCCAAGGCCGCCGCCAAAGGGCAGCCCGCAGCCAAGCCCAAGCCCAGGCCCAAACCCGGCGCCACGACGGCAGCTCGGGCCCGGCCCCCCCAGGATGTCCTCTACGACATCCGGCCCCAGCCGTCCCGGGCCCGAAGGCAGCAGCGCCCAGCGCGGCGCCCCCCCACCGTCACCGACACCACCGCCGCCACCTTCATGGCGGAGCGCGCCGCGGCCGAAGCGCGGCGCGCCTCGTCCCACCACCTCCCAAAGCCCGCACCCCAGGCCCACGGACCGCTCCAGGGTCCACCAGCAGCGCCCACGCCCCCCTACCGGCCCCCGATGACAGCCCACATGCAACGCATGCCCCACTACCGCCGCCGCCACGAATCCCCGCCCAACCCCGAGGCGGAGACCGTACGCGCACACCCGCGGGTCCACATCCGCGTGCACCCCCACTCCCCACGCACCCCCACGGAACAGGACTACGAGGAATCCCCCAGGCCCGCCACCGCCGCCGGCCCCCACGACCCCATCACACCCACCCACGCACACTCCTCCGCCCAAGACCGCAGGCCCGCCCAGGAACAGTGGTGGCAGCGCTGGACTCACACGCAGCTCTGGGAGCTGCGGAAGTGGGCCCGGGGAGAGCCCTCCCTCGAGGGCCTGGTCCATCGGCCCCGCAAGGGGTCGGTGGAAAACTGCCGCCTCCGGCCGGCGGGGGGGTGGATGCCGCAGGCCGCATGGGAAGCCATGCTGGCCGATGCGCTCCACCCCCTGGGAGTCCACCCCCGCAACCTCCCCGCGCCCCAGGACCACCCGTACGTCCTCAGGCGCCTGCGGGAGACCCTCTAGGAAGCACGGCGAGACGGCATCCGCCTGTGGGACATCACCCAAAGCCCAGCCCCGCACGCACACACCCCCTCACCACCCCACAAGCGTCGGCGCACCGACACCGGCGACACCCACAACACCCCAGAAGCCCTGCGCGCCTGACCCCCCGGCCAGCGGCGCCGCCATCTAACCCCGTTATCCAGCACAGCACCACCACGGGGCGCCACGCCAGGCCCCGCCCAGAAGTCACCAAACAAACCGGACGCCGAAGGAAGCCAACGCACACGACAACGAGCACCACTACGCCCAAAGGCGCCGAACCCGGGCCCGATACCGTGGGCTCCTCTCCACCCTCAGCACGACACACACGTCACTGACGTCACTCCTCCGCCATGCCCCCTCCCACGCCACCGCCCCGCCCCCCCCCCCCTCCCGCCGCACGTCCCCACGCCGCCCAGCACCCAGCCCCACACACTGCGCCACAGCATCGCCCTAGTCCGGCTCCTCCACCATCGCGGCGCTTGGCACCTCACAGTAGACCGCCGTCCTATGGTCCCGCTCCCCCCAGCACCACTCCCAGGGCCGCACCCGACCCACGCCGTGTTCGCCCCCACGTCGCGGGCCGCGGACATCCTCCCGCTCCCCACCACCACCCCTCCCGGGCATCGCATACTACTTACCGCCAACCCCTCGGTCCTCAGTGAGGTCCCCATCAGGCACGCCGACGCCCTGCACGTGCGCCCGCAGCTGCCCAACCTGCACGCTGCGTACGCCCCCGGCGCGCCCGCCGACCCCTCCGTGTGGGACTCCCAGTGAGGCCACCGGCCAACGGCCGGCCCACACGCACCACCCCGCACCCGCCTCGGGCGCACGACTCCGTGGACGCCGCTACCCACACGCCCGGCCCCGCGCAACCGCCTAACCGAGCCAGAACACAAGCACAAATCAAACCCGAGCCACACCCCGAAACCGCTAACCCTTGACTCCTAACCAAACCCGCCGAGGGAACAACGCAACCACAGCCCACACCCACAGCCCACACAGCCGCCTAACCAGCCAGCACCAGAAGCAAAGAAACACCACACCAAATCCACCCTGACCCAAGCCTAACCGGGCCAAAGCCCCAACACAAATCAAACCCGAGCCACAACCCGAAACCGTCAACCCTTGACTCCAAACCAGGCCCGCGGAGGGAAATGCGTAGACACAGCCCACAGCCACAGCCCACACAGCCGCCTAACCAGCCAGCACCAGAAGCAAAGAGACACCTAACCAAACCCACCCTGACCCATACCCATGTACATCAGGACACGCGAGCCGCACCCCTGGGGCGCGACCGCCGCCACAGCACCGGCGACACACGCCAGAGGACACAACGCTATAGCACCGCCGCACCAGCTGCCCATGCCTGTGCCTGCAGTGTACGCGCGCCTCTGTTTTCCTCTTTTTTGTTTTTTCTTTTTCTTTTTTCAAAAAAAAAAAAAAAAAAACAAAAAAAAAAAAAAAAAAAAACGAACATTAGGGGGGGAGGAAGAGGGACACATCCACCCAGGGCACACGCGCACCGCACACGGCACGCACACCGGTAAACAGGAGCCCAGGGGCCCAGGACACCGCACATGCAACACAACACACCGAGCGGGCACACCGGTGAACAGGAGCCAGCTGGCCCAGGACACCGCAGACGCACCACAGCAAACCGCGCGGGCACACCGGTGAACAGGAGCCCAACGGCCCAGGACGCTACACACACGTAGGGCAGCCGAGGGACAGGAAAGAACCAATACCCCATGGGTCGGACGCACTGGGGCGACCCAGCCGACCCACCGGGCCAGTGGCAGGAGCGGTACTCCAAAGCCACTGGTCCGAGCCCGGCCAGGCTGCATCGAGGACCATGGCAAACGTCACCCGGAGCCATGGAAGCAACCGGTGACAGGCGAGCCGGTACACAGTCCAGGAGGGGGTCACCTGCCAAGCAGAGTGGCCCCGCAACTCAAGCCACAAGGGTGAGGCGGTCGTACCGTAGACAAGCGGGAGCAATACCCCTCGTGGTGAGAGATACTCCACACGGCTGGGCAGCCCCCCAGAGCTGCCGCCCAAAGGAGGGGGCATGTGGCCCTACCCATGGACACATGTGGGGACACCCTCCCACCTGGGACACATGGACCGGGTGGCCGCGACAATGCCTTCCCAAGCACATGCGGGAGCGGCTCAAGAGGCACCTGACATAGGGCAGTGGGAGGGACAGGACGTCCCCTTGGTAAGACCTTCTTCCTGCAATGTCAAAGGAGGCATCCCGAGCTCCCGAAGATACCTACCTACCTACCCTACCTTGGTAAGGACACCAAGCAAAATGCATTTGGTCCCTCATTCTTGGCAAGGACACCAAGCAAAATGTGTTTGTTCCCCCATTCTTGGTAAGGACACCAAGCGAAAGACATTTGTTCCCGCATTCTTGGCAAGGACACCAAGCAAAATGCATTCGTTCCCCCATTCTTGGTGAGGACACCAAGCAAAATGCATTTGTTCCCCCATTCCTGGTGAGGACACCAAGGAAAATGCATTTGGTCCCCCATTCTTGGTAAGGACACCAAGCGAAATGCATTTGTTCCCCCATTCTTGGTAACGACACCAAGCAAAATGCATTTCGTCCCTCATTCTTGGCAAGGACACCAAGCAAAATGCATTTGTTCCCCCATTCCTGGTGAGGACACGAAGCAAACCCATGGGCCGCCTAAAACATCCCTATTGCCCGCTTCCCTATACAAAGTAATATGCCCACGTGAAAGGGGCATGGATGAAAGGCATAGGGGGGGAATGTAGGGTTCCGCCCGAACTCATGGTCCTTGAGAACCATGAGTTCGAGCAATCGACGGAAAAGCTTGCGCGTTGATTTTCTCGAAGACGCAACGGCGAAAAATTCTGGTGAACACATCAGATGAAAGTACATTAAAAGCCCTCTAGATCCAGCCCTTAAGTTCTCTTAGAACCTCAAAGGTACTCGAGAAAAATCCATCACAAAACTCGCCACGGAGAAGCGACGAAAGCGCGCGAACAGGCGACAACAGGCGGCGATTTCACGACAATTAGAAATCGCGGTAGAAATCGGGTATTTCACCGATTTCCGACCGAAAATCGCCTGAGACAATAAAATTATGGTAATTCTACATCGATTTATTGGTTAGAAATCGGATTCCAGATTTCGCGGGTTAGAGAACAGGGATATCCCGCTGACAGCCGGTGTCAACGGCTTCCGCACGGGTGTGACGGCTCACAGGCCTCCGGGCCATGGGCCATAACGGGTGTGACGGCTCACAGGCCTCCGGGCCATGGGCCATAGGTTCTGGGTACCGCTTCACCCCTGGCCACAACAGTCCTCAATGATGTGAAACAGCCAATAAAAAAAAGTTGTTTTTAGTAATAAAAACAAAGAAAAGGACAAATACACCAAGGTTTCAGACCGAAGAAGAAAAGTTACACAATGCAAATTGGTTTTTATTGTCCCACAATTGTGAAATCGTCTTTGAAAAATAACACCTAGGTTCCCTGCAATTGCACCATTAATTCCAAAAAAAGGCCAACAAATGGTCATTTCAGCCATAGTAACGTAAAAGAAGACAAAAATTTGCTTTTTGAGAAAACAAAAGTCTGAAGTCCAAAACCCGATGTCAAACAATGTGGTTGTTGTTATGCTGTCTCGCTGTACTTTTCAGCTGCATGTAATTTGGTACAACCACATGCAGACCGAGTATAAAGATGCACTGGTCTGTTGCTGTGGAGTGCATTGCCCATGTCAACCTCGCCGCCAGGACTGTTCAATATGTGCAACGGACTTGCAGTAGAACTATTTGTTTTGGGGTGTTGTATGCTCTGTGTCCTGTTGGTGAATGATGCCCATAGTGGAAGATTTTTGAAGGAAAACCTGGTCAAACTACGGCAACGTGAAGTGGAACAACAACTGGGACTGTCTTTGCCTCTACACGCTAGGGAAAAATGCTATTGGTCAATCCACATCTCCATCTACGCATTTTGTCCTGAAGCTCGAGATTATCCACATTTGGCGCCTTTGTGCCCTATAGAGTACCCCTTCATGATGACGACCGGGTCGTTGAGTTAATGGTGCGGAAGGTGTTGTTGGCCCCGTAACTATGCCTTTGTGGCGCGCATTGTGTCATGATTGAGTCCGGTGAAGTCGAACGGCGTGCTCTCTGCTGCTAGGGGCCGCTGAGATGCGGTGGCCGTGCTATACAGCCTTGGATCCAAACTGGCGGGATGTGTATTACTATTTGCGGGAGTCCACAGTGGATGACGAGGCTATCTGGCCTGTACATACCTCTGGGTTGTTTGACGATGCAAGCACCGCCGTCAGGCGCTAAGACCGCCGTTGTACCGATGTTGGCGTTGTACTCGTGATGTTATTACCGGGATCGGTGCCATGGGGACCTACACTGAATATCCAGTATTCTTTTTCCTCTCTTGGCTGCATCTTGCCATTTGGAGACAGTTTATTTTTCTTCCGACACTTGGGTTAGAATGGGCCCGCAGAACTGAAATTCTCCTCTTGGCTTGGGCCAAAATTTGGTGCTGGCTTATATATGTGAACCTGCTCTGTCCTTCGTGAGAATGCATCGATGTCACGTGTGCCAGTCGGTAACACATATGTTACCATTCACATTTTCCACAGTCTATGTTGTAGTTTAATAACCCGTCTGCCATGCTCTCTCTACCGCTGCCTATGTTGAAAGGTCGGCCGGGTTGGCGGGTAAGGTTTGCACCGGCCCAGCACTTTCGGCGAATTTTGAGGAGTAGTGTGCCCTGATGGTGCATTGTTGCCGGTGTGTCGGCGCTGCTGCGATGGCGGACAGGCGCGCGCTACCTTCAAGCTCATGCTGACGCAGTATTTGCTATTTCTCTGTCGCTTGCTTTAGCTAATTTTTTGATCACTTTGCATTATATTGTATGCCTGTTTTCCTGTTTTCTCACTGTACTTTTCAGCTGCATGTAATTGGCACAACCAAATGCAGACCGAGTATAAACATGCACTGGTTTGTTGCTGTGGAGTGCATTGCCAATGTCAACTTGGCTGCCAGGACTGTACAATTTGTGCAGCGGAATTGTAGTGGAACTATCTATTTTGGGGTGTTGTATGCTCTGTGGCCTGTTGGTGAATGATGCCTATGGTGGAGGATTTCTGGAGGAAAACCCGGTCAAACTACGGCAACGTGACATGCACCAACAACTGGGTGTGTCTTTGCCTCTGCAGGCTAACGAGAAACGGTTTTGGTACACAATGCAAACTGCTTGTTGTTAAGCAAAATTTATGAAATGAAAACCTCTTTGGAAACCGTCATCTGGGTTCCGTGCAATAACCCTTTTTGTTCCAAAAGTAGGCCAAAAAACGGTCAGTTTCGCCATAAAAAAACACAAAAGGAGAGAAAATACAATTTTTGAGGACACCAAAGTATCAAATCCAAAAAGTAAAATTGCGCCATGCAAATTGCTCGTGTTCATACCACATTTTTTAACAAAGGTATGGAAAATGACATCTACGGTCCGTGCAAAACTACTTTCGGTCCCAAAATTTGGCCTAAAAAACGGTCATTACAGCCTTAAAAACACAAAAAAGGATAAAAGTCTCAAATCCAAAACGTCAAAATTGCACAATGCAAACCGGCTGTTGTTATGCCACAGTTTCGAAAAAAAAATCTGGGCAGTGTCGTCCGGTGTCCGTGCAATGACATTGTTTGTTCCAAAAAAAGGCCAAAAACAGTCATTTCACCCACAAAAACACACAAAAAATGGGATTGAAGATCGGCTTTCTGAGTACACCAAAGTCTCAAATCGAAAAAGAAAAGTTACACAAAGCAGATACACTGATGATGTGCCACAATAATGAAAATGTTTTTGGGAAATGACATTTGGATCTGTGCAATAACACTTTTTGTTCCAAAAATAGGCCAAAAAGCGGTCATTTTAACCATAGAAACACAGAAAAGGACAAAAAGTCCGCTTTTTTGGGGACACCAAAGTCTCAAATCCAAATCGTCAAAATTACCTAATGCAATCCGCTGTCACAATTTCCAAAATAATCTGTGGGAATTGACACCTGGGATCCGTGCAATAACACTTGTTGTTCCAAAAATAGGCCTAAAACGGTCATTTTAGCCATAGAAACACACAAAAAGACAAAAAATCCACTTCTTGATGACACCAAAACTCTCAAATACACAATGCAAATGGCTTCTCGTTGTGCAAAATGGAAGAGAAAAGGTGTGGGAATTGACATCCGGGCTCTGTGCATAACCACTTTTTGCTCCAAAAATGGGCCAAAACCGGTCATTTTAGCAATCAAGACACACAAAACGACAAAAGGCCTGCGTTTTAAAGAAACCAAAGTCTCAAATCCGTAACGTAAAATCAAACAATATAAATTGCTTGCTGAAATGCCACAATTACGAAGAACTCTTTGGGAATTGAAATCTGAGGTCCCTGGAATAACACTTTTTCATCCAAAAATAGGCCAAAAAGATGGTCATTTTAGCCATAGAAACACAAAAAAGGACAAAAGATCCGCCTTTTAAGGGCACCAAAGTCTCAAATCGAAAAAGTAAAATTACACAATGCAAATTGGTTGTTGTTATGGCACAATTTCAAGAAAAATTGTGGGAATGGACATCTAGGGTCTGTGCAATAACACTTTTTGTTCCAATAAAAACGGTCATTTTACCCATAGAAACACAAAAAGGGACAAAACATCCGCTTTTTGAATACACCAAACTCTCAAATCGAAAGAGAAAAATTGCACAATGCATATTGGTTGTTGTAATTCTACTAATCAACTCAAGGGGCCAACTCAAGGGGCCACGCAACAAAGTGTGGATGGAGAGTCCCTAACCCCAACTCAAGGGGCCACACAACAAAGAGTGGATTGTGAGTCCCTAACCCCAACTCAAGGGGCCACACAACAAAGAGTGGATTGAGAGTCCCTAACCCCAACTCAACGGGTCACGCAACAACGCGTGGATTGAGAGTCCCTAACCCCAACTCAAGCAACAAAGCGTGGATTGAGAGTCCATAACCCCAACTCAAGGGGCCATGCAACAAAGCGTGGATTGAGAGTCCCTAACCCCAACTCAAGGGGCCACACAACAAAGCGTGGATTGAGAGTCCGGGGGCTGGGGGTGGGGGGGGTAACAGCAACGAGCCTGGGAAAGATGTTCCGCTGTGGAGACACACAGTTTACACACAGAGCACACATACGGTTGTGGTGTGGTTTGGGACACGGGGTTAATGCACGGGGGACAGGGGTAGAGCATGGGCACGGGGTAGGACACCCACACAGCCCTGTGCACACGCACAGAGGGCACAGAGGAGGACACGGCGCCGGGTACAAGGCGCTACCAGATGTCCCCTCGGAAACGATCCATCTCCTGCAGGAGGGTGCTGGCAGTGTTCTTCACGCAGGTGTGCCGTTTGCGCGTCAGTGGCGCCCGGTAGTTGGCGTATTGAGGTTGTGCTGGTTGTTGCCGGGGTCGTTTGACTGTTTTTGCCGTGCACACGCCTCTGTCCACAGGCCGTCCATAGCCTGCCTCGCTGTGTTTCCGCGTGCGTGAGGCCCAGGTGCCCTGCTCCTCCATGCGGCCGAGCTTCTCTTGCAACCCGTGGATCTCTCGCTGCAGGCGTTGTTCTGCTTCCATGCCCACTGCAGTGGAGGGGGCACGCAGAGCACCCCCTGGCATGACGCCGATTGCCAACATTTGGTGGTCAGGGGACACCGATGTGTTGCAGCCGCAGTTCAGCTTTTTCCGGTGCGTTGGCACGAAGGGCCCATGTTCAGCACCGCAGGGGAGGGCCCCCTTTTCAGAAAATATTGAGTGAAGGATGCCAGGGAAATCCTCAGCAACGATGGCAAAACCACGCGGCCCCAAACCAAAGCCTCTCAGGGACCCTCATTTCCGTGTTCGTAATCCCAGAGGAGTTGAATGAGCACATTGGGACGTGTGAACCCCTCACAACCAGTGATACACTTTGAAAAATAGCGCTCAGTGCACGTGCAGTGCAAGTATTCCCCCCAAAGCCTGGGCTTGCCGTGCGCTAGAGGCGTACGTAGGAGTGACGTCCGTTGATTGTACTGTACAGGCAACCCTACGACAATAGCTTTCCATTGACCTCCACAATAATGGGGCAATACATCTCAATAACCCACACCCGTCATCTGATCCTGTGCATATCATTCACAAAGCAAGCATGGACCCATATTTACAGTGATAGCATGTGGGCCCATGGATGTGGTCCTACCTGTATTCCTGATACTGTACAGCAGGGCCACCAGCAAGTCAGCATATCATTCACAAAGCAAGCATGGACCCATATTTACAGTGATAGCATGTGGGCCCATGGATGTGGTCCTACCTGTATTCCTGATACTGTACAGCAGGGCCACCAGCAAGTCAGCATATCATTCACAAAGCAAGCATGGACCCATATTTACAGTGATAGCATGTGGGCCCATGGATGTGGTCCTACCTGTATTCCTGATACTGTACAGCAGGGCCACCAGCAAGTCAGCATATCATTCACAAAGCAAGCATGGACCCATATTTACAGTGATAGCATGTGGGCCCATGGATGTGGTCCTACCTGTATTCCTGATACTGTACAGCAGGGCCACCAGCAAGTCAGCATATCATTCACAAAGCAAGCATGGACCCATATTTACAGTGATAGCATGTGGGCCCATGGATGTGGTCCTACCTGTATTCCTGATACTGTACAGCAGGGCCACCAGCAAGTCAGCATATCATTCACAAAGCAAGCATGGACCCATATTTACAGTGATAGCATGTGGGCCCATGGATGTGGTCCTACCTGTATTCCTGATACTGTACAGCAGGGCCACCAGCAAGTCAGCATATCATTCACAAAGCAAGCATGGACCCATATTTACAGTGATAGCATGTGGGCCCATGGATGTAGTCCTACCTGTATTCCTGCTACTGCACAGCAGGGCCACCAGCAAGTCAGCAGTGTGCGTGCGTGCGTGCATACGTGTGTGTGTGTGTGTGTGTGTGTGTGTGTGTGTTTGCACGTGCACGCGGTTCATCACGTTTTGCAGCACCCAAAACGAGGCTCCGTCTGCGACAATGCAAATGAGATGTGTCGCACCTTTGCGTGGGCAGCACCAAAAACAGAGCCACTGCAGCACATTCCACGCAGACATATCTGCATTGCATGTGAACGTGGTGGTGCGCCTCCGGCATATCCACGTGAGCAGTCAGCGCCCGCTTTCACCTGTAGAAGCAAAACCAGCAGACTGTACACCACATAAAATGCACGTGTCACAAGGCGCACACGCGACTGCTGGGCCATGTGCCGCACAACAGACGTCGAGCATGTGCAGATGAGACATGCACAGACGACGAAAATTGCGGAACGAAAGGGGTATGCGAAAGGCTAACGCAGCAGTGAAAGGCTACTGTGGAATTATCGGGTTTACTCCGTCATCCGAGGGACTCGGGACTACTCTCCCTTTTCATTAATGGGACTCCCGGTGCACATCCGTTCAGCCCGAGCCTTTCACTCCCTGGACTTGGAGCTTCCTGGTGTTGTATCTAGATGTGACCCACAAGGTTCTATGGGTAGCTTATCAAAATGGACGGAACACGAATACACAAAGACTTTCGATGTATGGGGGCAACAGTCAAACATGCGGAGGGCGTGGGAATAGGTTCAGTAATAGCGTATGAAGCAAGCAATTTATGTCCACAATTGGAATGGGGCCTCGGCCCAATCCTTCCTCAGTTCAAGAACCTTTACACCAAACCCTTTTCGAATAATCCCACAGCCCCCCTGGTGTTGGACGCAGGGAGGGGGGCCATTCAAACAGAACAAAACAGGGACTGTAAACTTGCAAGGTCGATGACTGCATGTACACATTATCACGACCGGCACCCTGTTGCTCACCTCCAGTGACCCGCCGCGGGCTCCTAAATCGCGGAGGAATAGAAAAACACCCCCCCTCCCGGCCATTCACCAGCAGACAGGGGTGAGCATCGGTGTCAAGGTCCAAACATGGCGTCCCCAATGTACACGCTAGTCGTGTGGAACCCTGGCACACACATACCGGCACATAATGCGGCAGAATGATAGCCGCCCAGAGCAGTCGCAGAAATTGTACTGCAGCGTGCGATCGTCACTTGGACAGGGCTGTTCTGGTTGACAGTTGTCCCATCACCCAATTGCCCATAGACATTGTTCCCCCACATCGACAAAGTCCCATCTGCGGCACAAACAAAGCGCATCAAAGACCCAATGCAAAGCCAAAGAACATCCCATACATCCCCTTTTAGTGTGCTGTCCCCCATGCCAATCTGCGCATCAGGTGATGTACCAACGTCTCCGTCAGGCTCCGCAAAAAAGGCAACCGCGGAGGTGGGCTGTGATAGACCTTGGCAATGCCAAACCCCGTGCCGACACAAATGCAGTATAAGGAGCATATTGGAATGTTGTTGGTGGTTGCACATCAGAAGGACCGTCAGTGTGCAGGCAAACAGGGAAGATGGTTGGCCTATAGGGGAAGAGTCTGACGAAAGGGCCGTGCTATCATGCGTGTATTCGTGGGCTTGCCACTTCTGCGATGCAAGCCTCTGAGGATCGTTTTCAGTACAGCACAACATCTGTTACGGTGCGAGGCTGGCGGGTGGACCCTGCCATGTCGGGTCGATTGTTGTTGAGGGCATTCTGTTGGTTGGCCGACCACTGTTCCGGTCCTTTTGTCGCGAATCGTCCGTCGGGCTCTGGTCCTCTGCCCTTAGAGACAGTGAGAGGCGAGGCGGCCTGCACTGATACACAGTACCGTGTAGGCAGGTCAGGGCAGAACCCACAGGACCGTGTGCCTCAGACAGTTCCGGTCATTTTGCCTTTTTGCCGAGAACTGTCCGTTGGTGCTTGGGCCCAGGGCCGTACATACACCAGATCCCGTGTAGAACAACGGGTGGCAAAGCAGCCGGCACGATATGACGTACCGTGTACTCAGGTCATGGCAGAAAAGAAAAATGCAACAATGAAACCTGCAACCGTCAGAAATTCATGTTCATGACCACAACACATGACCACATACTTCCCGTGCGCTCCGGACTGCAATGGACGCAAAAATACCAAACGTCCTGGAGAACACAACCTGCGGTCCGTTGCGCTGATGCATCGATATGCTACACTCAATCTACGTCGAGTGCAAGTGCAAGAGCCCTTATACACAGCGTCATGGAAAAGCCTCCATTACACGTGCCATAGTACCGAGACACTGCGGTACATCCCTAATGGAGGGGGGCAGGGTGTGTGTGAGGGATGTATCAGCAGGTGAGCAAATGGTCCAATGTGGGCACCGCGTGCACACGCGATTGCAGTACTCCGGGTGTATGTGGTGCAGGGGTGGTCGCATGTGGTTTGGTGGAGGTCAATACACGTGCAGTACATTGCACGTCCGTATTCCACTGGCACCGTCATTTTGCGACATGCAGTCCCAATGCCCCCGTCACGAAGGCCCAAGAGAGACGCACGTGTGTTCTGGTCACAGACCTGTTATGCAATGCACTGCACGTCGAGGGCAGAACAGACCTGCACCATAAGACCCTCCATGGCACACACATACCGGCACATAATGCGGCAGAATAATCATAGCCCAGAGCAATTGCAGAAATTGTACTGCAGCGTGCGATCGTCACTTGCACAGGGCTGTTTTTGTTGACAGTTGTCCCATCACTCAATCGCCCATAGACATTGTTCCCCCACATCCACAAAGTCCCATCTGTGGCACAAACACAGCGTATCAGTGGCCCTATGCCGAGCCAGACCACAACCCATAAATCCCGCTGTCCCACACAACGCGTTTTGTTGGGGGC
Source organism: Eutreptiella sp. 'Long Island Sound 2002' (assembly GCA_964036045.1). NCBI lineage: Eukaryota > Euglenozoa > Euglenophyceae > Eutreptiales > Eutreptiaceae > Eutreptiella > Eutreptiella sp. 'Long Island Sound 2002'. The sequence goes on along the minus strand of OZ038391.1, from coordinate 26,962,524 downwards.
GGGGGCGGGGCGATCTCTTCGCCAGACAACCCCAGACCCCTGTTCATGATCCGTATTGCACCCTTCCACGGCCGCAGGCACCCCGCCTGATGCGCCAATATGGCGTGTGTATGAATAAAATTTGCAACAGGCAGGGAAAACGTTTGATTTCAGTCAGACTAGCAACGGGCGGGGCTTTGCAACTACGAATACGCCTTGAAAAAAATCTGGGCGAGGCGGAGATGAAAGACGTTTCCGCGAAGTATTTAGGCACGATATTCCCTTCCCAGGCGTGGGCTCGCGAAATCGTTGCCCATTTTGGGGGTCGCACTTCCCTGAGCTGTTGTTTTTGATGTGTTCGCCCACGGGGGCAGGCAGACGGGCAGGGCCGCTCCTACCCCCCCCCCCTTCCCCTTAGCTGACAGCCCTGTGAGGCACTGAGGGCCTTCGTGACGGGGGCATTGGGACTGCATGTCCCAGAATGACAGTGCCAGTGGTGTACGGAAGTGCAGTGCACTGCAGGTGTACTGACCTCCTCCAAACCCCATGCGACCACCTCATACACCCGGGGGTACTGCACGCGCGGTGGCCACATTGGACCATTAGCTCCCCCGCTGATACGTCCCGCACACACCCCCTGCCCCCCTCAAGTAGTACTGCAGTGTCTCCTTACTATGGCACGTGTAATGGAGTAGCATCCATGGTGCTGCATACAAGGGCTTTTGCTTAGATTGAGCCTACCATTTTGGCGGATGTTTTATTGGGCAGAGCGTTTACGGGGGGCACCTCCGCTGGCTGCTCTGCTGAGCGCCGCTGAGATGGACTCCAAAACGTGCATCAGTCCCGTCCTGGCACCCCCTCCGCCCTAGCCCGCATAGCAGGGGGGGAGGGGGGCGAAAGGAGGTGGACGCGCAGCCAACCCGCCTGTGAAAGCACGCTTGAACCCATGAGGCTTTCCGCCCGAGGCTGTTGCGCCCACCCACCTCTGCCCCTGAAGCTGTGAAGGTGGTGAGGGGCCGGAGCCGCAAGGGGGCGGGTGGGATCCGAGACGCACGCATGCACCGGATGACTGGCCCACCTGCATGGCGCGGCTCCGCAACGGACGGCGCCGCGACAGCTCCTCATCCGAGGATTCTGACGGCTGTGGCCGCTCCCTGCGGCCGAGCACGGCTGGCGGTCGTAGCTGCTGCGGCCCCGGTGGCGCACACCCACACTCTTTCGCTCCACGTCACTCAAGAGCAGGTTGGTGTAGTGCACATACCAGTATGGGTCCATTCCTCCTCCTTGGATCAGGCCACTTCCTAGGTGATATGGTGGAGACATGCCCTTGGCTGTCACGACGTACGCCTTGGCCTGTGCGTATTGGTGCCGTGCTTGTTTCATGGCTGGGTTCAGTATCGGATCATTTTCCGTCTGCATTTCCAGGCCGCCAAGGTCTGTCTGTCCATACGCATTGCTCTGATCTCCTTTCAGGCTTGCTAATGTCTGTTCTTCCTCCACGTGTTGCAGCTGAATTGTGTAGATGAGCCTTCTCATCTGTACTGCTGTCGCCCCCTTGTACACTGCCTGTTGCATGTTCTGGAACTGTGCCGGCGTGGTCACCCACTGTAGCCTTCTGGCTGTCAGTTTCTGTCGATCTCTCTGCAGCCCTGAGCCAATCAGAATTGGCCTCGTGCATCTGTTGATGTCTGCTCCTGGCTTTTTGGTGATGGGGGCATGAACATATTTGTGGACCTCCTCTGGTAGGTCATGTATGTTCTCTGTGAGCATGTGCTGATGTTGGTATGACGTGAACAGACCATACTGCTTGGCCAGTCGTGGTGCATACCAGTCCATTACTGCTGTGCTGGAGTGGATATCCTTCAGGATGCGCAGGTACTCCACTGCGTTCACAGGGTACAGCGTTCCGTCCCAGATTCTGCCTTTGGACAGTCTGTGTGCCTGCAGACGGCATGCTTGCTGTACCTGTGTGGTGTGTTCAGTGGCTTCTTCCACTGTGGGTCCCACATGACTGTGGACCCATTCTCTGGTCAGTGGTCTTGGCACTGGGGGATGTCGTTTGGCCGCCTCCAGTCCTACAACTCTGGGCACGTCATCCCCTGTTATTATTCTCTGTCGTTCTGAGTCCCATACCTTTGTGATGTTGGCAAATGGTACTCCTGACTTAAACCGGATGATGCTCGTGGCCTCGTCGCTGATGCTGGCTGCTTGTAGCACTGCTCTGTCCTGCATCAGGGACAGCCACCTCTCTTCACACACCTGGGCTTCCCAGAATACTGGTTCATCTTGTGCTGGTGCTACTTGTATCTCTTGGACCTTCCTGCGGAGGACATCACCTGCTCCCCTGTCTCGTTCCTCACGCCGTGCGGACTCCACTGCAGCCAGAATTTCTCGGTACCAGCAGAGCCACTCGGCAGTGCACCATGCTGGTTGTGAGATGGCTTCCAGGATGTCACACGCTTCTGCTTTCTGTTTTTCCTTCCATGCTCCTACACTCACTGGTCTATATTTCTGTGCGCCGCCACCTCCTGTGTTCGGGCAGACCGTGAGTGCAGCCAGTACAGTGGGATGATCTGCTACCGGCCTGTCGTAATGCACTACTCCTGTGTGGGTGTCATTGGATGATACCAGTATCCAATCTTTGTGCAGCCTGTTCTCAGTGCCATCATGTACTGCTCTGAGTCGGCGCTCTACACACATTTGCAGGACATCTGGATTCTGTAGTGCATGTCTGTTGAAGTCTCCTGCATACACTTCATATGTGCCATCTCCTGGCTTCCTTGTTTTCTCTACCTCTTGCTGCTCGTGGCGGAATGCTGTCACTTGGTTTCTCTGTGGGCTGTGGCAGTTGTTAATTCTGCACGGTACACCACACACTGTGACTGTGACGGTCAGTGTGTGACGTGCATCTCTCACCAGGGCCATTTCCTTGCAGCTCTCCTTTTTGCCAAAGATCGCCAGTCCTCGTCCTGGGCCTCGGATGCGTGAAGTCCTCCTGAAGTAGCCTGACAAATGCCAGTCAAAATCCCTCGCATTGCCAACTTCTTGTAGCAGGACCAAATGTGCCCCGTAGTGTAGGGCCTTCCCGCTGATGTGCTCCCATTTCTCTTTGTTGAGACCCTGCACATTGGCGACCACCAAGATGATGACCACTTTCTTTGGTGTTTTCAGTGACCTCACCATCCTTTGGCCTTGCCAGGGTCCTCCTGTGTGTACTACCTTCTCTCCTTCCCAGTGGATGGCTGGTACACGCATGACCAGTTGGTGTCCGTAGGCGGTGTTGTAGGCAGCGACAGTGCAACTTTGCCGTAGCAGGTCGTCTCCTGCCTCTTCTACACCCAGAAACGTTCTCCATTCCGAACTCCACTGAGCCAGCTCGTGACCACATTCTGGGTGACTTGACTGCTTTGCTCTCTCTCCTCCTGGCCATATCCATACCTTGCGGGTGTATGCACTGTACAGCAGCGTCAGGAACTGTCGCACTGTCATGGTGGTCTCAAACGGCAGAATTGATCCTGCATCCGACAGGACTGTCCATCCTGTGTCATGGACTATCTGTTTGTTGGTGACCAGCTGAAACACCGTGCTGCCGCACCTGTGTTCTCCTGTGATGGCTTCTCCTGGCGGTAGCGTCACTCCGCTCTTGGCCGTGTACTGGACCCGCCTGGTTCCCATGCGGTCTGTGGTTCCCGTTTCTTGGTGCACCAGATCCGGTATTGCATCACACCGATGGTATTGCCACTAGGAGTGCGCTGGCGCGGCCGTGTCCTGGGGCCAGCACCGCCGATGGCTTGGGGCACTTCTGTGACGCTGGCGGCTCCGGCGCCCGGGTTGCCGTGAGCTACGCCCGCAGCGCGTGCGCTCCCGCCGGTTCCACTGCCGGGTTTAGGCGGTGCCCCTCAGCAGCAATGCGTAATGCACCGCGCAATCGCCGCACACGCTGGGTACGTTGCTGAACGACGCACCGCGCACAGCGTGCATGCGAAGACCAGCACGCGATCGCGGCGGCCCGATGCCTGGGGCGGGGCCCGCGGGTTGGAGAGGCGCGTCTGTCTGCTTGTCTGTGGTGCAGAGGTGGTCGCATGTGGTTTGGTGGAGGTCAATTCACGTGCAGTGCCTTGCACGTCCGTATTCCACTGGCACTGTCATTCTGCGACATGCAATCCCAATGCCCCCGTCACGAAGGCCCAAGCGACACACGTCTGTTCTGGTCACAGACCTGTTATGCAATGCACTGCACGTCGAGGGCAGCACAGACCTGCACCATAAGACCCTCCATGGCACACACATACCGGCACATAAAGCGGCAGAATGACTGCCGCCCAGAGCAATCGCACTGCAGCGTGCGATCGTCACTTTCACAGGGCTGTTCTTGCTGTCAGTCGTCCCATCACCCAATTGCCCATCATCATTCCACCCCCACATCCACAAAGTCCCATCTGTGGCACAAACACAGCGTATCAGTGGCCCTATGCAAAACGCAACCACAACCCATGAATCCTGCTGCCCCACAATACGCCCTTTTTTTAGGGGGGGATCTGATTGACAGACAACCCCACAACTCTGTTCATGATCCGTAGTGCACGTTTCCATGGCGGCAGTTTGAAAGACACCCCGCCTGATGCGCCAATACCAAATGTCAAATACCAAACGTCCTGGGGAACACAACCCACGGTCCGTTGTGCCGACTCAATCTGCGTGGAGTGCAACAGCAAGAGCCCTTGTACACAGCGTCCTGGAGAAGCCTCCACGTGCCATAGTAAGGAGACACTGCGGTGCATCCCTAATGGAGGGGGGCAGGGGGTGTGTGAGGGACGTATCAGCAGGGGAACGGATGGTCCAATGTGGGCGCCGCGTGCGCACCGCGCGTGCAGTCGGTCTATGGTGTCCGTGTCGGTCCGGGTGTGTGTGGTGCAGGGGTGGTCGCATGGGGTTTGGTGGAGGTCAATACACGTGCAGTACATTGCACTTCCGTATTCCACTGGCACCGTCATTCTGGGTCATGCAGTCCCAATACCCCCGTCACGAAGGCCTAAGCGACGCACGTCTGTTCTGGTCACAGACCTGTGATGCAATGCACTGCACGTCGGGGGCAGCACAGACCTGCACCATAAGACCCTCCATGGCACACACATACCGGCACATAAAGCGGCAGAATGACTGCCGCCCAGAGCAATCGCAGAAATCGCACTGCAGCGTGCGATCGTCACTTGGACAGGGCGGTTCTTGTCGACAGTTGTCCCATCACCCAATTGCGCCCAGTGATTCCACCCCCACATCCACAAAGTCCCATCTGTGGCACAAACACAGCGTATCAATAGCCCTATGCAGAGCCAGACCACAACCCATAAATCCAGCTGCCCCACAATACGCGTGCTTACGGGATTCAAAAATCAGACGCCGCACAACGTCAAAGCAAATTCATGCAGTAGTCGCCCTTGTAGATCCCCACTTCCGTTGCCACAGCACAAATCAAACCTGCCATCTGATCAATGGAACGGGGTCAGGTGGAGGATCCAGCACAACAAACCGCACATCAAAACAGAGAGCGTTGGCCAGGCCTGAGGCGGATTCACAACCCATTCCCACGAACAAATGGGGCTCAGGCACCAACGGTCCCCAGGAAAAACTTGCCCTGCCGCGGCATACCACGGCGTACTGCAGCATGCCGGGGCATGAGCCACGCTGCTCATGGGGAGTAATTAATTTCCACCAAGTCACAAAAGCAACAGAAACCAAACCCCAACCCTTCCAAACACATCCCTGAGACCCTCCACACATTCAACACAGCATAACCCTTTCGCCCGTCGCCTTGCCCCTACCACTCCTCATCGCACTTCCGCTTGTTTTCCATTTATTCACACACATGATTACCACAGACCGCCAAGTATCATGACCCCACATGCAGACAACCAATAGTCAGGATGTGTCCCAAGAAACTAAATGCCTTCTGCGCTTGGCATAAGGAGCAATGGCAACAGACAGCAAAAACACTGCAATGGAGGAGAATGGAGCATTCGATTGTCTTTTGTGTTTTTTGCCTAGTTCGTGATGTTTTGTGTGTCCAAGTCGTCAACCTTGTTGCACATCAATCGGGCTGCTCACCTAAGGCGTGAGTGAGCGAGCGTGTCCCGGCGCTACACGCAGGTTGGTCCAACTAACGACCACCTGCTGGCTCTGCAGTGTTTTTTTCTACAAAATACAAATGACCCCAGGGGTGTGCAGGTCCCCCTCATTGCTTCTGAAAATTTGCACCAAGATCACATACAAGGTGCCTATAGTGAGCCACAAAAGCCAATCGCATCTTTACTTCCTTGATTCCGGTCTCGGTAAGTAAAGCAAGCAACTGGCCCGTAATTTTAGGGACATTTTGCAAAGCTTGAGCCATGTGAGGTAAACAGTGTTGGAAAGGGAGAAACTGAGCTCTCCGGCACACATGTGCCCGAAACAACGCGGCCCACCGCACATCACTTGAGCACAAAATACTCTTAAAAGGAAGGGGCTTGTCGCTTTCATGGTGATAAAGAGACACCAGGAGACACTGCGATATAACTCCTGGAGGGAGGCAAGGGGTCCTTGGGCTACGCATCAGCGGAGGAGTAAATGGTCCAATGTGGGCACGGCGTGCGCACCGTGCGTGCAGTACCCACAGGCGCCCCCGTCACGAAGGCCCAAGCGACACACGTCTGTTCTGGTCACAGACCTGTGATGCAATGCACTGCACGTCGGAGCAGCACAGACCTGCACCATAAGACCCTCCATGGCACACACATACCGGCACATAAAGCGGCAGAATGATAGCCACCCAGAGCAATCGCAGAAATTGTACTGCAGCGTGCGATCGTCGCTTGCACAGGGCGGTTCTTGTCGGCATGCGAGGACGGCCGGGGACCCGCGGGAGAAGGAGGTCCGATAGGCGTCCCATCACCCAATTGCCCATTCCCGTTCCGCCCCCACATCCACAATGTCCCATCTGTGGCACAAACACAGCGTATCTTGGCCCTATGCAAAACCAAACCGCAACCGTCATAAATACTCATGACTACGACTTGTGAAGTAAATTGGCACATACTTTCCGTGTCCCCACCACCGTGCTCTGAAGTGCAATGGCCGCTCGAATACCAAACATCCTTGGGAACACAACCCACGGCCTGTTGCGCTGATGCATCGGTACAAACGGAGACTCAATTTGCGAGGAGTGCAAGGGCAAGAGCCCTTGTATGCAGCGTCATGGAGAAGCCTCCATTACACGTGCCACAGTAAAGAGACACTGCGGTATCATCCCTACTGGACGGGGGCCAGGGGGTATGTGAGGGACGTATCATCGGGGGAGCTAATGGTCCAATGTGGGCACGGCAGAGTTCCACTTAAGAGGGGGGGGGTCCGGAGGGGGGCGGGGGGCTGCCCCCCCATATGGTGACGTATGAGCTGTCACGTGTGTGTTGGTTGAGACGTTGTCTGCACAACAAGCAGCACATGCAGATCACAAGAAAGGAAGAAAAGCTTGTCAAGAGCTGAAGACGGCCCTAGGCGCCTTTCGCAAAAAGTCTGTGGGAAGACAATATAGAGTGACTTTTTGCGGGAGAAAGAGGGCAATACCCATGGTCATGGGCAGCTGTAGGGGGCAAGAGATGAAACATGCAACAGTGCACCAGGCCGCAAAAGCTGGCAACGAACAAACAGGATAGCCAATGTATACGCTCATGAAGCCACAGACCACCACCGCCATGGACCACACCCAGCGTAGTGTAGCATTGTTGGCCCCTGCCCCTCACCTCCCGCCTGCAGGTGGGAGGGTGCCCATCTGTTGCAACACGATCCAGTCTGTACTCCAGTCACTGCACCAATCGGTGCATGGACCAGAGTGTTCCACATGGAATGAGGCATAGTGATAGTTGTCCCAATGGGCACATCGCTGTAACCACCGACATACAAGTGTCGTGACTTCAGATTTGGGGGCCGTCAGGTGAGGGACGAGAAAAGCAATACATTTTCGCGTGGGTGCGACAGCATAAGGTGTTCATGCGACGACACGAGATAGTGCACGGTGTGCAGCGCGTAAAGTGACAGCTGGAGAGTGGCCAGAAAGCAGGCCAATACACATCACGCTGCTGTGCTTATAAGCAATGCACCCCAGGAACGAAGAAAAGGGAGACAATTCACCAACACGCTGGTGTATAGATTGGCTAAAGCACCATCCTGCACAGCCCAAGAGGACTGAAGAGTGGGGCCCAATTTCAGAGACCACTGCACTGAAAATGCGGATGAATAATGCGCGACACAGGTGCCTTGTCCCCGAGCGAGATGCATGCAAATGCCAAGTGCACACAGTTCTTGAGTCATGCAGTTTCCTGTCGACGGGTCGCCAGGCTGCCCCTCCCCTCCCCCCTTACTGGTCCCCAAATCATGGAGGGCAAGCAGAGAAATACATTTACCCCAGAGCCACAAGGTGCCATACTGTGTTGCACAATGGGGGTTCCAAGTCTTTTTCGAAAACGCGTAAAGAAGATTTCCTCATTGCTGCAGTATGAAGCGCAGCAAGAGGACAGGAAATAATGGACACGAGCAGCATACACAGGGTACAAGTAGCCAAACCGCCTATGCCGTGGAAAATTGTGCCTAAGCCGCAGAGCAAAATTTGGCCCAGTCACTTAAGGGGGGTGGGTGGGTGGGTGGGTGGGTGGGTCTGAGGGGTGGGGGTAGGTCTGCAACCCCGAAATCCCCACCCTGCCACCTACTGGCGCTGAATCGTTAGGTGGAACTCTGGGGCACCGGGTGCCCACCGCGGGTGCAGTACCCCCAGGCGCCCACGTCACGAAGGTCCGAGGAATACATGTGTGTTCTGTTCACAGACCTGTGATGCAATGCACTGCACGTCGGGGGCAGCACAGACCTGCACCATAAGACCCTCCATGGCACACACATACCGGCACATAAAGCGGCAGAATGACTGCCGCCCAGAGCAATCGCAGAAATCGCACTGCAGCGTGCGATCGTCACTTGGACAGGGCTGTTTTTGTTGACAGTTGTCCCATCACCCAATCGCCCATCCGCATTTGTCCCCCACATCCACAAAATCCCATCTGTGGCACAAACACAGCGTATCAGTGGCCCTATGCAAAGCCAAACCACAACCTAGTCATGCTGCCCACAACACGTGTCTTTGGCGGATTAAAAAGCAGACGTCATGCACCTCGTGCCCTTGTGATCCGCTCCGACGTCCTCTTCCCTTGACACAGTGCAAAACGGACCTGCGGCCTCACACCCAAACACACCATCTGATCAATGCACGTTGGGGGCAGCACAGACCTACACCATAAGACCCTTCATGACACAGGCATACTGGCACATAAAGCGGCAGAATGATAGCCGCCCAGAGCAATCGCAGAAATCGTACTGCAGCGTGCGATCATCACTTGCACAGGGCTGTTCTCGTTGACAGTCGTCCCATCACCCAATTGCCCATTCCCATTCTTCCCCCACATCCACAAAGTCAGACCTGTGGCACAAACACAGCGTATCAGTGTCCCCATGCAAAGCAAAACCGCAACGCATAAATCCTGTTGCCCCGCATTATATCTTGGGGGTATTCCAAAGCCACACACCACACACCCACGGCCCCACACTCATACCGACGATCTGGTCTCAAAAATCAAAATGGCAGCGTCACATGAATACGCAGAACAACACGACCACAGCTGTGCAATGCAGTTCCGGGGCAAATCCTGTGGCAGATTCACCATGCATTCCTCCATTGTGCAACGCCCTTGCTGCGATGGTATGCTTGAAGAAGAGGGACTGGTGTTGTTGTGGTAATATGGGGAACGGAGAGGAAAATGGTAAAACCCCACAACAAAATGCTGTTGTGTGCCCTATCAATCATTGGCTTGGAAAAATGGGCGACCGGCGACGAAAATGGGAAATGTCGGAAACTGGTCGATGACACCCGAAACTGAGACCAATGCAGCCTTGTACACTGACCGCTGATGTGAAAAACTCTGAAGTGTTGTTGCGCTTGTGGAGGGAGTTGCAGGATCGCAGAGGCTGTGGAGGATGGCAGATGGGCTTAGCGAGGCCGAATGAAAGGGTGTGTGTGGGGGGAGTCGCACCTGGCAACCCATGGGGCCTCCGAGTGCACAGCTGTGTTATGGCAGCGCAAGAGCACACACGTAGCAGCACATAAGACACATGCTCGTCAGTGGCTGATACACGGCCACAGGTGGCCACAAGACCACAGGCACCTTCCCGCCAACAAGACAGGGGCGGACGGGTGCCTGGCTTCATGTCACTGAGGATCACCGGCCGAGCGGACTATCGACAGCCTCCAGACCTCACTGGAGCACTGGTGAGCGGGAGTCCTATGTGTATGCATGCACGCGGAGGAGGGGGGCACCACCTGCGCAGGGAACCGTTGGGCCCTGCTCCCCCAGGACTGTGGCAACGTGGCGGGTCACACGGCGAGGAAGATGTTCTTGGGGCTGAGCCTCGCCACGAGCAGCAGCACAGGCCGCAGAATAGCATTCAGGAGCAGTAGCACAAGACACAGAGAGGCGTCCACGAGCAGCAGCACAGGACGCAGAGGAACGTCGAAGAGCAGCAGCACAGGACGCAAAGGGGCGTCCACGAGCAGCACCACAAAACGTAGAGGAGCGTCCACGAGCAGCAACACAGGACGCAGAGGAGCGTCCACGAGCAGCAACACAGGACGCAGAGGAGCGTCCACGAGCAGCAACACAGGACGCAGAGGAGCGTCCACGAGCAGCAACACAGGACGCAGAGGAGCGTCCACGAGCAGCAACACAGGACGCAGAGGAGCATCCACGAGCAGCAACACAGGACACAGAGGAGCGTCCACGAGCAGCAACACAGGACGCAGAGGAGCGTCCATGAGCAGCAACACAGGACACAGAGGAGCGTCCACGAGCAGCAACACAGGACGCAGAGGAGCGTCCACGAGCAGCAGCACAAGACGCGGCGCAGCGTCCACGAGAAGCAGCACGGGACACAGAGAGGTGTCCACGAACAGCAGCACAAGAAGCAAACGAGCGTCCAGGAGCAGTAGTACAGGATGCAACAGGGCGTCCACAAGCAGCAGCACAAGACGTAGAGGAGCGGCCATGAGCAACAGCACAGGACGCAGACAGGCATCCCCGAGCAGCAGCACAGGACGCAGAGGAGCGTCCACAAGCAGGAACACGGGACGCAGAGGAGCATCCCTGAGCAGCAGCACGGGACGCAGAGGAGCATCCACGAGCAGCAACGCAGAAGGCGGAGGAGCGTCCACGAGTAGCAGCGCCGGAAGCAGAGGAGCGTCCACGAGCAGGAGCACAGGACACAGAGCAGCGCCCACGAGCAGCAGCACAGGACACAGAGAAGCGTCCACGAGCAGCAGCACAGGACACAGAGCAGCGCCCACGAGCAGCAGCACATAGAGGAGTGTCCACGCGCCGCTGCACAGGACGCGCAGGAGCGTTCACGAGCAGCAGCACAAGACGCAGAGGAGTGTCCACGGGCAGAGCACATGATGCAAGGGAGCATCGACGAGCAGCAACACAGGACACAGAGGAGCGTCCACAAGTAGCAACACAGGACGCAACGGAGCGTCCACGGGCAGCAGGGCAGGAAGCAGAGGAGCGTCCACGAGCAGGAGCACAGGACACAGAGCAGCGCCCACGAGCAGCAGCAAAAGACACAGAGGAGCGTCCACGCACAACAGCACAGGATGCAGAGGAGCGTCCATGAGCAGCAACACAGGACGCAGAGGGGTGTCCACAATCAGCAGCAGAGGACGTGGAGGAGCGCCCACGAGCAGAAGCACAGGACACAGAGGAGCGTTCACGCGCCGCTGCACAGGACGCAGAGGAGCGTCCACGAGCAGCAGCACAAGACATAGAGGAGCATCCGCGAGCAGCAGCACGGGACGCAGAGGAGCGTCCACGAGCAGCAGCACAAGACATAGAGGAGCATCCGCGAGCAGCAGCACGGGACGCAGAGGAGCGTCCACGAGCAGCAGCACAAGACATAGAGGAGCATCCGCGAGCAGCAGCACGGGACGCAGAGGAGCGTCCACGAGCAGCAGCACAAGACATAGAGGAGCATCCGCGAGCAGCAGCACGGGACGCAGAGGAGCGTCCACGAGCAAACTTACAGGACGCAAAGAGTTGTCCATGAGCAGCAGCGGCCCGGAGGCGGGACCAGCCGGAACAGGCGGAGACGGTACGGAGGACCAGCGAGATGGGGCACTGGGCCGGTAGTAGGAGAATGTGAGTGTCAAACGAGCACTGGGTGGTGCCGGCGCAGTGATCAAGTCCAGGACCTGCCGAGTGAGAGCCAGGGGGCTGATAAGAGATTCCGAGACCCTGGTGCACTGGTGGAAGGCCGGCACCGCGATATGAGGGTAGACTTGCAGGCGACGAGATGTGCCCTGGTGCCTGGGCTCCGGGCCAGCACTGCGATATGAGGGCCAGAGAGCGGATGACACGAGCGTGCAAGCGTTCGTGACCGATGCATGAACAGGTCTGCGGAGGCAGCTGCGGAGGCAGGCCGGTCCCGCAGACCACAAGGGCGGGGGCTAGTAAGCGGCAGCGTGCCGCGGTGTGCCACAGCGACAACATGAGTAGAGGTGCTTGACACCCAACTGAGATCACCTGCATTCCCATGCCTTAAGCCTCGCATGCGGAACAACGTGCAGAGCCACGGGCCGGGTGCTCACCAAAACCAAAACCAACCCCCCCCCCCCCCCCTCCCCCGTCCCCCTTAGGGCCATATGTGGGAAATTGGGCCTACCGGCGAATTTTCCGCCCAAAAACTGGGGAATCCCCTATTTGAAGATCAAGAAAGTCCGACATCCAAAGGAAAGTGGCATACCCGAGCAGTTGTATGACCCCACGGTGTTGTGGCAAATTGCATCGGTAGGACAATTGTGCATTCCATCACTGCATTCATCAATATCTGCAAAACGACACAGAGAGGACACCCCTTGCGGTAGGAAGGGTTGGCGGGTTACCTCTTTGACTATGAAAGATTCTGGACAGACCGGCACTGGTAAGATGCTGCAAATGGCAATTAGAGATAGAAGTTCTTCTGATGCTGTGGAAGTTTGGGAAAGCAGCCTCAGGGAGCCTCCAGTAGCAATACTGGTTTACGCTTTGGTCGATTGTGTTCAGAAACTGTTGACCTGCCATGACAGCAGAATTGATTCAAGGGGAACGACCTCAGGGGTGAGGGAGGGGTGGCCTTTGCTTTTTTCCTGCTTCAAAGGGGAGGAAAGGGCAATGTTGTTGTTAGTGCAAATCAAGCAGATCAAGCAGATGATCCATTGTGATGCATCATCATGAGAGGCACTATGCTGCCCATCATGACCGCCATCATGGTGACCATTATGATGGGCAATATTCATAATGTCATCCTGATGGTGGTCAAACATGAGGCCCATCACGAGCAAGGTGGTCTATCATGCTGTCCATCATAATGGTCCAACGTGATGGCTATCCTGAGGAAACAAGATAGCTATCATCATGCTCAATTGCGATGGTCATCCAAAAGGTCAATCTGAAGGCCCTCATTGAGCCATCATGATGGATGCTGATCATCATTTTGTGGGTCCATCATGACAGCCATCCTGATGACTGCTGAGGTCGTTTATCAGGAAGGTCATTGTGATTGTTTTTCATGATGGCCTACATGATGGCCGTCATAGTGGATGACAGGTAGAGTGAGTTTGGGAGTTCCACTGGAAGGGACACTGTCAAGGGGCCATCTTTGATGTGCAGAGCACATTAGAATTTTCCCAAGGACTATTATAAGGGGAAGTGACCAGGGGCAGCAGGGGCAGTACCCATATTCCGCACGAATCCGCCCCCACCCAACCTTGGGGTAGGGAAGGGGGGGTTTGGGGGGATGAAGGAGGGCGGTATGGGGGGCGGGGGTTGGCATGACGCCATGGTTGGTTTCTCTGTCTGCAGCTGGCGGCACCAATTGGCCGATCGCCACTTGCTGCCCTTCCCTTCCCTTTCCTTGAATGAAGGTCCACCAAAGCTGCTGTTTTGGTCCGCCATTTTTGTTTCTCCATCAGTGGCGGGTCGCGTCGAGCAAAACATTAAAGATCCATACGGCCTTACCCTTCACCTCAAAGAGTACGCGGCAACGCTCATGGCGGAGTGCTGCCATCGCGCGTGTGGGTGAGCGGCGTGAGCTCAGCACGACTGCACCTCACCATCACACTTCCATGCCCCCCCCCCCCCCCGCGCGCAAAGAGATCCCCAGACCCCCCACAACCCCCTCACTCAATTCCTTCCGCAACGCTTAGTCTGTGCCACCAAAGTGCACATGGGGCTGTTCCTTTGGGCACATCAGACATACCCGAGCATTGGGGAAATTCCAAGCCCAGCTGCTGCAGCTGCTGCTGCATGACCTCCTTTGTGTAGGTCACAGAATGTGATTGGGCCATGCACTTGAAAAAGACAGACGTGCCCTGTGTCGATTGATATCCCGGGCTGCAAAATACTCCCATGGTGCTTCCGAGGGGCACTTCGTAAGGGTACTGGGGAAGAATGCCTGGCCTGTAAGTGTAATTATCCGGCAGGTCTACAGTGCATGGCATGGCACAGTATCCGTAGACTGGATCCGAGTTAGTTGTGACCCATTTTGACTTCTTGGAGCATTCGGTGTGGCAGAAGGCCTCTCCAGGTACTGTTGGGGAACTCTTTGTCAAGCACTTGGTGCTGTCGTCAAGGACGACGCAAGGGATCTACAGATGCATGTGCATGACAGTCAGGGCTGCTGTTGGTGCAAGGGAAAAAAAGCAGGTGTGCTGCGCCTCAACCGCAAGAAATTGGGCACCAACGGCTTTGCCTGTAAAATACCTTCAGCTACTTGTCCACTGCCCCCAGTGAACCATCAACTGGCCGCAGGTCGATCGTCAGCTGCTGCCTGCCAACTCGAGCAGTCTTTAACTTCAACTCTCATGGACGACCAGCCTGATGACATCATGGTAAGCTAACCCAGCATTCATATCTACGCAACAGCCCCGAGCCACAAGGCAGCTCCGATGGTGTTGGTGGCCTGAACAGTGCCAGCACATGCTGGGTGAGTATTTTGCCGTCCTTGCGACCCACTGACCAGGGGCGTACACGGCAGGACCCACATTGCAATCGCTCCTGCCACTCTCACTGAGTGGAGCTGCGTGCTCTGGCGGACGTGGCACCAGCACACAGCGTGGGTGGCGAAATGGAAAGCCCTGTCCTTTTGGCCACAGTAATCGGACGATTTTATTGGTCAACTTTTAGACAACACTGGATGCCCCGGGTTTGCTATGGAATATGCAGAAGTGCAGTGCATTTACCACCTGCTGGAGACAGCAAAAGTTGGATTGCATCTGGTAGACATGGAGACTTCCGAAGAGATAGCAAGTCTTAGCATCCCCACTGGCTATGCTGGTGATCGGGCCTGTATTGCACTCCGAGGTCTATCCCTCTTGCATGGTCACATAACATAGGGGGCCGGGGATGGCATATGCTGGCTCTCTTTCCCCTAGGCTGTGGTGCTCTTTTATGTCAAGCTATGCGCCTGATCCTTCCCCCTCCCCACACAGGGTAGTGAGAGGCCGATGGGCACCACTGCCTATGGAGGGAAAGGGTCCAAGGGAAGGGCAGTAAGTGGCGATCGGCCAATTGGCGCCGCCAGCTGCAGACCAAAACACACCAAGGTGTCATACCAAATCCCCCCTCCCCCTCTGCAGTCGGGTGGGGGGTTCTTCACCTATGGTTTGCGTATTCAAGGCGGTGGGGAGTGAATCCGTTCGATACTGTCACTGAATGTGGCACCAACATGCGCGCAGGCCTTGTGCTTTGCAGAATCAAGGGTACAACCAGCCATAGAGGGGAGTATAATGTCGGACCTCTTTTGTGGTGTCAGGTCCAAGGCCCTTGTCATCAAGTGCCAGCCAGATGCATATTATTCCACAGGGGCGGGCAGACATTCAACTCCGGACCGGAGGTATGCATTAAGGCGGAAAGGAAAACCGGTCTGGACACGCAGAAGTAGAAAAAACTTACTTTTCAATGTTCAAAGACCCCAACCGACTCAGCAATTGTAATGCGCACAGACGGGGAAAGGGATCACTGGCGCGCACATTGTGCATTGGAGAATTGAGCGTGGCAATTTTCATTGATGGTTAGGTTGTTGCGTAGCATGAATATGTCTTTACAGATTATGTCTCTGGAACACGGTGTGCACCATGTTACAACCCTAAACCCGCCCATAAAATACGACACACCGAACTGATAAGACGATCCCCATTCGCCACTTGTTATGTGGTTTGAGGTACCCTATGCACGGTATGTGCTTTCGGGAGGTTCTAAAACGACAAAAAAGACCACTTTTCCTTCAATTTGGACCCCCTGGTGACCCCTGCAGTGCAAATATGGGGTTTCAAAATGATACTCAACGTGGCAAGACCCGAAACTGATCTAGACGCCAGTTTTAGGGGAGGAGACCAGGCAGGGCGGTCATTAAGGCCACGATTTGTGTGCAGGGCGGTCTTTGCAGACGGGTTTTTTTCTTTTCTTTTTATTTTACTAGAGACTGCCCCCTCAAAAGCTGCCCTACTCTCTTGCGCTACTGCGCTCGGTTATCCTCCAACTGCCGTTCACGCCGCTGTCGGTTACCTGACAACGGCCAGGCTCAGGATTTTTGTTTTTGGCTGCTAAAGACCGCCCTGGCTCAGTGCAATACGGTGGGCATGCCCTCCCCCACCCACCCTGCCTCAAGCCTAGCAGTGATCCTACCCTGAACCAAGGGGAGCCCAGGGACCCGGCAGAAAGTCAAGCAGTGCAGTACGACGGGGCTAAATGCAGGCACACCGCATGTACCCACGCCCTGTAGTCACACTGCACAGCAACTCGTCTGCCGTCATGGCGCCAACCACCAAGCAAACACTCATCCTCATCCAGGGAGGGGGGAGGGGGGGCTTAGAGGCCCCTGGCTGGACCCCACCCCCAATGTGGGGCTCAATGGGCTGGACCCAAAATCCCGGACCGAGACGGTCCGCAGGTGACCTGGCCAAAATTTCAGAAAAAGTGAGAATAGTCTTTCTGGAATCAGTGCAATGAGGGGATTTGGAAAAGTCATCTTGTGCCTTGTGTTGACGACAAACATTTTCAACCATTTTCAACCCCTAAAAATTTTTCACAACGACCAATGAAAGGCCCAGCCCATTGAGCCCCCGGCCGAGAACCCCCCCCGGCTTTGGGGGGCTCTACCCCCCTACCCCCCGCCCCGCCATGGAGTGAAAAATCCGACCGCCCGAGGGGGGGCCTATGTATCTGCTGACCTCAGACAGTGCAAAATGGCACGGACCACCGGGGGGAGGGGGGGGGGCGACTCCTCCGTCAGGACGCGACCTCCCCCCCCCCCCCCAACGAACTGCGGCCGGAGGCCCCCCGTGGGGGCGGGTGGAGGGGGGGCGGGGGTCCTGCAATTCCAGTTTGTGAGACCATCTGAAAAGCGGAGAGGGAATCACGTGGTTCAGTCGACAGAGGTCTCACAGCACTGAAGAAAGGGCCTGTCCTATGCAAAAGATCGGTCAGCGGCAAAGAGATGAGTGCCCATGTTTGTTTGAGGTGCTCGAAAGCAACCAGCAGACAATGCAAAGGGCTGTTTGGGTGAACGACTACACACCTCATCGGAAAGACATGGCCAGTCTTGGCACACAAAATGCATGGGGATAGTGTTTCTGCTCCTTCCATCCGTTGGCATACACATGCTCTCACAGTTGCCAACACAAGCTTTGCTGGAGTTACAGTAAAAGTGTTCGGTGCCGAATTCCCGACATGCCTTCTCCGAGGGCTTGACAAGGGTCACATTGGAGAACGCCATAAGCAGCTTGCGGCTGTCCCAAACGCGGACTTGGACAATTTTGTTCGTGTCGCCAAAATCCGGCGCCGGAAACGTGCAGTTGATAGAGGAGTAGGGATTCGAACCCATGCGGTAGTTGTAGCACTCAATTCTAGGCGGATCCAGCTCAGAGAAGCGCTTCTTCAAAGAGGTTTGAAGGGAGGGCACGAATTGGTCATGCAGTGTGACGGAGGAAATCATGTCCAAGGCCGACGTGCTCAGCTCAACCTGCAAAAATATGTTCAGGGACCATCTTACCCAAAAAATTGCAGCAGCAGAGAAATGGAGGCGGGGGTGCCATAAAGGCCAAATGAGTAATGCCGGTTGATACCTCCGGGTATACGTATGTGTTTGTCTTTTAAGGAGGGAATCCTCCGCTTGTTGTTGTGGAGGGGGGGGGGGGTGGGGGGGCATAAAGGTGGTGTGGGTACGCCAGTGATCCCAAAATCTGGGGAAAATAGTTTTGATAAGTGAGAGTGGGAAGGTTATTCCCCCTCTCACAATTGCTGCTTCTGCCCCTTGGCGTCCCTCCCACGCCAGCGCTGGCCTAGGTGGTTGTGTGCGCACAGAAATGGGGGGGCAGATTCAGTGTTGCCTACGACCCGTACCCACACAGACACAAACTAACCCCTTTTTCTGTGTCAACGCTGTGGCAGCCACAGTTGCCTCAGAAGTTGTCTTGCTTTTGGGGTCCGAGAGCCTGATTTGTGCCCCAAGAAATATAAGCCATACATGTGTTTCTGCAGACAACAGGAAAAACCCCCTACGCAAAACGATACCTGTCGCACCATTGTTTGTGCCACATCATTGAGCTTGGGGTGCACTACTGACAAGAACCCGCAGGGGCCAAATGGGGGGCGCGCCGTAAACGGAACAGAAATGCACAGTTTCGCGCACACGACGCCCTTTTGGGGGGGACGGCCGATATTACGAACAGTGCCAAACTTTTACGGCGCTTCCACCGTAAAAAATTTGACGAAAAATGGAAAATGGAGTCAATGCGGAACAGTTTTCTATTCAGTGTTTGTGCAAAACAAGGGGTGTTGGAGGCACTTGAAGTTGCACTTTTAGGGGGGGACGCGCGCAATGCACTGCCGGGGGACTGACAATAGGGCACCCCGAGTTGATTATGTCATGTTCAGAATGCATTTCTGCACCCATATCTGCCTCCTTCAGACAGAAAAATGATGTACCGACGTACAACGAACGCGGTTCTTGTTTTGAGGCTGCTTTGGAGGAAGCCAATGAATTTCGTGCAATATGGATGCTTCTTGTGAGGCGGAGTGCGGACCGCGACGAGGAAGATGAAATCGGAAGCGTTTCAGCTGGCCCCATGAAGATGGAGTGTTTCGAGTTTTCTGCGCGCCAAACGCCTGTTGACGTGCAGGGGGGAGCCAACAGACTTTTGGCCAAATTTGGGCATTTTAAATATTTTTGGTCAATTTTTGCGGCCGCTATGCGGCCTTAAGGGGTTTATCGGCACTGACGTACCTCACAGCTCAAAAAAATTCCAGCCCCAATGGTTACACGTTGCCCCTGGGAAAGCCAAATGAACAGACCAATGTCTACCTGTGGCCAACAGTGTACCTGTGGTTGGCGCTCTGCGGGCAATGCATGGGTGCTAATGGTGTTCCGTGTAGCAGACCACAACCCTCAAATTGTACCTTAAAGTGCCCTCCGTGCGCCAACAGCCTGTGCCATACCCCCCAGGTGCGCCAACAGCAATATCCCCCCCCCCCCCCTGCGACCACAATGGCAGTGTGCCTGTCAAGGTCCTAGAGCAATTATGTGCAAGCGCCTGGACCAAGCTTGGGGCCTCATGCCAAGGGTGGGCAAACTCCGGCCGGGGGGTGGGTATGGTTACAGCCCCCGGGCCGGACAAGGCCCCCGTTCTGTCGACATCTGCAGACTTCGCCGCAGACCAGCCCAGGTCATGCGGTTTACTTGTCCAGTTGTAGAGCAGGCCCTATGGTCAGCAGTGGGTAGGCCGATGCATGGCGGGGTCACCCCACCAGAGCTCGTGCACGAACGACGTGAGGAACCTGAGGCCCAGGGCACCAGTGGTCCCCACCGCCCATTCTGGACTCGCCCTCGTCACCCGATCCAGGCTCAGTGTTGGACAGTCGGCGTTGGGGCCGGCCTTGCTGAAAGCTGCTGTGGGCAGGCTGGGCAGGCCAAGCCTTTGCTTTGCCACCCATTTTGGGGCCTGGGGGCCAGCTGACCCACCCACCCACCCAAAGCCAAAACAATTTTCCTCTGGGGAAAAATGAAATTTTGAATATAGAGCCAAAAATGAGAGGCCCATCTTGGGTACACACTTTTTATTGCCCTCATACCCGCCCCCTTCCCAACCCGGGGGTAGGGTGGGACCGACCTTCAGCAAAGGGTTGGGGCAGGCGGGGTTGGGCACGGCCCGTCCACCCCGTGAATCTGGCCACACCAAAACCATAGATTGGGAGGCGAAAGTGTAGCGTCAATCAACATAAATGGTGGTGGGCCAGGGACAAGCGAACACTCATCCTCAGAAGAAACCTGCACAACACGCTCCAACCACATGGGGCTGTCGTTCCAAGAAGGCCTAAGAAGACCGGGAGAATCTGCGCCTGGAGAGGGGCTAACGTGGATGATGGTTACCATAATATGCCCAGCGAGGTACCTCTGTGAAAGAGCACTCGGAAGCCCCTCTCCCTGACTGTTGCGGGCAGCAACAGCCAGTCGGTAGTATTGGCCAGCACTCAGTCCATATAACAAGATGTCTTTCTCGTTGCTGCGCGTCACAATCTCCTTTTGTTTCTGCCGGAACTCAGTTGACAAGTTGGTGGTGACGATCTCGTCATACACGATGATGATCCTGTAATTGTCCACATTGGCATCATCGGGGTCGGAGGCAAGAGTGACGTCCATCATCTGGTTGTTGGGTGTTGGCTCCATATCCCAACCACCGCTGACATTGATAATCTTTGGCTGTTCAGGTCTTACAGGAATTCTGTTCTGCCCTTGATCCATCAGCCGCCGTGCAGGGCCCGACCTGAAGAACTCTACCACCTGCACAGAACATCACCAGCCGCAGTGTTGCACAGCAGTAGAGTAAGAGCTTGAGCAGAGGGATGCATAAATGAGGAAACAGATACCCCCTTCCCTCTTTTGGTAAGACGAGGCACAGAAATCGCACAAACTGTAAAATGTAAACAGATCTGCACAAAGAAACCTGCGATAACACAGAATCCGAATACTGCCTGGCTGTTCCTGTCAGGGCGGTCCTTAAGGGGGAAAGCAAACTGCCTCCGATGGTTGTGACGTCTGCCAAGGGCCATCAGTTACCCCCCAACCGGCGTCGGTCCAACCCTACCCTACGGGTGAAAGTGAAAGGGGGGGACGCAGCAGTCCATCACGGGAAAAAAAGAGCTCCTAAATGACCGTGCTGGTTCCTGCCTTTGCCAATACATTTGCCCTTGAGTGCAACTCAAGCTAGCCGGCCGCAAAATGGGGGTCTCCCCTCCAAAATTGCGTGGTTTTGGGCTAAATATTGCCACTTTCTGCCCAAAACAGCCCCGAAATCCCCCCACAAAGCAGCCAAATGGAGGGAAACAAATGCCCTTTGACGCTCCCAGGTTGCTTTGCTCGTGTCACCGAGCCCTTTGGTAGCCCTCTAACCCCACGATATGTCTCAAAAACAGCCCAAAAATGGCTCAAAATCTGCGCAATTTGGCTGCTATCAACCTAGAACCAAAACTGGGCCTTATCTTAGGCTATGTGATCCCGATTCCTAGGGAATGTGGCCCACTCGCAACCTCCTACTCTTTGTGGTTTCCACCCCTCAGAACCTAAACTGTGGATCAACCACCGCCAACCCAACAATGGGTGGGAGGGACGCCAAAGGGCCGAAGCAGCAATTGTGAGAAGGGGAACCACCTTCCCACTCTCACTTTTCAAAACTATTTTCCCCAGATTTTGGGGTCACCAGTGTACCAACACCGCCTTTATGCCACCCCCCCCAAAAAACACAATAACAAGTGGAGGATCCCCCCCCCCCTCGGGGGCCTTCAGCCTGTAGTTAGTTAGTTAGGGGGGGGGGGGATTCATCGTCCAAACCCAAAGAGCCCCCCCCCCCCCCCCTGTGATGGGCTCAAAACGGGCCAAAAACACTTGTTTGGGCATCACAAGTGGTCTAGGATCACTTTTGGAGCAACGTATTTTTGACCACGTTTTGATCCTACTTTTGTCCCAAAATGGCCTATTCTCAAGCCTTTTTGGGACTTTCAAAGGACCAAAACTGGTCACCATGGGCTCTAAATGGGCTAACAACACCTGTTAGGCATACCAAGTGGTCTAGGAACAACTATGGAAAAGATAGTTTTTTTGTCACCTGGGACCCTGTTGGACCCAGTTTTGGCCCGGGCCATGTTGGGCCAAGGCTGGATTCTGGCTACACAAAGCAACCACTAGTTGAGGGGTCTAGGTGTCTCGTTGGGCAACTCTGCGGGGTGGGTGCCACAAAAAGTGGGGGGTTTGGGGTGAACTAGGTGCCCTTGGAATTTTTTTTTGAGGCATGTAACCCAAGATACGGCGCCAGCGATGGCATGCTGCACAGTCAACCCTTCCCAAGGCAGTGAATGAAGTGTGGGGGGTGCTCACCACCACTGATGTGGGAAATGTAACACAAGGCCAGGGGTCCCAGGTCACCAAGTGTTACCCATCGGTGGTGCGCAGCATGTTCAAGCATTTTGACCCTTTTGGACTCATTGTTTGCTCCACTGGGGCCTTGCCATGCGGCCTATGTAAGTGGCTGTGTCCACAAAGTTGTTGCCACCAAGGCCCCGCAGTGGGGCCAAGCAGTTATATGCTTACCGTGTTTGCTCAACTAGGGCCCGGCACTGGAGCCTAAGCATTTATGTGCTTACAATGCTTGCTCCACCAAGGCCTACAGTGAGGCCTAGGCAGTTATGTACTTACAGTGATTGCTCCCCCAGGGCCCTGCAGTGAGGCCTGGGTGGTTGTGTGCTTATAGTGTTTTTTCCACCAAGGCTCTACAGCGGGGCCTAGGTGGTTATGTGCTTACAGTGTTTGTTCCACCAAGGCCCTACAACAGGGCCTAAGTGGTTGTGTGCTGATAGTGTTTGTTCCACCAGGGCCCTTCAGTGGGGCCTAGGTAGCTATGTGCTTTACAGTATAAGGGGGGGGTTCCATCAGCTTGGCGATTGGTGTGCCCAATGCAGTCGGCGGGTCAACCATGCTTTGCACGGAATGTATGGACGGGGCCACGCATAGCGCCCCGTGGGGCCTTCATCAACATCCTGCATTGTGTGTCGTCAGGCCACAGCCCTTCTTAGCGTGCCGGTCTTCACACCATGTGCCACAATCAGCACACACCCTTGTAGCGGGGTTTGGTGGCCAGGGCTACAAGTCATCCAGGGATTGTTGCCTTACAGGCTACGCCCATCACCTCAACGGTGTCTCCCCGATCCCAGCCTAATGCGGCTCATGGGAACCGCCGGGTTGGGCATCACCGGTTCCAGCCACAAGTGGTGGCGGGTGCAGCGAGCTTCCCCCGATTGCTTGCCACCCGCGTCCCCTCAAGAATCTCTTGGGCCTTCTCCATTGGTCCCGGCGCCTGCGCTCTTGGTCAGTGTTTCCCTCACGTGCAATGGTGCACTGTCACAAATACCTCCTAGTGCTTTCCCATATCACTTGTGCTACGTGTATCGAGGGGAATAGCGACCATTGCTCCTAGATGAATGTGTTGACGGTGTCCCCCTATGTGTGTACTAGGGTACCCCAATCTGTTCGCTGGGTGCAATTCACTTCGCAATGGTGGTCACACACGTGGGACTCTCTTTCTTGCACTGTGCCATTGTGCACCCTATCTAGAGGCAATACAAAAGCGGCTTCCTGCCTAGTGGTTGGGAGATTTCTGTCCTCAACTACCTTCGGGCCTCGAAGACACAGTCATTGAATCTTTGCCAGGCTCCTCTTCCGTAGGTCAAAGGGTGCCTATCCTGGAGGTGCCGTCTTCTATGTAGAGGCACTGTGGATGCCCCCCCCCCCCCCCCTCCAGGTGGACCCCCCGGGGAATGGGTGCATGCACCTTGTATGCTTACCCCAACAGAAGCATATAATAATAGTTAAATGTAGCGTGTTGCTTTGTATGTGCCCCAGTTCTAGGTCCTGTTGCAGAGCAAGAGTGAACCAACAACGTGCCCGCGAGGCCAATAGAGCCGCCCAGCTCATCTCTGCAACAATTGACCCAGAACCAGCGGTGATGGCCATTGTCGGGGTGCTGCTTGGATCCCTAAACACAGGCCTTCACAGCGGAGGCACAACTATCAAGCTAACCAACCTCACAACGGCAGCGCACCTCAATGGTGTAATAGGGACCATAGTTGCCACGCCAACATTGGACGCCGCAAGCAAGATACCAAGTCAATGTGCGCGGTTGAGTGAAAGCATTAAAGTGGCTTAACCTTATCCCAATGCCCACGTACACAGCTATCAAGTATGAACGCTAGTACTATACCCACCCACCAGTAAACTATACAGCACCTGACGCAACTGCTGTCCCAATGGATCGGTACCCTTACAACCTGGGCCCCAACATGTATGATCGGTTCTCTGTGCAACCCGGAGCAACACGCGAAACCATCGTTGCGGCATATAAGGACCTGTCCAAACAATTGCACCCGGACAAGAAACCGGGCCGCCGGGACACGGCAACTAGGCTTTTCAAACAAGTCAAAGAAGCCCGGGACACGTTAATCAAGGCCCTTGACAAAGGAATCCCAATCCCCGCCGCGAGATACTAGCCCCCCCAACAGGTAGATCCGGCCCACCTATTTCTGTAGCGGCACAGCCCCATACCACGGTTAGCAGCCGCCCCCAACGCCAGATCCACCCGTCAAGCACACGGCCCTCAACTCCACAACCACGAAGGGGCCCTCCCCATAGGGGTATCGGAATGATCGGCTTTAGATGCGCATATTACGTTGATACCTCACACGTGATTGGTACCTTGTATGTCACATATTTTACATATTCAGAATGGCAGGGACGCAATGGCCTAAAGGGTGAGCATTCAACAATGGAGGCCTCCACTCTACCTCCTCACCAGTGTCATTTTGGTTGTAGCCTGTGGGGGGGTGGGAGGCGTTGGTTGGGACCCTCTTTGCCTAAGGAGTGGATGCATCGGCGCACAATGTTCAGTGTGGGTAAAACGGGCTATGTGACCATCACTGTTGTGGGGACAATAAGAACGGGCTATGTGACCATTGCCGTTGTGGGGAACAAGGGGCCACGCAACAAAGCGTGGATTGAGAGTCCCGAACCCCAACTCAAGGGGCCACGCAACAAAGCGAGGATTGAGAGTCCCTAACCCCAACTCAAGGGGCCACGCAACAAAGCGAGGATTGACAGTCCCTAACCCCAACTCAAGGGGCCACACAACAAAGCATGGATTCAAAGTCATAACGTATGCTAGAGGCAACAGATATGCCCCTAGTATCTCAAAGTATGGGTCTCTGGTACGGTCAGACGCCCAAATAGTTGCACTTCGCTCGCACTGCGCTAAGTGCGCCCCCTTATCACAGACTGTCACAGCGGGTCCGCACTTGTGTGGCTGCAGGTCCATAAGACATAGGAATCCCGTCAATACACAACTCGTGTTGTTCTGAGGAAAATCACATCACCATATAACTCTGAATGTTCGCAAAGACCACGTCAATCAGCAACATGAGCCCTGTGGCTCGTAACTGTACAGCTGCGTGTTCACAGCAGAGCAGTGATATGACGGGGTGTGGTCGGAGGCTGTGACCATCAGGACAACGAGGGTCGGGTAGGGAACTCCCCAATACCTTGGATAACTGATAATGCGTCTCCACTGCACACACTCATGCACACACACACCCAACCTCATACACACAGATACACAACACAACATACCATACAACCAACACAAACAGGACCAATATTCAGACTCACAAATACACTGCAGCAAAAGCTTCTGTGTGTTTCAAACAGGCAGATCCAATGATGGCACTGGGCCGCTGAGTGGCCCTCTTGCGGTTGCTGTCTACAGGACTCGTAGACAGCAAGGGAGCACGGGCACTGGACACAGAACAGTGGTATAAGATTTGTTCACACACAAAGCCACTGTGTTTCCGCGTGCATAGAGCTTCTGGGACCAAAACGATGAAGGAAAGGCAGACATTCAGGACACCCAACCACGCAGACACGCACACTGGTGTAGGAACCAACGAAACGACCCTGTTGGCCGGTCGCATCGCACAATGTCACGGGTACCGTGGGAGCGTTGGCACCAGGAAGACCTCATCAGGCCACAGAGCAATCAAAACAAGACAATGACAGAAGACATTGATGCTGTCACGACGTCAAGAGGCTGGGCGCCTTTCTGCAGAGGTCGTGCAAGGAGCAGGAGCAGTGCAAACCATCATGTGTAGAGTCATACGGCCATTGCCCTGTTGTCTGACTACTCCTCTGACCTCGGAGGGGAGATGGTTGTGCCAGACAGGATGCAGCAGTATTCACGTGCCCACAGAGGAACCCTGCGCCTTCTTAGAGCTCCACGCGCATTCATGGGTTGGGACAGGACTTGACACAAGTGCATATGCACCAACCTGCACATATCTTCTGCGATCTTTCAATCTGCTTATACTACACGATTTTTCCTATTCTGCATTTTGTATTATAATTCCTACGGCTGCCTGTTTGCAATTTGGCTGCCTGCTGGCACTTTTTGTGGTGATGTTTTTCCCAGCATAACCAGCATAACCAGCATAACCGCCGTCACACACACACACACACACACACACACACACACACAGTGGGAGCCGGTACCGGTGCCTGGCTGACTGTGGTTGTGTGCTGTCAGAGTGTTGAAGTCTGCACACCACGCCCCCGAACAACCCTGTGGTCGCAGACGGAGAGGGGGGGGTCCAGCTGTTGTATTCTGTCCCCCTCTTCAGAACACATGGGCTCGCGGCCACTGTAAGGTGCAGGTGATGATGCAGCACCGTAGCTTGGGGAGGTGGGGGCCAATGGTGTAGAGGTGTCGGACCGGTTGGTTGTGGTTGCGGATACTTGTTGACAGGCCTCTAACGACGGCCGAGTGGGCGGCCCTGTGCACCGCTCTTTTGTCGTACGCACTCAGCACTGCGACTTGCATCCACGCAGCGAGGGTGAGCAGTTGCCCCGCCCATGTCATGGAGCGCTAGAGCCATCGTCCGCTGGCCGGCCCAGTGGGCGTCCATCGGCAGAACGTCCAGCCGTCACACACACACGCACTCCGATGGAATGGGCCCCAGGTGAGGGGGGGCCGAGAGCACCGTGCATGGCGCGAAGGAGAGAGGCGCCCGGACCAAGCTAGGCCCACCACGGGCAGGCGAGCGGACGCTCAGAAACACCAGTCCCGCCGACAGGCCCCGGCTTTCTGGGAACTGGTGGGTCCCACCTTAGACGGTCACCGCGCGCACTCGAGGCACACTTGGTGAGGCAGTGGTGCGTCTGCCCTTCACAGGCTGCACCGCTGACCTCGGGGGGCGCCCAGGGTGGGTGGCGGCGGTGTCGGCCGGCCTGACGGTGAGCAGTTGCCCCGCCCATGTGGCACACCATTTCCTACCATTACTGAAGACACCAGACACACACACACACACACACACACACACACACACACACACACACACACACACACACACACACACACACAGACACAGACACACACACACACACACACACACACACACACACACACACACACACACACACACAGACACAGACACACACACAGACACACACACACACACACACACACACACACACACACACACACACACACACACACACACACACACAGACACACACACACACACACACACACACACACACACACACACACACACACACACACAGACACCAGACACACACACACACACACACACACAGACACACAGACAGACACACACACACGCGCGCGCGCACACACACACAAACCCGCACACACCCGCACACCTACACGCATGCACCAACACCACACACCCTCCCCAGTGCGCAGGCGGCGAACTTTGCAGATAGATAAATAGATAATGATAGATAATGATAGATACTGATGCGGCACGTGTCAGGCTCTGCGTCTTGCGGCCTCGGCCACGTGCAAAACACAGCACTGGATTCTGCACAAAATGCCTTCGTGGGGTGGGGGGCAGGGGAAAGCTCCTCCTGTGCCCCCTCTGCGTCCCCCAATCAATGGCAACCAGCATTGTTTGCCACAGCATCCATGACTTCGGCATCGAACACCCACAAAAGCCCGTCCTGTTTACCGGCACCAGTGATCACCATAGCTCCCCCCAGCTCCCCCCCACCCCCGCAAGAGTGACGAGTGACAAGTGACTCATGCCCGGGCCGGGTGAGGGGAGGGAGGGGGGTTTGAATTCTCCATAAAAATCCGAGCATTTTGAGCGTACACAATTTGGTCAAAAAAACCGTCTCCTACTTTTTGTACGCAAAACAAATTCCTTCGGCACCGGAATTGTGGCCAACTGTCATTGTGTCCTACTACTCTGCCAGTACTGACTGCAGTCGTACTGCAGGCACTACTCCTTCCTCTGGGTCGTGCTGCAGCCTCGTCTTGCGAGCCTTCCGTTCTGCACGTCTCCGCGCGGCGGCGCGTCGTGCCTCTGGCTCCTGCACGCCACGGCCGCCCTGCAGGCACCAGACGTGCGCAGCCGCGACGGCATCAAAGGCAGCGTAGCGCAGTGCCTCGGGCGACAGCTCACGCGCATCCCAATTCGTCATCGCCGAGCCGGCCTTCCCTCCCGCCGGCTCGGAGAGCTCGAGCCCCGCCACCGTCCTTGCCGCAACCTTGAGCGAGCACTTGCCCTGGAGCTCCTCCACGCACCCAACCAGGCAGCCCTCGCTCTCGAGCTTGTTGGCGTCCCCTGCCACGTTGCGGCCCACCTTGACGGGGCAGGCGGCCCCGAGCAGCTGGCTCAGCACCGGCGGCAACGGCCGCGCCATCTGCCCGACGCGCACCACCACGCAGTGCTCGCGCGTGGCGAGCTGCAGCAGCCCCAGGCGCCGCTTCTGCCCGCGCACCATCGTCGGGGTCCACTCCAGATCGATTCCGACGGCCGGGGCGTCCAGGAGCCCGCACGCGCGCACCAGCTCGTCAACCCGCTCCGGCTCGTTGGACAGCCACGTGGTGGCGCCCGCGACCTCGCCGAGGCACCGCGTGCTCGGCATCGGCGGGGGGGCCGGCTCGGCCCATTCGGCCGCCTGCTGGGGCACCTGCAGAGGCCCGGTTCCCCCATCCGCGTCCATCAGCAGATGCACCGCGGCGTCGAACGAGCCCGGCAGCTCGTTGAGGCTGCAGCCGCACAAGTCGCTCGACAGGAGCCCCATCATTGAGCGAAGTTGGTACCGACTCACCTCTGCACCCGGCGGGAGCCGCGAAAGTACAGCCCTCAGCAACCGGAGGTGCGGGTCTGGTGGTGCAGCCGGCTTTGCAAGGGAGCCTCTCACCGGCGTATCACGTTGCGTCGGCCGCAGGCTCATTGCACCGCGTGCCAAGAGGAGCAACATACATGGCCGGGCCATGAAGTTCTGGAAAAAAAATGTTGGTTACAGCGTGTGTATGGAGAACGAGCGAAAGAGCATCGGCCCTGTGGGTGCAGGGATCGTGCTCATCAATGGAATAGCAGCCGAGAGAGCGGAGGGCCCGAGTGTAGGGCTTGGCTTGGCTGCATCATGCATTCGTGTGTCTGTGGGATTTGCCTTTGCGTGAACTAAACAGCATTTTCGCTGGTCCCAACATCGGACGGCGATCAAGCACTAGGGCTGCCAAGCGACTGCGAGACATGATCCCAGTGCAGCGACATGAGGATCTGCATGTGCAAATGGATCTCAGGCGCATTATGCTGTCAGTCATTGCACAGGCTCACGGGTTCACAGGTTCACATTTTCGTAGGATACTTTAGAGGCCGGTAGGCTTGTGTTGAGGAGGGGGTATTGGTTATCCGTCCTGAAGGTTCATGAAGACAAGTGGTTGTTTTACAGAACATTGCTAGGTGAACAGCTGGAGGCATCTGTGGAGATGCTTCCAAAAGAGGACAGGGAGCTGCCTGAATCTCAAACCTGTCCCAGGAGCAATTGCTGCGGCGCAACGGGATGCACGGCTCCTTTTTTGTCGACATGCCGCGGCAGAAACACACGGCGGATCACACTGACATTCCACTTTCTTTCGACCCATGACAGAACTGTGACAAAGGCTGTCGGAAGGATGCAGCAGACAAATCGCCAGTCTTCGGAGCCTACAGAGAACATAGTGTCAGTTGACACCGCGTCTCATCTCAATGCCGCGCATGCAATCAGAATGTCACAGAAAACAGCAAGGTCAGAAGCAAGGTCAGACATGACTATTCAGCAACCTGCCCACATGCCCTCAGAAAATACCACTGCCCTCAGGAAGTACCACAGAAACGGCGGACCAAAACAGCGGCTTGGTGGACCTTCACTGAAGGAAAGGGAAGGGAAGGGCAGCGAATGGCGATCCGCCAGTGGGCGCCGCCAGCTGCAGACGAGAACACAAGACCATGGCTTCTTGCCAAAACCCCCTCATACCACGCATGACGTGGATCGCCCCCCCACGGGGGCTGTTGGGGCGTGGAACGCGCCGAGCGTGCCGAGAGCATGCTAACGACACCGCGACTCACGTGGAGCTCCCAGTGAAGAAGATCTGGTACAGCGAGAGTGCGAGTACCCGCCACGACTCCGTAGCACTGCATCGCCGGGGGTATGGCATGCGGTGAACAGTTGAGCATGTGCCGATGGTGTTGAGGATGGTCGCGCAGCTTGGACCGGGCACCACCGTTGGCGCTCCTGTTGAGCCGTGAACGTGTGACACATGGGGGGAAGTGGTGACAGCCGTGCTGAGTTTACGCAGCTCACCCACACACGCGATGGAAGCACTCCGCCATGAGCATGAACGTGACCTCGTGGAGGTGAAGGGTATTGCCGTATGGATCCTTAATGTTTTGGTCGACGCAACCCGCCACGCAACCAGCCTTTTGGGTGTCACAACATTTTCAGAAAAGCTGTTTTCCCACTATGGCCTATTGTATTTTTTGTGACATGTCACAATTCACTACCCCCCCCCCCACCCCCACCCCCTGAGTGGCGCACAAATTAGATCCATCCCTGGTTCGGCATGGTTGGTGTTTAGGAATGAGTGCACCGGAGTGTGCATAATCAATGTGGGATATGTTTTCGAAAACGAAGTTCGAAATCGAAATATACGTGTGTCATTTCGTTGTGCATTGTTTATGGGTCTTCTATGTGCACAACGACAACACCACAACAAAGTGCGCACCTTTTGGCCAGCTTGTTTTCTGCCTGCACAAAACCGTGCGCCAAGACGGTCATCATGTCGGGTCCGTCGTATTTCGGTATTGTAGGTGTTAAAGAGGGTCTATGGAAGCTCAAACCAGAACATCATCATAGCTAGCGGGCCAGGTTCATCTGACATGGTGCATTCTCCAGACAGCTCCCGTGCCGTGTAGTAATTCTGCTACATGGAGCAGCGGGTCTGACTGGAATGCGTGGGTGAAAAAAAGGGAACTCCATGGGTAACATGCCGTAGGCGGCTATGTCTTGATGATGTTGGTCGGCGCTTCACTCTAACCACGGTCGGTCAGAATGTGGCTAAGGTACTGAAACGATCTTCATCAACCTTTGGCAAGCCTGCTTGCATGTCTTGTGGGACGCTAAAACTTTCAGTAGTGTCCGGTAGGTCACATGTTTGCTTGCCCAAGTTGTACTTTCGTTCGTCTTTCTGTTTGTGTTACGTACCTTGTCGTGTTTCCCGGTTTTTTTCTGTTTGGTACTTCCATTGGACGCATCAACAGGTACAGGTTCCAGCCCTCTTGCCGCAAAATGCGCACCCAGCGCTTTTCCTCCGGCCTTTTAGCTCCGGGTAAACTGTGTCGCATTCTTTTGTTGAACCTGAGTCACTGTGCACATGTTAGCACCAGTTGCGCCGCTAGGTCGTTTTGTTTCAGTCCCTTCCACAAGTCGTCAGCTGTTTGGCATGCTGGTTCTGCAGCGCATGCCTCTCTTAGTGCCGGTGCCCCTTTGCTTACTTCTGCAATCATTCCATGCGTTACTGATTTTCTGGCGCGAAGCGGCATTCTGCGTTTTTCTGTGTTGAATTGAATTTGCGCACATATTCTAATTATTGTTTCGCACAGCGTTCTTTAAAAACAGCGTGTTTGAAAACATCTGGCCTTCACCTGTCGTCATTACTAGTGCGCACGCTGCCGTTGCAATTTGTATTTGGTGTCTGCGTGCGCACCGTGGGCAGTAACCGAAAACCGTTTTCCCAACCACAATCTCCTGTTCCGTTTTCCTCTTTAATCCCAGTTGAAAAAAAAAGCCCTACTCTTCGGGCACGTCAGGTTACGGCCGCCATTAAAACCGGACACTTCTGCGATTGAGTGGCTGTTCGAAAAAAGAACATCATTCCCCTGACCCCCATGACAATTATGACGAAGGTTACCGATGTATAATGGACAATCACAAGTGGTAGCCTTGAAAGGCAATGTAAATCCCGGCAAAGCCTGACCTGCCCGCTTTTTCATTTCCTTGTGTGGTTTGAGTGCGCGAGGCCTCGCGGCAGGGTTGGTACAATACAGTACGTGTAATGTATTGTATCGTTCCGATACAATGGAATGTATTGTATCTCAAATTTTTCTGGCAAAGTACTATTTGCTCACAGAAGTTATGTTCCTTTACTTTGCAGCTATTCTCTTTTAGTTTACACCCTGCAATTGCTTGCGAGAAGCATGACTTGTCTTTCCTAGAACAATCCCATTCCTCTCAAACAGACCGCATCCATAGCCCAGGCTGCTTTTCCCAAAACTGCAAAGCAATTTTAGAACACTCTCCTCAAACAAGTTTGAAAAACCTGCAAAATGTCTCTTAACCTAGGGGGAAATTCTGCATTGGTTTTAAAAACCTGCGGTGTGGCGTGCTTGTGCTTGTACTTGTGAATGAGTGGTGTGCTTGTGTGGAATGTGAGTGCACATGTAGTTAGTGAGGTGCAAAACTGGTGATTGAAGTTCCACCTCAAAACTCAAAACCAAATTTTCCCAATAAACAAATATACACAAACAACAACGCCTTATAGGGACAGGGTCAACCCTGGCAAACTTTGCACAAAGAAAACAGTTACACACTTGTATTTTCTGAAAACCAGTAAGTATCCGTGCCGGACCTCGCTCACCTCGGGCAAGTTCATCAACACCCCTTGGAGGGGTACAATTAACCTCTCAAATGGGAAAACAAAAGCAAGCTTGCACCTCAGCAGGTCAGTACAAAGCCCTGTTCAAATATTCAGGGCTGGCTGAGGCACTGGCGTGAGAGCCACAGTTTTAGATTCAAACATTTACAGTGCATCTTGGTGAGCAGCACGCGCGAACACTCAAATGACACCCACAGAACGCAGCGACACTCAAATGACACCCACAGTACGCGCCAACACTCAAATGACACCCACAGTACGCGCAAACACTCAAGTGACACTCACAGCACGCGCCGACACTCAAATGACACTCACAGCACGCCCGAACACTCAAGTGACACTCACAGCACGCGCCGACACTCACATGACACTCACAGCACGCGCGAACACTCAAGTGACACTCACAGCACGCGCCGACACTCACGTGACACTCACAGCACGCGCAAACACTCAAGTGACACTCACAGCACGCGCCCACACTCAAATGACACTGACAGCAGGCGCCGACACGCAAATGACACTCACAGCACGCGGGAACACTCAAATGACATACATAGCAAGCAGCAGCCGCAGCAGCAGCAAGCAGCAGCGTGAGCACCGGAGGGAGAGGGCGGACAGGCAAGGGAGGGAAAGGGCAGGCAGGGACGTCGGGGGCTGTACACGCGAAGGGACACCTGGCAGGAAAGGGGGGAAAAGGGAGTGGACGGGGGCGACAGTGGCCGCAGCCCCAACGCTCGTACAGGCAGCCGCCGCCGAGGTCGCCACCAGGGGTCAGTGCGGCGGTAAGGGCGGAGGAGGAGAGGGAGGCGCGCCGCCAGCAGGCGGCGCGGTACGAGGCGCTGGCGCACGTGGAGCACCAGCGCCGTCGCCGCCAGCCCCCAGAGCAAGGGCCGGACACCATCTACCAGTTGGAGATGGAGCCGGGGAGGACGGGGATGAGGGGGGGGCAGGCGGAGCAGAGCAGCGCAGCGGTGCAGGGCAGTGGTGCGGAACAGGTAGAGGCCGGCAGGGGCAAGCAGGGGAAAGGGGCGAGGCAACAAGGGCTACAGGGGGAGGGACGGGGGAGGGCGGGACTCCACGGAGTAGGCCGCAAGGGACGCGGGGCGATGGGGCGACAAGGCAAGGGGCAGGGGAGGGGGGGTGGCCTTGGGTACATGGGCTCGCCGGTGTTCCCAGGGACGGGATTGGGATGGTGGGGAGGTGTAGTCCCGCCAGCCGTCCCACCAATCGTCCCACCATTCCCGCCGCTGCCATACCCGGCGATGGGGATGATGTACCCGCCCCTGCCGGCGCACCCGGGCATGCAGCCACAGGCGCACATGCAGCAGCACCAGCAGGCCGGTGGGACAGCGTGGGGAGCGCGGCAAGGGAAGGGAGAGGAGCACAGGAGGGCGTGGGAGAGGTTCGGGGAGGCAGAGAGGAGCCTGCGGGACAGGGAGGCCAGAGTCAAGGGTGAGGTGGGCGGAACGGAGGAGGGGAGGACGGAGGGGACCGACAGGCCGCAGGGAGGGGAAGCACAGGCAGTGGAGGAGCTGCAGAGGGCGTGGGCGGACCTTCGGAGGAGGCAGGAGGGGGTTGAGAGGGCGGAACGGGAGGGAGGACGACAAGAGGAGGGTAGGGGGCGGGAGGATACCCCGCTGGTGCCGTTGCGACGGCCGGCTATCCCACCGGAGCAAGAGGGAGAGATGCAGGAGAGGGCATGGAGGCGGATCAGGGGGGAGGCGGCGAGGCTGGCGGACAGGGACAGGGCGGTGGCGGCGCGGGAGCGCAGGGTGCGGGAGGAGGAGGAGGCGGTGGCCCGGGGGGCCCACTGGGTCCTCCCGGATACGGAAGGGGACACCCCCTCCACGGATGTGGAGGGGCGGTCGCCGTCAGGGAAAAGGGCCAGGGAGGAGGACGAGGAGGCAGGGCAGGAAAGGGGGAAGCGGCGCAGGGGGGAGGAGCGAAGGGCAGGGGAGGCGGAGGGGGCACCGCGGCCGGCCAGCCCCAGTTCGGAGCCGACGCCGACGGACTGGGACTCGGAGTCCCCGCCGCCGCGGCAGTATGCGCCGCCGCCGGTGCGGAGGAGACCCGGGACGGTCGCGGGGTGGACGGAGGGGGACGTGGCAGAGCTGGCCCGCTACGTGAAGTGGGCGGGGAAGACGAGGGGAAGGCGGGAGAAGAGGGGGCCCCGCCCCTTCAGTGACCTGGTCGGCAGGGCGGGGAGGCCCAGGGAAAGGGGGCCGGAGATGGAAGAGTGTCGGTGGAGGAGGATGCTGGGGGCGGCGCTCCCGGGGGTGCGCCTGGACTGTCCCCAGGAGAGGGGGAAGAAGCCCAGGGTTCAGATGCTGCGAGAGGTGTTGCAGCGGGAGGGGCGGTACGGTGGCGACACGTAGGGCCGGGCAGGAGCAGGAACGGGGAGCGCTAGGGGCAGGGGGCCAGGGGCGTGCGGAGGGACGGGCAGATGGGATGCGGGGAGGCGGACGCGGGGGGTCGGCGGAGGTGGAGGAGGGTGAGGAGGGGATGTGGCGGACACGAGGAGAGGAGGAGGGGAGCAGAGAGGTGCAGGTGCGCAGAGGAGGACAGGGACACGGCTGAAAGTGGAGGGGGATGTGGTGATGGAGGACGCGGACGAGAACCCCAAGCGGAGCGCACAGGACCAGCGGCGGGGGAGAGGGGAGATGGGGCGGCGGAGTACGGGGGCGCAGGCGAGTGCGGAGGAAGCAACCGGGCAGTGGGACGCGAGACGTATCGTGGGTACGGCGAGCAGTGTGGGGCAGAACGGGCAGCAGACGGGAAGCAGTATCGGAATGTGGTACAGTGACGGAGCAGAGCGCGAGGTCGTGACTGGCGAGAACGGCCGGCGAAGGTGTGGAGCAGCGCTGTGCCCTTCGGGTGCAGCACGGCGCCAGGGCTCTGACTTGCAGGAGAGGCGAACGGGCAGACGCATCCAATATGCCAGGGTCTTGGCTAATGGTGTGAGCGGAGGGATGGCTGGGATGGGCAGATGGCAGTGCAGGTGTACTCGAATCCGGTGCAGTGGAGCCACGTCACGGTGGCGCCCCAGTGGACTGGCAGCCGGGGTGTGCGGGCTATCCGCCGACTTGGTACATGGCGGCAAAGCTCTCTGCGTGGCAGGAAGGTGCTGCATTAAAACCATTGAGCTTACGTGCGCCATGCTCAGAGGGGTTGACCACGCCAGCCCTTGGTGGCCGGGCTCCACAATGCAAATGCAGCGGCGGGAATTCGGCAAGCGTCTCCGGCGCATGGGGGGTACAGGGCCACAGTCCAGACCACAAATACACCCACCCCCCCCCCCCCCCCACAGGGCGCCAGGCAGCCAGGATGGGGTGAGAGGCGGGGACCGAGGGAGCACCCAGGGGAAAGGGTACGGGCGAGGGGGAGGGGCAGGGGTAGAGCACGCGAGTGGCACACACGAGTGACAGCGCTGCACGGACAGGGAGGGCAGACATGCAGGCAGGGTCGACAACGAGAAGGAGAATGGGAGGGGAGACAGGCGAGAGAGGGGACGCAGGGCAGCGGGATCAGGGTAGCACGAAGAAGAGCAGAGGGCACACGCAGGGCGCGCGGGAACAGCAAGGAGCGCGAGCACAGAACCTAAAAAAAAAAAAACAACGGCAGGACAGGCGGACACACAGGAAGAGCACATAGAGGAGGCAGGGCGCGGGAGGTGGGGGGAACAGGGGGCCAACGAGGGCGCAAAGGAACACATTGTCTCACAGACAAGCACCATGCCGATGACCCGCATAGAGCCGTACCGGCCGCCCCGCCCGACCATCAGGGAACTGATGGAGGGGCGGCCGGCGGGAGAGGACGACGGGGGAGTCCCCCCGAAGGGGTGTCTGGGGAGGCCGCCCAGGTCGGCCTACAGGTCGGAAGACAGGGCGGAGGCCCTGAGGCGCGTGAGGGCGCGCGAGATACAACCATGGCGCGGAGACGACCAGCGGCGAGCACACGGAGCAGGAGAACAACACCAAGAGGGCGGGCAGGAGACAGAGGGGAGGGGAGGGTAGAGAGGAGAGAGAGTGGATACATGTACAGCAACGCGGGCTAAATGGCTGGGTCGCCCGGCATGGCCGGGGACCGCCAAGGGCAACGCCACAGGATGGCGGAGGGACTGGACGTGAGCACCGAACAGAACCGAGACAGATGGCGATGCAGTGTTGTTGTGCGTGCATGCAGGGAGGAGGGAACCAAGCGGAAAAAAGCACGAAAAAAAAAAGGAAACAAACGCGGACAACACCCCGCAGCACCACAAGGAGGCGGGACAGAAAAGGACGAGTGGCTAGGGCCACGCGACGGCCCCAGGTTACTAGGACAGCTAGGGAGACAGCACAGGAGAGAGGGGCGGGGGCGGGAGGGGAGCGACCCGTGCTAGGCGCACAAAACGGTCCCCGGATGGATGAGGATCCAGTGGGCCCGCGCCACAGGGTTGCTGGTGGCCCGGTGGGGTATAAACACGGGAAGAGGGATGGGATGGGGCCGCACAACAACCCAGGGGAATAGGCCGGGGCCGCGGCACGGGGGAAGGGGGCGGGAAGGGAGCGACCCGTGCTAGGCGCACAAAACGGTCCCCGGATGGATGAGGATCCAGTGGGCCCGCGCCACGGGGTTGCTGGCGGCCCGGTGGGGTATAAACACGGGATGAGGGATGGGATGGGGCCGCAAGACAGCCCAGGGGATTAGGCCAGGGCCGCGGCACAGGGGAAAGGGACGGGGGCGGGAAGGGAGCGACCCGTGCTAGGCGCACGAAACGGTCCCCGGATGGAAGAGGCCCCAGTGGGCCAGCGCCACAGGGTAGCAGGCGACCCGGTGGGGTATAAACACGGGATGCAAGGACAAGGGGACGGGGCGGGGAAGGGCGTGTGGCTAGGGCCGCACAACGGCCCGAAGGGCTAGGGAGTCCATGGGACGCTGGGAACGGGCCGGTGCTGGGATGAGGCAAAGGGGAATGGGACATGGGAAGGGCAGGGAGGCCGAAAGCGCCAAGCAACAGCCCCGTGGGACTGGGAAACCAGTCGCCATGGAGTGGTGAACCATGGGCCAACCATGGGGAACCTGGCCACGGGAAGTCGGGAAAATGCCCTGAACTCCGGGACGGCCGTGAGGTGTCCGCAGGGGTGAGGGTTGACCTTGAGATCCCCGGGTCAATGGCCTGAGTACACGTAGGTTCACGCGTGAGCGGGACCAGGGGGAACGTGGAAAGGGTCGCCCCCTGGCCTCCAGCCGTGGATGGACGACAACCAAGTGCATCCGGGAGCCGAGTGGGTACTCCAGCCCGTGAGGGATGGGGAGAGGTGGAATGTGGTTGACAGAGAGAAATGCTCCGCTGTCGGCGAGGGCTATCCACAGGAAACCCGCCTGCAGGCGCCCAATAGGCTGTGCTAGGGGGGAAAGGCCGGGGGATCCTTCAAAGGGTGACCGGAAGGAGCTGAAACCGTGAGGGCGGCGACTAAAGGGAGCCTACCACCGGTCATGCCCCAAGGGAACCTGGTTGAAGTTCTCGGCCGTGAGGTGAGACAGGGGTCGCCAGGGGAACTGATGGTGGAGAGCACTCCTTCCCGCCAGAGGCGGCCACCATGTAAAACAAACAAGGAGGAGTCAGATGAGGCTGCGGACGCGGCCGCCCTTACTTACTTACTTACTTAGCACCAGCAAGCAGCACCACCAGCGAGCAGTAGCAGTGCTTGCAGCAAGCAGCAGCAGATCCAGCAGCACGGCGGCAGCGGCAGCTTCAGCAGCAGTAGCGGCACTCAAATGACACGCACAGCACGCGCAAACACTCAACGACACTCACAGCACGCGTGAACACTCAAGTGACACTGACAGCACCTTCTTCCTCTTGTGCTCCTTCTTCGTCTTCTTTGTCTTCACTCCTCA
Organism: Eutreptiella sp. 'Long Island Sound 2002'; assembly: GCA_964036045.1. Classification (NCBI taxonomy): domain Eukaryota; phylum Euglenozoa; class Euglenophyceae; order Eutreptiales; family Eutreptiaceae; genus Eutreptiella; species Eutreptiella sp. 'Long Island Sound 2002'. The sequence goes on along the minus strand of OZ038391.1, from coordinate 26,923,469 downwards.
GTCTTCTTCTCTTGTGCAGCTTCTCGATCTTCTTCTGTCTTCTTCTTAACGTCTCTTTGATCTCCTTCGCCTCTTCCGCTCCTTCTTCTGTTCTTTGGCTCTGCATATTCTTCCCTCCTGTTCTTCTTCTCCTTCTGCTTCACTTGCTTCTTGTGTCGCCCTGCACACGCAGAAGAAGCAGAAAAATTCAACCAACAATCGTAATCAAACGAAATTCAAATCAAATTCATTGCAAATTCTATAAAATACCTTACATTTGCACCGATAATCCTTGGCAACGTTTGTTTGCTCTGCGGCGGCACGCGCGTCTGGCGCCAGTCGGCGGCCACCCCAGAAGACACATACTGTATTGTATTCTCGCGATACAATACGCGTATATATACGTTATTAACGTGACCACAGTGCGAGAGGCCTCACGCACTCCGGATGCCTAAATTTGTATCTTATTGTTACTATAGAGTGTATGTGTTTCACCGAACACGGGAAGTCTAGCCGTCATACATTTTCAATGCTTCTTCGTCAATACAATGCTAGTTTTAATAACATGTGAGAGCTGTGTACTTACACAAACTGCAGTCTTTACGGTTTTTCTGGCTTCGTAGTAAATTCTACCTCGAATATATCGAGTGCGCGAGGCCTCGCGCACTCAGAGCACCGTAAAAAAAACGTTTCGCTTCGGAACACGGAGTTGCGTAATGCACAAAAAACAATGTATTTCACAATGCCCAAAAACACGCTCATCAAATATCCAAAAAAATAGTTTTTTTGCACTGTTGTGAACCAGTCCGTCTCTGCGCGTTTGATGCGCAAAACAGGGTGCAGTTTGCGTGGGCTAAGCTGGTGTTTGGATCATAGCGTCGGACCAATAACGTATGGCGGCGGCTGTTTCCGGTCCCAGAGAGCGTTGAGCATCAAAATCTGGCGAACATACAGTACCTGAGTATAGAAGAGAACAAACTTCTCTTTTTTAATCTACCAATGGCACTCCTTCCGTGCATCAAACAATTCGTGCACATGCTGCATCATGGCATGCGAGTCGAGGAGTTTCCCTTTGCCAGTGCAGGTGGGTCGCGTACCAACGAGGATGTTGTCGGTAGAGGCTCTGATATGGGGTTGGAGTCGCCATGCGCGCCAGCTCACGAAGCGCTGGGATGCTTATGGTCCGACCTTCACACCCATTTGTAGGACCTTCCACTCAAATGTCCGAATGGGTGCCTTGTACAAGCTTGCACTCCCATCAAGGGTATCTGGTGGAAGCCATCCTCTAGATCCAGCAAGGCCGAGACATGGTTCTCCGCTTCGTCCTGATTGAGGGTTGCGATCACCGGCAGTGGAAACTGATGGCTCCAAAGGCACAATTTCAAATACCGGTAATCCATGACCAACCTCTCCTGATTGGTTTGTGGTTTCAGAACGAGGAACCCTCTGGCGACCAAAGTGCCGTGGGAACAGACAATGCATGCTTTATCAAGAAATCCACTAATTTTCTTGGTCATCCCGTTGTACTTGATACCCATAGCCCTGATGGGTTTGCATGCCCAAGGTTGTGAGACTTTGGGATCCTGGAATCAGATTCCGTTTATGGAAACTTGGATTCTTCGGCCCTTTTTTTCAACGCATTTGCTTCCATTTCTACGTATTTGTGTAACCCATAAAGTCATCATAAATGCGCCGTTGGAGGGATGTAGCCAACTCCCTAAGGAGCCCCCTATTGGTGTTAATAATTGACCTGACTCAACGCTCATTGCTGTTGAGCAAAGCAGCAGCACGTGCCATTTTGGAATCCAAGAGAGGCTGTGCTTCCCTGAGCGTTGCATCTAACTGGGGTCCCCGCTGACGAAACTTCTCTGATGACCGGTGCTACGTTGTTTGCGCAGGTTCAGTTTTGGGCAAGACCTGGGCAAGATGGCCCGTACCACCAAGAATTTCAGTCCTACAGTTAGCATCAATCTTGCAGGAGTATGTGTACATACAAAGGGTTTAATAAGAGAAATTTTATACAAATTCACGAATCTGAAGGAGGCCCTTATAGAGGTCCTGCGAAATAATCATCAGGGCAATGTAGGCATTCATCTTTTGATTTGGAGACGAACCCGGGACTCAAGAAGCAAAGAGCGACCGTCTTCCGACAGTTCTACACATGGAGTATCCATATGGCTTGTCGATTGATAACACCTCAGTCGCCATACCTTACGGGTCATGCCCTTCGATGTCGCCCATAGCGGCCCTTTCCGGTATGGCGGCATCTCTGTATGAGGACTACATGGGAACATTGCTGCCCCTTCACGTATTGCTGTGTGGCGGCTGAAAATCTTGACATCTTTTTCAGTCTGTTGGATTCACGCCCCCCTGTTCATCAACCCAACAATCAAAATCAACGGCAACACGTTGATGATCCCCAAATATAGCCTTATCCTTTGGGAGATCTCAACAATGGATGGTAGTGTGTCAAACAAACCAAAACCTTTTTTCTTTTAGACGTATGGGTATATTCAAGAAGCGTTTTTGTTTATATGCCTATTTTCTATTTAATCTTTAGCTGTTGAAATTTGTCACCTTCATGGGGAATATTGCTCCGCACTGATCTTTGGTGGGGAATTTTGTTACATTGTTGTTTTTGCAACAACGACCGATTGCATTAGAGCGATCAAGTGGTTAATCATGTTTGCTACAGGGAAGAGGTCACGGGTTCCAACCCCTATACCCCAAAAATTTTGCTAGGTGTTTTCGCTCATTCTAGGGAACATCTGTGAAATACCCCTCAATGGGGACATCATACAGCATGAAAAACCTTAGTTTTGAAATGTCAGTGGATCGGATCTCCCAATAGAAGATCCGGAACCGTACACATCGCACGGGGGTCGTGTCCAGTCACCCTCGAGTGGTACAAAGAGGTTTATCAGTGGTCAAGGGATGAGGTTCGCCCAAAACTCACTCCCTTGCCGAAGTTTGCGGAAGACCTAGACCATCGCCAACGACACCTTCAAGTCAATGCCAGCAGAACAAGCGAATGCCAATGTTAAAAGGAGACCCGCGTTGTCCGCGCATGGGCGATTTTGTCTCTTGAAGTGACCAAAAGTTTTTCCTGCACCCCTCCTGAATACGTCTAGCGGAACAGTAAGACCGTTATGTCTAGAACAATCCATGCCCTTCCAGCCTTCTAGAAGACGTCAGACTTGTTCAAAAAGACGTGATACGTGTGCCGGAATGGTCGAACAAATTCTTAGACGTTGTAGAACAGTGTATACTGTTGAAAAAGACGTGATGCATCTCGTGGACAACTTAGGTGGCCGACAATGGTACACCTTTGTACCGGGGTGTCTGCAAATTTTGAGTTCGCAACTTGCCTCATTTACCTACTTTTTGCCGCGGGAAAATTTAAGCAGTCCCTTTTGGGTTCAATTACCCCCAAAAATGCATGCTTTCGGTCCAAAAAAGCTTATGCTTGTTTTGGAGAATTACCTACCTTTATCTGGTAGAGGCGTGTTTTGAGGTAGATACCCTACCTTTTTGCGTTTCGTACCTCAGAACGTTTTGTCGTGATGTTCTTTGAGCCTTTTCATGCTCACTGACTCGATTGGAATGAGTAAAAGGACCCCGTTGCACTAATATGTGGTTGTTGTTCAGTGCAGCTTTCAATGTAAATAGGTGTATTTCTAATTATGCATTCTGAAAACGGGGGTAAAATAGCCAAATTACCCAGTTTGGAATGCGAGGCGTCGCATTCCAATTCAGACTGTCGGCGATTCAAAAGATTTACCTATTTTGTAATTTTCTATTGCGACTAAGGTTTGGAATCGATTTTGGCGATTAATCGATCAATCGATTAATCGGCAATGATCGGCAAGCCAAACAAAATAATTGCAATCGACCGATTATTTTGCTACCTGCATTGAAATCGAATGGATTATTTCGGCGCGCAGCGGCACACCACAGTTGAGCCGCCAGTGCAATCAGCAAGGAATTAAAAATGGCAAATTGTCGCTGAACTGCAGAAGAAGCGAAAACGTATGATGCACACCACTGTGGTTTTTCTTTTTAAAGGCACCGGGGTTATGAGCACCAGGCAAAACGCAATAAACACAGGTTGCAAAAACGAGTCTGAAAGTCAGCTTCTGAGCAGTGCCGGTGTGGTACGACACCACGACTGTTACATGGACGATGGTTGCAGCATGAAACAGCGCGTACAACCGCCATCGCGAACCTGAACCTGATGCATGATCATCCTCATTATAATGAGCAGAACCTGAACGACAACGAGATCACCGAACGTCAAAGCAGCAGCACTGAGGAGACTTTTCACTGCAGCAGAAGTGGCAGGCGTCGCAAGGTACTGTCGCGCCTTTCTACTCAGGTTGGGAAAAGTGGTGATTGTAATGATCAGAATCTGAACAACAAATACGCACGCTTAAGGATAACAATACAAAGCGTGCGTGTAGTTGTATGCGGTGAGCAACCTGCAGCCGAGCGTTTCCTCTTTCATAGCGTGCGCGAGATCACCGAACGTCAAACCAGCTGCGCTGAAGAGCAGTTCTACTCCAGCAGAAGTGGCAGGCGTCGCAAGGTACTGTCGCGCCATCCTACTCAGGTTGCGAAAAACAGTTCGGTGTCGACGCCACCATTCTATGACATTCGTCTGCATGCTTTCTACTGGCAGTGCCATATATGCTGACAGTTCGTCGTCAGGTTGCAAATCTGGAACATGAACACGTGGACCTGCTGCCTCTTCGAATTCATCCTGAAGAAGAGCTGACAGTCCTGTCTTCTTTTGTGCTGCAGGTTTTGGTTGAGGGCGTTCGGCATGCTGAGGCTGCCACTTCTATGTCCATTGCGCCCTGAAGGCTTCAACAGCAGTGTCCCTCTGTCCCTGTGAAAGAAACCTGAAGGACTTCAATCGAGGATCAAGAAGTGTGGCAATACTATATTGTTCAAAGACATGGTCTGGCAGAGCCTTAATGAAGCGATCCTCCAAAGCTGTTCGCAGGTTTGTGCGTGCTGCTCTGACCTCTGGTGTAGTTTGTTGTGGTTGAACAACTGAGTCGTCCCAATTGCACACTATCTCACCTTTGCGAACCTTGTGGATGAGCATGTACATACTGGGTAATACAAGCGATGCTGTCACATACTGAGTACCTTCAATGTCATTCACCACTGTGGCTGCTGGATAAAGTACTGCCACAGAGTGCTCATTCACCTTCCAGTCATTGTAGTCCATGTGACTGTCAGCATAGGGTCCATCTTCATGTCGCGCTTCAGCACCATAGTTGATATCATAGTTCTGAACAATCACTTTCTGCTCCCGGAACCAATTCATGGAGTCATGTGTGTAGTGCCATCGAACAGAGTTGCCTGTTTGTGGTGGCTTCCTTTGAGGCATGTCAAACCGTTTCTGTAAGTCCGCCAGCCGGTCAAGACGGTTCCCTGATCTATGAAAATATGTCGTCATCCCTTTGGCCTTCTGCACGACATCAGAAATTCCTTCACTTTGCAGGTATTCCTTCACTGCCAGTTCGATGGTGTGACCGACGCAGTAACCACCCGGCAATCCACCCCAGGCCTTTTTAATATTACTTCCTTGATCGGAAACTTTGGCGTGAATGTCCTCAAACGTCAGTCCAACAGTAAGAAGATCCTCCATGGTTTGCTTTCGAATGTTTTCGCCAGTATGCCGTTCACCAGTGAAACCTGTACAGCCAATGAGCATGGCGTGCAGGTTCTCCCAGTCTTCGTCAATGTAGTATAAAAAGGTACCCATCAGTGATACATCGCTGTCACTCCAAATGTCAGAGGCCATGCTCGGCTTCACTGTCTGCTCCTTCAACTGTGTGATGATTTTGCGATTGTTGACCCTGCAGTGGTGCTGACGTGGCAGAATCTAATAAGGCAGTCCCAGACTCTGATTTTTGCTTCTTCTCGCGCTCTTCTTCCTGCGCATCTCTTGTTCTCTTGCGCTTCTCGAGGTCAGCCCGTTCATTTGCTTCACGCTCCTCGTTGAACCGCGCGATGAAGGCCTCACAGCCACTGAGATTCTCAAGCGGCTCCCATGTTTGGGCGGAGGCAGGAAAACCCTTCCACTCGACCAGCCATTGCTTTTCACTGTTGCCTTTGTCGTTCTTTGCCATGCGTTCTGCAATAATATCTTCAACATCGTAGGTATCACACAGGCCCGCAGGGTCTGCAATGTGTTGTGGAGTGCGGCGAGGTCGCCCCGGTTTTCCTTTGGCTGGCAGTCTAGTTGCAGGTGCCTTTGGCTTTGGTTTCACACCACGGTTTCCCATGATTTTGCCTGCAAGGAGACAAAAATAAGTAGTACAACAAGTAGTGCAGCCTGACTGGGTGTCTAGAAAGTCGGACCATGCCTCCCCTGGTGGCCTGCCACCAATAGGTGAGTTTGGCAAGCCACCGAGTGTGGAAGCCAGCATGGCTCTGATGGCCTGGCCCTGATGGCTGATTAGATGTAAAGTGTTTGGAATTATGGTACCGTGATGAAGTCATCGTGATGACGTCATCAGTGATACCGTGATGACGTCATCGTGGTGACGTCATCAGTGATTGCATGATGATAAGCAAAGATGACATCATCACTAAAAATCCTAGTGAATTTTTTATGTGCAATAAAAATTTTGTTGGAAAATGAAAGATCCAAAAATGAAGGGGCAATAATCGGAACAATCGGTTATTTTTTGCAAAACGATCGGAAAAAACTGATTATTTGAAGCAGCCATAATCGGAACAATCGGTTATTTTTTGAAAAACGATCGGAAAAAACTGATTTTTTTTTTTGAAACCAATTCCGAACCGAGGCCTCGCAATACAAATTAAAAATGGCATCATTTACCTGAATTCTTCATTGCACTCAAAAAGGTGGGTAAATAGGACCATTTTCCCACAAAAATGATTTTTAGATTGCAAGGCCGCGCAATCCCTGATGAGGAAGTGTGAAAAGGCACTCCTAGCCTTGTTGAAAAACTGACTTTTTTGGAGACAATTCCCGCTTCCAAAAATGGTTGACAAGAAAAGGGGAGTTAGTAGCATTTACCCACCATATTTTTCTGTTCATTTTTCTAACGACTCTGGTACAAAAGTGTACCAGTTTCGGCCACCTAAGGAAAAATGTGGCAAAATTTTGTACGCGGCTTATAGTTCCGTACCATTTTCGATCCACACATTTATTTTGTACACTTTCTTTTCTTTACTTCTCCGCTCGGCATTTCCTAAGTAGCCTTGCTGAGATTCCATTTTGGAAATCTTTGATGTCTTTACTCTATTCGCGTGAAAAGATGATAATAAGTTCTCACAACTTGTCCATGGGCTGCTTCCCCAGATTATTCCCATGAAAAGATACCATTCTTGTATATTGGCTTTTGTACTCCGTCTTAATTATTGCTTCTTACTTCTAACGTTTTGTATGAATGTGCACATAGACACACTTTGAGTCCGGTGAAGACTGTTCAGACGAATTTACACTGCAAAACTACTTTACAGCAGAATCCAGAAGGCAGAGTCAGTGTATCTTCGTGTGCCCGGCGGCTCGAATTCCTGTAGGGCGCCCGGCGGCACGTGATGTTTTATGCACTGAGGCCGACAGGCCGTTTTGTATGAATGTTCTACTAGACCTATTACGTCTTCTGGAACAAGCTGCACATCTTCCGGAAAAGGATAGATTGTTCCAAAATTAGCCGTCTTACTGTTCCGGTAGGGGTATTTGCTTGCCACTCTGGCACTTCGCCACATCGACCCCTGCTTGACTTTCTTGTCAGTCATGGCGCTGCTGTGCAACTTCTCTCTCTTTTAGTGTGAACCTTCTTTTCGTAGCACAATCATCCTTCTTCTTTGCTTTCCTTCGCAATAATTGGCTTGGCCCTACTTAGGGCCCCGCACAAGCATGCTCTGCTGCAGCCCCACTTTGGGTGTTTGCTTGTACTTTTGCCTGGGCATCTAAAGATCAAAGTCCTCTGAAGCTCTGAGAACTTGTAATCAGCAGCGCACTCCAATGTGCAAAACAACCGCATCTGCCATTTGCATAAGCAAAACACAAGCAGCATATATTTCCCAAATCTGAGTCCAGCAGCAAAGCCATAGCTTACTTGCACCGTTGAGCAAAGGGAGACCGTCATCAAGAGAAGGACGATGCAAAGCTACAAAGCTGCTGTGCGTTGCGCTTGGACCATGGCCCTGCTTGCCCGCCAGCCAATACAACACAACCGTGGCACAAGCCCTCGGGCGCGGGAGTGCTTTTCACCAATTTTGAAAAGCAAAGAACACTGACCAACGAAGAACAGCTCCTACTGCAGGGTGTACCGACACTGATCGGGGACTATTGGTTGTGGATGCACTCTCTTGCGGGCCGGCTCTCACTTGCATGCTTACTCCCTAGCTCGGTGTGTCTTAACGATTGATTTATGTATTTGCATGGGTTTGGGGTACAACCACACTCTAAGGGAGGCCTTCGCAATGTATGCAATGTGTCTCGTGCACCCTCACACACACTAGCTACACAAGGTACTTCGTCACTCACCCTACGCCCCACCCCTTCAAGCGCATTGCAGCCACAAGGGCGCCCGCGCCTGCCCTCCAATGGCACAAGGCGAGGGCAAAATGGTCTTGACACCCACTCGGTGCTGCCACTGCCGTGCGGGCACACACACCGAAGATTGGAGGATACAGGAAAACTAAAACAATGGGCAGGGCATGCGCAGGCCCACTGAGGGGACGGCACACAGAAGGGACGCCGGATGTCATCCGGCTGGTTGCAGAAGATGCTGCTAGCAAAGTTTGAACGGATTTGTAGAGCTAGGGCTGCCAATGCAACAAATTGGGGGCAGAGGTACCGCTGCATGGCCAGCTACAAAAGAACAAGAATAGGGCAGTACAAAATACAGCAACAAAATATCAGTGTTTGAATATCGTAGCGTGGATTCCGTATTAAATTATTATCATTATTTGGCAAAACCAATTCAATTTCGGGAACATTCCACTGAAAAATTCTTCAGTCAAGATTGGAGATCAATTGGATCCTGATTTGTGGTGTGTTGAGCTCCTTCTGGCGGTTGCGCAGTGCCGGTCTGGGCTGCGGCCTGCTAGCGGTGTCACATGGCAAATCACCCTGCCCTCTGAACCCTAATTGGACCCAGTTTTTTGAGTAAACTATGGTTTATTCATTCTCGTACCACTGCAAAACAACCCGGGGTTCTCTGGACTCTGGGATTGTTGTCCATTCCAACACAAGCATACAAATGTGGATCGGTTGGACTGTGGGATTGTAATCCATGGCGCCAACAGGCAGCAAGAAGCAAGTGGTTTGAATGATTCAGGCCTACCAGTCTTTCAACCAACCAGTTCCAAAATTCGTCCATAATGGTGCCAATCCAATAATCTGGTCATCCAAGGCACACAGAACTAACCCCTTTAACATCCTTGGGGCACAGCAAAACAAATCCAACATCCAAAAATCTGATAATCCAAGGCACATGGAATGACCAATACATTTATGTGGACAGCCATGTGCACTTTGTTGATGTATCCATTCTTCAAATCAAGCTGGACCTGGCTTTCTGCACCTCACACTTGTGTTCGCAAATTGTAGTGCTTTGTTGCATGCTAATGTGCCGTTGCACAAGAATATGTACCAAATGCTGCGCGAGACTGTACATCTGCACACACGAGCTGTGCCCAGGCTTTTTGAGCCATTGCACAGTGTGAATGCATGCCACAGAATATCAAACAATTGAAGAAATACCACCTGGTGCATTCCATCTGAAGCAGTTTCTACGCCCTCAGCCTTTGTAGGCTGCAAATGTCACTGCTTTTTTCAAAAGAAAAAATGACGTCAAGGAAGAACTGAACTGTATGGGGACACAATGCATAGCACCAAAAGAGAGGGTCACATACTAGGGTTCTGCATGTCCTTCCATGCAAACGCCCCTCATGCAAATGAAGCCTGTGTATAGCAGTATGTTTTTCATCTGCAAAAGAAGCTGCCGTGATAGAAAAAGCAGTCACGAGGGCTGGTTGTGGCTTGTGAATTGGTCGCAAAATGGTCCAGCTAAAAAAAAACAGAAGGAGGAAACCCGTTTCTTGCCAAATGACATGTACCTCAAGATGTACCTTGTAGTGGACATTTTGAGGCACATATACTGATATGCCTCTGGGCTCCCCTCCGCCAGCGCCCTGAAGGCAGCAAATGGGATCTGCCATGGCAACATTGTTTGTGTGGGGGTCTGGAGGAAAATAGGCTCAGATGCTAATCAGTGATCCCCAGCCCCTGGTACCAGTTTGGCCATCCAAATATGTATCTATCAGGTTGTATAACTTTCTCAAGACAGTGCTGGGACTTTCCTTCCCTGGCCTGATCCATAGGGATGGATAAGAAAGAGAGAAAGAGAGAAAGAGAGAAAGTGGGAGAGAGGGAGAGAGAGAGAGAGAGAGAGAGAAAGAGGGAGGGAGGGAGAGAGAGAGGGAGGGAGGGAGGCTGGGGGCTAGCTACAAGTCGCTGCAGGGTGAGGCCAGACAAGCCCAGCAGAATGGCAACATGGTGCCAACACGTCATGCTGACGTTGATGCTAATAAAACAACAATTCGGGACCCACAAAATGCGCCGGCAGGCAGAAGCAAAATGGCAACATAGCGCCGTCAGGCGCTGACAGGACTTGCAACTGCAGGGCGTACAAACATGGCACCGCAAGGTGTCTCAAAGGTCCAACAGATGCTACTTTCCATGGTGCTGCAGGCGCCAACAAATGCAAAGCACTGGGGGGGGGGGGTTCTACATTCCTGCTGCATGAAATGGGGCAAGGGGTGTAAACGCAACCCACCACATTGGGTGACTCCCATCAGCCTCGGACCACCAATGGTAAGAGGTGCTGAACAGCCTGCACCCCGTGCCCCCTCACCCCACCTGCTCAGCAGCAGCTTGCATTCTGTGGGCCTCAGTTTCTGGCCCCTCTTGTTAAGAACTTCAGAGAGCTCGCACTCTTTGAACCGAGAGCACTCTACAGCAGCACTGGGGGTGGCGGTGTCACGTCGAATGGGGCAGCGAAGGGACGCATGCTGCGAATGGGGCACGGTCTGGTCTGGTTTGCGTTTTTGATGCAGGGTCCACATTGGGGCAGACATTATATCACCACCTGACCTGGCAAAGCACAAGCACAAGCATCATTCTCTGTCTCTCTCCTGGATCAGCGCACGCCAGGGCAGTAGTACCGCCCACTCCAGCCCCAGCAACCCACCATCCAAATATGTATCTGTCAGGTTGTATAACTTTCTCAAGTATAACTTTCTCAAGACAGTGCTGAGACTTTCCTTCCTCGGCCTGATCCGTAGGGCTGGATAAGAAGAAGAGAGAGAGAGAGAGAGAGAGAGAGAGAGAGAGAGAGAGAGAGAGAGAGAGAGAGAGAGAGAGAGAGAGAGAGAGAGAGAGAGAGAGAGAGAGAGAGAGAGAGGAGAGGGGAGAGAGAGAGAGAGAGGGAGAGAGAGAGAAAGAGAGAGAGGAAGAGAGAGAGAGAGAGACAAAGCACAAGCACAAGCGTCATTCTCTGTCTCTCTACTGGATGAGCGTACGCCAGGGCAGTAGTGCCCCCCACTCCAGCCCCAGTAACCCCCCATCCAAATATGTATCTATCAGGTTGTATAACGTTCTCAAGACAGTGCTGGGACTTTCCTTTCTCGGCCTGATATGTAGGGCTGGAGAAGAAAGAGAGAAAGAGAGAAAGAGAGAGAGGGAGGGGGAAATTCACAGAGAGAGAGAGAGAGAGAGAGGAAGAGAGACAAAGCACAAGCACAAGCGTCATTCTCTGTCTCTCTCCTGGATGAGTACACGCCAGGGCAGTAGTGCCCCCCACTCCAGCCCCAGTAACCCCCCCCCCCCTTCTGTGTGCTTCCCAGTCGGGGGCGTCCAGCCAAGTCTTCAAATGCCCGCTGCATGACCAGCAAGGGCCTAAACTGGGGGCTTGGCCCGGGCAGCCTGCTGACCAAAGATTTTGCAAGGGTGTCGCCACATAAGGCGAAGCCGGCCCCGCCTCGGCTACGGGGAATACAAGCGCCAGTGGAGCCTCAGAGCGGAGCTCGAGATAGCATTGGTGGTTTCGGATCTAACGCCACCAACAGGGCGCACAACTGGTTGGTTTCAGGTTTGATGATGTAAGAGCCGGCTGTGGGAAATCTTTGGAAGTAGAGGATCTGGCGGAGCAGGGGCAGGATACACAGCCTGGGCGTTTCTGCAAGAGCAGGGTGCATGTGGCAGGGTGCACTGGTGTAAAAGGTCAGGTGCACAGGTACGTGTACCTGACCAAAGGCCATGTGTCTGTCAAAGACCTTACCCTGGACCTTGGTCACATGGGGTGCACAGCATTCTTTTCACACATAATTCGCACATAATGTAGAGACCGCCCCCGAGGGCAGCCATCCCATGGCGGTTTCTCTGTGCAACGAGGCAAATCAATGTAAACTTTACATGGAGAGGCCTGTCACACACAAATTGGGGGGGCTCAACACCCGGTCCAGAAGTAACGTCCCTCGGTGACTCCGGCACCCTTCTTCCCCCCACATGCACAATGCAAAAAGCCAACTTCTCAAGGAAGGCACCGCACCGAGGCTCGACCCTTGCAACCAGGGCAGGGGGCCATGTCCATGGACAGCGCTGGAGGAGATGCTGCAGAAGTGGCACACCGGCAGGCAGTCGTAGAACTGCAGGAGGCACAGCGGAAGGCGGAGCAGGCGCAGCGGAAGGCGGAAGTGCACAAAACGTGGGCGGAGGTGCAGGCACTACGATCGGAGGCACAGAGGGTCCAGATGAGGGCGGCACAGCTCGCGTTTGAGCGCGGGCAGCGCCATCTGGAGGCACAGGCGCAAGCTTGGAGGTGGGCGGGCAGGGAGCTGCGGGTCCTGCAGGCAGCTGCCCGCCAACAGACCAGGGCTGCTGCACGTGTCCAGAGGGTTGCCTGGGAGCAGCAGCGCCTTGCCCTGCTCCAGATGCAAGCTTGGGTCGGGGCGCAGAACCGGTGGCTGGTGCTGTTTTCGCTGATGCTGGCAGTTCTGCGGCTCCTGCTGGCGCGTCAAAGGGCTCAGGCGGCCCTCTGGGGGCGGCACTGAGAGGGATTGTCTCAGCAGTACCGCTGTCATCGGATTGTAGGTCGTGAACTGCCTGTCCACAGTGGCCTTCCCAAAGCCTCTGCGGCCCACGGCGGACCGGGTCCTGGGGATGGGCGGACGGTTGGGCAGCATCAGTGTGCAGTTCGTGAACGGGTTGCTGCTGCAGGATGGATGCATAATCCCCCCATCCCCCCCCATGCCATGCACAGGCCAGGTGCCTTTCGGTTGCGGTGCATGCCACGAGATCCGCACCACAAGGCAAATGCCAGGGCGTAGACCAAGGTATGGGGCAATTTCCTGTACCCGTAAATGCGGTCATGACCGGAACCTGCTCAAGGTTGGCCCCCCAACCGCAGCCTCCCCTCAGCCCCCACTCAAGTACATCTCTGCCCGTGCCAAGGCCCATGTCCATACCCATGCCCAAGCCCTGTGGTTGGTGGCCAGAGGCCATGGTGTGCCATCGTGTTCCCGTGTCTCTCCCCCATTGCGCCCATCGCACATTTCATGTGCGGGAACGTGACTGAAGTTCACGGAAAGATGTTGACATCCCAACTACATGCATGTGTGCCACACTGCCACCACTGATGGGGTCGCGTGCGTCGCCACTTGGCTGAGAGGAATGTTGTGTGTGGGTTGAAAGTCTGTACACCAAATTGCAGCGGAAAGGAGCCAAGCCACAACCAATACCAGGAAATGGAGCTAAGATTTGATTTGTGTTGATGATGGTGTGCAAACCAGATGCTTCTAGATCGGGAACCATCCCCATGCCAGACACTGCTGGATGCGGGTCACTCCCCTGTTGCGCTCTGCCAGGTGCCGATAGTTGTGGGTTGTTGTGGGGTGTTGGGAAGGTTGACAATTATTTGGGTGTTCGAGGTATTACATTATTGTTTGGGGTGCATGTACATGTTGCCAGCCGCCAGGAGCACGTTCACACGAGGCTGGTGCCGCTCCGTGCCAGCAGACCTGCCAGGTACTGCAGGCACAGCTGGCCCTGCTTGAGAATGCCGTCAGGGCCGCAGAGCACCATGGGGCGCAACTCCAGCCATGCAGCGGCCACGTTGCCAAGAATAAACGCATACACACCAGCACAGAGAAGCGTTAGTGGCGGGCCCTGGTGCTGTCGCGAGGAGCTGACGCGTTGCAATGCAAACATTCGTCAGAAGTGTCTTGTTGGGGATTGCGTCGTACCTCTAGCAACGGGGCTGCCGGACTGACCGCTCGCCCTTGGCTTGAAACCCCTCCCTTTTTCGCGACCCAGACGATGAGATTTCAAGAGCGGAGTGTACAATTTGCGGGTGGCATATAACTTGCGGAGGGGGCTAAAGGTTCATTTGATCGACTGCATGCCCTTGCCAGGGCACCCCCAGCCTTTGGCCCAGCAATATGACAGCAAACTCTGTGCCCCCTGCCCCCCCGCGGTTGTGGTGTTCCACTACTCCTTGAACTGCATGCCTCCATTGAAATCAATGCGCCCCTGCCATTGCCCTCGACCCCCATTGACCACAGTACCATCTCCTACCCTTTTGCGGCAGAGGGTCCTTTCATTGGGGTGGGCCCCGACTCTGAGGTGTCCTGCCCGCCAACCACCCCTCGCCAGCCCTGGGCAACCTTTAACACTCCTCCAACAGGTCCAATGGGTAACCTCCGTAACTCTCAGCCACGGCCAATAATCCTCTGCAATCTTTGACATCCATCAGCAAACCTCCAACCAATGAACATTCCCTCTGCAGTCCTCCGCAAAGCCCATCAATCCTCAGCAACCCACACCAACCCTCCAACGATTTGAAATGGCTCTGACACGAGTTTGGACAACCCTCTGTATTCTTTGACACCTCAAACAATCCTTATCAATCCTCAACTACCCTGAAGAGCCCTGCTATCGGGGCCGTGGAACTTGTTGTGGGCTTGAAGGCCCCCAAGTCCGGCTTCCGCATCCTGTCGGAGTTCTTCACTTGGCAGGTTCAACAAACCTGAACAACCCTTCGAAGCCATCCGCCCGTTGTCAAAAGCCTCAAAAGTCTTGACTGGTCGTGCACAGCCTCCAGAGCCACTGAACAATCCCTCTTCATTTCGCTACACTACCCGGGCAACCATCAGCGAGGGAGGGGAACCACAAAGGCGGAATAGGCTTGCTGGTTTACACACCTGGTTTCACGCACTTGGTTGTGTTTTGTGGATGCTGTGTATGCTGCGACAGGTCTGTGTGTGGGGGGGAGGGGGGGTCAGAGAAAAGCGCATGGCCCACATGGGCATTCCTTTCGGCCCGAAGAGAAGTCAGTGCCCACCGCTTGTGCCCTGCTGGCACCCAGGGTCGGCGTTTGGGGTAGTGACATCGTATGTGTCTGTCGGGAGGGGCGGGCGGCTAATGTGGTGGGTGAGCCACATGGTTGAGCTCCTGCTCATAATAGCAGCGTTCCGCTCTTGTGGCGTGCGTCCAGCCACCCCCCCTTCCCCCTTCAGACCATATTCACATGCACTCATACCTGACCGCCTGCCGAAAGATCGGAGAAGATCGCATCAAATTCATCCTAAGTGGAGCAATGAGAAAGTATGGGCAGCACCGAAATAGGGAGAGGAAAGCATGGGAATGGCTTATCACACCCGTGATGACAAGCATTTGTGTTCGCCGCAGCCGAATTACCCGAGGAGTTGCAGCGCAACGGAAAAATGGGGGAAATGCGAAAGTGAAGGAAAAGGGAGAAGACTGGAGGAGGAGGGTCCAGGCGTTGGAACGACTGTACCTTTCACAATCTTCATTTCCCCCTCCTCTTCGTGTGCCATTGATGTGACAGAATTCACCATCCTGGGCTGAAAAACACTTTTTCAACCGGAAAGAAACTCTGGTGGTCCGAATATCATATTCAGTGTCTCAAAATGAAAAGCCTCGAAGAACAACTGATTGTTGGTCGACAAAGTTACCCTGTACAAGGTTTTTTTAGGCAATCCCAAGGGGGCGGGGGCGCGCAGATTCTGAAGAGAGGCAACCACTTTTGGCAGGTACCCACAGCACTTGACCCGTGGTGGGGGGGTGAAACCCAAGAGGCACCCACCCACTCACCGACTGACCAACACAAGGGAAAATATAAAAGAAAAAAATTTCCGGCGCCTTTGGCGCCGGGAATATAGCCCTTCCCCTCAAAACCACAAACCCACTCTACCCATCATTGGCCCACCCCCACCCCCCCCAGGGGGGAGAGGGGAGGGGGAGGGTCGGATCTGAAGGAGGCACCCAGAAATTTGAAAAGAGCAGACACTCCCTGGCGGGAGGGTGTACGAGGCAGTAAAAAAAGGACTGACCCTGGATGGTAGGGGTGTCAACCTGCAGCCAAATCTCTACTCCATACCAGCCTGCCCACATACAACCCATCATGCAACCAATGCTCCACTCCATACCGAATACACCCCATCCTGCAACCAATGCTCTACTCCATACGAGCCTGCCCACATACACTCCATCCCGCAACCAATGCTCTACTGCATACCAGCCTGCCCACATACACCCCATCCTACAACCAATGCTCTACTCCATACCAGCTTGCCCGCATACACCTCGTCCTGCAACCAATGCTCCACTCCATACCACATACACCCCATCCTGCAACCAAATCTCTACTCCATACCAGCCTGCCCGCATACACCCCATCCTGCAACCAATGCTCTACTCCATACCAGCCTGCCCACATACACCCCATAGTGCAACCAATGCTCTACTCCATACCAGCCTGCCCGCATACAACTCGTCCTGCAACCAATGCTCCACTCCATACCACATACACCGCATCTTGCAACCAATGCTCCACTACATACCAGCCTGCCCACATACACCCCATCCTGCAACCAATGCTCTACTCCATACCAGCCTGCCCACATACACCCCATCTTGCAACCAATGCTCTACTCCATACCAGCCTGCCCCCATACACCCCATGCTACAACCAATGCTCTACTCCATACCAGCCTGCCCACATACACCCCATCCGGCAACCAATGCTCTACTCCATACCACCCTGCCCACATACACCCCATCCTGCAACCAATGCTCTACTCCATACCAGCCTGCCCACATACACCCCCATGCTGCAACCAATGCTCCACTCCATACCAGCCTGCCCACATACACCCCCATGCTGCAACCAATGCTCCACTCCATACCACATACACCGCATCTTGCAACCAATGCTCCACTACATACCAGCCTGCCCACATACACCCCATCCTGCAACCAATGCTCTACTCCATACCAGCCTGCCCACATACACCCCATCTTGCAACCAATGCTCTACTCCATACCAGCCTGCCCCCATACACCCCATGCCACAACCAATGCTCTACTCCATACCAGCCTGCCCACATACACCCCATCCGGCAACCAATGCTCTACTCCATACCACCCTGCCCACATACACCCCATCCTGCAACCAATGCTCTACTCCATACCAGCCTGCCCACATACACCCGATCCTGCAACTAATGCTCTACTCCATACCAGCCTGCCCACATACACCCCCATGCTGCAACCAATGCTCCACTCCATACCACCCTGCTTCCATATACCCCATCCTCCAACCAATGCTCCACTCCATACCAGCCTGCCCGCATACACCCCATCCTGCACCCAATGCTCTACTCCATACCAGCCTGCCCACATACACCCCATCGTGCAACCAATGCTCCACTCCACGGCACATACACCCCATCTTGCAACCAATGCTCTACTCCATACCAGCCTGCCCACATACACCCCATCCTGCAACCAATGCTCTACTCCATACCAGCCTGCCCACATACACCCCATCGTGCAACCAATGCTCTACTCCATACCAGCCTGCCTGCATACACCCCATCCTGCAACCAATGCTCTACTCCATACCAGCCTGCCCACATACACCCCATCGTGCAACCAATGCTCCACTCCACACCACATACACCTAATCTTGCAACCAATGCTCTACTCCATACCAGCCTGCCCACATACACCCTATCCTGCAACCAATGCTCTACTCCATACCACCCTGCCCACATACACCCCATCGTGCAACCAATGCTCTACTCCATACCAGCCTGCCCACATACACCCTATCCTGCAACCAATGCTCTACTCCATACCAGCCTGCCCACATACACCCCAT
Organism: Eutreptiella sp. 'Long Island Sound 2002'; assembly: GCA_964036045.1. Lineage (NCBI taxonomy): Eukaryota > Euglenozoa > Euglenophyceae > Eutreptiales > Eutreptiaceae > Eutreptiella > Eutreptiella sp. 'Long Island Sound 2002'. Next base: position 26,905,248 of record OZ038391.1, on the reverse strand, counting down.
CCTGCAACCAATGCTCTACTCCATACCAGCCTGCCGGCATACACCCCATGCTGTCGGGTCCCCGGGGAGTCTACTGTCAAGGTGCCCACACCAGAGGTAGCCAGGGCGCTGCCCCAGGGACAGGGTAGTGCTGAGCATGTCCTGAGGACTCCAGTAACACCGCACGCCTGGGAGCTTTGGCCACACAGCCGAGAGGGCCACTTCCTGTTACACATCTGGGGTCAGTCAAGGAGTTTCCTGGACCAGCTTGCTCTCCCTGACTGGTAGCGCATGGGCCTCAAGGGTGCCCCTGCCCCACCGCCAGGGGCCAGAGCACCGGGCACAACCGCAACGACAACCAACTGTGGAGTGAGCAGGCATGCCAACAACCCTCCACTCCAGGCCCTACCCCCGCATGGACCACCAGAAGGGGCCAAGACCCCGCGCAACCCAACCCATGCTGTCAACTACACTCATACATGCATTTTGATAACGTAAGCCGCATTATTCTCCCGCTCTTCTTGCCAAGACTTGTTCAATGCCTCAATCTCCTCCTCGTAGTGCTGCCGCAGCTCCTGCACAGATTGAGTGTGCGCAGGCTGGTATGGAGCAAAGCATTGCTGGCACTGCCGAAGTGTCACTTTCTTGGTGTCACTGAGCGACACAAAACAGGACCCCCCCAGCCCAACCAGAAATTTGAAATTTCCTGTTGGGCCTCACGCCCCCAATTCCTCACCCGACTACTGTCTATCATGCCTACCGCTGCCCACACCGGGCCTGCAAACCAGGGTACAGGAGCATAAACCCCAACAAAAAGAACGGCCACCGCAAAAGCAGACCTCGCCAAGCAGGTTCAGCTGTCATAGCACAGGACAGCTGGCCAAGACTTCCCCGGATCGGACCCCAGGTGGACCATAGTTAAGAAGGCTAAGCTGCTTCAGGCACCAGGGTCCTAAGTGACCCCTCCAACCGAAAAGGACTAAGCGTGGTTGGTTGATGCATGGAGGTCGTCCACGTGTCCTACCTCTGCCTCTACCCAGGCAAGCAGGAAGACATTACAACAAACCCTGACACATATGCACCTGCTCCCGAGTCTTCCACTCTGGATCCTTACCGCCCGTGGCAGAAGACTCTGCCTCCGCATAATGCGGTGACATCTGCTGGTCTGGGGCTCCAACACTCCTGTGCGTTCTCAGCCTTCTTGCAGCCTCAGACACCTGGCGGAAACGTGGCGGTGCTGAACAGTTCGGCGACGCTTTAATCAATGCGGAAATCCGAAGAGGCAGAAAAATAGCTCTTTCTAGCCCAGTACCTAGTAGAGGTTCCCATATATCTCTCAGGGACACAAGAAACGTGCAAACGCGGACCGTCTTCCAGAGTCGCTGTCAACCATAGGCTGCATAACTGGCAGAACCTGAACAAACTCTGGCAAAAAAAACATGGTGACGTCTGCCCCAATGGGGTGCTTGCCCTTGCAAACAACGAGGAGGATTCTGAATGAACGTTGCAAAAATGTGCAGTACATGTTGTGTGAAGGTGGGACCTATTGCTCTACAATTTCACAAACACCTGGGGAGCTGTCAGGAACTCATTTGAAAGCCTGTTTCAAGCAGGCGTTAGAAAATATACACTTACCCCCTCCTCTAAGGGACGATTTTTTTCCCGCAGTGCATCAAAATGTTCAGAAAAAGGCCAATTTGCTCCGCGTTCATATACAACGACCGTCCCTCAAAGACATACATTGCTCTCCCATACAGTGATCATCTGCCAGCAGAGCTCTCCTGGGCCTTGAATCATTCACACACACACACACACGCGTTGCTCTCCTGTGTTTTCGACCATGCATTCACCACGGTGCTTGTGTGGGTGGCGAACTGTCCTATGCGTAGAGGGGGGGATCTGGACAGAGAATGATGGAGTGGATGACAAGAAATACCTTTGGAGGGACAGACCCAAGAGCAGTGTAAATGAGCTCCTTTGTGGATACTCTGAGCTGCTTGGAGGCACCGATGTCCTCCAAAAGCGCAGCTTGCTGCTCAGCCGGCCACGCCCCGAAAGTATCCGACCCCGGTTGATCTGCAACCCCCAAGGCGATGTACAAGCGATCCTTTGTGGGCTCTGTGCACTTGCTGCGGCGGATATCATCAACAAGTGCAGTCTGGTGATCAGCGGGCCACGTCGCGAAGGGACCTGGAGACAGTCCAGTCTACATTAGCTAGGCAGCACAAGGCACACAGGCCTCACTGACTGGGCACTGCTAGGTACATGCCATGTGTTAATCAAAACATCCTTGCAGTGTTGGTGCCGAATGGGGCAAAAAAAAACCACCTCTCAGTCCCTCTTTTCGAAAATGCTTCTGTTACTACAAATGGCATATCCACCTCTTTGGAACCCTGCAAAGCTAATGGCCTGGGCCGTGTTTAGGCCTATTCCAGCTAGGCTAGGCAAGATAAAGGGGTCATGACGCCAGGTTTTGAGGTCATGATCCCGACCTCATGCCAAACTCAATCAGTTCGAATTCAACCAGCACCAAATGTTACCTTGAGTTCGCCACTCGTCTATGGCTATCGAATGTTTCATGGGTTTTGCATGTGAAAAATGATACAAGGCATGTGATCTTCTATGTGCATGTGACAGCCCTCTGGTACTCTGATACCCTCCTCGCCCGGAGGCCCCCATTCATCCGTCTCGGCGGTCCAGTATTCTGGCTCCTTCACAGAATACATGCCTGAGCTAAGTTTGGTTAAGGGAAATACATACATACATACGTACATACATACGTACATACATAGTCATAGTCATAGTCATAACCACTTTTCATGCCGTCTACTGGAGTTACTGGGCATCTCGCACCGACGGGTGGTCCCTGCCTTGCTCGATCCCGTGGGTCCCAGGGCTGCCTGAGGTAGCCACGTCATGTCATGTCATGGAGCGCTAGAGCCATCGTCCGCTGGCCCGCCCAGTGGGCGTTTATCGGCAGATTGTCTAGCCGTAACACACACACGCACTCCGATGGAATGGGCCCCGGGTGATGGGGGGACCGAGAGCACCATGCATGGCGCGAAGGAGAGAGGCGCCCGGACCAAGCTAGGTCCACCACGGGCAGGCGACCAGACGCTCAGAAACACCAGTCCCGCCGACACGCCCCGGCTTTCTGGGAACTGTTGGGTCTCACCTTGGACCGTCGACGCGCGCACTCGAGGCACACTTGGTGAGGCAGTGGTGCGTCTGCCCCTCACAGGCTGCACCGCTGGGGGGCGCCCAGGGTGGGTGGCGGCGGCGTCGGCCGGCCTGACTTGGGCCTGAGGTAGCCCACACCATGACACAAGACCCAAAAGACCGGGGATACCGGCCAACCAGGCTTTGGGGGTAGTGGCACATGCAGAGCGTTAGCATTAGCAACGGCGACGAGCGCTTGCCAATTGGACCGCCGGGGGTGAAGGGACAAGGCACGGCAATGCAGCTGCATAGCAACAAGCAGAAAGCAAGGGCGCCTCCTATGGGTGCAACACAGCAGCCAAGAAACAAAGCAGCATGCATGCGGCGAAGCAAGAGCTGGCCCCGTTACGGTGTCCATCCCTGGGACCCTTTGACTGTACATCCCCTCCGACCATGTGCACCTTGTAACCGGCAGCACATGTGCACAAGTCCAAAGACGCACTGCCAGGGCTTCTGGGGAGCTCCAGCCTAGTACGTACATACATACCCTCCCCCTGTCCCTTGGTGACAGAAAAATTGTGACTGGCCTTCTGGGACGCCCCTTATCGAACGAAAACACCACAAAAAAATTACCCGATGCTCCCAAAATACCCAAAAACCATCTTAAAACCCCCTGGAAAGCAATGTCGAAAAAAAAAGGGGGGTTCCCAAACCCCGGCATGGTATCCAATATCTTAGAACCCCCCCCTCTACGGCCGCCACTGCCTCTGCCGCTGCCCCAGCACAGGGCCATTGGTTGCAGCCGCTGACAACAAGGCCAAGGAGGACAGACCTTGTCCAGACTACGCGACCGTATTCCAAACTCGGGAGTCTTGGGAAAGCCTTTGTATGGAGCATGCTGGCACTGGCATGGGAGGGGTGCTAAGTCTCACCCGATACTGATAAAAGTAATGTTCCCTGGTTGTGGTGGCTAGCTATGCAGCCCCATCTCTGGAATTCCTGAACCCAACCCAATCACTCCCAGCCCATTTGGTGGACAACCAACCCACCTATCATAAGGTCTCTAGGGTCTAAAAGAGAAGCAGACAGCCCTGTGGTCCCTCATCCTGCTGGGCCCCCGTGTCTCCAAACAACAGAATTGCCTGAAAGATGGCTCCGGGGGGCAAGGCTCCTTCATAACCACAACCACGGGACCCAGAAAAAGTGAACCATCACATCATGCGGCACGCCACTGCTCATAGCTGTGCCAGTTTTTTACCTCCTTCCGTCCCTCCACCATATTTTGCAGCAGCAACAAAAGGACTAGAAGTCTGCTGGCCAAGCACAGTGTGGTGCCCCTCCCTCATTCGAACCTTCACTTGTCAGGATCCTCGATGTCTCGAACAGCTGGGCTTTTAGGCATTGGAGTTGCAGTTTTTCATCCCTCGCCACAGCCGGATCCTCAATCTTTACGTCAACGGTCTCCATGAAATCGCGGAGCAGAGCCGCCACAACAGTTTGTTCAGACATCTTCTGTGAAGTGAAGATTGGCCAGGCTGACACTTTCAAAGCAACGTGCTACAGGAGAGGGGCCATTAAAAATTGTACGGCAGGGATGCATATAACTAGGGGGCTGCGAACAACGGATACTGAGCTCGCATATACCCCCGTGACACAGGCATATGGAACTCACAGGGAGGGGGCGGGGGGGGGGGGGCGGGGCTTCCTCCACCCCCCCCCCCCAGCCTGTTGAGACGAGGCGTCATGATGCGCGTCACAGAAAACCACCACCATCCTTTTGGCCAAAACCGGCTACCGCAAGGCAATGGACACATCTTGTGCGGCACAGCAATGAACGCACAAAAACACTGCACATTTCGGCAAATAGCTTTTTCTGTGTTCTGTGTTTTGTCACCTTCACTCTGACTCACCGTAAGGGCGCTTGAGCTGGAAGATCTTTTGAGATTCTTTTGTAAGATGACAAGGAGCTATAATCACCTGAGTCCTCTCCCAAATGGTCAATGTACTGGACACAATCAGGAAAAACACGTTCCGCGCTCCATATCTTTCCCTTGTCCTTGCTTCACGGCTCCTTCTTTGACAGCACAGAGCAGTCGACAAATACTTCGGAGTGCGTCGACATTCCACCTTTATCCAACTCATGACAATGGATTGAATGTACGACAACTCAAGGAGGATACGGACACAAGTGTGGAGAGCACGTCGGCATTTCTACACTCTGCAACTTCTAATCACATCAAAATTTGCAAAGTTGTTGACTATTCCCTTCCCTGTGCATTGTGCAAATGTATGGAAGCCGAAGCCAAGGGTCTTTGGAGGGGGAGGCACCAGCTGGAGGGCAGGAGGCAAGCTAATAGGTTATAATTTTTAAAGCCCGTTGTACAGCCCTTGCGTTCTTGGGAGTCTGCATCAACAAATCAGAAGTGGCTACATCAACCCTGCCCTCGCGGGGGCCTATAAGAGGGCGGAAGTGCTACATATACCCCCTGTGTTCTCGGGGCTCACCGTTAAAAGGGGACAAAATCAGAACGCATTACATCACCCAGACCTCCTCAAGTGCCCAAGAGTGGGCGGAAGTGCGAAATAAGCCCTGCATGAAAGGTATCAAAATTCGCCCCTGCCTTCTCGGGGGGCCAGGAGTGGGGGGAAATGCTGCATAACCCCTGCCTTCCCGGTGGTCCCCCTCAACGGGTACAAAATCAGAAATGGCTACATCACCCTTGCCATCTTGGGGTCCACCAAAGGGGGCTAAAGTGCTACATAACCCCTGTGTTCTCCGGGGGGGGGGGGGGGCATGGGAGGGGACAAAATCAGAAGTGGCTACATCACCCTTGCCTTCTCGGGGGCCCACGAGTGGGAGCAAGTACTACATAAGCTCTATGTTGTCCGGGGCCGCCAAGTGGGAAGAAATGCTACATAGCCCATGTGTTTTTTGGGGTCCCCGTCAAAAGGGACAAAATCACAAGCGGCCACATCAGCCTTGCCTTCTCTGGGCCGCCAAGTAGCCCAAAGTGTTACATAACCCCTGCGTTCTCGGGGTTCCGCATCAAAGGGGTCAAAATCAGAAGTGGCTATATCACCTCTGCCTTCTCTGGGGGCCCCGGGTGGGGGGAGGTGCTACATATCCCCTATGTTCTCGGGGGTCCCCATCAAAGTGGACAAAATCAGAACCAGCTACATCACCCAGGCGTTCTCAAGTGCCCACAAGTGGGCGGGAGTGCTACAGAGCCACTGCGTTCTCAGGGATCCCCATGAAAGGGGGCAAACTGAGAAGTTGCTACATCCCCCTTGCCTTCTCGGGGGGCCACGACTGGCGGAAGTGCTACATACCCACTGCATTCTCAATGGTTGCCATGGAATGGCACAAAATCAGAGCTGGCTACATCACAGACGACTTCTCGGGGGCCCATGGGTTGGTGGAACCCTTGCGCTCTCGGGGGTCCCAATCAAAGGGGACGAACAGAAGTGGCTGCATCACCCTTGCCTTCTGAGGGCCCCATGAGTGGGCAGAAGTGCAACGCAACCCCTGTGACCTTGGGGGTACAAAGTCAGAACTAGGTATATCACCCGTGCCTTCTCGGGGGGGCCCATCAAAGTGGACAAAATCAGAAGTGGCTACATCACCCGGGCCTTCTCAGGGGCCCACTAGTGGACAAAAATGCTACACACGTTCTTGGGGCACCGTGAGTGGGCGGAAGTGCTACAGAAACCCTGCGTTCTCAGGGGTCCCCATCAAAAAGGCCGAAAGCAGAAGTGGCTACATTGGCCCTGCCTTCTCGGGCGCCAACGTTCTCGGGGGTCCCCATCAAAGGGGACTAAATCAGAACTGGTTACATCACTCTATCTTCGTGGGAGGGCAACGAGGGGGCAGAATTGCTACATCACCCTTGCCTTCTCCGGGGCCCATGAGTGCTGGGAAGTGCTACATCACGTCTTCTTGGGGGAGCCCAAGGGGTCGGAAGTGCTACATAACCCCGCCATTTTCAGGGGTCCCCATCAAATGGGACAAAATGAGAAGTGGCTACAACACCCTTGCCTTCTCTGTGGCCCCTCCGTGGCTATAAGTGCTGCATAACCCCTGCGTTCTCGGGGCACTCCGAACTTCTCGGGTGCCCACGAAAGAGGGGAATTGCTACATACCCCTTGCTTTCTCAGGGGGTCACGATCAAAGGGGAGAAAAACAGATTTGGCTACATCACCCCTGTCTTCTAGGGGAATCCAAGTAGGGGGAATCACTCAATACCCTATGTGTTCTCCGGGGTGACCATCAGGTGAGCAAAAATCAGAAGTGGCTACATCACCCTAGCCTTCCCGGCGCCCCGTAGTGGGCGAAAGTGCCGCATAACCCCTATTCTCGGGAGTTCCCATCAAAGGGGACAAAATCGGAACTAGCTACATCTCCACTGCCTTCTCGGGGGCCCACGAGTGGGCAGCAGTGCTACACAACACCTGTGTTCTCAGGGCTGCCCATCAAAGGCGCCAACATAAGTGGTGGCTACATAACCCCTGCCTTCTCGAGGGCTCGGGAGTGGGCAAAAGTGCTACATATCACCTCTGTTCTCGGTGGTCCCCATCAAAGAGAAGGAAATTAGAAGAGGCTGCATCACCCCTGCCTTCTCGGGGGGGGCTACCCGCGCCATCAAGCCAGCATCTGGGCGGAATCCCAACCTGTTGTTGCTCAGCATATATTAACCGTGCGGTCTCGAAGAAGCAGATTGTCGTGAAAACAATTGCCATACACGGGGTGAGGCAATAATGCAATAGAATCACCTCATCAGGAGAGTCACTACTTCTTGGCCAGGCCATTAGCAGTGTAGTCAACTCCTGCATTGTCATGTTCATGCCCCCACCATACTTTTTTCGACGAGCCCCTTGCAAATGCCACCTTATTTTCTGTGTGAGGCGGTGGCGGGTGTAAGCAATTCACAACTGCTTCTTCGTCTGTAGTGTATCAGTCATTTTCATGGGGCTTTTCCGGTGTTCAAAATACTCCGTGTTAATGATTTCCCGAACACCCCCGAGCAACCAGGCCCCTCCTACCTTGAACTCCGTACAATGGGAACACTCGTCGGTATGCGGTGTGACGACGTCCACGTACCACTGCCCCTTAGAAGCAACATCTCTGCGGACTTTTGCAAGGGCGGGGCATGGGCCGCAAGGTACGTTGAGGGGGCGCCCGGTACAATACAGGGCATGGCAAAGTTCACTCTCCGCATGCCAGAACCTGAAACCTTCATCGCAATAGCTATGGATAGCCTCCTTCCTAGTCGGGAACATCTCAATTAAGTTGGGTGAATCATCCACTGCCTGCCCTTCATCCTCTCCCGCCTTGTCCTGACCCTCTTCCTCGTCATGTGCCTTTGGCGCTCTGCGATCAGGCCCGGTAAGACGGAGGGGGTTCGTTGGTCCACTTGGTGGGTTCCACACCACTCCCTGCACCATTGTGCAATTTTCCGGGTAGGCGGGATCAGGGTGCAACAGAGTCTTTGCACCACGTGCTATAATAAGTTCCTCCAATTCCTCATTCGATATGGGATGGTGACGTTGGCAATATGTCTCCAAGAACTTCCAATTCACTAAAGGCGAACTGCCCGGAGAAATGACAAATCGGTTGTCGAACCATGTGACGAGCCGCTGGAATGTGCCCTCCTCGCCTCTTAACTTTGCGGTAGATTCACTGTCAAAGATGAGGTTTTTCCAAGTTCTTCTGCTGTGAACGCCGTTATGGCCCAAGTGGCAAATGTGGATGAGCCAGCAATAACGCGGTTTTTCAAGAGTAAGCCTTTCGAGTACAAACTCTTGCCCCGAAGCACACCGCATGGTAAGGTGACACACACACGGATTTTTCGTGGTGGGCGTTCGAACGATTGTCGCCAGTCACCTCAATGACCGCACTGAACCACTGCGAAAGTGTGGGTGCCGCATCAGCAACTTCTTCCAATGCCGATTGCGCATTCAACGGCTCTAATGATGCCGTGCGATATTGCACTTTGAATATGCAAGTTTCAGACTTCCCAGCGGCCTTGCAATGCTTTGTGCCTGGACATGCTCCTTGCTGCTTAAGGAAAGCACTAATCTCGTTAGGACCGACATGACGCACCTCTTTGCGGATGCGTTCCAACAATGATTTTGACCAAACAAAATGGGTGTCATGTGGTGTGAACTCCAAGTGGGTGGCAACCCACTGTGCAAGTGTAAGTGGTGCTAAAGTTTGTGACATCGTGATGCGTGATGGTGTGCCGCAGGCCACTGGATGGACTGAGAGTTGAAAAAAAATACGCTTATGGGCCACCCACAAGCTCTATTGCATTTTGCACATGTCACATGCAAAAGGGCACATTCCCCTTGAGTATATATAGACTTTCTGAATGGTATTTCGCTTAGCCCGCTTTACAAGGGGGTTGGGCATCGCTACTCCACACTGATGAGGAGCCCCGGGCGTCCCCAGTCATCAGTTTTTTCTTCCCTCCCCTCTCCGGCTAGGGTATTAAAAATGGACACAACTGCCAGGTGGAGGTGGAGGCAAGAGTGTAGGTATGGCCATAGCAACTTGAGGTGGTGGCCTTGGACCACACGGCGCCAGGCTACAAGTACCTCTCCCTACTTACACCACGCATTCAACGCACAAGCTTAACCTCCGACTTGGCGTTGTTGCTTTGCAATGGAGATGGGATAGCCACGGCTCGGCCGAAAAAATTATTGTGCTGTGTTACCGGGTGGCGAGTGGTGTAGCCTCACACTCGGACCCAAAATTTGTCTCGCGGGAAACATTGGCACCCATACCCCAAACCAGAGGGCATGTTACTGGGGATGGCCAAAACAAGGTTGGGGCCTGCCAAGTGGGGGATCCCCTCCGCTTCAGAGCGGGGGGCATAATGAGAGGTGGCCCACAAGTGGGCAAGGTGGCTACATAACCCCTGCCGCCTGGAGGGTCCCCACCGCTTCGGAGCGGGGGGCAAAATCAAAGGTAGCCGACAAGTGGGTGAGGGGGCTACATAACCCCTGCCGCATAGGGGGTCCCCACCGCTTCAGAGCGGGGGGGGGCAGAACCACAGGTGGCTCGAAAGTGGGCAAGGTGGCTACATAACCCCTGCCGCCTGGGGGGTCCGCACGGCTTCAGAGACAAGTGGGCAAGGTGGCTACATAACGCCTGCCGCCTGGGGGGTCCCCACCGCTTCAGAGCGGGGGGCGGAATCAGAGGTGGCCCACAAGTGGGCAAGGTGGCTACATAACCCCACTTGCCTCGCATCGCAGTCGGGTGGCGACCTCCGGTGTCCTGACCTTGGTCAGTCTGCCTGGGAAATTGGTGGTTTGAGGAGTCGACGCCTCCGCCCAGACTGCATGAGGACTCCCTCATGCATGGCCTTCGTGGTAATGGGGCGAGGGAAAAGACGGCCTTGATGCCTGATCCCTTATGGAGGAGCTCGTGCGGCTTTACCACTCTGGACTTGCGTTGTGGATATGGACATGGTGCGCCCGAGGAAGGACCCGTGGGGACTCTCCCCCAGCCTGCGGCCTTGGGAAGCTTGGGGTAGCCTAAGGGATCTCTGTGGTTGCTTTCGACCAGTGGGACCACCTCGGTCGTCGTGTGTCGCCCATGTTGGCCGTGTATGCCACTACCATTGTGGTGGTGACTGTCGCAGCCGGCACCCGGTGCGCCTGGTATGGGTTAACGGGTCCTTTGGATGCCGAACAATCGCCGCCAGGACCCGGGACCAGCCTGGGGAGCCTCCTCGTACAGGCATCTGTTGGGCAACAAGGGTGTTCAGGCAACCAATTGCCATTGGTCATTTAGGGTCTTAGCGAGGTTCACTGTCCAGGTGGTCCAAGGACAATTTAAGGCTGTGAAGTGCATTGCCTCTATTTTTTTGGTTGTCATTGCCATCCATTGAATCCATGCCACACATCCCCATTGTCTTCAGTTTTTGCTGTGGCGGTTTGATGTGTATGAAGGGCATATTGCCAAACCGGCTAATACAACCAAGCAATGCAGTGCTGAACACCTGTCATCTCCCTTCCACGCGCAGCACATGGCATCTTCTTTCGATGAACTCCAGGCAGACAGTCATGGGATCATGCTCATGCAATGTTTTCAAGCTTTTGGTGTTGGCACTTTTTGCAACTTTTGGATTTTGAATGACAGATGCTGTTCCGGTTGCAGCAGCAGGGGGGGGGGGGGGCACAATTTTGAAAACCTGAAGTGTTGTGTTAATGCAAAACAGATCATATGAAATGCATCAATGACACAAGAATTTGTGACGGCATCTTCCTTCTCAAGGGGTTGGGAAGGCCATGGACCACGCAAAGCACGCCATGCAATGCGACACAACACCAGACGACGCGACGAAGCAGGGGAACGTGTTGGGATCAGATGGGGTTGAGATCCAGCAATCATGTGCCCTCATTGCCATGGTATGGGCTGGTTGCTGTCAGTGGTACCAGGCAATAGGGCAATCGCTGCACATGCAAGGAAACTACAGTTGCAGTGGGAATTAGGACAGACAGTGAAGGCGCCCGCAGGCTGAATTTCTCGGTTGGCTTGGGTCAACATCGTTCAGGTTTCACGGCTGTTCGGCGCTTGACTATGGCTAAATTTGCATTGGCGATGACAGGTGGATGCATTGTGCTTCGTGGGCCATCTCTAGCGGGCCCCTTCGGATGAGTGTGCCCGTGCCCAATGAAATGAGGCGCGCAGTCTCGGCTGAACTATGGTGAGGCGGGATGGAGGTGGCACGAACACAGCGTGGCCTTGCAACCTGCAAAGAGCCCCCCTCTTGCCTCCTTTCCTCCCTCTCTGCAATGGCCTTGCAACCTGCAAAGAGCCCCCCTCTTGCCTTCTATCCTCCCTCTCTGCAAGACAGCAAGACTATATACACCATACACCTACCCCTGCCGCACCCCACTATCCCCATGTGCATGCTCCGACCCCTCCTGGGCGAGCGTGCACCACTCACCACATACACACTGTGTTGTAGGCAATACCAGAGCCACACTGCCACACAGCGGCCGGAGAGGGCACAGTGCACAAAGCTGCGACCAATGGAGGGCCGAAAACCCTTGTGGAAAGCAGCTGCAGGCAAACCCCCATTCGAAAACGAGTCCGACTTCTGTGGCTATTTGGCCTGCCCCACGGGCCCTCTGGGTGCTCTCCTGATATTCGACCCCCCCCCAATGCAATGCATCCCCCCCAACTCACGCCCTTTGGAGGTGCCTGGCTGGACCTCGGGTCCCCCGGTGCCGACCCCAACGGAGACGCACAGGGCTGCTCTGTCCAGTGACAATGGGCATGGCTGTTTGAAATCGCATGACACCTCCTCCCCTGTCTTGGGGGCCCACCCCCCGCCTCCCCTGGCCCTAAACCCCAAACCCATCTGTTCAGGCACAATGAGCCATTGGTAGCAAAGGTCGAATGGGAAATATAATCTAAGAAAATACGAAATGAGGAGAAAGAACGAATGGATCTTTGTTCGAAAGTGTGGTGGTCCAGGGCGGCAATCTTAGAGGTAGCTGCCCCTTGAAGCTCGTCACATGAGGCCCCGAGCAGTTAGGGTGATTGCTACACCCCGTCAAGCCCCTGGGTGCAGAACCCAGACTTTTCTTGGCTCCAGTCAAAACGCTCCCTAGCCTCCCTCCCAGATCATGGCTAGGCCACGCCCAACATCAGCTAGCCGGGGGCAAATCCTTTGCAATTCGGTAGCGCAACCCCTCCCCTGGCCCCCTCCATGCCAAGCGCCAAAAAGGCGCCCCGGCGTCCCAATCACGGTCCACTCGGGCACGCAACCATACCTGCCTGGGAACCTGTTCCCGCTTGTACATGCTGTCGTGCATAAAACCGTAACCAGTCCAAACACTCGTCCAACAGCTTTTTTTTGTCTTGCACTTCCTTCACAATCTTCATGTGCTCGGCATCTTTCGCAAGTTCTGCTTGGACCTCATCACCTGGAGTCTCAGATTTGCTCTGAACAGAGGCATCACTTGGGGTTGGGATGGGGTATGGGGGCACACGTTGGGTGGAAGGATGAACTTCAAAGAGTGTACTCTCCCGTCAGTATCCGCATGACATATTGAGCGAGACGGGCACCACAACGGGGACTGCAAATTTTGTGTTCTTGCTTTCAAAAGGTTGCAGTCCTCAAAGATTCCCCTGCTTTTCACACTTGGTTGTTCATAACTACAAGGGTGCTCTGAGGCGGAATACCATGGCAAGGTTTTGGAGGGGGGTCACAAGAGATTGGGGCTTGTAGATGGCATTGTGCACAGTTGGCTGTCTCTGAGGGGGCAACAGTGGGAAGGTGGAAGACCCAAGGCCCAACTTTCATCACACGCTGCTGTGTACCTGTCTTTTGGAGCAGTGAAAGTAGAACGAACAGCAAATAAAAAGAACTGACTCTAAATTTGGGGATGTCAGCATTCAAGTTGGAAACAGCTCATGTGTTTGTAGCCAAGAAGCCAAATTGACTGTGATCTTGCTGTACTCAGATCCGGAATATCATCTGGAACATGAGTGCTAAAGAGTAATGAGGGAAAATGTGGAAGCAAGCCATCTCCAGGTACACCAGAATTTCTGCCGGTTGCATGCCCAGCACTGCTTGTGTTGAAAATGTAACCCGTGTATGGAAAGAAATGTAACTTGTGTACTTTTTTTTCTCGATGAAATCTGCGTATGCAAAAAAAGTACGGAAAGAAAGGTATCTTTTTTACCTAACCTGCGTATTTTGTTTTCCTGATGTAACGTGAGTTTCTTTTTTCTGTGAAAGATAAGGAGGACAACAAGAACAACCAAACAAATGCCATTGCTACCGAAGGAGGTGAAGCATATAGCCCGGCGCCGTGGCGTGAAGGTTGACTTGCAAGGTGTCGGTAGACTTGGGCTTGGTACAAGGACTCGAGTTTCGGTGCACAAGAGTCATGAAGATCGTTTTTGAGGTGCAAATCATCAATGAAGAGTTGATCACGCTCAAACCGACCACTTGCGCCTTTGGGATAGGCCTTGGGTACCGTGAACCACTCTTTATGGATTTTTACCTATTGATGGACATCCTCTACATTGGTAGCATTGGACATGCCTGAGGAGGAGGGGACTTGATCCAGAGGCTCGGAGGCATGAACACCCTTGAGTGGATTGACAACAGTATCGTCAACCTGTGCAGGTGAAGCTGAGGGGGACTCTTCAAGCGCGGAGGGAGTGGCCTTCATAGTGTCTTCAGGCTTGACAACTGTATCCTCTAATTGTGAAAGTACAGTATAACGGGGCTTTTGGAGGTGGTACCCATGGCAGGAGAACCTTCTCTAGGTTTCCAATGAGAAACCTCCTCGCTCCAATCATTTTGTGGGATCTCGCCGGGGAGTCGGAAGGCGCCATCCACATATATGAGGGCCATGGCTTATTGAATGAAACCCTCCGGCAAAGGTGCAAAACAGAGGTTCTCCAAGCCTCACGTGTGGGCAATCACCTGCTCACATCGGCCCAAAGATTGGTAGCTACAGATCCAACCATCTTTTTGAAGCCCCAAGGCCTTAGCATGAGCAAAAAAATTGTCTTGCCCTCAACCATCTTGCCAGTTGATGGATCAAAGACAGCCTAACCCCCCCCCCCCCCCCTTGTCGTTCCCCACCCCAAGGAAGACGGTCCCCCACCACCCTCTGGGGGACGGTCACCAAGTGACGGTCCCCCACCCCCCCCTGGGGGACCGCACTACCACCGTAAAGAATTCAGCATAAGATACGTTCAAAGGGCTGCCAATGTACGGAGACCTCCTCCACTTCACCTTGAAATCTTGCACATGCTCTCCGCTTTCCACTGGAATGCTTTGGGAAGCACTCTTGAGTGGTGGTTTTGCCTTCTTGGTAGGAAGCTTGGCAGGCGCAAGCAGATTTTTGGGAACCCATTTCCCTTCGGGAATGTCCCTTGTAAAATACAACTTGTTCCCAAAACTGTGTCCCATACCCCATACACCACGGGCGCTCTTCACCCACACAACCTCCGTGTCAGAATTCAGGTCACTATCATCATCCGTCACATTTGTCCCAAGGGGAAACATGATTGTGCTGTCAAGTTCCATTTCAGCGAAAGTAAGCAAAATGTCCCGCCATGAGTGCAAGGGATACAAGTGGCAGTGCCCCACAACACAGTCACCCACACAACAACACAATGAGCCGCAACGAAAAATTTTGGGTTTACCAAGTGACGGTCCCCCACCCCCCCCTGGGGCACAACAAGGGGTGGGGAACGACAACGGGGGGGGGGGGTACCCAAGGGGTCCCAAATCCACACTATGAATGCCCACACAAGCTGGGTGCAATCCATGGAGCCCCTGGCGATCATCGCTGTTCACAATCATGGTGTGGGGGCGCGCTAACCCAAACCATTGGAAAACAATCCTTGACCACTTTCATATGCCCTCATCCTACTGAGGAGGAACAAAATGAAGGTGACAGCCATGACCCATGCAGGTGACAGCCATGCACTTGGCTAATCCACCGCTAATTCATATAGCTTGTCGGCCAATCACGCTGTGATGTGCCTATCGTTCAACCAAACCCCCACAGCCACAAGATTGGTGTCATCACTACGTGTACTTCGGGTGGGCATTCACGACACTGAGCTGGGCAAAGCGTAATCCTCTTCGCCCATGAGTTCGCCATTTGCCGCTTTCTTTGGTGGGGAAGGGGCATCCTTTTTGGCGTTCACCTCTCCAACGTTTGTATTAGTTGCTTTCTTGAGCAGTGCAATTGCCTCCGGGTTACGTAGGCGGGATACAGCAGAAATAAAGTAGATGAGTTACAGCAGACAGACTGCTTGTGCCCTGAAAAAACTTTTCAAACGATCTATCCCAGCAATAGCTCCGCGGAACCATTTTTGCTAGTGCTGCGTGCTGCAATGCTGTTTTTTTTTTCCAGGGATGGGAGGCTTTTCTTTCACAAAGGACAGCCTACGGTGTTAGGTTGCAGAGTTGCGTTCAGCCGACGGCAATTTGTGGCTAATCAATGGCGGTTGGCGGGCAACCCACAACAGTTGATAGTCAACCGACGGTAGTTGGCTGGTAACCGACAGCAGTTACTGATGGATCCGTGTCCAGGTCGAGGTGTTGTGGAATGTTCTATTGGTGTTTTTGCCGAGGACAACTTTGACTGCTGCAGAGAAGTGCAGAGGGTTGTGGCAACCCGAATGGTCAGTGTTCAGATTCCATTTTAAATCACCCTATGCCTCTGGGTTGTTTCATCGTTGATCAGTTTCATTGTCGGGCTCTGAGTTGCTCCTAGTTTGTATGGGGTCCATCTGGAAGTCTGTTCCCAGGGAATTTGCTTGAAACATGCAAAAGGTGGACCGTCGTTCCACATGATGCAGCATCTGTCTCGCCGCCTCTTGCTGGGTCTTCCAACAGCAAGCACAGTTGATTTGTATATAATACCTCCAGCTCTTCAAGCTGCTCCCGCAAGACCAGTATGGCCTCCGCGACCTGCACCATCTGCGACAGAATGGTCAACTGCTTTACGGCAACCCCTTTTGTGGCTTCCATGATGAAAAGAAAAAAAAAGAAAAGAGGCGACTGCAGGAAAACACGATGAAGATAACAAGACTTGAATACGGAGGCCGGGGTCACGGTCTCCCCGAAAGGCACACAAGTTGGACATGCTCCCCAACTTCTGTAAGGATCAGCTACTGAAGACAAAGTGGTAAACAGACCAACGCTTCTGCTATTTCGGACACCGAATATCAGGGTACTCCTACATGGAGATTGATGTCGGCTGGGACTGTGGTGTGGGACCTGGTGGAAGATCACACAATGACAAAAACACAACTCGTCAGTAGCACATGAGTCCAAAGGTACCGCTGTGTTGGAAGAAAGTGTGTATGCGGGACTCAGACGTGCTTTATGCTGCAAAAATTGAAGATAGTATGCAGAAGCCACAATTATGGTGTTACTGTGCCAATCTACTGCTCTGACAACCACATAAAGTAGTGAATCTGCCACCATAAAAAGGTGTTCCCCTCCACACCACTTGTGCAAGCACAACCGAAAGCACGCAAATGGACGGTTTCACCGTAGAACTCGTGCTTAAACAGGTGCACGGAACCACCAGCATCTGGAAGCATGAGATTGGACGGGGTAGCACGAGGACTTTTACTGTACTTGCCTAAGTATTCCCACTGACTTTAAAGGGCGTTTTCTTTAAGATCCTCCACTGCTACCTTCTTCTTCACTTACCAGCGACTTCAAGTCTCAAGACACAATGCCAAAACTGAGCAGCAGTCAAGACTGGGCATGGGAACCAGATTAAGCAATGCCGCTTTTCAATTTGTCAGTTTTCACCGTCTCATCTCATTCATGAGTTGGTGGGGGGGCTCTTCAACGACCGCTTTGTGCATTTCCCCAGCATTTGAAGACTCACCATGAGCCTGCAGGGCAGGTGACAAGAGGAGGAAGTGGCACAGAGGAACAGCAACAAGACATCGGTGAAAAGGCAACAAGACATTGCTGCTATCGCGACCTGCCTGTGCTAGACTACTGTTACTGTAATCGGGGGCACATGCTCCACCCAATCCGCTTCTCTCACTCTCCTGCATTTACAGGCTCGTCTGAAACTCAAAACCTTCCCATAAATCCTTGGTGCTGATAGTTGGTGCGAATACCCAGAATGCCATTGAAAACATCACTAAACGCTGTCTTGTTAGCCATGGCAAAACGACTTAAGAAAGGTAATAGCATGGATATGACAGTTGAACGTTGGGAAGGTGCCCCAATTTTCTCATATCTGAGCTGCAACTTGTGGACAATCACCATTTGGTATCGGTGAAACGCCATGTTTTTGAATCACTTGTGGGAGCATCGTTCCCGTTTGTATACACACATATGGTTTGTAGCCCAGGCCACCCTCATGCTCTTCCTGCCCTTCGTCCTTCGTGCCCCATGCAACTAAAAAATCCACATAGTATAGATCTGTCCATGTACCCTCTAATCTGTGCTGCTTAGGAAAGGTCCAGCTTATTTATCGAGGGGGCGGTGCCCTCAGCTACTTGCTCAGGCCTCGGGACTTGACCTAAATTCCGAACCTTTGCTTGGCCGAGCTAGCTACCAGTGAACACCACTTGACCTGTGCTGTGCCCTCACCTTTCAGCCTACTGCACCCAGTGTTTCCAAGGCACTTTCCACACAATTGCTGAAATGTGAAATGGCATGAGGTGACATAAAACTTTGAACTCAATTCCGGCGGAGGCGGTGCCAACGAACACCGCTGGCCAATCCGGGCATCAAGGGAGGTTGGTTGGTTGGCTGGTTGGTATGGAGTCCTTGTAACGAGTACCAGGCGAGCACCACCATGTGTCTCACCACTTGTACTGCGTTTACTCCGGACTCGTGAGGCATACGGGGCCCGCCACTGCCGTACCACGGGCCGCGGGCCACACAGACGGGAGAAACGGGTGTGCAGTGCAGTGTGCAGTGTGCAGTGTGCTGTGTATCCTCACAGCGGCTGTTACCGTTCCCACGAGTAACCGCCGGGTGGATGCCTTGCAGGGAGGGTGATGTCAGGGCAGCCCGCGTATTGGGCTGGACACACCTGTAGATCCTCACACAGTGAGGCATGGACACTGCTTGGTCCATGCCCCCCTGAGTCACTGGCTGCGATGTACAAGTAATTGATTGTGAAGTGCTGTGTGTTGCGGAGTGGGTGGTGCTGTAGGTGCTTGTGTGTCCCACCATCGATGCCGATGTTGGTTGAAGAAGCCGTGGTATGAGCAAAAGCGAGCATGCACACGAACAAACCAACGCGTAACCGCGCATCTGACCAAGCTACAGTGTGGTATCAAAAAAAGAGAGAAAATACATTCCCTACAGGAGGGTGTAGCTCCAGCGAGCCGCAACTTGCGCGCATCTCAAAGAGACACAGTTGCATCTTGAGCTATACGAAACAAAGGAGAGGGAGGATCAATGGTCGGTATCATTCGACTGAATGTCCCCGCCATAGACAATTTCAGCCCTTCGACCAGTGGTTGTGCCACAGTGGTCATGTGTCCCCTTCTTGGTTGGGGTGCTCCACTGTCGTATGTACATCTGCTGATGCGCACATGTCGCTAGTCAGTATGTACAATGGGTTGCTTGTGCCTGCACCTGTAACCGCTGCTGATCGCGCCTTCCTGATCAATAGAAACAAGTGAGCGCTCTCGCTGTGGGCGCTCTGTTTCCACAACCTCCACCGCTTCAGGGCTGCAAGCATGGCACTGCTTCGGCCTAACCCCTGGTGGCAACGGATTGCTGATTTGAAATTGATGCAGGCTTGAGAGCGGGATATGGGAGAGGGTGAGCACTCATAGGCACGCGTAGTCTGTGGTTGAGGAAATTGAGCTACGCGGGCTGTACGAAACCGTGCTGCCCTAAGAGGGGGGACGGGGGGGGGGGGATGAGCCACCTGTGCCACATGGAAACGGTGCAAGCAACACAAACCAAAAAGTCTTGGGGTAACCATCAATTTGGTACCAAACAAAACATACCACCGCAACAGGTATTGTGACTTACACAAAGTGCAGCTTGGCCATACAACACCCTCCAGACACCTCTGGCGTCATCACAGTGCCAATTGTAACACACAGTATAGCACAGATACGGTGCCGGAGGCCCCACTAAAGTTCCATCTGCAGTGACAGCGCACCTTGGCCATAAATCGTCACCACGGTCGTCACCTGCCAGCTTCACTCTAGCATACCCCAATGCACTTTCAGGGACACGGGCGGCGAAGTCCCATCACACACAGTCAACGAGGCGCCGGTACGCACCCCCCATGAATGTCAGCAAGGCGGCTTTAGGCGCCGGCCCAGCTTACACCACCCCCTATGAATCTCCGAAGCTTCCTTAGTTTGGGCTGGCTTACATCTGTACTGCAGTCTGTCTCTCATCCCCACAAGGCCGCTGCCCTGTCTCTTGCTCGCTCACATACATCTGTCACACTTACTTCTGTCTCAGAGCTGTCTCTCTGACATCACTTACATCTCGCAGCGCATCTTGCCGCTTGGACAACAGAGGAGGAGTGGGGTTGCATCCATTACATGGATGGGCTCTGGTCTTTGGGTGCCCCAAGCCATAAACCCACGAAGGAGGTCACCCTCCAGATTCACTGACAGGCCTCACGCCAGGTGGAGCCACACCACCAATTGCCCAAACCATCCAGCAAGGCACCGTTCCGCGCCAGCCCACATTGTGCAAGATGAGTGCCCAGGAAGACAAGAGGCTCCTGCCACAGTAGCAATTATGTTTGTTCTCGAGACTCTTGCCCATGGCCCTCAAGAGGCCCCGACTGCCGGGGCACCTGGGATTCCTGCGTCATGCTATACGGCCCAGGTGGAATGTTTGCCCGGCGCGCGCCCGGCGCGCTACCTTTGTAGTAAGTATCCTATCTCTAGCCCCAAGCTTATCCTCACCTCGGGAAGTCCGCCAAGTAGACCGCACTAGCCCACAAACCTTCCGTGCAAAGCACGTTGCATAAGCCGAAATATGAGAATTCAACAACACAAAATGTCACTCCCACCACTTTCAACCACCACCCTTGCCATCATCATAAACTGGGTGCAAAGGATGGGCCAGATTCTTGGGCACGGCGAGAAGGTACTCCAGATTGTTGAGCGGGCACGGGTGGGGAATGGTCAAAAAAAGATGCCCGGCACGCGCCTGGCGGTCTAATACTCCCCCATAGTGACGTGCAAGGGGGAGGGTACCAGTACCCATCCCTGGCACATGCCTGGCAGCTCTGCACACTGCCGTACCCAACCAGCGCACAACACGTGTACCGACTCATGTCTGATGGCCCCAGGTGGGATGAAGGGACTCGGGAGCGCCAGCAGGCGCGACAAACAGACTTCAAACTGTCAAAGTAACCAAGTAAGTCATAAAATAAGCCAAAACAAGAGTCCCACAGACCAAAAAGTCTTGGGGTGACCATCAATTTGGTACCAAACAAAACATACCACCGCAACAGGTATTGTGACTTACACAAAGTGCAGCTTGGCCATACAACACCCTCCAGACACCTCTGGCATCCTCGCAGTGCCAATTGTAACACACAGTATAGCACAGATACGGTGCCGGAGGCCCCACTAAAGTTCCATCTGCAGTGACAGCGCACCTTGGCCATAAATCGTCACCACGGTCGTCACCTGCCAGCTTCACTCTAGCATACCCCAATGCACTTTCAGGGACACGGGCGGCGAAGTCCCATCACACACAGTCAACGAGGCGCCGGTACGCACCCCCCATGAATGTCAGCAAGGCGGCTTTAGGCGCCGGCCCAGCTTACACCACCCCCTATGAATCTCCGAAGCTTCCTTAGTTTGGGCTGGCTTACATCTGTACTGCAGTCTGTCTCTCATCCCCACAAGGCCGCTGCCCTGTCTCTTGCTCGCTCACATACATCTGTCACACTTACTTCTGTCTCAGAGCTGTCTCTCTGACATCACTTACATCTCGCAGCGCATCTTGCCGCTTGGACAACAGAGGAGGAGTGGGGCTGCATCCATTACATGGATGGGCTCTGGTCTTTGGGTGCCCCAAGCCATAAACCCACGAAGGAGGTCACCCTCCAGATTCACTGACAGGCCTCACGCCAGGTGGAGCCACACCACCAATGGCCCAAACTGTCCAGCAAGGCACCGTTCCGCGCCAACCCACATTGTGCAAGATGAGGG
This sequence comes from Eutreptiella sp. 'Long Island Sound 2002', assembly GCA_964036045.1. NCBI lineage: Eukaryota > Euglenozoa > Euglenophyceae > Eutreptiales > Eutreptiaceae > Eutreptiella > Eutreptiella sp. 'Long Island Sound 2002'. The sequence continues at coordinate 26,883,434 of OZ038391.1, read as the reverse complement.
CCCAGGAAGAGGGTCTTGGGTGAAACTTTCGCCTGTTTCTTTCTTCAGAGATCTTGGGTACCCAGGGGGAGATCTGTGGTCGTCATTTCTCTGAGGGATCGATGGTGGGCTCCCACTGCATGCACTGTGGTGGGTGTGGTGGCTGTTAGGATTGCGCTTGTGGGACATGGGGCCGGGCGTGGGGGCTGACAGTGAATGCACACACAAAACTGGCTGCTGGCAACGGTGGCACTGTTGTCCACTGATCAAAGATTCAAGATGGCTTTTCAATTCAACACAAGATACACAGAACACTCATGTATGTATGACATTAGGGGAAGGGTTCCAGACAGACTGGTGGGTTACCGTAGAGTACAACTGGTGTCCAATGCCACGTCTTTATATGACCTGCTTGCGCTGCTCAAGGTCACTTTTGAGAGGCAGTGCAGATGCAAGGGTGGGAGTTTGCCTGCCATACTGCGGTGTGGCCCTGTGTTGCACACGCCCCCCCCCCCTCCCCCTCTTGGTGCCTGGTCCTGGTAGTACCGACATGCATGGGTGTTTCCCTGGGGGCTCCCTGTTTTCATGCAAAATTGCAGATTTTTGGGCTGTTTTTGCTTTTCCTTCTCGATGCTGTTGTTCACTTCATGGCGTAGAATCAACTCAAGCAGGCTCCCTATTCTGGATGTGGAGAACTCAAAAAGCGGGGGGGGGGGGGAAGAAAGGTTTTAGGCCTCGACGTGACGCTGGGGGTGGGGCAGCGTGTGAATAAATCATATGTCCGTTTTGCATGTACAAAGACAAATATGGCATAATTGTATACCAACCCCCGTATGGTGATGTGTGCACTGTCATGTGTGGGGCTCCCTATTTTCATGCGAAATTGCAGTTTGTTGGGCTGTTTTGAGGCCATGATGGGGGCCTACAAGGGCAGAGTGCATGTGATCTCCAACACTTGTGCTTAGGGTTCCTGGGCTAGAGGAGGGAGCGATGTTTGGTGGTAAAGCATTGTGATAAATTGCTGGAAAATTGATTTGGCTGCCGAGCGCGCAGGGCACATGCCGGGCAGGCGCCAGGCAAACGTACCAAAGCCATCAAAAAACATCACCAAAAACACCACTCCCTCCTCTAGCCCAGGAACCTTAAGCACGAGCACATCGTATGACTATTGGCGATCAATTGAATTCCCATTTTTCGCCCAACAAATGGGACGATCATATGCATCCTACCCTTGCACTTCATCATGCCCCCCCGACCTTAGGGCTCCCCTGGGGGCCGAAGGGCCGGAGACTACTGGGAGACAAATTCTGTTGCCTTCGGCAAGGCACCTCGAAGAGGGGAGAGGGGCGACCATTCTTGAGATGCCGAGGCTGGAAAACTGCGTAAGCAGGTTGTGCCCCAGCCCCCCGGCGTACGCTGCTATTTTGCATGCGTGACGGCCTGTTTCCCTCCTGAATCCTGCCTGAATGCCAGCCAAAGCCAGACCTTGCTAGGCACCAAGAGCGTGCAAAAGACGGCAAAGCAAGGTAAAAACACGCCACGCGTGTTGTGCAAGCTCTAACCAACACGTATGTTTCATTTCTGTTGTGCTATGTGTGGCTGATGTTCAAACTCGCCTATTAAACGCACAGTGGTGAATTGATGCGCGCAAAACGTACAGTTACCCTATGGCTGTACTGTGCACCCTCCCCGCGCAAAAAGTTTTGCCTGTCTGTAAGCCGCACTTTAAGAAATCGCGTTTTTCGCTGCTCGTTGTTTTCCAAATTCTTTGTTTTACAAAACTGCGCTTTTTGCAGCTTCAGAAGCGCTTTTTACAAAAGTTCAAAAGTTTTTGGACTTTGGAGGCTTCGCCCCCAGTCCCGCACGGCGGACGCGCGCTGTTACGGGAGTCGCCAGAACTCCCAGCGCTACACTTTGCGCTTTTCAGGTGTCCAAATATTTTTTCAAGTTTTGGTTCCTGGCGAGTTAGAAGCTCAGCTACGGTTGATTTTGAAGTGCATTCCAAGCGTTATTCATTGCCGATTTCCCTTTGATTTTCAAAAATCGGTATCTGCATTTGTTATGTAAGGCTTCCCTAAGGATTCCTACGCCTTGTCCATGCTTTATATATCACTTTGAGCACAATCTTTCTGGAACTTCTGGTATTTGCATTTTTAGCTCCAAACTAATCACCTATTGTGCTGTGGTAAGAGTGGTATAGTAAGAAAGGTAACTCACATGTATGCTTTCCGAAGTCATTCCACTCATTCTTTACTGTGGTACTGAGGTGCAGTGATCATACTTGGTATTGAAGGTAGTCCAGTTCTGGACTGAATAGTAAATGCTAAGAGATTTCACAGGGCTGCATATGATTATGGCCACAATATCATTTTTCAGCCTATTTTTCTGAGTATTTACTCCTGAATTCCAGGGCTTCAGTCGGGGGGGGAGTGAGATTGAGCCCCATGGAGTATATATTTTGAACTCAGAGTGTACTTTATTTGAACTCAGAGCATTCATCATCATCATCATTCATCATGCATCATGTGTCATGTGTCATGCATCATGTGTCATGACATGCTGGCGCCCTAGCATGTGTTTTTCACATTCCAACCCAAAACTTCACTTTCGCTCAGAACTAACACAACCACAACCCCACTCTTATGGGTTCCTAAGAAGGTTATACTATTCATTTTTCATAACTCTTTGAATTTGAATGATCACATTTTAGACATCATGGATTGTCATGCATGTCATGCATGATCGACTCATTTTGTGAGTGATACCACACATACTACCTTCGAAGGAGTCTAAGGCCCCTAAGGGACCTCTATTTACTCTACAACCCTTTTCCATGGTTGTCCCTACTTCTACATGTATTTTAATGCCTATTTGGTGGGTCCCAAGCATGTTTCATGTATTGGGGGATCCCAAGAGTATACCTAGGCCTAAGCCAAGCCCCAAACACAAGAGGAGAGAGAGAGATAGATAGAGGAGAGGCGCCTGGCGGCGACACCAGGGAGCACGTGGTGCTTCCTAGGTAAGTCCTAACTAGGTGTATTTTACTACAAGAGGGATATTTGTATGGTGAGAGTGGAAGAGAGGTAAGGAGTGAACATGAGTGTAAATAATGATTGTGTTTCATAGTCCCTTTTTTTGCTATGGACTAAGCTGGAAGACTACAATTCTATGAGCCCATTACTTTGCTGTTGTTGAGGAGGATGCCAAATCTAACTCACTTCTCACCGAGGCGCACTCGTTCTTGAAGGCCATTGCCCCCGCGTCGGTCGCGTTGATGAAGCTCGGTGGGTCCTTGTTGAAGTAGAAGTGGTGGACGGTCTTTGCGGTGGCACCCGGAGGCGTGTGGGTCCGAACGTGACCCCACCCATAACTTGCCCAGCACGAGAACAGCAGCTCGTACTCCTCCACCTTGCAGTGTCCACAGGCACCTTGTCCTTCTTGGGTTGGCACGGAGGGGTTCAACAGGTTCGCCAGACTGCACCAGTGGCCAGTAATGCTCTCGTCATGCCCGCAGGGTGTCACGGCTCCGTCTTGTATTCAGGACCACGAAATCACACCGAGTTCTCTATCTCCAATATCCCTCGACACGGACAGCACTGCACCAATGATCTTGAATAATTCCCAGAGTTTCGAAATTGTTCATCCGTCTCTCATATCAGAATACCCTGCGATAATACACAGTAATTGCACTATACAATCTCAGTTTCTCTTGATTAAAAATCCTGAATTTCAGCACCGCGCGCGATCGCGACCTAAGCCTAAATCTGCCTGCGGCTGCGGGTGACCCAAGGATGGGCATAACCCGTCACACCCCCCGCCAAGCCCTTGCCGCAGCCACTAGGCCACCTGCAAGGGCTGACAGAAACCCAGGGGTATGCACAGCCTTATGCAAAAAAAGTTCCAAAAATTGATTACCAATCGCGACAGAAATACAAAACTGATTCAAGATAATGTACAATATCCCTCCCAAGGCCCGAAGTCCTGAACTAAGGCCTCTCTACCTTTTTTCGGGTACCTCTACACACCATTCTGAGTGGGGGGGTTTCACTGCCACCTAAAAACCCAGCTGACTATGGGAAAAAATTCAGAAAAACAGAAATTCACCTAAGCAAAATCCTGCTCTAAACTCCTGGCCTAAAACTCAGGGGGGCAGTTCTCCAAAAAACTGAAATCCAAAACAGCTCTACTTGATTCTACTTATCGCCCATGCCACCAGTCTGATTCAAAAAAATTTCCCGCACCAAAAAAAACCCTGCTCAGAAGTTTGAAAAAAAACTGACACACAGGCACAAAAGCAGCAACAACAGGGCAAAGAAAAAAGACAGTGAAGATTACACTGTGCTGCCCAACAGGGTATAGAGACCCTTACTGCTAATATACAAAAAACTTCTGCTGCGGCCTTGTGAATAAATATATAAAATTAAATTACTTCTGAGCATGCTGAAGACCCTTCACAGCTGGCGCCTCCATCACCCCACACTGCAGTGGCAGCGGGTGGCAGAAGAAAAGGGAGCGCTGCGACCGAAGGGAGGGGAGGGGCTGGTGCAGACTGAAGAAAAAAACAGACCTGAATTGGCTTGGGCATCTTGAAAATTTCATCTAAGCGACCTCTGATTGATTCCACTTGTCTCCTAAGAAGCAAAGAACCAGGGAAATGAGTAAAGGTTTAGAAAATCAGAAGGTAAGGGGAAACGAACTTGCAACAATACAATGCCACACACACATGCGCAAGTGTGCACACGTGCGTACATTAGTAAAAAAAAATTCCTGAGCGTCCCCAGAAAAAATGCAAGCAAAAACAGCACACGGGCCAGCTGCACAATTGTGCTGTGGCCGCTCCCCCCTCCCACCGTAGGGTGCTGCCCTCAGGCAAAACCTGCACCCCAAAATTCTCTTGTAAAAAAAAACAACAAAGCAGAAATTTCCCCTACACCCTGGCCTAGAGTGTAGGTGCCCACTGAGGCACGCATGCCCTCAGTGGGGGGGCTGGAGTCACTGCAGGAGCAGTGGCTTTGCAACGAAACTCTGCAGTGGCAGAGTATATGAGTCCCAAACTGGGACAGTGGGTGGGGAGGGTACAAAAAAAAATATAATCAGTTTACCCATAGATTAGATATGGGAGCAGAGCACCGGCAGATGCACAGGCGTGCTCTAGCTCTCAAACAGGAGCAAAGAGTTAAGAAACAAGCAAGAACCACACTGTGACTCTAAAAAAAATTTCAGAAGCCTTCGAAAAAAGTATTCCTAGTGTCAGCACTCCTATACAACCATGGGTAGACACCATTGAGCGAAAATGCTCAAAAACAGGCAAGTGTGAAACTTGGCCTGAGGCCTTAGATTTAAAAAACTAAAGCAAAGCTGCACATCAGTGTGAGCCACTGAGCACAAAAACAGTGCTTTTTGAGCGCCGAAGGCGCTTGGTGTCAAACCCGTTTTTCTCATCTAGCTCATTTGACCTAGGATCTACCATAAAAACTGACGAAGGCTGAAAAAACCTTGCGAGCGCACGCAGTGCCTTCCTACCCACGCACAAGGCGAAGGGGAGGCGCGCGCTAACCAAAGCTTCAGAGCTGTCTGGGCCCGAGTCTGAAATCAGGTTATGCCGCGGACGCCGTCACAGCAGTGCCCACAGAGCACTGCTCTCTTGCATGCGCGCACACACGCAACACACATGACCTTAAAGTATCTTGTGGGCACATCCCACAGGGCGCTCTCTCCGCGGCGGCTCCTCAGCGCGCCATATTTCTTCTGGCGCCTTCGTTGACGACGCTCTCTCCGCAGCGACCCCTCAGCGCGCCATATTTTGTCTGGCGCCTTCGTTGACGGCACTCTCTCCGCAGCGACTCCTCAGCGCGCCATATTTTGTCTGGCGCCTTCGTTGACGGCGCTCTCTCCGCCGCGACTCATCAGCGCGCCATATTTCGTTTGGCGCCTTCGTTGACGGCACTCTCTCCGCCGCGACTCCTCAGTTTCACCACGTACTCTGCACGCTGGTTGTTGTGGTCGCAAAACCGAAGAGGACAAATACCTTTTGTCGTGGAAATCTCCATTTCAGCCACGTTGTAGGTCTCCAACATTCGGCGAGACAAGGGTCAGCTCCACTAGCATCTCTACCCACGTGGGAGCACTGCATCACCACCAGGCACACAATCAGGACTACAGCATCAACCAATCACTCAATGCTAGCGCCACCGTCAACACCACAGACTCACGTTGAACTGGACAAATTTGTATAGGGCGCCGAGCTGCACAGCTACAGAGGAACGAACTCTCGCAATGCTGTCCTAGATGAACAGCGGAACTCTTGTATTCGGGACCACGAAATCACACCGAGTTCTCTATCTCCAATATCCCTCGACACGGACAGCACTGCACCAATGATCTTGAATGATTCCCAGAGTTTCGAAATTGTTCATCCGTCTCTCATATCAGAATACCCTGCGATAATACACAGTAATTGCACTATACAATCTCAGTTTCTCTTGATTAAAAATCCTGAATTTCAGCACCGCGCGCGATCGCGACCTAAGCCTAAATCTGCCTGCGGCTGCGGGTGACCCAAGGATGGGCATAACCCGTCACACGTCTGGGATCTTGGCAATGGCCGTGGCCCTTTGGCGCCAGAACTTGTAGAAGGCCACCTCGAAGAGGTAGGCCGGTGTCACGTCCTTCAGCCATGCCCAGTTGGGCCCTTGGGCGCAGATGGTGCTGTTTTGGTTCGGCCAGATTCGGTTCTTGAAGTCGCTGCTGAACGCGAAGCCCGTACGTGGCCCGGGTGGGGGAGACTGAAACTGTGCTTGCACTTGGGGTTGCTGCTGTCTTGGTTGGACCTGCTGCTGCTGCTGCTGCTGTTGCTGTTCTGGGCTGCCGACTTGCTGGGCCGCAGCCTGCACTTGCTGCTGCTGCATTTGCTGCTGCTGCTGCACTGGCAGTGGGCCGAAGAGCACTTGCTGCACTTGGCCCACTGGAAGACTGCCGCGCACTGGGGAGCCCAAGGTGGGCGACCCACCGGGGAACAGCCTGGGAAACAGCTGCTGTGAGGCAGCTCGTAACGGGGACTGCGGCGCGGGCCACAGAGGCTGAGTTGGGGAGAACTGGGTCAGCTGCTGGGACAGCCTGTGCGGAAAACAAGACAAAGCACGCGCAACGAGGACGTGCGTAGTGCGCACAACGAGACAGCTAGCACGCACAACAAGAGCGTAGCACGCGCAACGGAAACAGTAGTGTGCACGGCAAGTACCTGTGGCTGCATGCTCCACGGCGTCGTGGACGGCTGCTGCAGTCCCGGTTGTACAGCTGCATGTGGCGGTGGTTGCGGTGTCGCACCTGCTCCTGTGGCCCCTGCAGCAGTTGTTGGCGGTGCTGCAGGAGGCGGATACCCCCAGCCCACGGGCTGCATGGGCAAGAGGGTTACATTAAAGTACCCCTGTTCCGGCAGTAATACAAAAAGGAAAATGCAGTAACAAAAAAATCGAAATCACCAAAAAAAACGGACGCAAAGGAACAAATCTCTTTGTCTGTCAATGCATTTCAAATTGCTGCAGGGGCAAGAACAAAACGTGGAGGCTCATTTGAAGTGCGTAGTCATAGCACGCCACTTCCAATTGTATATCGCGATTTCAAGGGTTCCGGCGCTTCAATACGGCATAGCGCGCGCGATAGTGGTCATTGCGCGCACTAGATAGCATGTAGCGCGCGCTAAAAAACAAATAGCGCGCGCTACCACAGTTCCTCATCCGCAAAATGTGCGTACCAAGTGACCTGCCTCCCTACAAAAATCAGAAGGTGCAGAACACATGGTATAAGGTGACGCCGCCTCAGAGGCACCTTCAACAACCTGCTCTGGACAGTACCAAATATATCCATGGGCCTGCACTTGGCCCCAGGTGCAATAAGCCCTAGCAACTGCACATCTCGCTCGGTGGTTCTATCCACATCCTGTTGCAACCACGTTGCACTGGACTTGCACCACGTCATGTAACTGAACACGCTCCCACTCCCTTGTGGGGCAAAGGGAGTGCATGGGGAGCTTGTTTTCGGGGTCGTCAGTGCAGACCCGGCGGGTGTTGTGGGTGAGGGGTTGGGGGAACCAACCATCCGACTGCCCCTTCCCCTTACCCGGTCGGATCCTTACCTTCTGGACACTAATCATGAGGGGGTTGTGGGGCTTCTCCTTCCTCCCCCCAGCCCCCACCCCCCCCGCATCCTCCTCCTCCTCCTCCACTTCCTCCACTTCCTCCTCCTCCTGACCCACATAGAGGGTCGTCTTCGTCCCCGCACCCTTCTCGGCATGGGCGGTGACGGACTCCACCACGGCGTCCACATCGTCCGGATGAAGCTGAATCAAGAATCCAGCAACCCCTGGATTTACCTCTAGCAACTCGAAGATGTAGTTGCTGAGAACCAGGGGGTCTCGGTTGTCCGCCATGAAGGGGGACTTATGGACAAGGAGTCCAAAGTCCACACCATGTTCAAAGCGGGTCGCCACAGGGCGCCTCACATTGGCATCACCCATCGTAAACCCCTCAGGACCGCCAAGGCGACGGACCCCAAGGAGCTTTTGATGGTGCTCGCACCAAGCGTGGGCAGCAGCAAGGGCCATTATCAAAGAGTACGAAGGATTTGAGAGCTAAAGCGAAAAAGGGGAAACATAAAATGAAGCGCGATAACCCTCGCGATAACCCACGCGATAACTAGTTATCGCGCGATAACCCCCGCGATAACCCCCGCGATAACTAGGTTATCGCGCGATAACCCACGCGATAACTAGTGCTCTAACCCCGTTCTAACCCCGCGATAACTAGTTAGAGCACACAAAGATCAAATCGCAAAAAGTGCAAAACGGGCAATATCGAGCAAACAATACATGGAAGGCACATTGTTGCATCATAGTGCACCCATGTAACATGTGAAATTCCGGGTTCCAACCATATTAACAACACCCAAAATTGGGGGGGTTCCGCACCACGCCCTAGAACGCTGCATCCCAAATGTGTAGTGACACCCGACAACCGACGCAGCCAAGGGCTATCCCCACCGCAGAAAATCCTGCAGCGTCTGGATGCACCCTGGATGGGAACCACACCACTGTCAAGGGCACTCTGCAGAAAAGCAAGATTGTTAGCCCAGACCTGGGACAACACAGAGGTGGACTTCTCACCACAAAGGGCGACGTTAACAGTCCAGTGGTAGGACAACGTCCTTGCCAAGTGACCATGGTTGGCAAAGGAAATGGACATCTGGCACCAAGATTCCCCCCCACAAGGCAACCCATCCCCCCTCACAATGATCCACAGCTCTCCTTGGCACCCCCTGGGGTATTGGAGGTTAGAAACAATGGAATCATAGGAAAATATATGGTCAAAAAAGTGCTGCACGGGCCACTGCGAAAAGACTGTGACCCCATCTGTGTGCACGGCAACCTGTAAATGCTGCCTACTTGCAAGCTGGTTCCATTTTGTGGCGAAACTAGCATAGGACGGGAGAGAAAAGAGGTGTGTGGGGACCTTACTTCTCGTCCAAGTAATCAAATCTTTGTACCTGAGGAAAATAGCGCACGCAACATGAGGACGTAGCGCGTGCAGAAGTCAACGAAGCGCGTGCTATGAGCGGAAGTGCGCGCAATGTCACATGCAAAGCGCGCGCAATAATACCTTCTTCTTGGAATCTTCAGGAGCAGGACCAAGTCCACCACCGACAGGGGTGTGACGGCGTTGGCAGCCTCGGTCCTGCGACGCTTCTTCTCTGCTTCAGACACTTTTTTCCAACCTGGCCCACAAAGACCGTTGGACGGCAGACCCTGAGCAAAAAAACTCAACTAGGTCCGCCAAAAGGTCCTCGTTCTTCCACAGGGACCACCCATAGTGGGGGCCCAAAATGCTGGCAATCTTTCCTGACATTGACAGCGTCACATGCGGTGCCGGAAGCATCTGAAACTTTAGAACAATAGGCGTTTTTGCCCTGCTTATTAGGACATGGGGTTACAAACCCAAGACCCACTACCCCACCAAATCAAGGAATCCCGGACAAAAAGTCTAAGTGTGAAGAGATGATGCGGATGGCCCAAGGGACCCTACGGGATGACAAAAATGCGATCTCTTCACACTTGCCTAGTGTTAGGGGTGGTTTTTCGGGCAAAATCGTGACGGATGGCAATCCCAGCACCCTGCTCTGTCCAAATCCGTCTGAAATGACAAATGCTCACATCATGCAACAATGTAGGACACAATGTAATGTCGATTTCTTCGATTTAGTGCACATAAATGATCATCCAATGTCTTTCAACCATTGCAATCACATCGGTAGTCCGATTTGCCCCCCACACATGTGTCATTAGGGTTAGGGTTAGGGTCACCGAGCTGGTGGAACCAGTCTTGGTTTTATAACCCTTTTTAGTGTCTAGGGTGGACCTACCAGGTTTAGCAGCAGCAGCAGCAAGCAGCAGCAGGCAGCAAGCAGCAAGCAAGCAGCAGCACGCGCGAAATGGGGAAAAATCAGAACTCCGTCGTGGTGCTTCAGATTCAGCTGAAATTTTGGTGGATGATACCTATGGGTGTGAAGTACAATCACACAAAGTTTGAGCAAGAAACTCAACGGTGGCGGCCGGGAACGGGATTCGCAAGTGGCGGACCTCAGTTTCAAAAACTGCAGTTTAGGGCCAAAAACAGCCATTTTTGGGCCAAAAAAGCCCTGGAACACATTCAAAACGGCCAAACGAAGGGAAACGGTGGGTACACTGCACATGTGGCTTGACTTCCCCATGTCAACGAGCTCTTTGCGGCCCTCTGACTCCATGATATGTCCCGGAAACGGCCCAAAAAGGCCCCCAGAAGCTCCAAATGCCGACAGCCACAAACCAAGAATAGGCCATATCTTTGGCTACATGGCTCAAAATGCGATTCCGAGGGCACCCAATCCACCCGCAACCCCCCACTTTTTGTGGTTTCCACCCCTCAGAATTGCCTCAAAGGACGCCTAGACCCCAATACCTAGGCCCACTAGGCTGCGGCAAGCTGCAAGCTCAAGCCCAAACATGTGGGTGCCCAAATGGGTCAACAGGGTCCAGTAGGGGCAAAAAGATGACTCTTCTCAAAAATGATCCTACACCATGTGCGATGCTAAAACAAGTGTTTTTGGACCGTTTTGAGCTTGTGGTGGCCCATTTTGGTCCTCCGAACATCCCAAAATGCCTTGAAAATGGGCTGTTTTGGGACCAAAAATGGGTCAAAAATGGGTCAAAAACACATTTTTCCAAACCTCATCCTAGACCATATGGGGTGCACAAACGGGTGAAATGAGCCCATTTTGAGCCCATTTTGGGCCATTTTGGCCCCTCAGAAGTCCAAAAAGTCTTGAAAGTGGGCCTCGTGGTGATGGGGTTCACTTGCAAGCTGATTTCACTTTGTCAAGAGCCATCAATGTGTGAATCATTCTTGATGTCCCTCATCAGTGATGTTCCCTCCCCCACCAGCTCGGTCCCAATATTCAGTCTTGATTAGGGTCTGCTAAATTTGCTTTTACTCCCAAAGGGCCCACCATTAGCATAGAGTTCTCCCTTGTACCAAAGAAAAGAGTAGGAAACCATCATTTAGGGCTAGGGTTGGGCCCTCCGCAACACCACATTGGCTCCAGTTCAGGGTTAGGCTCATTCCACCTCACCCAAGCTCGTTGCACTCGTCCCGGAGGTTGCCAGCAGTAATGCAACAATTGACATTGTTGCGCACCAACAAAGTGTTTACACCATGAAGCATAGCAACTTGTTGATTCACGCAATGCCTCGACCGTACGCGGATGCGGTTATGGTCAGCGTGTTGGGATTCCATGGGTTCTTCATCAGCATACCCGCAAAATTTGTGGTGCATGATGAATTGGATCCCATGGGTTAGGGCAAGGTAAAGCTTAGGGGTAGGCTTCTCGTTCGGGAAGTTGCATGCAAAGAAACCCGAGAAGCTGGCGGCGCGAACAATGAGCATTTCAATGAGGTGAGGGTTAGCCGTGTAATCAATGCTACCCCCCATCAGGCGTTGCAGAGCCGCCCACTTTGTGAATCGGTGCACCCATCTCTGCCGAACTCGCAAGGCAGCTTGGTACTCCACATCGCGCTTAAGGTTAGACCCAACCAATGCATATGCAAATCTCTTGTCCTGCAACCGGAACTCAAGATCCGCAACATCATCCCACCGCCCTTGCCTTTTGGCCTTGCGGATTTGGTTCTTTAGAAAACTAATTCGTCCACGGAGAGCGACAACTCTTCTCCGTTGTTCCGACCACCGCCGCAAGCAAGGCTCACTAATGGCTACGGCTATGCGTTGTGTGCAAAGGAGCTTGGAATATTTGCCTATGTATGCATGCCCAAAATAGGCAGTTTTTGAGATGCCAAAATGGGCCAACGCAGCCTTGTATGCTTGCACATGGATTCCGTCTGCCTTACTATAGCTCACCTCGGCCTCATGCAACTCACGCTTTGCGGTTTCCAGGGCCTCATTGGCAATGCCATCGGCATTTTTCAACCTACGCACCTCTTCCTCCTTCTCCGGCAACTCATTTTGGGTTGCCACATCTCTCCACAAAGCACGTCTCTCCCGTTGCTTGCGGCCTTCTCCACGAGTGGGGAGCCACCCATACCCTTCGGCAACTTGTTGACCTCCCCTACTTGCAACTTCAAGAAATCCACGGTCAACTTGAATTTCATCTGTTCCCGTTGGGCAGCCAACACGCGCCAACTATCCAAGAAGTTATCACCCCAACGATTGAGAAAAGAGCGCAACCCACGAAGTTGGTTCTCCGAAAAGGCAAGAGATGTAGCCATATGGAGTGTGCCAAACTTCGGAACCTTCATCACAACATGTTCGCGAGGTTTGACCTCTTTGTAAACCTTGGACTTCAAACGCCCCAAATCGGGGGTGTCTCCTTGAGAGGTCCACTCCATAAAGTCCCGCATCAAATTCGCACGCCTCCGAATTTGTCTATCACCAACGTCCATTTTTTTAGGAAGAGGCACGTTTAGAAACACCTTTGGTCTCCCGCCCGTTGCAACAGTAAGCGCATCAAACCCTTCCAAATTGTATGTCGCACGGGAGGCAAGTTGTTGAAATGCCTCTTGTTACCACCTGCAAACAAAAAGGACACAACAAATTGGAACTCTAAATTGTGGCAATGACGAAATCGGAAATGCACAAGGAAGCATCTCACAAAACTGTTCCCAATGCCTTGGACAATCGTGATTCAAATTGAACAACAAAGACAACCCTCACAAACCAGGACCATAATGTCATAATTCATGCCAAAATCACAAATTACCCTTGAAATCGCAACTTGACCTTGCTAGATTTGAACATATGGTAAGCACAGGCCATACCTTCGGACATATTGGTGAAGTGCGCCACAGCCAGAAAAGCTACGAAACCAAGTGCCAAGCACAACCAAAGGCGACACATGAAAACAAGCTCTGCGATACAGTCATTCATTGCGAAACACGACAAATGGTGCCAGAAACGCTCGCAAACAACTAACAGTCATCTAATTGATACAATCGACACAAAAAATTCGAGCTTCGACAACCCTGTAAATTACGAAATCCATCAAAACGGCCACGAAAGTGCTAGAAATTTAGCATGAATCGATCGGCATTAAAATTCTCTATATAGATATATGCACAGATCGTGCAAGAACCCGAATCGACTTTATGTCCAGCTGGTGCTGTAGTGGACCCGGAGGTCGCGCTATAGTTTTGTAGTGCGCACTGAGCCATCGCGCGGCAATACCCTGTAGCGCGCACGCAGGGCACTGCCTTCACTACCTATGGGAACTGCGCGCGAATTGCGAGCTGATGCGCGCGCATATTCGAGCTGCTGTGCTCGAAGATAGCTCGCAAACCGCTGTGCCACGTGTGCCCAAAAATGAAGACAATTGAGAAAGAACTGTTTAATTGCACATTTTTCCTACAGATATCTCAGAAAAATGAATTATTTGCAGATCCTGCTGCTGTTGCTTTGTTTGGCAACAGCATTGGGTGCGCCAAAGAAGGACAAAAAAGCTTGTCCAAAGCTTGTGGGCAACCTAAAAAAGCATTGGCTTCAATGCCGTGAGAAATATGGAAATGATCCTCCACAGCCGATACCACCATTGGTGCCAAGGGAGCCACGTATGTGAATTTGATCATGAAACGCTCTTTTTTTGCCACATGAAAAGGAACTTGGCCATACTTCTTTTTTGTAGCACGAATCTTGGAACTATTTTGGCGCCCAACAATCCAACAATCGTCCTTCCCGATGCCGTTGTGTTGCCCGATCCAGTTAATTTGCATTTAGAAGGCAACCACTATGAACCATTGGTTGCCGATGAGGAACCCGAGAGGTCACCATCTCTCGTTGCAACTCACGGGTCACGCTCTCCTTCGCCTGTCATGCCATCCCAAGAAATTGTAGCCGAACCTGCACCGCGAGATGAACCTAGCGTGATCCCCTCGCCTTCCAACAATCCTGAACCCGAACCACAACCCGAACCGGAGGATGAAGGGAGTGTTGTTGCCAGCACTCCGCCTCCAGTCCCTGAACCCGAACCTCGCGAAGATTTTATTGTCGAGTCCTCCCCAGAGAGGTCCGATTCTGATTTTGTATCCGAAGAGGAACCCGCCCATGTGCGTCGATTGGCCAATGTGCCATTGACACAACGCACCCCGCCTCGCGAACCCAAGGCAAAGAGGAGGAAAGTAAGGGAACCCGTAAAGCCTAAAGGTCCCGCACAGCTAGCCTCAATTGTAGCCCGCACCAGTGCCGAGTACCTAAAGTCGCAGCGGTCGCAGCGCACGGCCCCCGGCTTTAGTACTGCGGAGGTTATCCTGTTCCGCCGCATGTGGGAAGAACTCAACCTGGATGTGCGGCAAGCCAAGGGTTGGGAGAGGTTTGAAAGAAGGTGGAAGGAGGAACACAAAAAGGATGCAACAGACCAAATCCGGGACCGAAACCGCAAGAGTCTCCAAGACCATGCGACTCGGCACCGTAAGGAGAAAAAGAAAGAACAAGAAGCACAAGCGGCGACACAAGCGGCAAAAGAGAAAGAACAAGAAGCACAAGCAACAACTCCTGCTACAACAACAACTTCAACACCAACACTTTCTACAGCACCCACAACCACAACCACAATTACACCAACAACTCCAGGCCCCGCAGCCCACACAGCTCCAATTGACCCTACCCACCCAGCAGCAGCCTGGATTCCCCCACGTGACCTCTCCTTGGCCTCCATTTGGACAGCAGTAGGGTAATCACACACGGGGGAACTATAAATAAGGAGTACGTCATCCAATGGGATTCGCCATTGTGCATTCTTTGTGCCTTATGTATCCTCTTCAATTGGGACTGCAAAAGGGTTGTTACCCTACGGGAGAACTAAAGCAGAAGAGGAAAACTTACGGGGGAACTAAGAAAAAAGAGGAGAAACAAGAGAAAATCTGGTCTTCTGCTTTGTGCCTGCTAACATGCCTGCTACGTGCCCATCTTGCATTGTTTATTTGTGTGAATTCGTAGTGCCTTGCCCATCATGCAATACTTATAGAGTTCCCTAGGTAGTGAAGGTAGTGCCTAGTGTTAGGTTCCTTCACTACCTAGGGATCATCATAATGGAAAAACATTCATTTTGCAATCCTTCCTTAAAAGGGAAATCAAGATTCCTCCCTTCCATTTTTCCCAATTTCCCATCCCAAATCGCCCAAAAATCCTAATTTTAGCCTTCTTTTTTCATCCCGCAATCTTCCATTTATAGCCTTTTATAAGCCGCAAATCCTCCTTTTATAGCCCTTGGGACATGTCGCAAATCCCCCTTTTATAACCCTTTGTCGCCCATTTTTCTCCCCTAGGCAATTTCTTCCCTAGGTAGTGAAGGTACTCCCGCACGCAGGGAGATATAAGAGAATGGAAGAATACCCTACCACAATTGCAATTTGATTCTCCCTCTAATTATGTGTTCGAAGAAGCTGCCTGAGGGACAGCCGGAAGCTTGGGCACCGAATGAAGGTTCGGCGTGCACTCTGTAGTACCCCAAACGTAAATCTTGATGGTGACTGCACCATTGTACAGTGAGGGACAGGGCTGGAGATACGGGTGAGGGTACGCATAGACAATGCTTGAGCGCTCTACGCGCTCGGGCAAGCCCCGACAGTCACTGCTATGCGACAGTCGTAAGAAGAGCCACAGAAAATTAGAGGGCAGAGTGGGTTGCGGTTTGGGCACAAGGAAGAGCTTAGGAAGAGTTGTTTATAGTATATTGTAGTATAGTACAGTACAGTATAGTATAGTATAGCATAGTATAGAATAGTATAGTATATAGTACAGTACACTAACCGGCACCCGCGCCAATTGACATTAGACAGTAGTGTGACCTGGAACCTTGAGCCATCCCTCCCTGTTTGACCCACCGACTCGTGGTGCCCCTTCCAAAAGGCGTGCTGCATATACACTAGCTCCCTCTATCGGTACCAGCCGTCCCCCTCCTAAGGACTGCGGTGCTCGCTGGGATAACAGACAACACATGGGGAAGGGGTGACCTGGGCAATGCTGGGGTGGGAGGATGCGCTGTGGTGCACAACAATGAAGACAAGGGGCTGTTGTGTAAGCAACGACTTTCGGGGTTGAAGTGAGCTGACCCTTTGTGCCCTAGAATCATCACAATTGCTGGCAGACTCGGCACATTCAATGGGGAGCATGAGGTAGTCAATTTGGGCAATCTAGAGGGAGCAGAGAAGTGCCAAAACCGCTCATGTTGCATTGCAACAGAGTCCCGCCTTGACGGTGGACTTGTTGTGCAATCACGCCGCTTCATGGTGCCTCGTGGATGCAAAACAGTGCCGCCTTGCTGAAAACAGTGCTGCCTAGCTGCAACAGATCGGAATTCATCGCATAGCGTCACTGCTTGAAAGACACTACACATGCGCTTTCGTCACACTCAATGTCCTGTCACAACAGCACTTAGTGGAGGGATTCTTACAACCGGCTCAGGAATTCTTTCTGCAGCAGGAACTGGACGTGGGGGGGGGGGAGCTTGACGTGGTCAGGATGTTCCCCTCCCTGAACCGCGAAAAAATCGTCAGCGCACACCAACGCCTGGTCCGACGTTGGAAGCCCCAGCTGGATCTGCAGCGCGGGGCAAAAGAAGTGTACATATCTGTAGGCAAAACATCGGATAAGACCATGGACTGTGTCGGCGTGCGTGGGCACCAGTTGTGGAACGCTTATAGTATCAACGAGTATCTGCAGGCAGCGTTTGCTAATCTATTTCTCAATGATTTTTTCACCATGGGTGACACGCTTATGAGACAGGCAGAGGGAACGGCCATCGGTGGCCCCATGAGCGCGCAGGATGCAGACATATGCCTGCTTGCGGATGAAAGCGAGGTACCATGGGGTACCACAGTTCCACTAACCCTGCGTCTGGCAAGGTTCAGGGACAACATCATGTTTTTATGCCCATTGAAGTATTGTCAGTTCTGGGCGCACCACCTGAAGAAATTCCTGACAGACCTCTACAAAATTGAGCTGGATTTCGAACAGCTAGGACGCGGTCTGACCTTCCTGGAAACCGAAGTCTGGTGTGTGGGAAACCATGTCCACTGGGGCCTGAAAAACAAGGTCCTGAATGGTATGTTAACCCCGAACCCACAGATAGAGAGGTACCCGTCCCCACACGACCCCATGGCACCACAGTTAGTGAGCGGACTGGCGACAGCGTGCGGTAAAAAGGCTGTCACCATAGCCACCAGGCCGGACATCATCGAGTCTAACTTCTCCCACATTGTGTGGGAAATGCGCTGCATGCAGTACCCAACACGCTGGTGGCATGCACAGCTGTACAGACAGTACCAGCGAGCAGAGGGCGTCCAGAAATGGCAGGAGCTATTACGCACACTGCCCTGGCACGTGCCCGTGCCAGCGAAGCACTGTCTGCTGTGCCCCACCACATGCCAGCCCCAGATCTCACTGAATGACCCACAGGTGGAGGATAGGGTACAGCGTGCGTGGGAAGGCCTACAGCTGCTGACCCTGAAGGAGGCCATACAGATGCCCATCCCACATGACCCCCCGGATGTACGCAAACCCCGCGACACGACACGCACACAGACCCGCACGAAACAGAGAACAACGACAACCAGAAAACCACGACCCACGGAACCGATCGCACGGCGCACCAGGAACCAGCGAAACACCACAACAGCACCGCACCCACCACACACCACAGCCACCAAACCACACCAACAAACGGCACGGAAAGCGAAACACACAGGCAGCAAGCACACGACCACAACACGAGTGACGCGACGATCCCGCCAACGGTACAGTGTCAGTGCAGGGAACACACAGATAGACATCTCAGGACAGATGTACATTAGTTACCTGGACCATCTTGAGTCTATGGGGTGCACAGAGCACCCCACATGACCGGGCACGTGCCTGTATGACCACAGGCACATGAACGCACACATGCATACGTGTATGAGCATAGAGCCGAAACCAGGCCCCAACAGGATAAGATGAGTGAACAGAGAATGCCATTCGTATGTTTACACATCACACTTGTTGCAGGTCAAGTGCTTTTTGACAAGTGCTCTTGTGCTTTGCGTCTTGCATTGCAATTAACATGGACATGGTAGCAGCACGAGCCACCAATTGCAACAAAAACTTAAAGTTCACATGCATGGAACAATGAGGGTGCCACCCGCGCAATGTGATGTCAGCCCAATGTGCACAAACTACATGTTGACACCAAACATTGTTCAACAATGGGCATTTGGCAATGAATGCAAGGAAAAGGTGCTGCTATTGGTGTGTATGGGTGAACAATATGGAGTATCCGTTTTGTAGGCAACCTTACTGGGCAATTGGGCATGCTATGATCTTGATTAAGTTCTGTTTAAGTTGTCGCGCCCAGGCACCATCAGGCTGTGAGGGCTGTGTTCCATTGTAATCCAATTCATTTGCAACCCTGCTTTTTGGAGGCAAGGCATGTAAGATTTAATAAATGTGAATTGTTTATGGCATTGGCCAACAAATTGCCAACAAGTGTGAAATTCCTTTGTTTCGTCATTGGAACTGGTGAAAAATAGCCTTTACGCGTTGCAGTAGACCACATTGTGAGTTTCGGTGTTGCCATGTGGTGTTTTTTGATGGGCAATTGGCAATGGGTGGTGCTGCTTGGAACCTTGCATGCCTATGTTGACACTGCACAGCGGCCCAATCGCATCCTGTGTTTGACGAAACAACTACTGTGTCTCACTTCAGGGCCTATCACAAAGTGCAAAACACCAGTGCAGAACATCAGCCTGTAAACGCTGGAATGGGTGCACCACAGAAGAGAAGCCAGATTTTCTCTCTCCTAGACTTTAAACTTTTTTTTCTAGCACAGTCATGTTCATTCATTTTTTTCGCAATGAGACTACTCCTCCTCAGACATTTCGCACAGGCCTGCAGACTTTCTGCGAGCGGGTCGAGTTCACTTTTCAGGGCCACTCAATGCAAGCTGTCCAAAGGACAGCAATGCAGAACCCAACCAAATTTGTCTGCAAGGATGGCGTTCTCATCCTTGCGAACAGCCCCATCATCACTAAGTAGAAAGAACCAAGTTAATAGGCCTACACTGTACCTGTTTCGTACTGCTGAGGCCCATAGTCGACAGTCCAGCCCTGTGCTGTGCCCTAATCTGCACTCTCCTGTATTGCCGTTGTGACCGGTGCACCCAACAAGAGGAAGACCGACAGACCGACTCCGGACCAGATAAGGCAAGGAAACATACACATCAGGGCACGCAAAACTCCGGCGTTCCACGCACCTTTTTTCTTCCACCCCTTCGCTGTGTCAGGGCTTGCATTGGCTGGCGGTCTGACGCACACCCCATTTCTGCGTTAACCCGATCCGCACCCTGTTTTCATTTTTCAGTATGTTGACGAATGATGCAACTTGACATTTGGGGCGCTTGGCAGTCGTCATGATTGGGTGTTGCACACGGTCTCTACTGCCTCCCGCTGCAAGAGCGGTGTGTGGACCCGTGACTCCAGGGCCGCTGGTGGTTGCTCCGGGCAGTCCAGACTCACGTTCGTTGACGGATGGCCACTCACCACCGACGTCGCCTTACTTCAGTTTGCCGCAACACACGGCCATCCCGTGCCAGGCCCGTCCCGGGCCAAGTGACGTCATGCGTACTGCATGCCGTGCCTTTTGCGGAGTGCTGAGGCAGCGGCGCTACGGGTCGGCTTGCTGGTCTCACGGCGGGTTACGGGGAAGGTTTTCATTCATCGCTCCTGGTGACGGGTAGGGTTGCCAATCTTCCCCACGGCACCGGCCCCACCCTAAAAAGAGGGGTTCACGGTTGCCGTCCCCCTTTTGACACTCCCCGCACACCCTCCGAACCGGTTGTTCACATCTCCACTCCTTTGATCCGCAGGTTGCAGTCCCCTGCATCGCAGGGGGACGACAGATCACTTCCTTTTCCACAACGGTTGCGGAGCAGCCGGAATGGCGTGGGTCTGTGAATAAGGTGTGCGCCGTGTCCGCGTTAATGGAGAGACACCCCGCGGGCATGTGGCGGCCGGGGATGGGCAGGGTTTCCGAGGGCTGGCAGGCACTGTGCTGCCCGCCGCAGTGTGTGTATGTGCAAGCGGATGGGACGCGGGTGTTGGTTGGTGCCGAACGCAGGCCGTGTCCTTGGGGTGCGGGGAAATGGGCGTTCTCACCTCGCCACCCTCTGCCCCCCCGGTTCCACTTTCAGCCCTCCTCTTGGTAATAAGATCTGCCCTTGGGTCTGACACCCCAGCCTCCTTCCCTCATGTACCCAAACGATACGCTTCGTCCCACTGCAGATGACAGTTCTGGGGGTTGTCGTTGATAAGCCAAAACTGAAGATCACTGCAAGTGTATGTGCCTCTTGTCCTCCCTGAATGACGTGCTCTGGGTGGGTGAGGCACGTGTGAAGGACGGCAGGCGGTGCAGATGCAGGGCGTGCCAAATGCGTGCAGGTCAGCAAACCGCCCTCGGCGGGCTTTTCAAGCAGGAAGCTCAATGTGTGCCCCACGTGTGTGTCCACGGTCTCCAGGCGATGGCTTTGTGCGACGGTGGTGGACGATTGGCTCACGCAAGTGTCGCCACCTGATGGCAGACGGGATGTCGAGGTGCTTAAGATCAGCCCAGATGGGATTGGAGGCAATGCGGTCGAGAAGTTGCGACGCGTGTTCAGTAGAATAGTGTCACGAAACGGGCCCGCTCCGGGCTCTCGCCAGCCCCTGACTATTCCTCCCCTGTCCCTGTTTTCTCTTTTCTTTGTGTGTGTACGATAAATTTGGTCTGCGGCGTAAGTAGAACATGAGCTCCTCCGTGGGCTTACTTGAGGTCTGGAGAGGGTTCTTTGCTTCATCCTGCATTGAACATGTCTCCATGTATGCTGTCGTCATCAGACCGAAAGACGTCTAGGACAGCTCTGCTGTTTCTGAGGAGTTTTCTTTCAACCGCTTTTCTTGCTTTGTTCTTGTCTCGCGGTTCTCAACGTGTGTGCGCGCGCTTCAATCGTGTGTGTGTGTGTGTGTGTCAGTGTGTGCGTGCGCAAGCGCGCGCGCGTCTGTGTGTGCTCATGCACATGCATCTAATTCCGATGCTTGAAGAAAGTCACCGGCGTCGACGATCCTGTCCGCTTCAATGCTTTGATATTTCTTCAAATGCTGCTTTTTAGGGTGTGGAAGAAACAAGGATGAGTCTCATGACCACAGAGACCAATCTATTCAGAAACCGGTATGCGTTGCACACTGGGTGGCTTTGTGCTTGGAAGCAGGCTCCTCACGGCCTTCTGCATTGAAAGATCACTGACACCCGTTGTGCGTGTGCATGTCTCTGTACTCACCGGTTACCTGTTCCTGCTTGTATGGAACCCTTGGCACGCAGACATGCACACCTAGTGCAGCCTCAGGTGCATGACGCTCCCTGTGCATCATCAGGCCGCCACAGCCAGCCACCGCGACAATGGATATCCGACTGTCAGGCCCCAGGCTCTCAGCCTACGCTTTCCGCAACGCGCAGCCAGGGGACCAAGTCTGGGTTTGTGGGCAGCTGCGATATCAGGTGCTTTGATTTGCTTTGCGTGCGGGTTTGTGGGTATACCATGGGCATCGACGTCGTGCAGGCCCAGATCATGTGTGTTCCACGTTGAATAATGCGATCCTCTGCATCTTGACTACAGAGTACTGCACATTGCACTGCGTGGCTCGCGACCGCCCTGGTTCAGGTACGCGCGGCAGCCATGGATCGGATGGAGCCCAGAGCACGAGCACGCTGGTGCAGCAGTGGCCCCTCTCAGGACGGGTGTAGCTCGACATGCACGTCCTGCGCCACCTCCTGCTCCATCACGCGCGCGGCACACACACTGCCGTTGACAGGAGCACTGCCCCCTTTTTGCGTTACCACGGCATATTCGTGTTGTTGTTGTGCCTCTCTGTTGCACCCCGTTGTCGATTTGGGATGTTGGCCACCGGATTTGTGTTGTGCGCAGAGAAACAATTCCTTCCCACCTACGAAGAAGCCATACATATATGTACACCAGCCAGGTATTGCATGCCACTCGTGCGTGCACACGTGGCTCTCTGGGCTCGTGGCTCTGGAGGTACCGCGTATCTGTGCACAGGCGTTTGTGCGGTCGGGTTCCCTGCCAAGGGCTGTGGATGAGCGTTCAAAGCGAGGTGCAGTCCGGGAGTGCCGGGATTTAAGATATGCTGCAGTGCAGCTGGGAAGCAGACAGATCCATGTTGGAAGAACCTGCCTAACCATTGCCGAATAATGTATCTGGAAAGTAGAGAAACCCAAGCCCAAATATCATGCACCACGCTCGCAACCTGAGACACCTGGCAAAGCGCCATTTCAAAATAATGCAGCTGGGTTGCAGAGATATCCATGTCTAAGCACAAATATGTTGATATGTATTCCTGTGTGTTTGCCCGTGCGGGCTTCTGTGCCGCAAACGGCCACTACGCAAGTGCATTCGAGCCCAAGAGGGGCTTGGAGCGCCTTTGTAGGCGTGGCATTTGCATTCAAATCCGACTCTGCCAAAGCCGTGTGCGCCTCTTGCGATCCGCAGTGAGTCCTCTCTGCCCCCCCCCCCCGCCCTAACTAAGGCAGTACAGCGCATTTCCAACGCTGTTCTTGCCAGTCTCTGTCCCCCTCTCTGTATGTGTCATTGCGCGTGCGTTCGGGTGTTTTGATGCCGCTGTGCACCCCCTCACCCACCGGCAGGTGCGCCTTTCACTGCACTCGCTTCGTCACTACCACACCACTGCCCATCGGACTGTTGCGTAGACCAGCTGCCGGTCGTCAACCGCCAGACTCTGTGCACTGCCTTCAGGGGGGGAGATGGTCGTGATCAATACGTGCGGAGAATGGGATGACAAGTACATGAATTGTGAAGAAGTGGCAGATGAAGAACAAGACGACGACGACGACGACGACGACGACGACGACGACGACGACGACGATTCTAAAAACGGAGGGTAGAGGCGTTCACTGTGATGCTGCAACACGGCGCCACGGCAATCGGGATGGACGCCAGGCAGTGCCAATATGGGGGCGCACCGTGCGCTGTGCGAAATGTAGGCATGGATCAAGAACCAGCGCACCCCTCCCCCCCCGGGGGGGGGGGGGTTCTCCTTCAGCAACAGCCTGCTTTTGAGGGTGGGCAGTGTCGAGGGCTGGCAAGAGGTGCGAGAACGGACCGACAAGCAAGGGCCACGGGGTCCACCAGTGCGCCAGCAGCCCTTTGGGGGGATCTTGATCCAAGCGACGAACCGGGCACCCGCTACAGCGGCCCCCCTCCACCTCCCGCTCGGGTGTGTGGGGGCGTGTCAGCCCCTGATGTCTCATGCCCCCTGAGGTGCTCTGGGTCTACACTCTGCCTTGTCTGCAGAGCCCATTGACGTACATTGATTCTCACGTCACGCTGTGCGTTGATGCTGTGTTCCGCCCTCAACCACAACCCGACGGCTCAATGCTCAGTAACGCACCTGCTGCGCGCCAAAAGTACATATCCCCGAAGCAGTGCCCTGGACAAAGGTGGTGGCAATGCACTGGACATGGCAGATGCCAGCCTCAGGCCTCGACACAGAAAGGGGGGGCGGTAGGCCAGGAAAGGAAGGGGTGTGAAGCAGGATGCGGGGGGAGGGGGCGTGGGAAATTATGCCACCAGCAGCGGGGTTCCCATTCGGAGGAAGGCCAAGGTCTGGCTGGTGTCCCATAGATTAGCCCTTGCACTGGACCGCCACCACCCCATCTTTGCACTGCACTGCCAACGGCCCGTCGCAGCAGAGGCTGGTGAAACGGTAAACACCACATAGGGGGCGTTTCTGCACCGTGCGGACACAGCGCCCAATAGTAAGTCAGCTGTCCCGTGACCACCCTGACAACCACCCACCACCGGGGAAGCATCTGTGCACGGCGCAAAAACGGCAGATTCAGAGAGCAATCTGGCATTTTCAGTGTGATACGCTGGGTGGGTCAATTCATTACCTGAGTTTTTGGACTGAGTAAGGATCCGAGCAGTCCTGCGTATGGGAACACAGTCGTTGCCGCGGTCACCTTGGCCATTGGGGAAAAGCGGTCGAAAGTAGCCTCTGAAACATTGTTGCGATGACATATGAAGTGATGATGTTGCCATCTATCGCACGCATTAAGGTCACTCTTCCGACCGTTTCCCACGGACCTTTTTGCGAAAGGCGCCTCGGGCCGCTTGCAGCTCTTGAAAGGCTGTTCTTTCACTGTTCACTATTGTGATCTGCATGTGCTGACGTCGTCTCAACCAACACCACACACGTGACAGCTCACACATCATCATACGGGGGGAGGGGGGGGTCAGAGGCCAAAAAAAAAAAGTTTGTGTACCCAAAATCGGCCTCAAAATTCCGCCCCTTCAATACATTTCATTTTTTGCCGGAGGAATATTCTTCTGATGTGGGTGGGTGGGTCGGTTGGCCGGGGCTGGTCGGGGCCCCAAACAACCCCCCCCTCCCCCTCCCGGGGTCCTGAAGCAATACCCTGCTCACAAGCACGCGAGCACACAAACAAGGTCGGGGCTGCCCCAGAGTTTGGGTCAGGGCTGTCAAGCAGAATCACGCCCCCGCTGTGGGTGGGGGGTCGGGGTGGGCTGGTTACCCGTGGGCACGTCCTCCGTCTGGCGTCCGCCGTTGGCTGTGAACCTGTGGACATGCCCATGGTCAGTGACAGTCACAGTCACAGTCACAGTGACGGCAAGCGAAAAACGTGCCGAAGACGGCGACTGGGCAGCGGGTTTCAACCTTTCTTGGAGTTTTGCTTGCTCATGTGCCTTGGTGGCAAGCGCCTGGTATTGGGGATGGGTTAAGGGTTGTGGTTGATGCCTGTGTGAACCCGCGGACCCACGACGCCACTGGTTTGGGTGATGTGGTGGGAGGATGCCCGCAAATGGTGCACCCCACTTGGCCCTTGGAGATGCGGAGCTGCCTCTACAAGGGAACCAAAGAGCAAAAGGCTGGCACATCTTGGGTGGGATGCGAATGCAAATTTTGTCGTCGTACTCAGGTTGGGAGTTTCTGAATTTTCTATAAGAAACTTTTTGAGGAGCGTTAGAAGAGATTAGCATTTTCGAATGCGAAAATTTTACTGTGCAATTTTATTTGGATGGTATAAGATTTAAAAGACCAAGATTTTCTTCTTATGAATGTGGATTGAACTCTAAAATGTATGCTTCTTCGGTTTTTATTCTTTATAAACAACGATTCAAGGCGAATATACAGAATCTTTGTTTTGCAAAGGTTCCTTTGGCTACGGACAGTGGAAATTTTATTATTTTTGGTATAGCTAATTTGACTATTAATCAAATGGTAAAAGTCAAGGAAGTCATTTTCGTAGCCCATCAAGGAACCTTCAATGGTAATGTCGTACATCCGTCGGCCACTCTAGGGACAAGGATGGCCACATTGGTCGTAGCTTGTGTCTACAGGGGTATGCTTGTCTCGTGGTCTCAACAATTCACTGCACCACGGCCCCTGGAATGGTGTGACCTAGCCAAGAGTACTATTTTCTCCCTTGTGAAGTGATCATCTGAACTAAATCTGAGCGAATGCATGAACGTTATGCAAACGGATCATGCTCGGCACGTTAAGGAGCGATTTAACCAAATCTTGCAACGCACGTGATCAAAATGCTCATCCCTATGGCATCGGTATGTATGTGTTCGGGTGCCCCAAAGTGGTGCTGTTTGTAGCACAACACAGGACTGTGCAAGGACTGTGCAGGATGGTTTTCGATGACGATTGGCTTTCTTGACGGGGCAAACTCATGTTGTATTTGCTGGCACCTCCAAAACGATCAACAGCTATTTACATTTCTCTGATGTCCTAACGTGTGTCCTTTGGAGCACTAAGGCGTCCAACTACATTGATGATACCACCGAATCACAACATTTTGGTATATTCCAAATGATGTGATCGCATTAGCGAACCGGAAAGAAGCAAATAGATACAAATTACAACCCCCCCCCCCCTTGTCCAAGGATGAGCAAAGACGGCTTCGCTCATGCTTATGCTCACGGTGCTGTAGGGATGGGTAATCAAGATCTGCACAATGTGGGGCGCCTAGAGGCGACCACGGAAAGCAATGGCCCATGCAAGACAGTCTGACGGCGCCATATCTTTGACAACTATGACAATGCACTCTGAGAGCTTCCGGGAGTGATTCCAGAGGGTGGCGACAGTCGCTGATTTATGGCCAAGGACGGCGAAGTACAAGAAAGCCATCACAGATCCGTGGGTGATTATCGCTGTTGCAATGGGCGGGAGGGCTACCTCAGTGGTTGCATAGGGGTTGAAGGCAAGGAAATGATATCATGCGGCCCCCCAATGCCCGCCAGGGCTCCACACTTGCATGCATTGTATTGGCATTTGCGTTGGGTGACCGGCCTGTGGTTGACAGCCATGTAGTTGACAAGCCGCCTTGAGTAGATGAGGTCCCTCCAAAGGTGGTGATCCGTGGTAAGGAATTTTTTGTTCCAAAGCATTACCCCAAAAGATGCCTCTGGTAGATTGGGGTATGACGAAAAATTGATTGAAGAGTTGGATCCGAAGACCACGGACGTGCTTCGCAACATGTGCAAGCGCAATCCGCCAGCAGCACAACCCACCTACAAAGATAAAAAGGCGGACCTCATCAACAAGCATGTGTTTTGTGACTTCATATACAGCACACATGTGTGCACCCGTATACATATGATATAAACGCACCAACGTTGGCTATGGGCCTGCTAGGATGTCTTGTTTTATTGCTCCCGGTTTTGTTCCCGGTGCCACCGCACTGGTGTTGGCCATGGCCTTGTCAAGACTCTTTTCTTGAGCCTAATTTTATTTCTTGTGCCAAATGTGTGTGCCATCTGACCTTGCACACTCATAGACGGTTTGGCCCGGTCGGGGTGCCACTTACACAAGTGGCCTAGAATCGACCAAGGGGCACTATAACAAAAATACCACCTACCGTTGAACCCCGCCCCAATGAACTTTGTGTTTTTGGTTCAAATTCAAGTCCAACTTCGTGTCTACCTATTAAAAAAAATTAGAAACTTTTGTTTTGTTACCTAGTAAAAATTTTTTAACAGAAATTTTTCACTAGGGTTTACTACATTTTACTAGGTTTTACTACATTTTACTAGGTTTTACTGCAGCGCGTACTAGATTTACCAAATGCCCTATTCTCCCTCCCTGTGGTCAATTATTTTCTTCTCTGCTTCATTTTGCTTGCGCTCTCTGGCTCCCACCCAGCCCGCCCTCTATTACCATGATCACGTGATCACACGGGTCCGCATGCTAAGGGATGTTGCGTCACACAATGACTGTGAGTTGCACAGAACAAAGAAAAGTACATGTGGTACTGTGGTAAGATGGTTAGACATTCCCACTCCCAACATTCACCTCATCACTACTGACAGGCATTGCTCTATGCATCTGCAAACTGTTCCGCATGTTTCGTGCGGTAACAGTGACAACGGCGCAAAATGCCATGCTTAGGAGTATAGTGTTTCCCTCTGGTGCAATGGCTTTCATTGTGCGGCTTTTGTCACCCCAACACACAATGATGTCGCAGATACGGCAATGTGCAGTGAGATCCAAGAACATTTCATGTACAATGCTCCGTCTTTGGCCCGCAGCCGCCACACTGCGATGCGCCAGCAGACCTGCTTCTGCCCCAACATCTTTTCTCTGTGCGCAGTGCCGAGGCCAAGCGGGCGGACTGCAATTTGCAGTGACGCACATGACCTTTGCCAGTACGCCAATATTGCACGCCCCTTTCATCAACATGTCTGTTTTGCAACACCATACAACAATGCGTGTCCACAGGTTGGCTACGAGGTGGGTGGCGATGTTCTCTCTGTTCTTTGCACTGGTACAGGCGCACGAGGAGTATGGCCGGTTGCTGCATTGGTGATTGACTTGTTCCTGTTGAAGGAACCTGACACTCTGCGTTATCCAATTTTGTGGTGACGTCTGGATTGATTGGGCCTTGTAACACATGAAGGGCCCACAGTAGGCTGCCAATTTACGAACCCCGCACCCCCCCTTTCCCTTCAAGGAGGTGGCAGATGGCGAGCCAGTATTCACTGCACCCCTCCTAAACCACATGTGATACCGTTTTTGGTTTTTTTGGAGAGTTGCGCATGAGCCGGCGAGGCTGCTATATGGCGGTCCCGTGGGGTATATGAGCGGGTACAGCCGTGATTATGCCATGCGAGAGGTGTTTATTGCATGAACAGGGGTTTGACCGTCCCCCAACGACCTTTTGCTGGCTTCGTTTGTGTAAAAGCCCCTCGCCCGACAACAAACCAAACCTGCAAAACCACTGCCACTTGGCCTTGGTCCCCCAGAAATGACAAAGAATTCCCCCGCGTGACGAAAGGCATGCGCCATGCCCCACGTGGGCCACATGGAACGTGTCAACGCTATGCACGCCCCACCACACGGTCCATATCATCTCAGTGTGCTTTTATGATGTGTAACGTCCGACAACGGGATCCGCATTTCTTTGATGGAATGCATGAGCCATAACGTCGCAGCATCAGCGGCGATTGGGTGCACGCATTCCGCAGTAGATCCGGACAAGGGCTTGTGAGCACGCGGCGCCCGCCGCTGGGGCCCGCCACGTGCCGCCGGTCGCATGCAGCCCCACCCGCAGAACGCCGGTCAGTCGCGATGCCGCAGCCTCGCCTTCCTCACGGTGCTCTGCTTTCTGCTGGTGTTCTTAGACATTGCGTTCACATTGGGTGTCCGCAAGTTTTTTCGGCCTCAATCGCGCTTCCTCCCGCGCCTGTGGAGGCCCCCTTCCTCGGAGGACAGCCTCCCAGCACCGAGTTCACCGGGTGGAGCCACGCAGAGGACCGCGATCCCCCGGCGCGCGCGCATTCCCCCCTCACGCATTGCAAACCCCCGGCTTTCCCGGCTCGGCTCCGGTCTTCCTCGCAACTGGCTGCCTCCCCATCCACCGGCCTCGTCCCCGGGCGCCTCGAGGCCGGTGCATTTGCCGGATGACGTCCCGTACCCGCTCTGCGACAGTTCACACCGGACGCCCCGGCCTCGGCTGAACGACACAGGGCCGCGGCCTGCGAATCGAGGCGCCCCTCCTCCACCGCCGGACCACAGCCACGCCAGGGGCTTTTTGTTCCTCAAAATGTGGGGCTTGTACTACAACCGCATCGGCAATCTGATGTGGGCGTACGCCTCCCTCATCGGCATCGCACGTACGAACAATTATCAGCCACGGATTGAGGCCCTAGACTATCGCAAGCTGCAGGTACACCTCCCCTCGAGTCAAATGTCACGCAAGTGTAAAAAAAAAGTCAAAAATTTTTTGTTAAGGTTTTATTCAGGTGTGACGCAACTACTCATAACCCCCCCCCCCCCAAATCAGGGGCCAATTTCCCCGATTTGCCCCGATATTGTGCCCCGATTTGTTGAATTCTTGGCCCTGCCAATAATCGACAATACTTAGTGTCCACGTGTCTTACTTCTTGTGCGGACAGGCAGACGAAAGAAGTGGTGACATATGATCCACCTCCATCTCCCACGTCCGCCATTGCACCATGTGGCACCATACTGCAGGGGTTTGTCGCCGCAGTCTGGGATGAGGACTCCCGACCCCCCCACCTCCCCAACCTTCCAAAGGTCACCGGGCTTGGCCTCTGACCATTGACGCCGGAAGGAAGGTGCTGGAAAGGAAATTCTGTTTGTGGAGCACTTGTTCGGTATTGCCTCCTCCTCTCAAGGCCGCGGGAGACCAAGTGTCAGGAGGAGCTTGACCGAGTTCCGATGGGAGGGGGACGAGCTGACCGACACTCATTCCGTGGGGGGCTGAGTAGGTTTGGGAGCGCCACCTGCCTTGAGCGGAGCGAGGGCAGGTGACATGGGAATCGGCGGCAGGGGGGGGGGGGGGGGGCTGCTGCCAGAGTCTTCATTTTTTTCTCTGGTGGGGGCGGTCTGAGGACAAGGCTACCGCTGTGCCGTATGCCAAGGGCTTTCAGGACCCGTGGGTGCTGAGGGACCTTAAGGTGCTTTGGCCGGAGGCGGATGGCGATGTGTCGTTCTGCCTCCTTCAGCTTAGTCAGGGCTGGCGCGGGGTTACTGTTTTAATACGGCAGCCCTGGCCTGACAAGCCCTGTGCTGTCAGTCAGGGGGTAAGGGTGTCAAGTGACGGGCTCCTTCGCCGAAGGGGAGGGCGGAGTGGAGGAAGACCTC
Source organism: Eutreptiella sp. 'Long Island Sound 2002' (assembly GCA_964036045.1). Taxonomy (NCBI): domain Eukaryota; phylum Euglenozoa; class Euglenophyceae; order Eutreptiales; family Eutreptiaceae; genus Eutreptiella; species Eutreptiella sp. 'Long Island Sound 2002'. The sequence continues at coordinate 26,852,689 of OZ038391.1, read as the reverse complement.
AGCGTGTGTCCCAGCGTGTGACCGTGGCTGCCCCACTGTCCCGCTCCCGCCACGGGCTCTGACCTGGACAAATCGGTTACGTCGGAAGCTTCCCCTTCTTCTGGCCCAGTCTCGTCCTCTGCTTCGGAGCTCCCAAACCCTCAGCCGTTGCCTGCAGGGGGTTCCGGGGCCGCAGGTTCAAAAGGGGGTGACACATCAATGTGCTGTTGCGTGTGGTGGTGGTATGGTGTGCACTGGTCAAGGTTCGTGCTTCCGAGTGTGCACAAGTGCCCGACCAACGCATGATGGAGCTGATGGACATGCAGCACAACATCTGCACTCTCTAGTGAGGCCGTGTGTCAGCCTGCCACAGAAATGTCCATGATGCATGCATGCCCATCACATGTTCCAGGTGCATGCAAGCCTACCACGGATCCCGGCGAAGGATACATTGCACACCATACACCACGTACTATGCACATTGCATATGGTCGACTTTTGCACTGTGCACACTGCTCCCTTTGAATTCACACAGACTGCATAAGAAAATGAGCATATAACGCAGGGGCGGCTGTGTTGGGATGCAGGGTTCTCAAGAGTTGATCACTATTGCCGTCAGACACTGCAGCATAGGCACGTGGGTGGTACAATGCACTGCAGAAGAAATGAGCAGAAAAGGCCTGCCTTCGAACAAAGTGTGAGCAAGGAATCTGGAACTTGGGACTCATTGGGCAGACTACAAAAGTTGCAGAAAATGAGCATATAATGCAGGAACGCATGTGCTGGGATGCAAATGTCCCAGGAGTTGATGACTATGGCTGTCAGACACTGCGGCAATGCACATGCAGGTGGATGGCACGTTGTATTGCAGAAGAAATGAGCAAAAAAAACCTGGCGAGACCACTCTGCGTCTAGGTACTTTCCTGAGCAACCGAGCGTAGGGACGTTTTGGGTCAGTAGCTTCATGGTCAGACTCTGGATACAAACGGGCCTTTGATGCACTATCCAAACTTGGAATGCTATGAAAAGCGGTAAGAAACACACCTGTAAGAATGAGAACTGGGTTTATTATCTGTATGCCACTTGATTGTGCACCCAAGAGCCCTCCACCGCGAGCACCTTACTCCTTGAAATTGTGCCCCTGGGCTCTGGCCAACATGGCCGAGTATCCTACTTCACAAAATTCAGGCATTACCTGTGATCCGTTCAAATGACCTCTCCGCATAGGTCCCCCAGCGAAGGAAGAACCCTGTTCTCTGAGCAGATGAAGTTGTGCAAATGGGCTGTGGCCAAGGTGGCTGAGTACCCTACTTTACAACATTCAGACAATACTTGTGATCTTGTGCGATGAACTCTCTGCATAGGTCCCCCAACGAAGAAAGACCCCTATTCTTTGAGTAGATTGAATTGTGCACATGGGCTCTCGCCAAGGCGGCTGAGTACCGCAACGAACTCGTCTCGGAAGGCACGGAAGCAACAAGCACTAGAACGGAAGTCGTGTAGCGACTCCAAAAGGCAGCGGAAGTAGACAATTATTTGAGGTGCACAAGCAGGTGCATAAGACGTTACACTATGGCGCGGGTTTGGGACAAACATAGTTCAAGCGCCTTGATGAAATGGAGATTGCAGTGAAAGTGGTAGATGGGTCTATCCTCTCGGGAGTTTTTTTTTCCGGTGCGAACTGCATTTGTCAAGCGGTTCCGTGCAATGCCGTGAGAACACAATATCACACAACCATAGCGTGACAGACGATGTACTTGTTGACTAGGCACCCCATGAAGTGGTGATCCAAAGCGCAAAACGTAGCCAGTTCTGATTTCTTTTTCTCCCCGCGCTTGGTGTTGGGGGCCCCCAAGAATGCAGGGGTGGCGTAGCATTTCCGCCCTCTTTTGGGCCCCGAGAAGGCAGGGGTGAGGTAGCCAAAACTGATTTCTTTTTGTCCCCGCGCTTGGCGTTGCGGACCCCCGAGAATGTAGGGGAGACATAGCATTTCCGCCCTCTTTTGGGCCCCCGAGAAGGCAGGGTTGGGGCAGCCAATTTTGATTTCTTTTTCTCCCCGCGCTTGGCGATGGGGACCCCCGAGAATGCTGGGGTGACATAGCATTTCCGCCCTCTTTTGGGCCCCCGAGAAGGCAGGGGTGAGGCAGCCAATTCTGATTTCTTTTTCTCCCCGTGCTTGGCAATGGGTACCCCGGGAATGCTGGGGTGACATAGCATTTCCACCCTCTTTTGGGCCCCCGAGAAGGCAGGGTTGAGGCAGCCAATTCTGATTTCTTTTTCTCCCCGCGCTTGGCGATGGGGACCCCCGAGAATGCTGGGGTGACATAGCCTTTCAGCCCTCTTTTGGGCCCCCGAGAAGGCAGGGGTGAGGCAGCCAATTCTGGTTTCTTTTTCTCCCCGCGCTTGGCGATTGGGACCCCCGAGAATGCAGGAGTGACGTAGTATTTCTGCCCTCTTTTGGGCCCTGAGAAGGCAGGGGTGAGGTAGCCAAAACTGATTTTTTTTCTCCCCACGCTTGGCGTTGCGGACCCCCGAGAATGTAGGGGAGACATAGCATTTCCGCCCTCTTTTGGGCCCCCGAGAAGGCACGGTTGAGGCAGCCAATTCTGATTTCTTTTTCTCCCCGCGCTTGGCGATGGGGACCCCCGAGAATGCTGGGGTGACATAGCATTTCCGCCCTCTTTTGGGCCCCCGAGAAGGCAAGGGTGAGGCAGCCAATTGTGGTTTCTTTTTGTCCCCGCGCTTGGCGATGGGGACCCCCGAGAATGCTGGGGTGACATAGCATTTCCGCCCTCTTTTGGGCCCCCGAGAAGGCACGGTTGAGGCAGCCAATTCTGATTTCTTTTTCTCCCCGTGCTTGGCAATGGGGACCCCCGAGAATGCTGGGGTGACATAGCATTTCCACCCTCTTTTGGGCCCCCGAGAAGGCAGGGTTGAGGCAGCCAATTCTGATTTCTTTTTCTCCCCGCGCTTGGCGATGGGGACCCCCGAGAATGCTGGGGTGACATAGCCTTTCCGCCCTCTTTTGGGCCCCCGAGAAGGCACGGTTGAGGCAGCCAATTCTTGTTTCTTTTTCTCCCCGCGCTTGGCGATGGGGACCCCCGAGAATGCAGGAGTGACGTAGTCTTTCTGCCCTCTTTTGGGCCTTGAGAAGGCAGGGGTGAGGTAGCCAAAACTGATTTTTTTTCTCCCCACGCTTGGCGTTGCGGACCCCCGAGAATGTAGGGGAGACATAGCATTTCCTCCCACTTTTGGGCCCCCGAGAAGGCAGGGGTGAGGCAGCCAATTCTGATTTCTTTTTCTCCCCGCGCTTGGCGATGGGGACCCCCGAGAATGCAGGAGTGACACAGCATTTCTGCCCTCTTTTGGGCCCCCGAGAAGGCAGGGGTGACGCAGCCAATTCTGATTTCTTTTTGTCCCCGCGCTTGGCGATGGGGACCCCCGAGAATGCAGGAGTGATGTAGTATTTCTGCCCTCTTTTGGGCCCCCGAGAAGGCAGGGGTGAGGCAGCCAATTCTGATTTCTTTTTGACCCCCGCGCTTGGCGTTGGGCCCCCGAGAAGGCACGGGTGAGGCAGCCAATTCTGATTTCTTTTTGTCCCCGCGCTTGGTGTTGGGGGCCCCCAAGAATGCAGGATTGACATAGTATTTTTGCCCTCTTTTGGGCCCCCGAGAAGGCAGGGTTGAGGCAGCCGGTTCTCATTTATTTTGCTCCCCGCGCTTGGCGCTCGGGGCCCCCAAGAATGTAGGGGTGGCGTAGAATTTTTGCCCTCTTTTGGGCCCCGAGAAGGCAAGGGTGAGGTAGCCAAAACTGATTTCTTTTTGTCCCCGCGCTTGGCGTTGCGGACCCTTGAGAATGTAGGTGAGACATAGCATTTCCGCCCTCTTTTGGGCCCCCGAGAAGGCAGGGTTGAGGCAGCCAATTCTGATTTTATTTTCTCCCCGCGCTTGGGGCCGGGGGCCCCCGAGAATGCAGGAGTGACGTAGTGTTTCCGCCCTCTTTTGGGCCCCCGAGAAGGCAGGGGTGAGGCAGCCAATTCTGATTTCTTTTTGTCCCCGCGCTTGGCGTTGGGTACCCCGAGAATGCAGCGGTGACATAGCATTTCCTCCCTCTTTTGGGCCCCCGAGAAGGCACGGGTGAGGCAGCCAATTCTGATTTCTTTTTGTCCCCGCGCTTGGTGTTGGGGGCCCCCAAGAATGCAGGATTGACGTAGTATTTCTGCCCTCTTTTGGGCCCCCGAGAAGGCAGGGTTGAGGCAGCCGGTTCTCATTTATTTTGCTCCCCGCGCTTGGCGCTCGGGGCCCCCAAGAATGTAGGGGTGGCGTAGAATTTCTGCCCTCTTTTGGGCCCCGAGAAGGCAGGGGTGAGGTAGCCAAAACTGATTTCTTTTTGTCCTCGCACTTGGCGATGGGGACCCCTGAGAATGCAGGGGAGACATAGCATTTCCGCCCTCTTTTGGGCCCCCGAGAAGGCAGGGGTGAGGCAGCCAATTCTGATTTCTTTTTGTCCCCGCGCTTGGCGTTGGGTACCCCGAGAATGCAGCGGTGACATAGCATTTCCTCCCTCTTTTGGGCCCCCGAGAAGGCACGGGTGAGGCAGCCAATTCTGATTTCTTTTTGTCCCCGCGCTTGGTGTTGGGGGCCCCCAAGAATGCAGGATTGACGTAGTATTTCTGCCCTCTTTTGGGCCCCCGAGAAGGCAGGGTTGAGGCAGCCGGTTCTCATTTATTTTGCTCCCCGCGCTTGGCGCTCGGGGCCCCCAAGAATGTAGGGGTGGCGTAGAATTTCTGCCCTCTTTTGGGCCCCGAGAAGGCAGGGGTGAGGCAGCCAATTCTGATTTCTTTTTCTCCCCGCGCTTGGCGACGGGGACCCCCGAGAATGCAAGAGTGACGTAGTCTTTCTGCCCTCTTTTGGGCCCCCGAGAAGGCGGGGGTGAGGCAGCCAATTCTGATTTCATTTTGACCCCCGCGCTTGGCATTGGGTACGCCGAGAATGCAGGAGTGACGTAGCATTTCCGCCCTCTTTTGGGCCCCCGAGAAGGCAGGGTTGAGGCAGCCAATTCTGATTTCTTTTTGTCCCCGCGCTTGGTGTTGGGGGCCCCCAAGAATGCAGGATTGACGTAGTATTTCTGCCCTCTTGTGGGCCCCCGAGAAGGCAGGGTTGAGGCAGCCGGTTCTCATTTATTTTGCTCCCCGCGCTTGGCGCTCGGGGCCCCCAAGAATGTAGGGGTGGCGTAGCATTTCTGCCCTCTTTTGGGCCCCGAGAAGGCAGGGGTGAGGTCGCCAAAACTGATTTCTTTTTGTCCCCGCACTTGGCGTTGGGGACCTTCGAGAATGCAGGGGAGACCTAGCATTTCCGCCCTCTTTTGGGCCCCTTAGAAGGCGGGGTTGAAGCAGCCAATTCTGATTTCTTTTTGTCCCCGCGCTTGGCGACGGGGACCCCCGAGAATGCAAGAGTGACGTAGTATTTCTGCCCTCTGTTGGGCCCCCGAGAAGGCAGGGGTGAGGCATCCAATTGTGATTTCTTTTTCTCCCCGCGCTTGGCGCCGGGGTACCCCGATAATGCAGGAGTGACGTAGCATTTCCGCCCTCTTTTGGGCCCCCGAGAAGGCAGGGGTGAGGCAGCCAATTCTGATTTCTTTTTTCTCCCTGCGCTTGGCGTTGTGGGCCCCCGAGAATGCTGGGGTGACATAGCATTTCCGCCCTCTTTTGGGCCCCCGAGAAGGCAGGGTTGGGGCAGCCAATTCTGATTTCTTTTTCTCCCCGCGCTTGGCTGTTGTTGTGCCCTAATGCAGATAAAGGGGCTAGTCCGGGACATTACATTTTTAGAATAGTGGAAATTTGTTGGTTGTTAGTTGTTGGTTGTTGGTAAAAAGTAGGATTCATTTTCCACACTGTGCTTAAAAGTTCTGTAATATTGTTTACAGTTATGTTGCCCTTCTTGCATGCAAAAATAGTGGAACATGATGTACTCAAGGTTTCGTAAGAATATGGGTTATTGCATTGTGTTTGTGCACGTCTTTGTGCTCAAGGTGCTTGAACGTGCACTAATATTGTTTACAATTTTGGTACCTTCCTTGCATGCAAACTGTCAGGGCGAAAGAAAAGTGGAACATGATGTACTCAAGGTTTCGTAAGGATATGGTTTCTATGCAAGTTCTATGCAAAGGTAGAGGTTGGGGCATCATCATGCAATTTGAGTTGTTGAAATCTGAAACAATGACTAGGAGAAAAAGGGCTGATAGTCGACCTAACTTTGAGGGGTGAGATCACCCCTATGTTTTGCAAAGCACGCCCCGTCCCTACTCGTGAACCCTGGCCCTGAACCCTGATCGCTACCCTAGCCAATCAATAAGACAGTCAACATTCGTTTTTGCGTCTCGGTCTGTCACCCATGATCGAGCCATCAGATCGCCGTGCCGACTACGCTGCAAAATACTGCGGGCCCTGGCAAGCATGATGCTCACAAGGGACATCAACTGGTGATACATACAAGTTGAGAGGGGGTGTCACAGTTCCTGTCACTGTCACTGTGGTTGTCATTGACCCCCCCCCCCCGGCAAAACTTCAGTTGCCTGCGCAACTTCAGTTTTGCAAAGCACGCCCCGTCCCTGGTCTTGAACCCTGGCCCTGAACCCTGATCCCTACCCTAGCTAATGAAAAAGATAGTCAACATCTGTTTTTGTGTCTGGGATAACCCTAAGGAAATCCCTAACAACAAATTCGAAGCCAGAGCAAAGCTGGAGGTTGGGGTATCATCATGCAATTTGAGTTGTTGAAATCTGAAACAATGGATAGGAGAAACAGGGCTGATAGCCGACCTAATTTTGAGGGGTGAGATCGAAACGTTGTACTGGAGGCCTGCATGGTGGCTGCCAATGTTCTGTGGCAGACAATCGTTGCACGCTTGTTACGGCATCTGTTTGAATTGCAACAGGCGGGTGGCTTTACTACATTAATGCACACAGAGACTCGCTCTGTAAAGTGCACTTTTGTAGGTGCCAAAGAGGAAGTGGATGTGTTTGCGTGTGTGGGACCTTTGGCACAAAGCGTGGCATGTGGAGGTGGGTACCAGCCGAGTTGGACAGTTTCCAAGGTTGGCCCACACTGGGTTTGAAGAGTCCGGCCCAATTTAGATAATGTGCTGCACGTCGAAAGGCTCTAAAACAGGCAAGGGAAAATGTGATGCTGAAGCAGCCCCTAACCCTAACCCAAATACTGCTTCCATGGCATTATTCCTTCATCTGAGGGGGAGGATAGTGCAGCTTCATTTCAGGGCCCCGATGTGCTTGCCACGGAACAACGTGTTCAGCCTGCTCGAAAAGCTAAGCTGATGTGTATGCCCATTGTTGATAGTGACATTGAGCACCAACTGGAGGCACCCGGTAGCAGCAGTAGCAGTAGCAGTAGCACCAGCAGCAGCAATAGTGACAGTAGTAGTGAACCCCCCTCTGGGGACGACTCAGATAATATATCCGGTGGCTCTACTGTAAGTGCCAATGATTCTGATTCGTCCTCCTCACCAGGCAGCGACACAGAAACCCCATAGCGAAGCAGAAGTATCGCCGTGTGGTTGTACATAGTGGAAAGGAAGTCGTGGACGTGGGCGCCATGTCCAATGATGCATGTCCAGTACGTATGCTAAGCGAAGGAGAGTATAGCGTTCACACTTCAAGTTGACAAGGAAGTTTATTCTTGCCTTTCTTTTGCATGTGTCTTTGCACTGCCTAGGTACAATGGCATCTCCTATGGTGCGCAAGGATGTTGGATACACGTTGGGATGTTCTGAAAACGGCCTGGAAAAACGCTCAGAAGTTTTGGTCGCGAAAGCGGCTCAAAAAACGCAACCAATGTTGGTAGCGATGTCCCGGGGAAGTTGTCAAAATGCCCCGGAAATACGCTCGGAAGTTTTGGTTGCGAGAGCGGCTCCAAAACCGCAACCAACATCGGTAGCGATATCCTGGGGACTTTCCGGCCAAGATGCCTAGGGATGCTTGGAAGAAATTTTCCATGCTATGTTGCTTGCAATTTTTGAAATCCACCCTGCGACATGAGGCGGATTCGGTGAGCATACGTGGGTGGCATTTTTGAAAAATCCTAAGCAGTAGCATTTTCCATCCATCTTTTTTACCTTCTATGCTGTGTGTCTCAGCGACATGTGCCCTCAATTGCAAGCTTGGATGCCCCAGCACCCCCCCTCCCACTCTCTCGCGGCAGTCAGTCATGTGCCTCCGAGTGAACCCCCCTTAGCAACACCAAAGGGCACCCAAAATACCAAAGCCCACCCAACACACCAAAGGCCACCCCAACACCAAAAGCTCCCCATGGACACCCAAAAAGGAGACTAGCAAAGGTGACACGCCCCGGTCAAGAAGCCCAGGCTCCATCACACCTTCAACTATATAGTTCATACACCTTCTTGTCCTCATGCCTCTCATAGTGATTTCCCACTATTTGTCCCCTCTTTCGGGCCAGCATGTCGATCAGATTCTGCGCACCTAGTCACATCGGGTTTTCAACTGGGGGATGGGGGTTCAATAGAGCCCCCAAAATCCGGGGGTTTGGGAAAAGGGCTCAATTGACAATCACCATTCTTGCATGGAGAAGAGGCCCCGCTTTGTCTCTTGTTCATGTCTCCCCACTGTGGGGACCCCCGAGAACGCAGGGGTGATGTAGCGACTTCCGATTTTGTCCCCTATTGCGGAGACACCCGAGAACGTAGGGGTGATGTAGCAATTCCGCCCACTTTTGGGCCCGTGAGAAGGCAGGGGTGATGTAGCCACTTCCAATTTTGTCCCCTATTGTGGGGATCCCCGAGAACGTAGGGGCTGTGTAACAATTCCGCCTTTTTTTACGCCCCCGAGAAGGCAGGGGTGAGGTAACGACTTCTGATTTTGTTCCCCCTTCTGGGGACCCTGAGAACACATGGGTTACGTAGCAATTCCGCCCACTTGTGGGCCCCCAAGAAGGTACAGGTGAGGTAGCCAGTTCTCATGTTGTCCCCTCTTTAGGGGACTCCCTGAACGCAGGGGTTACATATCAATTGCGCCCACTTGTGGGACCCTGAGAACGCAGGCGTGATGTAGCGACTTCTGATTTTGTCCCCTCTTCTAGGGACCCCGAGACCAATCCAAGCAATGAACGATTTGCACTTGGTGTTAGCTAGTGAGGAATGCGAACATTTTCGGTGTGGGGTGGAGTGGATGGTCGTTAGTGATGGGAGGTGGGATCACAATCCCGGTGGTGGGGAGGTGCAGTTGGCTCTCGCCCTCGATCATCTAGACTGCGAGTGTACCTTCACTATGTCGGTGTTGCGAGCCGCCCAGCTGTTGTCATGGAACGAGGCGAAGCGCCTAAGTGCCGCCGAGTCTCGTCCAACGCAAAAGGCCTTGCTGCGGGAGGCCGTGTTGCCGGCAGAGGACAACACTCTCCCCCCCAAGAAGCATTGGCCGCCCGTTGGCGGCATTTTCGAACCATTCTTGCTTTGCCGATGGCAAGAGGCTAGTATGCAAAGGAGAACATTTGCAGCTTTGTGTCTCACCCCGGGGTTGGCGGTTTGGACATTTATGATCATGAGTTCCGTCTCATGTGTAGAGTGGCACTTGATGGGAAAGAGGGAGACATCCCTCCGGAAACCCGGGCCTGCATTGTTTGTGTGTTGTGATACAAGCAATATCATGGTTGTTCGGATGGGCACGATGATTTCTAACTCCGTAGGAATGCTTGTTGGGCAAGGCTGAAAATGGGTCGGTTGTGCACATGGATGACTATCCGTACACCCCCTTTTGTGTTGTGTTGTGTTGTGTTGTGCACAGTTGCAATTGCTGCAAGTGTGCGTGTTGTGTAGGATTGGTTTGCTCAATGCCGCTTGCAACAATTTGCAAAAGCTGAGGAGCACCTCAAATGGCGCTGTGGTATGGTTACCCCTAGAGTGAAGGGTGAGATGGAACGTTTGCTCTAGCAAGCACGTGGTTTTTTGGGTATGAATGGGCAATGCACTGTTCCAAATTTGAAGCAGTTGCTGACTTATTTGGACTTGAGTGCCTGTGGCCCTAAGGTAGAGCTCATGCAACACGTGTTTAATCACACCGATTCCCTTCGTACGTACATGGGTCTACCTATGGACATTGCATCCGTGCCTGAGGAGCCCATGGCTGAGGACCCCGAAGGTGAAGATGAAGACAAATATACCTCCCTCTATCTACCTCTGCAGGAGGTTAGTATGATTGGAACTATTTCGGAACAAGCCCTGTTCCAACACAAATGAGACAACACAACCAGTTCCAACATTGTTGCAACATAGATGTCTGGCTTGTCACAAGACTAGTGCTGCACTCATTCTATGTGCCGTGGAGATTGCAGCCCGTTGTCCAATAATGCATAATCTTCGTGTAATGAGGCCAGCCAGGCTTCACGGGCAGCAGCAAAAAGGTGGGCTCTGGTGGATACAAAGCTGGAGGTCATCTTTCACATTTGTTTCTTGACTTCTTCACTGGGCCAATAGTGGCTGCAATCGGCGAATCAAGTTTTGAATGCCATTTGCATTTGTGCCCCCCGAAAAATAGCACCATTCTGGGGCTTTCGTTGGACTGGGGCATGATGCTTGTTTGTTGTGGCAGTCATTGGGGAAGTGGTTGGGGAAGTTGTTGGGGAAGTGGTTGGGGAAATGGTTGGGGAAGTGGTTGGGGAATTGATCGGGAAAGTGGTTGGAGAAGTGGTTGGGGAAGTGGTTGGGGAAGTGTTTGGGGAAGTGGTTGGGGAATGGGTTGGGGAAGTCATTGGGGAAGTGGTTGGGGAAGTGGTTGAGGAAGTGGTTGGGGAAGTGGTTGGGGAAGTGGTTGGGGAAGTGGTTGGGGAAGTGGTTGGGGAAGTGGTTGGGGAAGTGGTTGGGGAAGTCATTGGGGAAGTGGTTGGGGAAGTGGTTGGGGAAGTGGTTGGGGAAGTGGTTGGGGAAGTGGTTGGGGAAGTGGTTGGGGAAGTGGTTGGGGAAGTCATTGGGGAAGTGGTTGGGGAAGTCATTGGGGAAGTGGTTGGGGAAGTGGTTGGGGAAGTGGTTGGGGACGTGGTTGGGGAAGTGGTTGGGGACGTGGTTGGGGACGTGGTTGGGGAAGTGGTTGGGGAAGTCATTGGGGAAGTGGTTGAGGAAGTGGTTGGGGAAGTGGTTGGGGAAGTGGTTGGGGAAGTGGTATGGGGAAGTGTTTGGGGAAGTGGTTGGGGAAGTGGTTGGGGAAGTGGTTGGGGAAGTGGTTGGGGAAGTGGTTGGGGAAGTGGTTGGGGAAGTGGTTGGGGAAGTGGTTGGGGAAGTCATTGGGGAAGTCATTGGGGAAGTGGTTGGAGAAGTGGTTGGGGAAGTGGTTGGGGAAGTCATTGGGGAAGTGGTTGGGGAAGTGGTTGGGGAAGTGGTTGGGGAAGTCATTGGGGAAGAGGTTGGGGAAGTGATTAGGGAAGTGGTTGGGGAAGTGGTTGGGGAAGTGGTTGGGGAAGTGGTTGGGAAAGTGGTTGGGGAAGTCAATGCGGAGTCATTGGGGAAGTGGTTGGGGAAGTGGTTGGGGAAGTGGTTGGGGAAGTGGTTGGGGAAGTGGTTGGGGAAGTCATTGGGGTAGTGGTTCAGGAAGTCATTTGGGAAGTGGTTGGGGAAGTGGTTGGGGGAGTGGTTGGGGAAGTGGTTGGGGAAGTGGTTGGAGAAGTGGTTGGTAAAGTGGTTGGAGAAGTGGTTGGGGAAGTGGTTGGGGAAGTGGTTGGGGAAGTGGTTAGGGAAGTGGTTGGGGAAGTGGTTGGGGAAGTCGTTGGGGAAGTGGTTGGGAAAGTGGTTGGGGAAGTCAATGCGGAAGTCATTTGGGAAGTGGTTGGGGAAGTGGTTGGGGAAGTGGTTGGGGAAGTGGTTGGGGAATGGGTTGGGGAAGTCATTGGGGAAGTGGTTGGGGAAGTGGTTGAGAAGTCATTGGGGAAGTGGTTGGGAAAGTGGTTGGGGAAGTGGTTGGGGAAGTCATTGGGGAAGTGGTTGGGGAAGTGGTTGGGGAAGTGGTTGGAGAAGTGTTTGGCTAAGTGGTTGGGGAAGTCATTGGGGAAGTCATTGGGGAAGTGGTTGGGGAAGTGGTTGGGGAAGTGGTTGGGGAAGTCATTGGGGAAGTGGTTGGGGAAGTGGTTGGGGAAGTCAATGCGGAAGTCATTGGGGAAGTCATTGGGGAAGTGGTTGGGGAAGTGGTTGGGGAAGTGGTTGGGGAAGTCATTGGGGAAGTGGTTGGGGAAGTGGTTGGGGAAGTGGTTGGGGAAGTGGTTGGGGAAGTGGTTGGGGAAGTCATTGGGGAAGTGGTTGGGAAAGTGGTTGGGGAAGTCAATGCGGAAGTCATTGCGGAAGTGGTTGGGGAAGTGGTTGGGGAAGTGGTTGAGGAAGTGGTTGGGGAAGTCATTGGGGTAGTGGTTGAGGAAGTCATTGGGGAAGTGGTTGGGGAAGTGGTTGGGGAAGTCATTGGGGAAGTGGTTGGGGAAGTGGATGAGGAAGTGGTTGGGGAAGTGGTTGGGGAAGTGGTTGGAGAAGTGCTTGGGAAAGTGGTTGGGGAAGTGGTTGGGGAAGTGGTTGGGGAAGTGGTTGGGAAAGTGGTGGGGGAAGTGGTTGGGGAAGTGGTTGGGGAAGTGGTTAGGGAAGTGGTTGGGGAAGCCGATGAGGAAGTGGTTGGGGAAGTGGTTGGGGAAGTGGTTGGAGAAGTGGTTGGGGAAGTGGTTGGGGAAGTCATTGGGGAAGTCATTGGGGAAGTGGTTGGGGAAGTGGTTGGAGAAGTGGTTGGGGACGTGGTTGGGGAAGTGGTTGGGGAAGTGGTTGGGGAAGTGGTTGGGGAAGTGGATGGGGAAGTGGTTGGGGAAGTGGATGGGGAAGTGGTTGGGGAAGTCGTTGGGGAAGTGGTTGGGGAAGTGGTTGGGGAAGTGGTTGGGGAAGTCATTGGGGAGGTGGTTGGGGAAGTGGTTGGGGAAGTGGTTGGGGAAGTGGTTGGGGAAGTGGTTGGGGAAGTGGTTGGGGAAGTGGTTGGGGAAGTGGTTGGGGAAGTGGTTGGGGAAGTGGTTGGGGAAGTGGTTGGGGAAGTGGTTGGAGAAGTGGTTGGGGAAGTGGTTGGGGAATTGGTTGGGAAAGTGGTTGGGGAAGTGGTTGGGGAAGTGGTTGGGGAAGTGGTTGGGGAAGTGGTTGGGGAAGTGGTTGGGGAAGTGGTTGGGGAAGTCATTGGGGAAACGGTTGGGGAAGTGGTTGGGGAAGTGGTTGGGGACGTGGTTGGGGAGGTGGTTGGGGAAGTGGTTGGGGAAGTGGTTGGGGAAGTGGTTGGGGAAGTGGTTGGGGAAGTGGTTGGGGAAGTGGTTGGGGAAGTGGTTGGGGAAGTGGTTGGGGAAGTGGTTGGGGAAGTGGTTGGGGAAGTGGTTGGGGAACCCGGTCGGTTGCTTGTTTGGGGATCGGGCAGAGGATTCTACCTCAGCAGTTCATATGTGGGCGTGCATTTCCTTCTGCTGTGTTCCACAATAGTGTTTTACTCTCCTGCTTGCACCATGGCCTCTTCTTCTTCTCCTGCCCACACTTTTGTGCCTGTGGTGCCATCACCAGTCAGTGATTCCGGAACAGTGCATGTGAAGGAGCAATCACGTCCTTTTTGGACCGGCTATCAATTCAAGTGTGACAAGCAGGAACAAGAGTATTTTGAGCGGCACAAGCTAATGTTGGTCAGAGCTTTCCAAGCGTGGGGGATAATTCGCCTTATTTATGACACTCTCCTCCCTCTCAGCTACCTTTCTAGGGGACTTGCTCCCAGTATCTCTGTGGCATACATCCCCAACGTTGTCATCGCCCTCATCATGCTGCTCATGGTTTCATGTACATCGCGATTTCGGAAGTACATAGTGTTGATCATCAGCATGGCTTTCGCAGTGTTTGTGATTTCGACGGGTGTCATGGTGCATGTGCAGACAGACGTTTTGGTTGACAATGCACTGAAGTCGAATCTTCCCAGGGTTGTCAAACGCCTTGCCACAGATCCTGAGGCATTACAAGAATTGGAGGATTACTTGAAAATTACGGTCAGTGAAACCGCTGTCCGGGAGGCGTCATGGAATGTTCTGCCGCAGATGCTCCTCCCTGTCCACACCGGGCTATGGAGGAGCACCATGATGTCGCTCTTCGCCATTCCCATTGCATTTGGTGTTGCGATGCCGGCCATTCCAGAGCTTTTGCAGCGTGACTTCTGGAGCACCCTCGTCATTGACGTGATGATATGGGGATATTTGTTTGGGAACTTACTGATGACGACTTTGAATCGGCGACGTTCATTTATCCTGGAGTACTGCTTTCAAACGGCTCCGGAGACAGCTGTGGCAGCATCCAGACAGGCGGACAGCATCCTGAATCATACCCTGAAGAACACCATGGGGGATGCGGCCGGGAACATTGAGATGTTTCTTGATAAGGTAGACAGCAGCACAGACGTCGTGCATCTCAGGCAGTCTTGGTCCTCCCTCCGCAGAGGAATGAGGGCTTGCCAGCACCGTCAAGCATTCTTGCACCTGGCAGCGCAAAAGTACAAGATCTCACTACATCCGGTTGCGCTGCTGGAGTTCGCAACCGAACTCACCTCCGGTCGGCAGGTGAGGCTGAATGTACCCAATGTCACAGTCCTACTTGACCCTACCTTGTGTGGTCTGATCTTCGACAACGTCCTCAGCAACGCCTTCAAGCACGGCCACTCTATAAACCCCGACGTCGAGCTGACCATCGAATGCGCTGCCGATGAGCATGAACTCGCACCCCTGAAATTTATTGTCTCCAATGCAGTGAACCCGAACCGGCCCTGCGTCACCCAGGAGTACGTCACGAAAGTGCTGAGTGGGGAGGCCTTGCAGCAGTCTGCCACCTCTGCCATGTCCAACCGCGGTGGTCTGCAGCACTGCTTCGAAGCTGCTAAAGCCAATGACATGACAGCCTCTCTGCAACAGCGTGAACAGCGCGTTTTCTTCGAGTCGCAGGTCATGGCACAAGTCGTCCCGTCCCAAAGCGTCGCAACAGATGCTCAGAGGGAGGCTGATTTGGCCGCCTACCCCTCTGGCTTGCACATCTACTGCATTGACGACTCTGAGGCCGCCCGTCGCCTGCTGGACTACAACATGCGTCTGTGGGCTGACACTGAAAATGTACGCGTGTTTGGCAAGGATGTCACGGAGGTGGCAACGTTCAAGGACTGCGTGTTGGAGGACGGTGACATTGCCGTTCTGGACCAGCACCTGGAGTACGGCGGAGACGACAACGTGCTCGGCACGCACATTGTGGAGGAGCTCTTGGAGCGGGGGTACAAGGGACTGATCTGCATCCGCTCTGGCAACGTTGCGGAGGAAGATTTGGCGAAGTATGACGCAGCTGGAGCACACTGTGCGTTCGGCAAAGACGTGGCCATGAGGAAGGTGATTGAGGACATGAAGGTGGTGTACACGCGGTACATCATGGAAACCCAGAGCCGACCAACAACCCCACTCCATCAACACAACCTCAGCCACGAAGATTTTCTCCCAGGTATGTTAATCATCTCAGTCAAGGCCTCTTGACTTTGACACAGGGGCATGAAAGACCGATTCTCATGGGGCAAGGGTAAAAAATTTTATTTCAATAAGCCGACTTATGGTGTGTCCAAAATGATCAGTGCGACGAGGGGATCATTTTGAGGTCTGTATGTTGGGGTACCTGGGACCCAGTCCTGGCTGCCCCCCGCCCCTGCCCCCCCCCCCCCCGAATGTTTAGGGAGTGTCAGTGGCTGCACCTGGGCAGCCCCTACGATGCCATTTGTATGTGTTCCCCTTCCCCTTGTACTCTGTGTGTGAGCTCATCGAAATGCCACCGCTCTTCAAGGATGTCGCCCACGGTCGACACAGTGCACGAGGGCGTGCGGCCGTATGTGTGTACGGCTGCATCCATCAGCGCTGATGTGCATGTGGTGCTGCAAGTCAGCACCTTGCTCCGTTTGAAGACCTGGGGCTATGCTCTTCATGGCGTACAGCCCAGGATGCTTGAAGGACGCAGTGTGCACGGTGAGCGGGCGGCCCCCTAATTGGAACAGGTTACTCACGACATGAAAGTCTGGTCTGTGCACTTGGGCACTTCATCGATGTACCAGGTGGCCCATTATATTATATCCATTGGATATTATATCTATATTGATATTATATCTATTTCACTCACACACGATGACAGCAGGGTTTCGATTTTTATGCTCATTTCCGCCGTGACATTTGTGGCCCCTTTGGGCTTCTAGTGCAGACGACGCTCAGTGAGCACAGTGATAGCCGGTGGTGCACTGCATACCAGGGATGGATCTAATTTGTGCGCCACTGAGGGGGTGGGGTAGGGGGGGGGGGGTAGTGAATTGTGACATGTCACAAAAAATACAATAGGCCATAGTGGAAAAACAGCTTTTCTGAAAATTTTGTGACACCCAAAAGACTCTGTGGTACTTCCTGAGGGCAGTGGTATTTTCTGAGGGCAGTTGGGAAGGTTGCTGACTTGTCATGTTTGTGTTTGTGAGCTTGCCGTTTTTTCTGACAACTCTGGTTTTGTGACATGCCCATGATTCGGTTGCATTTAATTGGGGCTGAGGATGTTGATCCTGATGGCTACCCATATGAGTTAGTGGCTCAGTCATGGGGTGGCACGGCACATCGGCGGCGGCGCTCTTCTCAAAATGTCAGGAAGCCTCAAAAGGACAAGGGAAAGGGACGGGCCAGGGAACACATTCTGCCAGAAACTGTAGAGTATGTTGATAACCTGGGAGAGGTCTCAGATTCATGCAGCTCCCTGTCCTCTTTCGGAAGCATCTCCACGGATGCCTCTAGCTCAAGCGCCATCACTGTCAGTGACGAGGAAAGTGGTACTGACAGTGGCAGTGACAGTGAATAAGAACCCTGGTGCACAGTGACAGTGAATAAGAACCCTGATGCACCTGCAAAAAACAAAAAAAAAACTGTTTCTTGGACAATGCAGTGGTTTGCATTGAATGCTTCTCTGGAAGGGGTGTGCTGCCTGCCTCCTGGTACCCTGCGTGGCTCAATCTGTGACCGGGGTTTTTTGTGACGCATATCGATGTACCAGGTGGCCCATTATATTATATCCATTGGATATTATATCTATATCGATATTATATCTATTTCACTCACACACGATGACAGCAGGGTTTCGATTTTTGTGCTCGTTTCCGCCGTGAAATTGGTGGCCCCTTTGGGCTTTTAGTGCAGACGACGCTCAGTGAGCACAGTGATAGCCAGTGGTGCACTGCATACCGTACTGTACTCCTGCAAAGAGAAATGGGTGACAACGGACAAAATTGGGTCGCAAAGGCAGTACCACCGCGAAGAACGCAGAACGGTGTACTACCATCAGCATGTGCTCCTCGATCAGCAATGTACAGCCTCTGTGAGCCCACATCCATTTCTTTCTGCTGACCTGTCCGCAGCGAGGCGATCTGCAGCGGTTGAAGCTTGTTGAAAAGTTGGTCCCCTCAGCCAATCGGGATATGGCAGTAGGGAGTCGCTTCCTCCAGGATGTGATACGCAGAAACCTCACTTCTGCAACAGTTTTATAAAAGAGTGCGACAGTGTTACACAACCATACTCACTTCCATTGCTACTTCTCGTCGCCGCATCATTGCAACCCCCCGCCCCCCCCCCCCCCAAATCGGCGGCCGAATTCGGCCGACTTAGCCGATTTGTTCTGCCGATTTGTTGGGTTTCTGGATTTTGCCGATTTGTCCTCCCAACTTCCGAACAGCTGGAACACTTATCACCCATTGACTTAACACCTATGGCTCACCATGGTCTGCCTTCAGGGACATTACATACACACGGGAGTGCAGCCCCAGTGGTGTGCAAATTGGTATATCCCCATTCAGTGTTTGAGCTGAGTGCAGTGCCGATTCTTGCATGGTCAGGGGTGGGGTGCCTGGACTTTTGTATGTGTTGTGTGCTGTCACAGTTCATTGTACAGCCGGGGGGGGGGGGGGGGGCATGTAAATGGGTACAGCCGGAAGGCCTTGGGCGTGTGCCCATGCAAAATTTATTGCTTTTGGCTGGCCAGAAGGCATTGGGTGTGTGCCCATGCAGAATTTATTATATTTGGCATGTGCGGTGGGAAGGAGGTGCCCCCCCCTGGGAAAAGACAACCAGCCTATGCCCGCTGTGTAACACGTGCCATGGCAGCACAGCCCAACTGATGCTCATCAAATGTCCCAACTGAGAACCAGCCTTCCGGAAAGCCTGGCTCAGTAACTGGGGGCACTGGACTGCATATGCCACCTCCTGGTATGATCAGGCGACGCGTGATGACCTTGTGCATATCTCTCGCTTGCGGATCCCCCAATCTTTGTAGACAGCCTGCCTCGAGTGCTGCGGCCTGCTCTACGTGAGCGTGTTGCGTATCATCAGTACCACTTGCTTCTGTCGGTAACATCCCTATGTGGTGAATTACCCATGCCGCCTCGATGCACTGATTCTTCCGTCCCTGCTGTGTCCATTTCTGCCTGGTTTGGTTCGCTACAGCGTAAGAAACCCCAACCAAACCCGACAGCAAAAAACCTGTGGGAACAGGTACACTTCGACGACACGTGTTGCAAAAGCCATTGCAACTGCTCCTGAAATCGGGCCGCCAGCCGGTCTGCACTTTGGGGCTTTTCTACGAACTCCTGACTGTCCGCTTGAAAAAAATCTTCAGTTCTGGGGGTTATCAGACCAACGTGTCGCAAGTTGACAGGCGTCTGCAGTCTGGACCCGGCGGCCAGAGCAGCTGCAGCCGCAACAACAGCAGCAGCCCCCACCACAGCTGCACCCACAGCACCCACAGCCAGAGCAATTGCTGCGGCGCAACGGGCTGCACGGCTCCTTTTTTGCCGGCATGCCGCGGCAGAAACACGCGGCGGATCACACTGACAATCCACCTTCTTTCGACCCATGACAGAACTGTGACAAAGGCTGTCGGAAGGATGCAGCAGACGAATGAGCTGTCAATATCGTCAGTCTTCAGAGCCTACAGAGAACACAGTGTCAGTTGACACCGCGTCTCATCTCTATGTTGCGCATGCAAGCAGAATGCCACAAAACCAGAGTTGTCACAGAAAACAGCAAGCTCACAAACACAAACATGACAAGTCAGCAACCTTCCCAACTGCCCTCAGAAAATACCACTGCCCTCAGGAAGTACCGCAGAGTCTTTTGGGTGTCACAATACTTTCAGAAAAGCTGTTTTCCCACTATGGCCTATTGTATTTTTTGTGACATGTCACAATTCACTCCCACCCCCCCACCCCGACCCCCTCAGTGGCGCACAAATTAGATCCATCCCTGGCCGCCAGGCGATGACGCGGCAACGCGAGGTGGCAATGGAGGTGCGTAAGTTGCTGTAACCTCGCCACTGTCAAAACGCTGCAGGAGGGGGGCTTCTGTATATTGGGCATATTGTAGGAAGCGGGTGCCGAACTCCATGTCCCACCGTCGGTGTCGCATGAGGGTTTGGGCAAATTGCTTGTAATCCGCGATTGCAGTAGACGAAAACTTTAATGCATGGTGGGGGAAGGACCAGGTCGTGGTGAGGCATACCTGGGAATGCGCATAGTGTGAGGATGTAACAGTTGTAAGATCTGCCGCGTAGGGTGTACCAGGATGCTGGGTGAGGTAGCGGACGGCCTTGGACCGATTCCGGGAGGTAGGGGTCTGGGTCAGCAGCTTTTTTATCCGGCGTGTAGCCAGAAGGGTGGGCGCCGGTTTTTAGGGTGGGTGTGGCTGGGCCTGAGCCTGGAGATGCGAAAGCTGTTCTGCGTAAATTACTTGTTTGCTGCTAGTGCAATGACCGGTGTCAGAGCTGGTTTCGGTGGTAAACTGAAGGCTTTGGGCGCCGTTGATCGTTTGCAGTTTACCGATGTTGCCCATGAAGGTGAATCCAGTGTGCGTACGGCTGTAGAGGGGCTGGCTTTTCACAGTGAGATTCTGACAGTTGTGAGTCAGTGGCTCAGTCATGGGGTGGCACGGCACATCGGCGGCGGCGCTCTTCTCAAAATGTGAGGAAGCCTCGAAAGGACAAGGGAAAGGGACGGGCCAGGGAACGCGTTCTGCCAGAAACTGTAGAGTATGTTGATAACCTGGGAGAGGTCTCAGATTCATGCAGCTCCGTGTCCTCTCGGAAGCATCTCTACGGATGCCTCTAGCTCAAGCGCCATCACTGTCAGTGACGAGGAAAGTGGTACTGACAGTGGCAGTGACAGTGAATAAGAACCCTGGTGCACAGTGACAGTGAATAAGAACCCTGGTGGACTACCAAGAAACAAAAAAAAAACTGTTTCTTGGACAATGCAGTGGTTTGCATTGAATGCTTCTCTGGAAGGGGTGTGCTGCCTGCCTCCTGGTACCCTGCGTGGCTCAATCTGTGACCGGGGTTTTTTGTGACGCATATCGTGATGCCTCGTCACAAAGGGGGGGGGGGAGGGAGGGGCACCCACCACACCAGTTAGATCCATCCCTGCTGGCGGCGCCAAGGGACTCTTCTCCTTGACTACCACCCCACCCCGCATGCCAATGGACCCCCCATGCCAATGGCCCCCCTTCTCGAAAGAAGAAACTGCTCACACACCCTCCTCTCCTCCTATTGTATGTTTCTCCCTGCACTTTTTGAAACTAAACAGCAACTGACGGGGACAGGCCGAGTGAGTGCCATGCTATGCAGCCCAGTCAGTTCGCAAGTAGTACAATGAATGCAGTCCACACCTTATGGACGACTGCTTTTTATTGATCCTGGTTGTTCTTTAGAGTCGGCAGAAAGGACAAGCACACAAGTGACCTGCAGAGCTAACCGCAAGAAATGCCTCACTGTACCTTACATAGTGGAGCACCCCAACCAAGAAGGGGACACGTGCATTGATTGGACTTCGCAGTACTGCTGGACTAATGGCTGGAATTGTCTATGGCGGGGACATTCAGTCTATCGGAACCGACCATTGATCCCCCGAAAAAAGAAACATGGCCCCCCTTGCTAATGGTCCCCTCCTCTCGAAAGAAGAAACATGCCCCCCCTCCTCAGATTTTTTCACCAAATCGCACACGAATTGCCCTTTTTTGCCTAGTTTCCTGAGTGTGACATTGTGTGTCCCATGCCTAATTCTCCACCTTGCTTTGCTCTCACAGAATTTGACTATTGCTGTGCCCCAAAGCAGATAAAGGGGCTAGTTCGGTCTTTTGATTGTTGCAGTCCTAAGTATTAGAATTTGCCTGGTGCTGTGCTCCAAAGCAGATAAAGGGGCTAGTTCGGGTCACAACACAGACACAACACAGACAGATAGACAGACAGACAGACAGACAGACAGACAGACACTTATTTGCACTGAGTGCTTCACGGGAAGGGGTATACTGCCTCTTGGTACTGACAGTGACAGTGACAGTGACAGTGACAGTGACCAGGAAACCATGGGAGTTTATGGTAGGTTGTATGCCGCCTTGACATGAGGTTTTTTCATGCAGGCCTGGGGCCAATTTCAGCATATTTTGCACAGCTCAAAGCGCGTCAGGCATTCAGCCAATCAGCCAGTTGCAGTTGCATGTGATTCTATATATACTTCAAGACATTTTTGTTGAGCACTTCACAGTGCTGAAAATTTTTCTAGCAGGCCTGGGGCCACAGATTTCAGCATGCTTTGCTCAGGTCAAAGTGCCGTGATTCATTCCGTCAGTCAGCCAATTGCAGTTGCAGGTAATTCATGTCTATTTGAAAACATTAGTGTTGAGCACTCCACAGTGCTGAAAATTTTTCTAGCAGGCCTGGGGCCACAGATTTCAGCATGCTTTGCTCAGGTCAAGGGACTCTTCTCCTTGACTACCACCCCCCCCCGCATGCCAATGGACCCCCCATGCCAATGGCCCCCCCTTCTCGAAAGAAGAAACATGGCCCCCCTTGCTAATGGACCCCTCCTCTTGAAAGAAGAAACATGCCCCCCCCCCTCAGATTTTTTCACCAAATCGCACACGAATTGCCCTTTTTTGCCTAGTTTCCTGAGTGTGACATTGTGTGTCTCATGCCTAATTCTCCACCTTGCTTTGCTCTCACAGAATTTGACTATTGCTGTGCCCCAAAGCAGATAAAGGGGCTAGTTCGGGTCTTTTGATTGTTGCAGTCCTAAGTATTAGAATTTGCCTGGTGCTGTGCCCCAAAGCAGATAAAGGGGCTAATTTGGGTCACAGCACAGACACAACACAGACAGATAGACAGACAGACAGACAGACAGACAGACAGACAGACACTTATTTGCACTGAGTGCTTCACGGGAAGGGGTATACTGCCTCTTGGTACTGACAGTGACAGTGACAGTGACAGTGACAGTGACCAGGAAACCATGGGAGTTTATGGTAGGTTGTATGCCGCCCTGACATGAGGTTTTTTCATGCAGGCCCGGGGCCAATTTCAGCATATTTTGCACAGCTCAAAGCGCGTCAGGCATTCAGCCAATCAGCCAGTTGCAGTTGCATGTGATTCTATATATACTTCAAGACATTTTTGTTGAGCACTTCACAGTGCTGAAAATTTTTCTAGCAGGCCTGGGGCCACAGATTTCAGCATGCTTTGCTCAGGTCAAAGTGCCGTGATTCATTCCGTCAGTCAGCCAATTGCAGTTGCAGGTAATTCATGTCTATTTGAAAACATTATTGTTGAGCACTCCACAGTGCTGAAAATTTTTCTAGCAGGCCTGGGGCCACAGATTTCAGCATGCTTTGCTCAGGTCAAAGTGCCATGATTCATTCTGTCAGTCTGCTGATTGCAGTTGCAGGTAATTCATGTCTATTTGAAAACATTATTGTTGCGCACTTCACACAGCTGAATTTTTTCAAGCAGGCCTGGGGCCACCACTTTCAGCCCTGTTGTGTGCCTGTTTTCCACAACGCTTCCCTGATCAGGGCCACATCTGGCCCCAGTGGTATGTTGCGATCTAATGCACGCCGTTATTTTGTAGCATTCAACCACGTTAGTCAGCTTCTTTGACTGCCACATGAAGTATATGGTGCTGAATCTTTTTGAAGCAGGCCTGGGGTCATCAGTTTCAACCATCATCGTTTCAAAAGTTGCAGTTGTGTGTTTTCTTCGTATTTGCTATTGTGTGCTTGGATGTGTGAAGAAGGAAAGGCATGGGAAACAAATGTTGAGCAGCACAAGAAAAATGGTGTAAAAGCATGAAAAAATTGCAAAAGGTGCCTTACGTGAGCTCCACAACCACCACAAAGATGCAAGAGGTACCTCTTGCAAACTCCCCCCCCTTGCAATCTCCCCCCCCCCCACCCGGGAGACCGTCACTTCCATGTTTTTCTAGTTAAAATGTATTGTGCTGGTTTGTGTTGCCCATCTGCTTTACACATGGCCTTGCATTGCTTTTCCCATTACTTCAAATCAAGCACCTGTGTGTGTTCTGTGATATTCTCTCTCCAAAGGCTTTGTATGGGTGTGTTGTGTTGCTACTTCAGACCCAAGATGTTCACTCCGGTGGATCATGAGAGTGCTCAACTGTTAAGGCTAGAGGCTGTGGCGGTTGAATCACCCAAGTCTCCAGAGTCACCGGATGTTACCCCCATGGCTCCGCAACCCCAAACACCGGCACAGCCCACACAGGTACCCAGAAGTTCTTTACCGTTCCTTTGGATCCTCAATAACATTTGTGTTGGATGAAGCACATTGGCATCAACGCGAAAGTCGCTTCACACGTGTTCTCTTTGCTTGCATCAGTGGAGGGTACCACAGTTTGCCTTGAAATACCCTTGCAATCCCCCCCCCCCCCGGGAGACCGTCACTTGGCAACCGTCTCCCCCCCCCCACCCGGGAGACCGTCGCGCGCTAACCCGGGAGTTTGCAAGGGGGGCGGGGGGTACCAAGCATGGGTCCCCACCACATTTACACCAATGGCACAAGCTAGAAAATGCATACACAAAAATTTTTTTTTGGATTTTTTACGAGAACTCGAGTCAATGGACCCCCCGTGCGCGTGTCAATGGACCCCCCCCTTCGAAAGAAGAAACATGGCCCCCCTTGCCAATGCCCCCCCCCTGTCGAAAGAAGAAACATGGCCCGGGCCATTGACACGGGGGGGGGGTGGTACTATGACACACTGATGCAAACGTGCCACACAAACAAAGAAATTTTTTGGCTCGGGTCCCTGCGTGCCTTGAGGCATCGATCCATGGAGGCACTTACAGAAATTGCTGCTCAACTACTACGGGAAAACTGGTCCATTGTGGAGGACCTGTTCCGAGCGGTTGCCACCGTACATCACCTGAAAAAGCGCTCCCCACCTGGTGACTCTTCACACTCCAACTCAAAACGGATCTGCATGCCCCGCACTCCCCCACAACCCCCAGAGCCAGAGTCGTATGACAGTGTGGTCTAGTTCCTGAAGGCAGTGATCTAACCCTCTGCAGATTTGACATCTAAATTTCCATCCCTACACTCAGCGGTGGTGTCGGCGGCGTGCCAGTTACTATTTTTTCATCAATCCATGGCAGGTTGGCCGTCCTGTGGCGTCCTCCCCTTTTCTGTTTTTCCCCCACAGGTGTGGAAGCCACTCCTCGGCGCGCCGCAACCCTGCTTGTGTTTTTCCTACCTTCTTAGTCCTCTCTTGTGTGTCACCAACCACCCCACAGCAGTACTCCCTGCTCCAAGCAAATAGTGACCAGTTTGTGCCTGAATTACCTTCCCCCTACCTCTCTGATAGCATATGAAATGCAACCTGCTGATTCATCTCGGCCTTCAGTCTTCACACCGCTGTTTTCTTCGGCCTACAGTCATTGTGCCTCATGCACATGGGAAGCCTGCGGGCGTGGCAGTCTCCCACTGCATAACCTGGTTTCAGACTCAGCAAATCCTCTTTACGTGTCAGATCCACTACCACAGTCATTTGTGGGATCATTGTAGCACTGGACAGCTCTGAACCTTGATTCCGAGGGGTTACCTCTAGTACCCCCCCCCCCCCCTTGTATAAGCTACGCCATTGTCCAAGCTACAGTAGGGACCGTATTAATTTGGTACCCAATTTTAATTCGGTACCAAACGTAGTGCAGCCACATAAGACATGGGTTTGACGAATTTGCCAGTCACATAGAGTCATGGACACATTTGTTGTGAGTGTTTGCCCACTTGAACCCACCCCATTTCTGAGTCCTCTTCTGCAAGTGATGATTCTAGTTACTCCGATGATGCTGCCACTGAATTTGTTTGGACTGAGGCTGCCCGAGGTGTGTGGGGAATCGCCCATGTCTTTGATGGGAAGTTGTATTTTGCAAGAGACCACATGCAAGGCAATTTCATTCCCAAGAACTTGAAGTTGCCTCAGCCCAAATGAGCCCCTTTACCTCAGGCAAAGGCATCTCCAAAGGCATCTTCAAGTTATGAGCATGTGCAGTTGTTCCGCATGGTGTGTGATCGCAAGAAGGGTTTCTACGCCGAATATTTGTAGGCTTCTCACGCTTCATTGCTTGTGAGAACATGGGTGTGAGCCTGAATTTCCATGTTTCAAACACTTTCTTGTGTTTGCATGCCTTTGGGAACATGGGTGGAGGTTCAGGTGCACTCATACTATGCGCTCACTTACGTGTGTCTCGGTAGTTGCATGTGTCGCGCGCAAGCTACGACCATGTCCAAGCTACAGTAGGCGTAGGGACCGTATTAATGTGGACTTTGGCGTAGCTTATACAAGGGGGGGTGGGGGTACTGTGAAGTGAGCAGGCTACGCCAGCTCATCTTGGTCTGAGCCAAAAAAAGATCACTTTTGGCAGAACTGAAGGCATTGGGGATGTGCCCATGCAGAATTTGTAGCTTTTGGCAGAACCGAAGGCATTAGGTGTGTGCCCATGCAAAATTTATTACTTTTGACAGAACTGAATGCATTGGGGGCCTGTGTGCATAGGGACCTGCCCTGGGGGCCGGCTGTGTGGTCGGCCCTGTAGCTCCCCATGCCATGTGGCGTGGACAGCGACAGTGTGGGGAAGGGGGGGGGGTCGCCACCTTTGCAGCGGTTGTGGCTGCATGCTCATTTCAAACATCAGCATAAGGGTCGCAGTTTACTGTGGACACCTTCGGAGTATCAGAGAATGCTCTGCAATGCATATACTCGGGCCATTGAGGTGGCTGATGGCGAAAGTAATCTGGGGTGTTGGGCAGAACTTTGGAATACCGTATTCCCTGTTTACCCTTCAACA
Source organism: Eutreptiella sp. 'Long Island Sound 2002' (assembly GCA_964036045.1). Lineage (NCBI taxonomy): Eukaryota > Euglenozoa > Euglenophyceae > Eutreptiales > Eutreptiaceae > Eutreptiella > Eutreptiella sp. 'Long Island Sound 2002'. The sequence continues at coordinate 26,826,486 of OZ038391.1, read as the reverse complement.
GAAACCCATTACTCTGGATGATCCGTGCCTGTTCACATGTACCTGACTGGTTATCAACGCCTGTGTACGGCCACATGATTTACGTAGTGCTCCATGTACGTCTGTACGTCCATGTGCGTGCAGCCCGTCGCGCCGCAGCAATTGCTCTGGCTGTGGGTGCTGTGGGTGCAGCTGTGGTGGGTGCTGCTGCTGTTGTTGCGGTTGCAGCTGGTCCAGACTGCAGACGCCTGTCAACTTGCCTGTCAACTTGCGACACGTTGGTCTGATAACCTCCAGAACTGAAGATTTTTTTCAAGTGGACAGTCAGGAGTTCGTAGAAAAGCCCCAAAGTGCAGACCGGCTGGCGGGCCGATTTCAGGAGCAGTTGCAATGGCTTTTGCAACACATGTCGTCTGAGCCTGGAGATGCGAAAGCTGTTCTGCGTAAATTACTTGTTTGCTGCTAGTGCAATGACCGGTGTCAGAGCTGGTTTCGGTGGTAAACTGAAGGCTTTGGGCGCCGTTGATCGTTTGCAGTTTACCGATGTGGCCCATGAATGTGAATCCAGTGTGCGTACGGCTGTAGAGGGGCTGGCTTTTCACAGTGAGATTCTGACAGTTGTGAGTCAGTGGCTCAGTCATGGGGTGGCACGGCACATCGGCGGCGGCGCTCTTCTCAAAATGTGAGGAAGCCTCGAAAGGACAAGGGAAAGGGACGGGCCAGGGAACACATTCTGCCAGAAACTGTAGAGTATGTTGATAACCTGGGAGAGGTCTCAGATTCATGCAGCTCCGTGTCCTCTCGGAAGCATCTCTACGGATGCCTCTAGCTCAAGCGCCATCACTGTCAGTGACGAGGAAAGTGGTACTGACAGTGGCAGTGACAGTGAATAAGAACCCTGGTGCACAGTGACAGTGAATAAGAACCCTGGTGCACTAGCAAAAAATAAAAAAAAAACTGTTTCTTGGACAATGCAGTGGTTTGCATTGAATGCTTCTCTGGAAGGGGTGTGCTGCCTGCCTCCTGGTACCCTGCGTGGCTCAATCTGTGACCGGGGTTTTTTGTGACGCATATCGATGTACCAGGTGGCCCATTATATTATATCCATTGGATATTATATCTATATCGATATTATATCTATTTCACTCACACACGATGACAGCAGGGTTTCGATTTGTATGTGTTCCCCTTCCCCTTGTACTCTGTGTGTGAGCTCATCGAAATGCCCCCGCTCTTCAAGGATGTCGCCCACGGTCGACACAGTGCACGAGGGCGTGCGGCCGTATGTGTGTACGGCTGCATCCATCAGCGCTGATGTGCATGTGGTGCTGCAAGTCAGCACCTTGCTCCGTTTGAAGACCTGGGGCTATGCTCTTCATGGCGTACAGCCCAGGATGCTTGAAGGACGCAGTGTGCACGGTGAGCGGGCGGCCCCCTAATTGGAACAGGTTACTCACGACATGAAAGTCTGGTCTGTGCACTTGGGCACTTCATCGATGTACCAGGTGGCCCATTATATTATATCCATTGGATATTATATCTATATCGATATTATATCTATTTCACTCACACACGATGACAGCAGGGTTTCGATTTTTGTGCTCATTTCCGCCGTGAAATTGGTGGCGCTTTGTGACGCATATCGTGATGCCTCGTCACAAAGGGGGGGGGGAGGGAGGGACACCCACCACACCAGTTAGATCCATCCCTGCTGGCGGCGCCAAGGGACTCTTCTCCTTGACTACCACCTGCCCCCGCATGCCAATGGACCCCCCTTGCCAATGGCCCCCCCTCTCGAAAGAAGAAACATGGCCCCCCTTTCCTAATTGAACCCTCCTCTCGAAAGAAGAAACATGCCCCCCCCCCCCTCAGATTTTTTCACCAAATCGCACACGAATTGCCCTTTTTTGCCTAGTTTCCTGAGTGTGACATTGTGTGTCCCATGCCTAATTCTCCACCTTGCTTTGTTCTCACAGAATTTGACTATTGCTGTGCCCCAAAGCAGATAAAGGGGCTAGTTCGGGTCTTTTGATTGTTGCAGTCCTAAGTATTAGAATTTGCCTGGTGCTGTGCCCCAAAGCAGATAAAGGGGCTAATTTGGGTCACAGCACAGACACAACACCGACAGATAGACAGACAGACAGACAGACAGACAGACAGACAGACACTTATTTGCACTGAGTGCTTCACGGGAAGGGGTATACTGCCTCTTGGTACTGACAGTGACAGTGACAGTGACAGTGACAGTGACCAGGAAACCATGGGAGTTTATGGTAGGTTGTATGCCGCCTTGACATGAGGTTTTTTCATGCAGGCCTGGGGCCAATTTCAGCATATTTTGCACAGCTCAAAGCGCGTCAGGCATTCAGCCAATCAGCCAGTTGCAGTTGCATGTGATTCTATATATACTTCAAGACATTTTTGTTGAGCACTTCACAGTGCTGAAAATTTTTCTAGCAGGCCTGGGGCCACAGATTTCAGCATGCTTTGCTCAGGTCAAAGTGCCGTGATTCATTCCGTCAGTCAGCCAATTGCAGTTGCAGGTAATTCATGTCTATTTGAAAACATTATTGTTGCGCACTTCACACAGCTGAATTTTTTCAAGCAGGCCTGGGGCCACCACTTTCAGCCCTGTTGTGTGCCTGTTTTCCACAACGCTTCCCTGATCAGGGCCACATCTGGCCCCAGTGGTATGTTGCGATCTAATGCACGCCGTTATTTTGTAGCATTCAACCACGTTTGTCAGCTTCTTTGACTGCCACATGAAGTATATGGTGCTGAATCTTTTTGAAGCAGGCCTGGGGTCATCAGTTTCAACCATCATCGTTTCAAAAGTTGCAGTTGTGTGTTTTCTTCGTATTTGCTATTGTGTGCTTGGATGTGTGAAGAAGGAAAGGCATGGGAAACAAATGTTGAGCAGCACAAGAAAAATGGTGTAAAAGCATGAAAAAATTGCAAAAGGTGGCTTACAAAGTTGCAAGAGGTACCAAGCATGGGTCCCCACCACGTTTACACCAATGGCACAAGCTAGAAAATGCATACAACAAGAAATTTTTTGGATTTTTTACGAGAACTCGAGTCAATGGACCCCCCGTGCGCGTGTCAATGGAACCCCCCCCTTCGAAAGAAGAAACATGGCCCCCCTTGCCAATGCCCCCCCCCTGTCGAAAGAAGAAACATGGCCTGGGCCATTGACACGGGGGGGGGGGGTTGTAGGTTGTATGCCGCCTTGACATGAGGTTTTTTCATGCAGGCCTGGGGCCAATTTCAGCATATTTTGCACAGCTCAAAGCGCGTCAGGCATTCAGCCAATCAGCCAGTTGCAGTTGCATGTGATTCTATATATACTTCAAGACATTTTTGTTGAGCACTTCACAGTGCTGAAAATTTTTCTAGCAGGCCTGGGGCCACAGATTTCAGCATGCTTTGCTCAGGTCAAAGTGCCGTGATTCACCTTTGCAGCGGTTGTGGCTGCATGCTCATTTCAAACATCAGCATAAGGGTCGCAGTTTACTGTTGACACCTTTGGAGTATCAGAGAATGCTCTGCAATGCATATACTCGGGCCATTGAGGTGGCTGATGGCGAAAGTAATCTGGGGTGTTGGGCTGAACCTTTGGAATACCGTATTCCCCGTTTACCCTTCAACAGAAACCCATTACTCTGGATGATCCGTGCCTGTTCACATGTGCATGACTGGTTATCAACGCCTGTGTACGGCCACATGATTTACGAATGCATGTGCACCGGCCTGGCCGACACTGGGGCCAACACCCAGTGTCAGCCATTTTACGTGCAATGAAAACCGCCATCCATAAGTGTTGTAGCAGAACTGTGTGGTCTGTAGATGCTTCGAAAGAGTGGGCAGTGCTACAAGCACGGCATTTGCCCACGTCACCGAAGGAGACCGCACTGTTTTTGCAACACTGGTTGATACTGAAGCTCATTGGGATGGTACAGCGTATGCTTCATGGCATGTACCTCATTGCGGCCATTGCTCTGCACACTGTGTGCACTGGGATAATGATTTTCACAATGTGTGGCTTATATAATAGTGCACCTCGTGGGTGACCAAATGACGGGAGGGGGGGAGGGGGGCAGAAGACACAGGCTATTACTGCTTCAGCATGTGTCTAATATCTGGTTTTTGGTCTGCTCTGCGTATCAGTCAGGTGCTTGGCGGCTGCATATACCGCTGCTGTGATGATGGGTTGTAGCTTTTGTGGCGCCGTGTTTGGCCCTTCACTGTGGCAAGTAATGAGAGGGGCACGGTGTCAATGGACACTGTGTTTTCTGTAGGTTTACGAATTGAACGTTGCTGCAGTACCTGGGAGCAGTTCTGCACCCTCTGCGACTCTTCTCCCAGACCGAAAGGCGCCTATGGTACCACCGATGAGGCTTTTGTTGTGCTGACTTGTGCTTGACTCTTGACTAGCACACCACAAGACTCCATACGGGGGGTCGCGGAGCGTGGCACAGGGTGTTGCACTTGCTGCGGTATTGTGCCACTCTGGCCCGGCCGGGACCGCGAGCAACTGCCTCCTGCGGGAGTTGGGACCTGGCGTTGACACCATGACACCATGACTGAAGCCAAACCTGCTCCAAAGCCTGCCCCAAAGGGCAAGCATGCACAATTGTTCAAGATGAGGCGCAAGGTTGGAAGGGGCTTCTATTCCACAGCTGCTGATGCGCCTGACGGGCAGTGAGGACCTCTAGAACATGCAGAAATTTGCCTGCACATAGTGTTGTAGTGCTGTGTTGCAACAATTGTGGTTAGGGTGAGGTACCGGCACTTTTTTGGTCACATCTGTTCTTTTTGGTGCTGCGCGTCGCGTGCAAGCATGGGCTTGTCTAAGCGCATGAGCCCGTCTGACCATCGTTTTTTTGACTTTTGGCATGCTTGGACAAGGAGGGGGGGGGGTGTGCCTTGCCACATCAGTCAATGCAGGCGCTTACAAATATTGCCGCGCGGCTGTTAAGGGAGAACCGGTCCATTGTTCAGGACCTTTTATGGGATGCCGCAGCCACAGTACGTCACTTCCAAAAGCCTTCACAACTAGGGGGGTGGGGGGCGCATCTGCGGAGAACGACAGCAAGGGGGATTTTACATGACCCCCCCCCCCTCTTTTGGTTGGCCAAAATTTTAGGGAAAAGTATGGTTTTCATATAACCGAAACCCCCCCTTTTTGGGGGTGAAGGGTTTGCTTAGTGCACCTCACACTACCACTCCACTTGGACAAATGTTGCCCCGTGTGTTGAGGATATGGACTTATGTAGCCAATGTGCCACTTTTGGGCCACTTCTGATCCGAAATTTTTTCTTTTGAGGACCGCCCTTCAGGACCACCCCTCACGGCATTTTACCATTGGCCCGACTCTGGCCATTCTTGTCCCCTTTGATGGGGACCCCGAGAACGCAGGGGTTACACAGCACTTCCGCCCTCATGTGGGCCCCCGAGAAGGCAGGGGTGAGGTAGCCTTTTCTGATTTTGTCCCCTTTGATGGGGACCCCCCAAAACGCCGGGGTTACATAGCACCTCCGCCTAAGCGCAGTGCGCGTGCAGTGCGCGCACAGTGCGCGCGCAGTGCAACTATTTGGGCGTTTGGCCGTAGTAGAAGCTCATACTTTGTGGTACTTTGGGCATCATTGTTGTTTGGTAGTAGGTTTTGATGCATTGGGGATCTGGCATTTTTGGATGTTCACCCTGTTCCACCCATTTCTACCTTTTTCCACACATTTTTTGCCCATTTCCACCACATCTACTCTTTTTCTCGGTTGATTGATATGGTGATACACTTTGAGGGTGCCTGCTACGGGACATCATACTTCCCTCCTCATTTCTCGGGCCCATTTTCTCCATGGATCTCAGTATTGGGGATAAGCTGTTCTACACCCGCTCCAATGGCCTGCAACCTCCTACCACGGTGGTTGGGACGGCTAAAGACGGACTCCTCCACTTGGAATGCTACCAAGATGGGTTGAGAGTGGTGAATCTGCAATGCAAGATGGAGTCCATCTCCTTTGCCATCCCAAGTTCAGACTCGCCACCTGACTGCCCTCCATCTCCGCTGCCCAATAGATAGTCAAGTGTGCCCCCAAAGGCCCTTGGTCCTTCACTATGCCACAAGAACCGGGAAGGTACCCCTCAAGGTCCCCTCCAGCCCAGTTTGGGTCGCCTAATTCTAAGGGTGTTTCCAAGGGGCGTGCCTAGGGGCTCTTCGGGGGGAACATAGTCTAAAAGTAGCGCGCAGTGCGTGCGCAGTGCAAGGATTCCCCCATAGGCCCATGAGAAGGCACGGGTGAGGTAGCCACTTCTGATTTTGTCCCCTTTGATGGGGACCCCCGAGAACACACGGGTTACGTCGCACTTCCGCCCACTGGTGGGCCCCCGAGAAGGCAGGGGTGAGGTAGCCACTTTTGATTTTGTCCCCTTTGATGGGGACCCCCGAGAACGCAGGGGTTACGTAGTAGGGATGGGGGTGCCACTTCTAATTTTCCCAGGGGTTATGTAGCAATTCTGTTGGGGACCCACGGCAGCGGTTAGCAAGTAGAAGTTGAAATTCCGTGAGATGGGGTGTTGGGCAGGGTTTATCGCGTAGGACGGAGCCTCAAACAACTTTCCCTTGGCAACCTGAAAATTGCTCTACGGGGGGGGGGGGGGGTGACATGAACGCCCGCCGAAGGAGGGGGGGGGGTTGGAGAAATGGGGTTCCGTGTCGGGCCCTTTGTTTTGTGTAAGAACGGATGTTGGCGCCAAAGGCACAGGAACACAAAATTTGGCCCGAAAAAGTTTTTTCCACCAATAATTCCCCCCCCCCCCCACATTTGAGTAGTCAAACGATCAGCGCGACGTGGGTATCATTTTGAGCCATAGATGTTGGGTTGACCCCCCCCCCCCCTCCCGGCACGGCAGGTCGGGCGCCCCCGCTCTGAACCCCCCCCTCCCGTCACGGCGGCCAAGGAGGGAGGGGGGGGTTGGGAAAACGGGCTTCCGTGTCACCCCCCCCCCCGCAGAGCAATTTTCTTCCCGCCCTTGTGTGACGAATCACGTTGCACCAGGATGTCGCTTTGGACGATGTGGGAACAAGGGGGATGTGTGCCAAATCAGGGCGTATCGGTTGCCAAGACTTGTGGCCGTTTCATAGGCTTTCAAGATTTGTTCACGATATCAAGGGAAATACGCGATATGGTGGATGCAAATGAACACACCCAAGGCCAAATTCTATGTGATGTTGCTAGGGTCGCAGCCCAATGAGGTAGGGTGGGAAATGGGAGGGTAGGGTGCACTATGGTTGAGTACGCTGTGGTAAAGTCCAGTAGACCAACCCCTTGCATCATATTTGGCATACATGGCAACACAATGCAATGCAACACAAAAACGGCACTACGATTGACCCGGTTTCCCGAACCTAGAGTCCGTATCCCCAACTCAAAGGGCCACACTGAAGTGTGGGAGTCCATCACCCCAACTCAAGGGGCCATGCCAAAGCGTGGGAGTCCATCACCCCAACCCAAGGGGCCACACCGAAGCGTGGGAGTCCATCACCCCAACTCAAGGGGCCACACCACAGCATGAGAGTCCATCACCCCAACTCAAGGGGCCTCCAACGTGGAGGAGAGAACTGTGAACCGCTTATGCTCAATAGCGCCGGAAGGTTAACGATATTTGGCCCGGTTTCCTCAACGCACCGGAAGGTTGAAAGCCCACAATTGGGCCGATTGGCTACATCACTCTTGCCTTCTCGGGGTCCCCATGGTGGGGAGAAATCAACCTAGAAAAAGAGTGTGGTGGGAATGAGCAAAAAGGTAGAAATGGGTGCAACAGGGTGAAAACCGAAAAAATGCCACATCCCTAATGCATCAAAACCTCCTACCAAACAACAATGATGCCCAAAGTACCACAAAGTATGGGGTTCTACTACGGCCAGACGCCCAAATAGTTGCGGTGCACGGGTCAAAATCAAACTGGCTACTGAGCCCCTGCCAAAATGGGGGCCTCCGGGGGGGGGGGGGGTTGTCAAAATCAAAGTGGCCACATAACCCTTGCCGTCACGGGGTCCCCGCACGCACCACGTTCCCCCACAGGTACCCAAGGAATCGCCCATGACATTTTTTTTGACCACTTCTAAAATTTGCGGCATTTGCACTTAAAAAAAAAATACTCCGCGCAGAAAAAAATGTCCGGGTATTTTTTTTAGCGCAGAATATTTTTTTAGGGCGGAATATTGTTTTAGTGTGGATTATTTTTTAGCTAAAAAAATAAAACCTTAAAAAAAATTCCGCATCAAAATTGCAGAAACCTTTTTGGCCAGACTGGGGGCTGTGGTGTTGGAGAGAAGGTTTGCAAGGGGGACTACATGGTAGCACCCCTGTGTTGTGGGTAAGTGCCAATTGTCGAAGAGTACCTGCTGTTTGGCTCATTGGAGGCTCTGCCTGACCGTTGTGATCCGCGGGGATGCTGGATGACGGTCCCGCATTTTTTTGGGCCCCAACCCATAGCCCTTCGTATTTGTCTCCCTTTTGCTCCCCAGCCATCCAGCACCACTCGACCCCCATCCAGCCCTACTGCCATTGGTCTACAGCCAGGCCTCCTCCATGCCGCATCGCCCCTCTCTGCAACTAACACCCTGGGCACTATTCACAGATTGACCGGGCCACCGGACCACTGCCTTTGGTGTATAGAGTAAGCAGTGTAAGGTTTGCCAAATTTGTAATGCGAAGTCAGCAAGGTGCAGGTGTGCGGTGTGGTGCGCACAGCGGTACGGTGTGCAGTCCAAAGTTCCAGATTCCTTGCTCAGACTTTGTTCAGAGGCATCATTTGGTGCACAAAGACGAGTGCTTTTGCCTCTTAGTGGCTGTTTTCAAGCGCTACTCAGTGGGTGCACAATTTTGCCCATAATTTCATGCTCAAGTTTTGCTCTTTCCAAATGTCTTCAGATGGTGGGTCAACACACGCTGACCAGGGTGCACACAGGGCGGGATGCTGGTTCTGTATTTGTCTGGGTCATGTCCAAAAACCCACAGCACTCCAGCCCTTGTACGCAAGGAAGGCGTCTGGTGCATCAATTTGCACAATGGCAGTTCCTACGCCATCAAGTGGGTAACATCATCCTCACCTAATGTAGTGTGTACTGCAACAGCACGTTTGGAAAGTGCCCAGCCATCTGCACTATGGCATCAGGCAGTCTTGTTGGCAGTAGTGTCATGCTTTCGGTCCTCGTGATGACAAAACCACCGTATTTGCAGTATTTGTTGATTAAGATTGGCTGGAATTATTTTCCCAGAGTCGGGGGTCATGAGTTGTGATGAGGTGTATCACGCAGCCCGACAACCGATTCCGTTTGCCGCATGTATGGAGGCAGGGATGTATTGGAACGGCTGACAACCGCAGACGGATGAAGGGCACCCCCCGCAGACCCAGATTTCATAGTGGGGAAAATAAAATTTACAAAAGAAAACCTTGATTTGGGCCATTTGGGGTGCACAAAATTTTGGGTTTCAGACCCCCTCCCCCCCCTCTAAGACATCCCTGCATGCAGGTCCCGCACAATGCGCCGGGTGGGGACATGCCTCTCCACGCTCGTCCTCCTCTTCGGGTGTGCGATTTGGCCGTTGGCCGCGCACCAGCTCGTCGCGCCGGGCACCGTCACGCCGTTCCGCGGCGGCGGGGGCGGGGCCCGGGGGCCCACGCGCTGGGGCATGGTGCAGGAGTTCCCGGCCGGCTTCTTCGTCGCCGGCTCGAGCATCCGCGCCCTCAACGGGCTGTACGACCTGACGCGCGCCCCCCCGGGGGTCTCCCACGCCTTTCATCACGCGTACCGCAACGACCGCAGCAACTGGCTGATGGGGTACGTGAGCGCCAAGGACGAGGGCTATCCCGCCGTCGGGGGCGAGGCGACGGAGTGGGTGATCATCGACAACAAATGGCGCGACCGATTCGGGCACAAGGGCGACACGTATTTGCCGGGTGTGTGCGGGGCCCGGGTGGCAGCGCAGGGCGTTTCGGTCTCTCTCCCGTGGGGACTAGAGACTTGCGTCTCAAAATGGGTTGGGATGCCGCTGGAAATGGGGGTACACGAAATGACGAGCGGGCACAGTCGCCAAACGCGGTTCATATTGTGACCCTTTGTCTTAGCATCGGGGCTGGCTTAGGCCGTCGCATGTTCCATTGTGTATGACCACATGGAGGGCGCTCTTGCCACGGTGCGCACGCGGTGCGCACGCAGTGCAAACTTGAGGTATATATGGGAACCCTCCCGGTGATAATTGCAACCATCAAGAGGCCTCCAAGAAAGAACAAAACCCACCCAGAAGCCTCTGGGATTCATTGGCAACCGTAAAAAAAACCGAGGAAGACAGGTCTTGTGCTTGCAACTAAGCTTTTCTCGGCTTTTATGGGCTGTTTGGGTGGGTGCATCTTGGGATGGTGCACCGGTGTTGGACCAACAATCGTTGCCCCGGTGCGGACGCGGTGCGCGCGCGGTGCACCAACACCCTCATGGCCCAGTCGTGCGACCGCGCGCTGTCCCTCAGCATCCGTCCGGCATCACCGCCCTGTGCCATGCCGACAATGCACGAGCGCGAAGGACCACCATCCACAACCACCCTCCTCTGTGCGGCAACAGAGAGACCCTCCGGGGGTGCCTAGGGCATCGCTGGGTCATCTATGCCATCGATGATGACGGACAGACCACCAGATATTGAAACAAGTGCCCAATGGAACAGGGTATTGAGAGGGACAGGTAGGAATTTACCCCCCCTTTTTGTCCACCCCCCCCCCCCCCTTGTCCATCCCCCCCCCGCGGGGCAGGAACCGTCACTTGGCCCATGAACAATAAGAAATCAATCGGAAATCATGGGCGCCGAAGGCGGCGAAAGGTTTGCCGAAGGCGGCGAAAGGTTTTAGTTGGGTATACTGGAGTTCAGGTTATTGTTGTGTGGTGTCCATCCCGCCCCGGGGGTGGGGGAAACCGTCATTTGGTGACAGTCCCCCCCCCCGGGGGTGGGGGGGAACCGTCATTTGGTGACAGTCCCCCCCCGGGGGTGGGGGGGAACCGTCGTCCCTGAGGGGGCGGGGGTGGACATAGGGGGGGGGGGGGGGTACGTAAAGAGAGCAGTTGCAATCCTGCTCCACTGCTGTTGTACGTGCACATGGTGGCAAAGGTGGCCGCCGCGCGTTGTAGCGAGGGCACTTTGGCGGGCGAGCTGGACACAAGAGGGAGAGGCAGGGAGGAAGGGCGAGGGGGCAAGGGGTCTCCTGGGGATGTGCACACACACGTACGCAGGCGCGCCGCCCACAGACAGGCGTACAGACACACACCCACACACACACACACAGGCACACAAACGTTCAGTCGGAAAATAGTATTCTTGAAGCTCGCAATTTGCGCATGATTGAATGACGGCCTTGGCATGCACACACACACACACACACACACAGAGAGAGAGAGAGAGAGAGAGAGCTAGGGAGCAGGGATGTATTAGAACGGCCGTACACGGTAGGAGGAGGGGGGCTACCCCCCCCTAGACCCCCCCCCTCCTCCCCTTCCAATGTTTGAGGCTGACAGCCAAAATTTTGCTTCGGCGCCAAGAGGATTCAAGCCTAAAATTGTTTTACCCACTTTCGGCGGGGACCATAGGGGGACCCCAGGAGGAGGGGTGTCCCAGCCAACCCCCCCCCCCCCCCCGCCCCCCTTCAGACCCCCCCCTCCTCCCCCCCTTCGATAGGGAGGGGGGGAGGATAGACATTGGGTGTGGGTGAGGCAGACAGAGAAAGGGGAAGACCAAAGGAGGGTGTTTGGGAGACGGAGATTCAGAGATGGACGATCCGCAAGTGGGTCCGGCTCTTCTCGGTGCAGGTGCTGGCCACATGTGGAAGCATTTGCACAGGCAAAGGCATTCGGGTCCCGAAGGCTTCCGACGTGGGGACCGGGTGAAGATGCGCACCACCGTCAAGGGCTATTGGGATGGTGACGACGTGGCGCGGGTGACGGACTCGCGCTCAAAAGATACCGACCTGCGCACCATCGTCCTCGAGAAAAACAACAAGGCATTCTATGCCCCGGAGTGGCGCCTGACCAAAATCGGGGTGCCCGGCTACGACCCCTTGGAGGGGGATGTCGCCGCGGATGACCCCCGCCGTGATGATGAGGATGAGTTGCCGTGGCAGGTGTGTCTCGGGGGTGTTCAGACCCGATGTGCAAACATGTCAGCCCGTGGTGTGTGTGGGGGGGTGGTAAGTGATACTTTTTGAAATCTGTGAGAAAAGGCCGTTTCAGAAATGTATGGGGTTTGGGGGGGGGGGGGGGTGCTCACATTTTTCAGATCTGAGCTGCCCATTTGACGGTTCACGCAACACATGCACTGCGCAGTCCCATCACATTTAATCTGAATCGTTGTCATTTGAGTTGCCTTTTTCAGGCAGGGCAGGGACCCCGTTGGGGCAAACATCGCCCTGTTTGTGGAGAGGGACATATGCATGTGCATGTGCTCCAGAACTCCTGCTGTGAAGCCTTGGTGGGGTGTACTTTTTGATCCCAAGACTGGGCCGCAAAAGCATTTGCCTGAGCGGTCGTCAGAGTGTCGTGCTCCTTGTGCGTGCATGCAGGTGGCTGCGGACGGGACGTACGAGGCCTTTTTGGCCTGGCTGCCCGGCCGATGCCGACTCACCTGCACCCACTCTGCACCCCCAGAGCGAGCTCTTTTGCGCACCAAAGGCTTTTGTGGTGCATCGGGGGAAGCAACAGCACGGGGCGTGAAGTCGTACGAAGACGTGGTAGCTGCCTGTTGAAAAAACGAGGCGGCAAGCAACACATGCACCGTCCAAAACGGACGAAAATCTGAATATCGTCAGTACAGCACGCAAACCTGGGGTGTTCCGAATAGCCCTTTTCAAGGGCTTTCCGAATATAACCCACATAGCCCCCCAACCGGACATTCACGGGACACAAATGAGGCAACAAGGGCTGTGACCCCCTGAAACGCACAAAGTTGGCACAATCAGCAACGATGCCGAGAGATATTTCAACAATCTCTCAAAAGACAGAGAGAAAAAGCAAAACAAAATTACAACCAAACACACAATCCACTGACCACCAGCCAAACAGCTTCGGGCCAGTGTATATCTAACGGCTGCCCCGCACCTCCGTCTTTCCCCATCGAGGCCATGCGCGTGTGCAGTCCATGCCCCTGTGTCGGCCGGCAGGTCGTGGCCATCATGAGCGAGGACCGCATGGAGGAGCTGCGGGAGCAGCTGCGGCGACACGAAGCCTCCGTCCACGAGTCGATCGCGAGCCTGCACACGCCGCTGCTGACTGCCGGGGCCACCGCCGAGCACGGGCCCCCGCCGCAGTACTCCGACCGCGAGGGCCCCGACGTCGCGGACTGCGCGCAGGACCGCCACAAGACCGAGGCCCTCGACCAATTGGGGGCGGCGCTGGGGCAGGCCACCGACGCGTGGCACCGGGCGGTCCTGCATCGGCACCGGGGCGAGTGCCACCGGCACGCGTCGGAGCCGGACCCCGCGCTGCGCGATCTCGCCGCCGCCCTCGCCGCGCAGCCGCTTTACAAAGACGCGCACTTCGCCCAGGGCCTCGCGCTGCTGGACGGCGGCCGGCCGCTGGACGCCATCGCGGCGTTCGAGGTGCTGCTGGCGATCGACCGGGAGTGGCCGGGGCTGGACCGGTGGCTGCTGCGCGCGCACGCCCGGGCCCGGCGGCGCGGTCTGGGCGCGGTCAGCGGGTTCCGGGTCGGGGAGCGCGTGGAGATGCAGCACGACGTCGAGGGGTTCTGGGAGGCCAAGGACCGGGCGGTGGTCGTGGGGCTGGGGACCCCCACGGGGCCAATCACGATCAAAGTGGAGAGGACCCGGCGGGTGCACTACACGCAGGTCTCTCCCCTCGCAATGTTGGGCCTGTGCGCACGGGGGGGGTGCGACTCTGCGGGCTCTACCACCCCCCCCCCGTGTCAATGGCCCAGGCCATGTTTCTTCTTTCGAGAGGGGGGGTCCATTGGCAAGGGGGGCCATGTTTCTTCTTTTGAAGGGGGGGGTCCATTGACACGCGCACGGGGGGTCCATTGACTCGAGTTCTCGTGAAAGCTCTGTGAAGTGCGCAACAATAATGTTTTCAAATAGACATGAATTACATGCAACTGCAAGTGGCAGATTGACGGAATGAATCATGGCACTTTGACCTGAGCAAAGCATGCTGAAATCTGTGGCCCCAGGTCCGTGTTGTGACCCAAACTAGCCCCTTTGTCTGCTTTGGGGCACAGCACCAGGCAAATTCTAATATTCAGGACTGCAACAATCAAAAGACCCGAACTTGCCCCTTTATCTGGGGCATTTATCTGGGGCACAGCAATAGTCAAATTCTGTGAGAGCAAGCAAAGCAAGGCGGAGAATTAGGCATGAGACACACAATGTCACACTCAGGAAACTAGGCAAAAAAGGGCAATTCATGTGCGATTTGGTGAAAAAATCTGGGGGGGGCATGTTTCTTCTTTCGAGAGGAGGGGTCCATTGGCAAGGGGGGCCATGTTTCTTCTTTCGAGAGGGGGGGTCCATTGGCATGGGGGGGGGGGTGGTAGGACGCCAACCCCCCCCCCCCCGCCCCCGCATGGACTCGGAGTGTGCCTCTGGATGCACCTAGTCAACGGCACGGGCAACAGCCCATCTCCGCGACAGCCGACCCCCGGAGTAGTCAAACAGGACAAGTTGTCCAGGGGCTCCGTTGACGCAACCAAAACACGTTCGGGCCCACAGAGGGTCAGAATGAGCAGTGGCGAGAGGCCAATAGGCGCCGCCGACGGCAAACAATCGGATACCGAGGCCTTGTGCCAACCCCCCCCCCCCCCCCCCTCCGGCCAACAGTTGTCAAAGGTGCCGCCCTCAGGAGTGCTTGTGCGAGAACAACTCCGGCCTTTTTTCTCAGCACCAGCCCCTGCACCTGCACCAGCACCAGCCGACCAAGCACCAGCACTCGCCCCGCACCAGCACAAGCGCCACGGCTGGCACCCACAACCCTTGCCGACCAAAACGTGTTCGCATTTGCTGCCCTCTGGACTGCCCGGGACTGCTCTCGGCAGATGCACAGGGCGGGTGCAGGTGGTGGGTGCAGTTCTGGTGGGTTTGACCGGCGGGCGTTGGAGGTTGTGGGGTCTGGGTCACGGCGCGGGAGGGCGTGTCAGGTGGAGGTACGAGAGCGAGTGCCAAGGGGGTTGTGGGCAGGGCCTGCGGGGCCTGCCGCACGGTCGGGGCTTTGAGGCAGCGTGTCCGCTCGTTATGAGCAACCCCACGGCTGTGAGAGGATGGGGTTGCGCCACTAGGGCACATTCTGGCCCAACCTACGAGAGGGTGTAGGGGGACTCCCCCGACCTACAGGGGGGGGGGGGGGGGGGGCTTCGGGAGGGGAGCATTTCACGGGGAAAATTTCGCCGATAAGAAAAGTGGCGAACTATTCCCCCCGGCGAAATTTTCGCGCCGTGGGATCCAGAGCCCTTCTTAGTGCACGTCCCACCTTCTTGTGTGTTGGGGGGGGGGGTATCTCAGGATTTTCGGGTGGGTGGGTCTCCAAGCCCCCTCCCCCCCGGTTCAGAAAAAGCCTGGGGTGGCCAACAGTTTCACTGTGAATTCATCGGCAGGTGAATGCTGTCATGTCCAGCGGTGTGCCAGCCGGAGTCGTGCGATGGGCAATGTCTGGAACAGGGCCAGTGTTGCCGTTTGCCTGCAGTGCACTCTCAGGGACCCCATCAGCAACTACATAGGCATGCCAGAGGAAAAGGACAGAGACTTTGTTGTTTGCACCATGCACTTGTCTAAGTGCAGCGACGTCAGACGTACTGAAAAGTTTGGCGGCGCAAATGGCGCAAAAAGAACGCAAAAAAAGGAATATCTTGTGGCTCAAGCAGCAACAATTAAAGTTTGCTGAAAAAATCGCGAACATAAGTTAATTTTTCCAATTTTGCGAAAAAAAAATTCCAATCGGCCTGTGCAAAAATTAGTGTTCTGAGCAGAATGGGGGGGTGCCGGGGGGGAGGGCGTGAGGGGGACTGGGCACCGCTAACGCACAAACGGCCCCCGCCACATCCAGCACAGCCCCAGCACACCAACCACTGGGCTCCGCGAACGCGGAAACACACCAGCAGGGGCACCGGCCGCAGCGGCCGACAGAACGCAGCGACCCGACGCAACATGCGAAGGGAAGAACGGGTGACTGTCCAGGGCCCCCGTAAAGAAACAACAACCCGACGGAATGTCACAGGGGGGGGGGGGTCGCCCACCCTTCGACCCGCAGACCTGAGCCCGAGCCCATACAGTCCCCAGGTCACCCCCCGCCACTGCCTGTCGCACGATCGCTCAGGCGGAGCACCTCAAGTCGGTGGTGGAGGGCCTCCCCCGAGGGCAGACCGCAGGGGGCGCGGAGACCCCGGCCGTGCCCCACGGCGACCACTACAACGCCCTGGGCGCCCCGGCGGACTTCACGGAGGCGCAGCTGAAGCGGCTGTACCGGGACATGAGCCGCCGGCTGCACCCGGACAAAGGGGGGCCCAAGGAGGCGTTCCAGAGCGTGGCCACCGCCTACGCCGTCCTCTCCGACGACGCGAAGCGGCGCGCGTGGGACGACGGGGCCGACCTGCCGCGGGACGACGACGACCCGATCACGTTCGAGAAGGAGATCGAGCGGCGGTACTTCCCGGACCGCGGCGGGTTCTGGGCGTTCGGGGACCCGCTGGAGAAGCGCCGGCAGCAGAAGGAGCGCGACGAGATGCAGCGGCGGTGGCGCGAGCAGATGGAGACGATCCGGAGGGGCGGGCGGGACGAGCTGTGACGGGGGGCGATGGCGGCGGGGCTGTTCTGAAGAGCCCCAGTTTTTCTTTCTTTTTGATAAGCACACCTCAAGGACCGCCCCTAAGGACCACCAACCGCCAACCACCAACCGGCGCCCACCGCCAACCACCAACAACCAACCGCCAACCGCCGCCAACCGCCGCCAACCGCCGCCAACCGCCGCCAACCGCCGCCAACCGCCAACCGTTGTTCCATCCTGTTTCTGTGGTCTTGTGTCGTGCCCATGTCTTGACCATGAAGCAGAGGGCGTCCCCGTGAACGTTCGGTTCTGTTGGTGTTACAGCCCTGGATTGTGGCGGGGGGTGGGGTAAGCGGCCTGACTGCGGCGAGCGCCCTCGTGCGGCATCCCGAGGCTTTGTGCGTGCACCGCGTTGTACCTGTGCCAAGCCCGTACGTCCTCGTGTGCTGTGCCTATGCCAAGTAGATTGAGCCTGCCTGGCGGTATGGTACGCCAAGGGGGAGTGGGACCGCCCTGCGGGGGCATCTGCCGGGCCTTTGGCAAGGCATTTGGCTGCCACACCAAACCTGGGGCTAACGCCCGCCATATTGTTTTGTGACACCTGCCGCCCCGCTCCGGGCCAGGGTATGTGGTGGCATGCAAGTTCCCCTCCTTGTCCCCGCAGCCCATCTTTGTGTTTTACACGCTACGGGGGCGCACCATGCGCTGTGCCCGCGCTGTTCGGAAAGTCGGCTGTTGTCCACCACCGGTAGCCACGGGTCCCAGGGCCCTGAACTCTGCACCCCCGATGCGGTTTTGAATGGATCAGGCACGCTTTTGTAGGGGGGTGGTTTGCAGGGGTGTTCCCGGGATAATTGGTGCTGTGCCCGCGCTGTGCGAAAACGCCCCCTATGTCCCCTGTCCCCATACCCGTAGGTGTCGGTCTCCCTTTGTGTGTGTGCGTGTGCGTGCCCAAGGGCCTGTTACGCCGGCGATCTGTCCCGGCGCCTCAGGCCGACCCGCGGTGGGGGTGCGATGCGTGTTCCCTTGCCGCAGGGCACAGGCGCCGCATCGTGTGCGCCCCCCCCCCCCCCCCCAACGCTCCGCGTCCTGGCCCCACGGCTTTGGCAACGGCTTTGTGCCACTGGGCGCTTGGCCCTCCCGAGTTCGGGCGACCCTTTCGCGATTTTGGATCCAGCAGCCGATCTGTGATTTCCTGTGGGCCTCCGGATTGTGGGCACACGATGCGCACACCGTTCAGCCCCCCCCCCCCCCCCTCTTACTGTACCCCTCGTGGCACTGATTCCCAAAAGCGGCTCCCGCTATTTCTGAACGTTGGGTTGAGGGTGTGAGCTGGTGAGGCGACCCCCCCCAAACGAATATATTGTGAGTATAACGCAACGTATAGCGCAACTGTTGGGTTGGTGCTCAGCATATAAGGCCCCCTTTTTTCGGCGGGTGAACTGCGATGTTTGGCAATGCCGGAACACAGGCGCGCTACGATTGTGTCCATTCCTGGCGTTAGGGTCCCGTTTGCCTGCCGAACCCACTGCCCCAATTGGGCACCGCAAACGCAAATGCAATCGACCCGATGGACTGTCGAGGCACTCATACCGACGTACGCCCGGGACATGGGCTGTCCCCGCGCGGCTGCAGCCGAACCGATGACGGCGGATCGTGTGCCGATGGGCCGGTGTTCAATTGACCGCGTTCTGAAGACCAGCGCTGCAAGTTCTGTTGGTTATGATTCGATGTGCGGTCCCAGCGGCACTTGTGGCGAGACGTGGTAGGGCCCGCGGCTGTTGTCCGGGAGGGGGCGTGACCACCCGTTGGCCGGGGGCATGACCGTCTCGCGGAGTAGGCCCCAGGGCAGTCCCCTACGCCCGTAGGAATTGGCCCCCATCGTCCTCAGATGTGCGTGTGGTGTGTACTGTTGTTATAATTTGCGACGCTCGTCCGTGTGACCAGAAGGAGACCTGCATCGACGACCTCTATCTCTCCCACACACAGTCGCTCTTCCTCTGCACCCGCCCCCCCGGAAATGCATCCGAACAAGAGAAGCTCCGCTCCATCGGTCAATTGTCGCAAAGATCTCCCCCGGGCGGAGGCCCAGGTGTTGCTTGCGAACACGGGAATGCCCGGCGCGCGCGCGCGCGCTCTACAGTCTCCCATCCAAAGGCGACTCCAACAGCTCGCGAAGAAGTTCTCACTGGGGCCCGTCGCGTGCTTCCCCGACAACACGAGCCAAGGGCCGAGGGCTGTCGAGCACCGGGGGCCGGTTCATGTCTGGGGCCTCACGGCTCGCCATCTCCTAATCCCATTGACCCGTTGACAGATCGATCTCCGAGACGTGGGCGACATGGGGTAGCCCTTGGGGGTCGGCAGACCGACACCGAATTGATGAGGCGACCCCGCGAATCGTCCGCTTTGGGGGCGCTGCCTTTCGTCGGATCCTCCGAGTCATCATCAAATTACCGCTGAAAGAAAACACTCCAACGGCCGTCGCTCGGCCCCCTCAAAACACTGTCTGTTAGCCCTCAAAGTCGTCGGTCGGTACTCAACCGCCCGCCCCAATCGCAAAGCGGGACTCCACCGGCCCCAAACACCATCGGGGGGTTGCCAACAGCCCCGGAGCCGTTGCCTCGCAGCAGACGATTTTCATTGAGGATGACCATCTCAGACCCGTGCTGCCGGGGTGGCCCGCATTGATCGCATGACTGTGTCGCGCAGTGCCTCGCCGATGTGCTTGTATTTGTGCCAACCATCCGCACTAGCCGCCTCGGCAGTGAGTGTCAGTGAGTGGCAAACATTCCCATTTTCCGGTTGGTTAGTGCGGTGGGCTGATTTTTTACAAAGGAAGAATGGGGAAAATGGGACTGTGAAAACTGGGCATTCCGTCCCATTTTCTCTCAATTCCCCCCATTCCCCTCCTTTTTCCCACCAATTCCCCCCCCATTTTTACCGCATCATGAACCTTCCTGGTGAACACACCCTAACCACGATACCAGGGATCATCCCGTGGTTGGTGAGGGTCGGTCATTGGTGTGTCCGACTGGCTGCCAAAAAACAGGCCATTGTCACTCAAGAAATATTCTTACATTCCTGGGCAACCACCATATGGAATGCATCCATGTGGTCTGCAT
Organism: Eutreptiella sp. 'Long Island Sound 2002'; assembly: GCA_964036045.1. NCBI lineage: Eukaryota > Euglenozoa > Euglenophyceae > Eutreptiales > Eutreptiaceae > Eutreptiella > Eutreptiella sp. 'Long Island Sound 2002'. The sequence continues at coordinate 26,806,578 of OZ038391.1, read as the reverse complement.
ATATGTGTTTGTTTGTTGGACCCACAATTTTGTACTCCGTGTCTTGTTGCGGAGGTTTTACATGCTCTCGGCGTCATGCTGCCAAACAGACAGCACGGTCCAAGAGGAAATGCACCCCCCCCCGCGCGATAGCCGCATTTGGATCGACCTTGACCGCAGCAAGTGCGACATGGCGCTCCAAAGACCAGCTAAAATTGAGGCTGAGGCGTTGGGAAGGCTGCGCATGATGCACAAGGCCATGCTATGGTGCAAATATCAGCGAGTTTGGCCCTTAGGGGGAGTATCAGACGCGGTGCGCGCGCGGTGCATGCGCGGTGCGGGTACTGGGGTTGTTCCGTAGACCCTTTTCATCCAGAGCCAATCAGGGGGAATGGTAACGCCTCAAGAGCCCACCAGGTACCATTCTCCTCTCCCAGTAGACCATCTCCGAGGGAAGTTGTTCAAATACCTGACGCGGTGCGGACGCGGTGCGCGCGCGGTGCACGCGCGGTGCGCGCGCGGTGCGGATACTCCCCCTTACGCATAATGTTAGAAGTAGTGACAATTTATGGGACTTTGGAGCCCATTGTACAATAGGAGATGTACTCACTAATGGTACATGTTTGCTAGCTGTGAAAACAGCGAGCTGAAGAAAGCATGTAGATCCAATGGGACTGCAAAAGCACGACCCAACTACGCCCTTTCAACCGGGAGGCTACCCTGTGTATAGCCAGCAAGCCAGCCATGAGAGATCAAGGCTCACACCTTCATGGACCACCATTCCCCCCCCCCCCCCCCCTCATGATGCACTACATCAACCCCCTCCCCCAAAATGACCCACATTGCACATCCCCCAGGGCCATTGGCATGTGATACCCCGCCCATCGACCGTTGCCCCCCCCCCCCCCACCTCCCCCCCCGGTAGCCTCGTGCCTGATTGCACGTACCCCCCCCCTTGGAAAACAAGTGATGTGGAAAATATGGACCCCCCTTTTCTCTTTGTGGTCATTTTAGTGCAACCCATTGAGGTGCAGTAGTGTGGTTGTTGTTTGAGCCATGGCGCCGTGACTTACCCCCCCCCCCTTTGAGAAAAATCATTGTGGAGCCCACCCAACCCTATCAAATTTGTGATACTCCCCTCCGACTTGCCCAAACATGTGGAGAAATGCTCCCACCTAGCCTGTGATGTGATGTGTTGTGATATGGTGTGTTGTAAGGTGATGCGATGTGATGTGATGTGATGTCATTTGATCGAATGTGATGTGCTGTGTTGTGCTGTGCTTTGATGTCATGTAATGTTCACTTTGTGCATTCGTCTTCGGGAGGGTATGCCTCTTTCTTCTTCACGGGTGCTGTGATTTTGAGCCACGAGTCATTCTGCTGCACGCACATTGGAAATCCCGCATGCGTGGCAGTCTCCCACTACATAACCCAGTTTCATGCTTAGTTCACCCTCACTACGTTTGAGACCCGTTACCACAGTCCTTTGTGGGGTCATCGTAGCACCAAACACCTCGAAAGGGTTCCGGGTTGTTTATGGTTAAAGTGCGCAGCCGGGCACATAAGTTTGTTCTTATAGACGGAAACCTCCATATTGATCCTTGTGTATTCAACATGCGGGGTTTTTGACTTGCTTGCACTGCTGTTGGCTAGTACCATCAGAGAGGGTGGGAATCCTTCGGACATACGTTTTTCCCTTCAACCGGTGCGAAGACCAAGGGCAATGGAAACTACCTCTTGCTTGATTTAGGTGGGAAAGGTGAGGGTGATTGGAGGGCGATTGTTTAGCACGGTGCGCATGCATGCGCAGTACTTCTTCTCAGCCCCTTAGAGGGAAACATGTAGTGGTGTCCCTCTTTGCGCCAACGTAAGGGTCCTAGAAAGAGGCCTCTTGTTCCGTGTTCAGGGTCTTTCTTTGTTACAATTGTTCTCATAGGTTAGCCCCACCATTCTAGCAGTGTTTCGTGAAGGGTAGGCATCGTCATCATTAAGACGTGATGCAGTGGGTGCAGGTGTGTAGGAAGTGCATGCTACGCCGGCTCCAATACCTGCACTAATCGGTGAGCACCGTTTCCCAAGTCCCTTTCAACCGGTATTTGTGGGTCAAGAACTGGGTTAGATCTGTATATTGTCGTGAACACAAGGTTCAATATGCAAGCCGCTTTAACTGCACCCATGCATCACAACCCCAAGTGCTAAGCGGGCTACTGCACTCATTTTTGTGTGTAGGACTTGTTAGTGTGCGTGAGCCTTGCGCCCTTTGTGCTCTTTTTTTTTTTTGCATGCAGGCCAAGGACGTTGGTAGGTTGCATAGCCAATTTTAGCACATGCCCAAACCCTCCTCTTTTGTAGTGGTCTCAAGATTCGACACGCTAGATCATTTGCCTTTTCTTAGGGGGTCGAAATTTGGCCACCATTTTGCGCAATTGGCTTTCGAGGGGTGTACTATGACCCTGCCTACTGACACGGACGAGCACTGCGCCAATGCTGAGCCACGGACATGCCCCATTTTGGGGCTACGACCTCCTCGCGCCTAGGAAAGTCACGGTACCCGCAGTGGAACCCAGGACCCCTACCACTGTCACAAGTGGATAGAGCCGCCCATACACAGGGCGGCGCAACGTGTGTCCATCAAGGGGCCGCAAACCAGCACAATTGTGCCCCTTCCGGAGGACATGGCTATGCTCACCGTGAATCGGGCGTGGGGCATGACGGGATGGCTCGAGAGTACTGAACATCTGTGTGCCGTCATGTTGGTAGTGGCTGAGCGCGACCCCTCCGGAAAGAAGATATTTCGCTTGTCACGGACACCAGCCCCCGGCCCAAATACAACCCGGGCGATACCCTGCTGTTACATGTCGCCAGAAATGGCATTGGGGCACCAAGCTCCATCCCAATCCGCGCAGATGTGCGGAACAAGCACCTCCCTCAGGACATCAAACGAGCACTCAGTGTGGCACCCGACCTGGGCGATAAAGATGACCAGGCGTTGGCTGTTCTCGCCAAGGCCATGCACAGGGACGGCCTCCTCATGCGTTGCCACCATGACATGACTGCCAACTTGCGCGCCTTCCCGAAGCCGAAATTGCAGGAAAAAGGGGCCCTGATTGCCGATCTCCGCCTCCTAAATGCAATGATGGGACCTCCACCGCGACCCTTCGAGCTTACTGACTGGCGTAACTCGCGGCGCTCCTTGAGCTACTGCGGTCCCAAAATGTCCGGGCGTATCTGATGGGCGGGCCCGCGCGCTCCCGCCCGCAAGATGGTTGTTCGAATTATACTGTGCCAGTGTCGGGAGGAGATTGGGGTCACAGGAACCAGCCAAACTTCTAGGCATTTTTCCAAGTACACCTCCTCCCCAAATCCCATGAGAACCGCTGAAGACAATGCGGTGCCTTTTCCAAAAGATGATCCCTAACCAAGGACCCGGTGTTCTTCCTGCTTTTCAACCCCTTTTTTTGGGAAGGGGCGGGGGGCTGTTGGTGGGCTACCTGCCCTGGAAATGACACCCCAAGACTGGTTTCTGCACCCACCTGGCCAATCTTGGCTCAATCTCGCTTTGGGGCTATTTCTGCCTGAGTTGCACAAATTGTGCAAGATCCCGCAATTTGTCGGCCATTTTGGGCACATTTGGACAGGGTTCTTGGACACATCATGGGTTTGGCAAAGGCGAAGGCACAGCTTGTACCACCACTGACAACTGCGATGAGAAGACGCGAGCACAAGGGTCCCGAAGCAAGCAGAAGCTTGGGCAAGTGTGGAGGGGATTCTGTAGCTTGAAATAGGAAACCGAAATTGTTCACCTCTAGCCACAGACGTAGTGAGTGTCTGAACGCATGAAGTGTCGTGAATGCAGCGTCAAGTATCATAATCAGTGACGACAAGCTGATTTGGCACACCTAACATCACTCAATTCTGGAAGCAAGTGCAGTATCACAATTATCATTTGCTGGTGCACATACCCCCCGGGTGCCCTACACCCGCCGTGCACAAGAACCACCCCCCTGGTTACATGGCACTTTCCTGACTACTTTTTTTTTGACCCACAGAATTGGGTTTTCATGGATTTGGCAGACCATTGAGGCATGCAGGACCAACTTTCATGTGTGTTACATAACATGCATCTGGAACGTAAATTGAGTATTGTGGGACATGTGTATGACTGTGCGAAAGAAAAGGACACGCATCCCTCAGCGCAACATGTCAGAAATTTTTTTCCGCCCTACAGGGCTGCTCACAGTTATGCACAAGGACCACCTGGTTGCATGGCAAAACACTGCTGGTTCCTGGGCATGGGGGGTACAAATGCCCTCACAACTTCATAACCCCTCTGCAACCTGACAATTGTCCCTTGGGTGCCGCAGGTAAAGCAAACGGGGAATGCTGCGTCTGGAGTTCAGGAGGTGTCTGTTTGTTGCACGGTGAACCCATGTGCCATGTCAATTTGGGATTTACTTTGATTGTCCCTGGTTTCCAATTACCAACAAATTTCAGCGGTATGCATACATTTTCACAGGTTTGTTGGTTTGTTGGTGACAGTGGTTGTGCGTGTGACATGGCCAATCTAACTGTTGCATAGAACCTGATTGGACGTCGGTGGATTGGTGCAAAACCTCAGAATTCAGCAAACCAACTTGTGTAGCTGACGAAATTGCACGATGAATTGACTGCTCCCCGGAGCGACAATTCACTGTGCAAGTCAGTCGTTGGCTCATATTAGGTGGCTGTATTTTTTGTCGTCTCACAACATCTGAGCGTCTTTGATTTGTACCGAACTCTGTCACAGCTGTGGCACTTGGGCGGTGCCATGATGTCTGAAGGAAAGAGCCTTTTGGAGCGCTTGAAGGAGTTCAATGAAAGCATTGTTGACCTGCGGCAGGAGTACGAAGAGAGCCAAAAGCGTCGTGAGGAGGCACTGCAAGAAGTGCAGAGGGTAACGGAGGAAGTAAAGTCCCAGCAAGAGCACGTTCGAGAGGTAATCCCCTCCCATTTTCTCCTTCAACCCCAAACCCTCTTTGCACCCCCCCTTCGTTCCTTTCCTCATCCATTCATACCCCCCTTTGCGCACGCACAGCCTTGTCTAAGCACCGGGTGGTGAGCCCGAGGTTCAGTGTGGGGGGGGGGGGGGGGTGGTGAGCCCGAGGTTCAGTGTGGGGGGGGGGGTGGTGAGCCCGAGGTTCAGTGTGGGGGGGGGGGGGGGGGTGGTGAGCCCGAGGTTCAGTGTGGGGGGGGGGGGGGGGGTGGTGAGCCCGAGGTTCAGTGGGGGGGGGGGGGGGGGGGGGGGGTGGTGAGCCCGAGGTTCAGTGTGGGGGGGGGGGGGGGTGGTGAGCCCGAGGTTCAGTGGGGGGGGGGGGTGGTGAGCCCGAGGTTCAGTGTGGGGGGGGGGGGGGGGGTGGTGAGCCCGAGGTTCAGTGTGGGGGGGGGGGGGGGTGGGTGAGCCCGAGGTTCAGTGTGGGGGGGGGGGGGGGGGGGGGGTGGTGAGCCCGAGGTTCAGTGTGGGGGGGGGTGGTGAGCCCGAGGTTCAGTGTGGGGGGGGGGGGGGGGGGGTGGTGAGCCCGAGGTTCAGTGTGGGGGGGGGGGGGGGGGTGAGCCCGAGGTTCAGTGGGGGGGGGGGGGGTGAGCCCGAGGTTCAGTGGGGGGGGGGGGGGGGGTGGTGAGCCCGAGGTTCAGTGGGGGGGGCGCACCGACGTCCACTGGTAAGTCAAGCACGGCGACAGAGACGTCGGCATCGGGGGGCGCAGGGTGGGCCACAGACACAAGCAGTGGGGGGTTTGGATTTAGCACGGACGTGAGTGATGAACAGAGGGAGCGGAAGAGGCGTGTGCAAGGTCTCGGCAGCTCAGCGCAGGGTTAATCGAGAGTCCTGAATGCCTAAAGGCACTATGACCCTGGCATGAGGGACAGGAGGGCAGATGCACGGGAAGTGCACGCACACATGTCGACGGCTTCGCCGCCAGTGCCCTGACTTTGGTTGCGGCTCCGCCGCTTTTGGAGAATTTGTGGACGCGGCTCCGCCGCGGTTTCGAACATGTGAATTGAGATGTTGCCGGTGTGAAACCGGAGTGATGCCCATCGCCGGAGTATGGCTAAGCACGGGCTGCGTGTGGAAGCACTGTTTTTGTGGTCCCGAACGTAAGATTGGGCTGTTCTGAGGTGGTTGTAGAGGAAAGAGGGCTCGTTCATCACGTCGATTCTTCATTCTGTTCGTAACACTTTCATGTCGGACATTGTGGATGATAGTTTTGTGCCAAAGAATAGGAAGCCCAACCCATTCCTAAACCTGCCATGAAACCTGCCCGAAAGCCTACCCCAAAGGGCAAGCATGTCCAATTGATTAAGATGAGGCGGAAGGTTGGAAAGGGCTTCCATTCTACAGCACTTGATGCCCCCAGCAGCCAATGAGGATGTTGCGTCCGCAGTGTACCATGCTTCGGGCAAGGCTTCCAGGGAACACTGGTGCGTGCGCTCTGCCGTTGTGCGTGTCAGGTGCACGGTCTTGCATGCACGGTCTTGTCTAAGCACGAGTTGGGCGTTGGACCGCTGGTTTGCTTGGTCTTCTGGGACCGTGGTCATGCTTGCGCAAAGGGGAGGGGGCGTGCATCAGCTGTGACTCTTGACCACTCAGCCAGAGGGTGCAGGTAGCACAGCACTCGGCGACTGAAGTTATTGCATCTGAGGTTGCATCTGAGGGCACAACTCCAACATGAGCCCTCCCAATGCCATCCACCCACTCCCTCCTGTTGATTAGCGGTGATGTTCTCTTAATCAATTGGACATGCTTGCCCTTTGGGGTAGGCTTTCGGGCAGGTTTCATGGCAGGTTTAGGAATGGGTTTGGGCTTCCTATTCTTTGGCACAAAACTATCATCCACAATGTCCGACATGAAACTGTTACGAAAAGAATGAAGAATCGAAGTCATGAATGAGCCCTATGCGGAAATGGTGCCATCTTTACTGCAGAATTGTGCTGCCAAAGCTGTCACCTCAAGATCAATGGCTGATTTGCTGGATAATTCTGTCTGTCATCACTGATGTTGAGCCCCATTGTGCGGCGCTGTGCCTGTCTCTCTCTCCCTTGCCCTGGATGGGGAAAACCACCTTGTTTCCTCAGGTACAAGGGCAACTTCAGGTTCTTGAAAAGCAACGCCTGGAGGCCCAAGTGGATATTGGCATGTCATTGCGCAGTGCAACCCTGAGTGATCGCCTCATATACACCCCAAGTCAGAGTGTGGAGTGCACGACCCTCACTGACCTGCAGCAACGCGTTGTCCAGGGCCTACTTCAGGACGACTACTGCGTGGTGGACGGGTTCTTGGATTCGGAGGCTGTGCACAGCATCCAGCAGAAAGTCGCGCAGATGAACATGCGGGAAGCTCGCACAGGCGGTGGCCGGACAGGCCAGGGGGAGTCCTTTACTGGCCTCCGCAGTGACCTGATCAGGTGGATTGGGGCCGACCTCCCAGAGTACCCGGAGTTGGAGAAGTATGTGAAGCATGTGAATGGCTTCCTGCGTGGAGTCCTGGCCAATGTGCCGGAGCTGCAGCAGGACCACGTGGAGCGGGAGTCTGTGATGGCGGCATGCTACCCAGGCAAGGGCACACTGTACTCCAAGCACGTGGACAACCCCAACAGCAACGGCCGGGTTCTGACCACAATCCTGTACCTGAATGATGGATGGACGCCGACTGATGGCGGCTGCCTGCGGCTGCACCGCAGCAGCTGCACTATCGATGTGGAGCCGCTGTTCAACCGGTGGATTGTGTTCTGGAGCGACCACCGCAACCTGCATGAGGTGCTGCCAAGCTGGGCCGCGCGGTACACTGTCACAATCTGGTACAGCCGGACCCGTGAGAAGGTGCGGGCCTGCGAAGAGGAGGGCACCGCTATGCCGCGGCCGGGCTAACTCACAATGGGCAGGAGGAGGGTGGGTCTGGGGCAGCATCAAGAAGCCAGGGAACTGAAGAAAGCATGCACTGGTGCCCCTCTTGCGCGAGCGTTCTGGCCCCAATGTGTAAAGACGTACCCGCCCCCCCCCTTTGTAATAGCTACGCCCTTGTAATAGCTACAGTAGGCGTAGGGACGGTATTAATTTGGTACCTAATTTTAATTCGGTACAAATGTAGTGCAGCCGCATAACACATGGGTTTGGTGAAAAATTTGCCAGCTACATAGGGTCATGGATGCTTCATAGCTTGTGAGAACATGGGTGTGAACCTGAATTTTCATGTCTCAAACACTTTCCTGTGTTTGCATGCCTTTGGGAACATGGGCGGAGGTTAAGGTGCACTCATACCATGCATTCTCTCACGTGTATGTCGGTAGTTGTATGTGTCGTGCGCAAGCTACGCCCTTGTAATAGCTACAGTAGGAGTAGGGACCGTATTAATTCCGTACTTTGGCGTAGCTATTACAAAGGGGGGGCGGGGTAAGATGACACGTCTCTGATTGCAGTCAGAACCAGTTGCTTGGATCATCACTTCACTGTCATCCTGGCTTGTTTTCATGCTAACTAGCCCGCGGGCACCCCTTGCACAAGCACAGTGGACGTTAAAGAAACAGCACTCAGATGGTGATCTGGTGGTGGGTATAGGCCCAATGGAATAAGCCGCACATGGTCTCGCCGTACATTTCGGCTCGGCGCACGTTCGGCGGGTCGGCGGGCCGGCCGACTGTACGGCCATACATTCAGCCGGCCGAGTCGGCCCGCCGAATGTACGGTCCAATCCATCACCCCCGCTTGTAGACCCCCCCCCCCCACTCAGCATTTTGCCCCCACAGTCGAGCGAAGCGAGCCGTAGTAAGGGGTGGTTTGGCGGTCCCCCCAAAACGCTCCGCTGACGGCGTTTACTCGTGCACAGGTGCACGTCTCAAGCAAGCAAAACGAGTGAGGAGCGCACGCGACGGGGGGTTTTGGGGGGGAGGGTTGGGGCTTAGCTGGAGGTGGGGCTGATGGATAAAACCGTACATTTGGCGGATTGGCCGGCCGGCCGAGTGTACGGCTATGCATTTGGCGGGCCGACTCAGCCGGCCGCCCGGCCGGCTGGACAACGTTGACGGAATAAGCTGTACATTCGGCCGGCTGAGGGTACGCCGAGCTGAAATGTACGCCGCGCCGATATGTACGCCGAGGTCCATGTGCGGTTTATGGCGGCGAGCCGTGGGTATAAAACCACCCCCAAATGGGGGATGAAACCACCCCAAACCCCCTGTTTGGCCATTTTTGACCTCTGGGGTGGTTTTATCCCCCTTTTTGGGGGGTGGTTTTGTCACCCTTTTGGGGGGGGGGGGTATGGTCCATCTCTATGTGAACCAGGAATTGCAGTACTGGAAGACAGGTTGCCTTATGTCTATATGTTGTGTTGTATGCCCCCCCCCCCTTGCAATCCCCCCTGGGGGGGGACGGTCACTTGGCCCAAAAAGCATAGAAAATACTAGATGCCAAAGATGCCAAAGAAAATTTTCACAAGGCGCCGAAGCTGATTTACACTGTGATACTATGGTACAGTTTTGTGGTGCAATCCCCCCCCCCCCCCCAGGGGGGGAACCGTCACTTCATGACCGCCCCCCCCTGGGGGGGGGGGACCGGCCTGACAAAAGGGGGGGGATTGCAAGGGGGGCGGGGGGTAGAACGCCCTGGGGGCGGGGGGCTTGCCCCACTTCCATTTCAGGTACGGAGGTAGGAGAGGTGATGGAAGGTCACGGGACCACATGTGATTGTACACCCAGTGTTTTGTTTCACGTTGCTCTTTATATGTGTGTTGCAGGATGTCTGACCTGGCTGGGGACAAGTTTACAGATGGGGTGTGATATGGGATTTCAGACATGGTTTGGGTCTCACGTGGATGGAGGATTGGGACAGACTTTGCGATAAGACCTGCCTTGGCAATGGGGTGTGGGATGGGGTTTGCCGCGGGTGGAGGGCGTCATGCACTTGGGGTGCCCCCTTTATTGGGGGGACCCACTTTGTGTGTTTCATCAGTCAGTCACAGGCCAACATAACCCTTAACCCCCCCCCCCTGCCCCCGCTCTTGACCCCTTCCCCGAACCTCCTTTAAACAACCAATCCCCGTCAAGGAAACAAACAAAAGGCAGTTAAACACAGGGGGCCACTGACAGCACCATGGGGAAAAATTTCCCCTCTACAAGGGGTATGAGGGCATGGGTTGATTATTTGAAGGGTCTGGACCCTCCAAGGTCTACTCCCCTCTACAAGGGGTATAAGGCCACACGTTGATTATTTGAAGGGTCTAGACCCTTTATTTCTTCACTTTTGACTGTCTCTTTTTTGTTAAATCCGTGCTGTTTGATGAGTGGAATTTAAGAATAAAACCCTGTAAGTTCCTCTCCAGCCCTCCCCGCTTGGGCCACCCCCTCATAGTGCCTCTGGCTTTGGCTTCCGCACATTTGGACAATGCTAGTTTTGGTCCTGGTGGCATGAAACCACCCCATCAACCCGAATTGGGTGGGTTTAACAAGGGGGTGGGGTTTATCCCCCCCAAAAGGGATGGTTTTATCCGCCCTAAAAAGGGGGCATAACACCACCTGGGGTGGTTTTAAGGGTGGTTTTAGCCCCCATTTGAGGGTGGTTTTCTGCCTATGACCAGATGGTGATCCTGGGCTTTGACAAGGCTGTGCTCACCTGCAACCCACAAGCAAGCGGTTCCTGAGGCATTGGCACACATTATGGCAAAGTTGGCTCAAAATCACAACTTAACAAAGTCTTTCTTGAGTGGAGGGGTGGGTGAAACCCATGTGTACCCGGCTCCCGAGAAGGAGTAAAACTGTTGCACACATGGAGTTCTCATGTTGTCAGCAGCAAGCAAATCAAATTCATCACCCTGGGTCAATTCAGGGTCTGATTATCTGACCCAGTACACAACCAGCACAAGAAAGCACAACATTGGTCATTACCAGTCCCATTACTACTGTCAGTAAATGTGCTTGATCTGAATTTGGTGAACCAGAACTGGAATCACTGTCACCAACATCCTCTGAGATTGGAGGAAGCAGAATCGAATGCAGAGCTTGTACCCTTCTGGTTTCATTTGACATAATGAAGTGATTGGCGGGTGGTGTGTGTGTGTGTGCATAGCATAGGTGAGCATACTGACCATGTCTAGTTAGCTCCATAAGCCGCACAAGTGCACTGTTCGTAGATGAGCAATCGTGCATTCAGCACACAAAACAGCCAACAGTCCTGGGTTATGTGAGCAAATGTGCCCGCAACAGTGCATTTTGCCGTCTTGGATGGTGCTGCACAGCATGTTCATCGTGAAGAGTAGGCCACCAGCTGCCATGCAGGGGATGCTGTTTTTGTTTCGTTGACCAAGGCTGGTCATGAGGTACAGCATTCAGCCGAAATTGCACATTATTGCACTCCAATTTTAGCTTGACCAATGCCTGGAGTTGTTTGCCTCAACAGCCCTGTACATGCCCTCTTGACCCGATTTAACTGATTCTAAAGGGCGCTCTTTGGGTGGGTGGGTGGGTGGGTAAGGAGTAGGGAGTGAAGGGTCACGCGAGTGTAAAAAAAATATGAAAAAAATATAAAAACAATAGTCAAAACAAGACTAACCTTTTGTACACTGCGCATGGGAAGAAACCATTGGAACAAGGATGTTGGAGCGAAGGTGCTCGCTTTGCAAAGCATGCAGCTCAAGCTAGGGTGTAGTTCTGAGAAGAAGGATGGTGGTCCAAAAGTACAAAATGACTCCAAGCTCAGGGTGTGGAAGGATGGTACCCCCTCCCTCATGCCAATGGACCTCCCCTCTCGAAAGAAGAAACATGGCCCCCCTTGCTAATGCCCGCCGCCCCCCCTCTTGAAAGAAGAAACATGCCCCCCCCCTGAGTTTTTTTCACCAAATTGCACACAAATGGCCCTTTTTTGCCTAGTTTCTTGAGTGTGCAATGGCATGTGATGGGCACCATCCTTGGTGTCATGTGTTTGTTTTTTCAATGTAGATTTTCATTTCTCGATGTTCCAAGTCCCGTATGGAGCAGCCTGGGATTGTCTGGTCTTGCCTGCATTGCAACTCGGCCATGTTGGCCAGAGCCTATGTGCACAATTGCATGTTTCAGGGGAACCAAGGTCTCGGGTTTGAGGAAGGGACTACAGGATGGCAGCTGGAGCAAATGTCTCACTCCTATCCCCCAACCCCGCTTTCTTTTGTTGCCTTTCACACCCATGCCTGACGGTGTGATGCACCAACTGCACCCCTTTCGAACTAATGGCTGAAAGTGTCTATGGCAGGGATATTCAGTCTATCAGAGCGGACCATTGATCCCCCAGTAAGTACATGTGTAGACAGGTACACAGTGTGCAGTATATTTTACTTCCCACCCACCCACCCCCGAACCCGCAGCATCTATAACTGATCTACTTACAGTGCATCCGCGGGCCGGGGCCGCTCGCGCTCCCGCCCGTCAGATGGTTGTTCGACTTATACTGTGCCTGTATCTTGAGGGAGCGGGGGTCTAGGGAACCAGCCAAACCTGATTTGGCAGGTAACATGGATACAAAATACCGCCCTGGGTTGCCCAATGCAACTAGGCGCTGACAAATATGCTCATGTTTCATGGAGATATTGAGGGCAGGTTCAATACAGTGTGATACTGACATGAAGGACCTTCAGCATCATTTGCTGTGGACAAAATCGTCTGGCGTTGCTCCATGTCTACATTGTTGGTGGGGTTGCATTTATTTGATTTCTTTTGCATTTATTTGCGTCGCATTTTTTGCAGTCTCAACTTGCATTTTCCCCTCCCCCTTTGCATTGATGGAAGAGGTTTCTTCGCAGTTGTTCGAACCCTAGCATTTTTGTCAACCATTGTTTTTCAAGCTTTGACAAGTGATGAGCTTTCTTGACATCCGTATTGCACTGATATGGTTTCGAGCAGCAATTTTCCATTTACAGCAAGGTCTGAGGGCACTACTGCTGATGTAGAGTTCAGAACCCATTTTCCAAGTGCCCTGCAACACCAAATGTGGCCCGAACAAAAAGAAATGATGATCTTGCTATACTGATATATGTGTTCTTTTTCGAAATATATGGTGCATTCTGGGCAGTGTAGCTACCAGGGTGCAGGGTCACCATGTGAGCTTTGGGTGACAAGTAGGGACCCCCCCCCCATTGGTATTTTCAGCGTGGAAAACTTAGGGACACCCCATACACTTGGTTTTCATGGGGTGCCAAGTGCGAAGATTAAGTTATGACATCGCCATTGACAGGATCCACACAGCACTAGCACTGGGGAAAATAGCTAAATTTGGCGATAATTACAACCGGAGCATTGCTCTTATTGCATCTTTTTTCACAGTGAAGACTGTATTTTCCTATATTGTCCCATTTATATTTGGAGGGTGTTGACTGAGCTGGGATGGGCGCTTAATCTGTTGAATGGCTATGTCTACTATTTTGCTTGGGATCTTATGAGCAAGGATGCAACACCTATTTGTAGCGCTTAATATTGCCGAGTAGGCCTGAAGTCCAACACTGCCCCTCCAAATTCTCAGTAAAGCATTTTATTTATTGCATTTTTCGTCTTCAAATTAAGCGGGGGTCCGTGGTTGTCACACACAACACGGGTGACTCTGCACCCTGGTAACCCTGGTAGATGCACTGTCTAGGCTATTCCAAAACGATGCCTGTTGTGCGTGTGGTTTGTCATTTGATTGTTGGCAATCTTGGTATCCACACGTCCGGGCATCTTCGAAACCTTCATCGGTGAGCCCCACAGAATGCGGCCCATCTGCACCAACCATTTGATGCCATAAGTATTTTAAGGGTGCATATTTTGCTTACCACAGAGCTGTAGCATAGCACGCAACAAATAAACAGAAGGAATTTGAACTGTGTCTGGGCAGGGGAACCACCATGGAAGTTGTTCCTACATTGTCCATCTTGATTGGTTCATGATTCCCCATTTCCCCCCATTTTCCTCCATTTCCCCCATTTTCCTCATTTTTCCAGACTCCAAAAATCTGGTTCAGTGAGTTGGTGAGTTCGGTGGCGGTGAGCGCGGATGCTTGCTGTGCTTGTGCAGCGGGGGGTGACCGTGCGGAGTGTCGGGACGGCGGTTGTGGTGACGGGCAGTTTGGGAGCCGGTCCTTTGTGTGGAGTGGGGGGGCCACACGGGTGTGTGGTACGTGGACATGCTCCAAAATCCATCGTAAAGTTACCCTTCTTATCCCTCGCAGCATGACAGCCGAACTGCGCAACGTTGTTTGAGACGTTGTAGGGGGGGCGGACATGCACAGCCTGCTTGGCGGCTGAAATAATACTGCTGTGGGGTGTTCAGGGTCCTAGTCACAGTAGCTGCAGTGCCTGTGACGAACAAGAAAGACACATGGTGTCAGCTTTACACGATGGGGGCGCACCGTGTGCTGTGCGCGTGCTGTGCGAAAAGTCGGCTGTTTTCCACCACCTGTAGCCACGGGTCCGAGGGTCCTGAATGCTGCACCCCCGATGCTGTTTTGAATGGATCGTGCACGCTTCTGTAGGGGGGTGGTTTGCAGGGGCATTCCCGGGGTAAACAGCGTAATAATTGGCGCTGTGCCCGCACTGTATGAAAACACCCCTTATGTTTTTTATAGGTGCAGTTCAACCAGCCGCTTGTCACCACAGAGCTGCAAGGCCTATGGTACCACTGACGAGGCTTTTGATGTGCTGCCGTGTGCTTGCCCTCTGTGACCAGCACACCACACGTCTCCGTACGGGACGCTGCAGCGTGTGCCGGCCCATTCTCATTTCTGCGGAGGGCGGACGGGCTATGCCCTGGGCCAAGGCCTGATATCAACTGCACCACAGCCCAAATGGGGGCTGTGGAGGCGTGAGGTCACCACCGTCCCGGACGGGCGTGGCATTCCACTCGGCACCGCCGCCGCTGTCTGCGGGCGCTCCGTCTTGACGTCTGGTTTGGCGATGGAGCATAGCAGACATGGTGAAACGGGTGCTCAGGTGCGATTAGCCCCGCATCGAAAAGCCCCTCAGTAATACCCGCCCCCCGCAGCACCAGAACTCAGTAGGAACGTGCCGCGTCCACCGTGTGGCTCAGTAGGACCCTGCTCCATCGGATCATGTTTGAGCTGGCAGATGCTGATCGCAAGTATGGAGCAGAGCCATGGGCATTGCCCATGCGAATACGAGAGCAGGGCTTTTGTGTGCGAAGGTTGTGGGGCCACGATAGTCTTGGGCCACAGGGCCTGACCAATGCGGGACCCACAGATCTGTCCAGGTCCAGGTAGACTCGAGCCCGATGTGGGAGACGGATAGTGTGTGAAGCAGTGCCCTAAGGCACAGCGCACATTTCTGGGGCGGCGTGTGGGGCACCAAGCGCTCAAGACCCCCTCCCCATCTGGCCCCCTCCAACAGAACAGAGCTTCGCGGATCCATCCAACTACGGATTCAAGGCAGTGTGAAGGCAGGCGCGGCTGGGACTTAGTGGCGGGTCAACGCCTGACCTTTGAGGCCCCGGGGTCACTAGCGATGGCCTGGAGGGGACAGGGGGTGGGGGCAGAATGGAGGTGGAGGGACAGGGATCTGGGGAAAGGGATGAGTGGGGGCATTGTGAGAGGAGACTGGAGTTGGAGGGCCACGAATGCGGACAAGGAGTGCAGCATCACGACAGTGCGGAGGGAGGGAAACGCGGCAATGCTGCCGGAGGGCCAAGAAATGGGGGCAGCGTCGACAAAGGATCCCCTGCATGTCCATCAGGCGGTGACTTGGCTGGCTGAGACTGGTCCTGCGCCGTTTGTCGCGGGGGCCTGGGGCAGCGTTGGCTGCAATCAGGGCATTACCAGAGGTAGGGTCGGAGACCAGCCTGCGCAACAGCAATTCTATTGCCTTTGGCAAGTCCACCTCGCAGAGAATTTCCTCTGAGCAATGCACACTTAAGTGATGAGCCGGTTGATGGGGATCATCTCCTGTTATGAAAAATAAACAGCCCAAATTCGTACTCATTTGCCTTGTTTTCTTTGGCATTCATTTATTATGAGCATCCATTGGTCCCATTCCAATGGATCATAGTTGGTCTCACTCGGGTCACAAAATTTTCCCTCGGGCCACAAAATTTTCCTTCGGCCCTCAACAGTGAGGATAAAGGCTTAACAAGTGTTTGAAATGGTTGTGCAGGGTTGCCCCCCCACGCCCCCTTGAGCCTCCCTCCCCTCAGAGCCCCTCAGAGCCCCCCCCCCCAGCCCCGAAGTACATGCAACCCCAAACATGGAACACAGAATATACGACACGACCCAGACTCAGTCTCCAGTGCAACGTCTGACCAGGCGGTAAAGCTCAGAACCCTTGAGCCCACAGCCCTGACCCCAGCCAGGGAGGTAGGGATTTGGACCACGAACAAGGCCAGTGGCCGGAAGAACACACAAAGAATTGAAATAGCAATGAAGGCCGTGGGGCAGGCGTGGCTGGAGCGACAGTGGTGGGTCCACACCTGACCAATTGCGGCTCCTCAGATAGTTGGGGGGTGGCTCGCAGCGAGACCGGGTCCAAACACCCCCCCCTCCCCCGTGTTGTGCAGGTTGTGAACGCCCCTCCCCCCTGTCCACCGGACACTGCTGGTTCGTGGGCGCTCCATGTTACAGCAGTCCGCAGCATGTCCTGAGCGTGGAACATGACCCGCAAGGGCGAGGTGTTTGCGGAGGAGGTCGAGTTTCATTGCAGTGACTTTGACTGGGAGCTGCTAAAACTCGAATTCCCGGACCTCCTTCAGGTGTACCCCTGCACGGGACCGCCGCAGCCCCATGCCGTGTGCCAATCGAGGGTTGGATGGAGGATTTTGGGTATGAGGTCAGGGGACGGCAGTAGACCATCCAAAGCGCAGAATGGCCCAACAGCCCCTAAATGAACACATTCGTGCGCCGGGTCCGTAGGTGTATGGGAAGGAGGTCAATACCATCCAGTGCGCCGGCCTTTGCACGCAGGGTGTGCCCCTGGCGGGAAAGGGGGGGGTGGCAAGGTGCGCGCATCACTAAGGCACGTGGTGTTGATGCAGCCCAACGTTTGGCCGTCACAGCCACGTATTTGGGGCAACAGAGCGCCGCACAACGTGTTCGGGGGGGGGGCTTGCGCGCGTTGCACTCCGCAGTGCCTCGCATCATCGCCCGCACACCATGGGACGTGGACCAGACACTTATATGGTGCGAACACATTACTTATCAATTGCCTTCCACCCGGGAGACAATCTTTTTCCACTACAGGTCCGGTGGGTAAAGCTTGGCGTCGGCCATTGGCGTACTGCTGCACATCCACTGCTTTGCATCTCTGTGGCCCACCCACAGGTGTCCCATCCTCTGTGACAGAAAGGTACCTATGGTCTTATAGGCCATTGACGAGCACATTTTCTTTCTGCGCTTTGTGCTGCCTGCCACCTGTGCGCACGTGACATAGCCCAGAGTTCCTTTGGGGGGGGATGGCACGAGGCCATGGTTTTGGTTTGTTTGCCTTTGGCGGCGCCTATTGGCCTCTCGCCCTTGCACATTCGGACCCTCTGTGGGTCCGAACGTGTTTTGGTGGTGTCAACGGAGCCTGCGGATGACTTGTCCTGTTTGACTACTCCGGCACAAATGAAGCAGCATTCCTTCACTGTTTTGTACGTGTGAACCTGCGAGGCTGTGCGTGAGTGCATGTAAGTGTAAGTGCATGACCATGTTCCAAGTGCGCGAATCCCACAACGGAACAGCGTGACTCCAAACGCGCACGAAGTCCGACGCACTGCACGTCTGGGTCCTGCCTGCCCTGGCCGTTGAGGCCTTTCTGGTCCGGCGGGTTGTGCCGCATCCCCCCGGTAGCCCCTGCATTCCAGCCCCAACCCCTGCTCTCACTCGTGTCCCTCATGCTCCGCTGTTTCCGCTGCGTTCTTGTCGGTGGGGCCCTTCCATGTGACAGGGCTGGCAGGGGCGGTGCGGGTGGTTGGGTCGATGCTGCGGTGCCTCAGGAGGGCCAGCGGGCGCCGGACAGCCCGGCCCCAAGACATGACACGCAGCCGCAGGCGTTGATGTGGGAGCATCAGTACCGGCAGCATCAGTCAAAGGTCTGTGTGCCCGCGTATTTCCGTGCCCCCCCCCCTCCTCCCCTTCGCGAGCACCTACACACCCCTGTACCCTCCATGACCCGGGGAAGGCCGAGCGAAAGGGGAAGCGTTAGCGCGCCGGGCATCTTTTTTGACCCGTGCCCCACTGGTGACCTTTTAGGGGCTGCACTAAGGGGGCACACTTAGCGCAGTGCAACTATTTGGGCGTCTGGCCGTACTTGAGACCCATCCTTTGAGATACTAGGGGCATCATTGTGACCCCTAGCGTAGGTTTTGCCTTCCGATTTTGTCCCCTTTGTTGGGGACCCGCGAGAATGCAGGGGTGACGTAGCACTTCCGCCCTCTGTTGGGCACCCGAGAAGGCAGGGGTGAGGCAGCCACTTCTGATTTTGTCCCCCTTTGTTTGGGGACCCCCGAGAATGCAGGGGAAGGTGTGCAGTGCAAAGTGGTCTACTGGGGGGCTTCTCCATGAGAGGGTAAATCTGGGGCTGAAGTCGGGATAGTAAATAGAAAAGTAGCGCGCCGGGTGCGCGCCGGGCAAACATTCCCCCAAAGGCGTGTGGCCGAAGGGGGCCAGCAGTAGCAAGCACACCCTTCGAGCGGCGCGATCCGACGTGGAACAAGCTATGAACGCCATGACCGGACTCGGACCAACAAGTGGTGCCATCAACCGGTAAAGCCCCAAGCCCAAATACCTGGAAGCCTTTGGCCCGATTCCGGGTGAGGGAGCAGCACATGGCGATGGAACGGTCCAAGCTACCCCCCCGCCCCCCCCGCCTCACCCCCTTTGCGCAAGCACGGCCTTGTCTAAGCCCAGGGCAGTACCTGCGAACATTGTTTTCCTGCCGGTGGTGACGGCAACCGTCAGATTATGGCTAAGCACGGGGTGGGCGTTGAACCGCTGTTTTTGTGGTCTGAGATGTAAGATGGGGTTTAAAAACATTCTACTACACATTGCAATGCAATGATGTTTGTTTTGAGGTGATTCTTAGCCATTCCTGCGATTCCCCTTCCACAGCCTGTCACCATCTGCATCTGCTGGACGTGGGTGGTCATGTGCGTGTGCCGTCATGCGTGTCACACGCGAGCACGGCCTTCTCTAAGCACCGGGTGGGCGTTGAACCGCTGTTTTGCCTGTTTTCCTCAGGACTGCGGCCGTGCCTGCGGAGGGGGGAGGGGGGTAACATTGGACAAGAATGGAACTGCGATGGCGATGAAGACCGTGTGAAGGCAGGCACGGGATGGAGCTGCGCGGCGGGTCCACGTGTGAAGGGCCTTTTGAGGCCCTTCGCGGGGACAACAGCCTCGTCAGCCGAACACGAGATGTTGTTTCCGCAGCTTTTGGGACTGCGATTCGGGGCGGGGGGGATGGTATTTCAGGGATGCCGCCCCTCGTTGCCCCACCCCCTTCCGCACGTGACTGCGATGCACCTCCATAGACATGGCCGTCCGGGCCTCGACGGGGCAGAGATTTGTTGACGCAGGGCCCCGGCAGGTCCCGCTTCGTAATCCACACCAATACCGCTGTTGATCATCACCACCAGGGCCCACAGTAGCCCCAATCCCAGTTGGCCCCCGGGGCGGGATTTGCAGCACCGGCAGGTCCTGGCCTTGGGCTTGGACTTGGGATACAACAGGAGGTGTTGGTTCCGTCATTTTCAGGACTTTTCCCGCTGTTCCCGCACGGGGGCCGGGGGAGGGGTCTACGTGTGGGCGATGCGACACGACATGCACCCGGATTTCGTAATGTCCCAGGCACGTTCATGAAGCGATGGCAAGACGGTCTGCAGGCAGGACAAGCGTGGGGCGCATGGAGGACGTTGGAGGGAAACGGGGGATGCAAAGGGGACTGACCGGATGCTCAGGAAACGCCTGTCGCTGGGGAACGGGGACGCGCGGGGCGCGCGACCTGGACGGTCTGGGGCAACGGAATGGCAACACCGTTCGGGGCAACGGAATGACAAACCCACGAACAGAATGAACACACTCCCCACGCCAGACCTGCCAACTCAGACATGATCCGATGGGGCAGGGTCCTACTGAGCCACACGCTGGACGCAGCACGTTCCTACTGAGCTCTGGTGGTGCGGGGGGCGGGTATTACTGAGTGGCCTCTGATACGGGGCCGATTCCTACTGAAAACCAGCCTCCCTGCAAGACGCTAGTGGCATGTCTGCCCCATACCCCTTTCGCACCCACTGTCGCCCCTCTTGCCTCCAATGGTTCCTCACTCCCGATTCCATCCCCTGGACCCCCCCCCTCGCTAGAGGGGCCCTTGTACCCCCCGAGGCTGGTGACGGAAGGCGTCGGTGCCATTATCGAAGTTGCTCACTGAGACTTAGAAAAGTGTTTGCTCTGCAGCTTCCGTGGGAGGCAGCCACCGGCTCGTCATTGGATTGTGGCTGCAGATCCTGCTGCCCCCGTGAGTCACGCACGCACATCGCCTTCGCGGTGCCTGTCCCACTGCAGTTCTACCCGATCAAGAACTACATTGCCCACGCCTTCCCGGAAGTCCAAACGAGCACCCCAAGTCATGTCCTGGAGTGCGGATGTGGGACCGGCAGCTGTGTGCTCCCGCTGATGAAGCAGTATGCCCCCTCGTCCACGTCGGGGTCTTGTGTGACAGGGGGATGTGATCTGTCGGTCTAAACAGAGACCACGGCCCAGGGCACGGGCAGCACCTTCGTCGTGATCAAATGTTGTTGGTGGTGGTGGTTGGAGTTGGAGTTGGACGAGCGCCCCTTCCGGTGGGCGAACCCGCCTGCCCCAGTACCCCTGTGTTCACCTGATACATCGAGGTCTCGTTGATGTTTTTGAACCCTGCACTGGTGGTGCACTGGTGGTGGTGGCGGTGGTGGTGGTGGTGGTGGTGGTGGTGGTGGTGGTGGTGGTGGTGGTGGTGGTGGTGGTGGTGGCGCTGGTGGTGGTGGTGGTGGTGGTGGTGGTGTTGGTGGTGTTGGTGGTGGTGGTGGCGGTGGTGGTGGTGGTGGCGATGGCGGTGGTGGTGGTGGTGGTGGTGGTGGTGGTGGTGGCGGTGGCGGTGGCGGTGGTGGTGGTGGTGGTGGTGTTGGTGGTGTTGGTGGTGGTGGCGGTGGCGGTGGTGGTGGTGGTGGTGGTGGTGGTGGTGGTGTTGGTTTCCCAGCCTATACCCCACTGCGCTTTGCTTGTGAAGGTACAGCCACAATTGAATCAAGCAAGAAACAGAATATGAAGTGTTCATCGAGACAAACAAGCATCGTCCACAAAGCAAGCATAAACAAGTCACCAGAGAGATGATGAGGACAGTCATCAAGTCACACTCACATTTCTTTCTTTCTTGTGCTTGCAGGAGTGGATCATACATTGGGAGACGAATGAGGATGAGAATGAGAAGTGAAAAGTTTTCTTGTGCGTGCAGGACAGGATAGAACATCAGGAGATGAAGATGAAAGAGAATGAGAAAAACAAATACATCATGTCTTGTGCGTGCAGGGAAATCCCGTGTCATTGCCAGTGAGGGAGAATGAGCCCAAAACAGAAGCCTCCGGGCGATAGGAGGCATGGTAACATGAAGTAAGGTATCACAAATGTCACATTCAGTGTCACTGTCAGTGAGGGTGTCAAAGCCCAGAACTGCAGCCTCCGGGCGACAAGAGGCATGGTAACGAGAGGTAAGGTATCACTAAAGTCACAGACAGTGTCACTGCCAGTGAGGGTGTCAAAGCCCAGAACTGCAGCCTCCGGGCGACAGGAGGCACGGTAATGAGAGGTAAGGTATCACAAACACACATTCAGTGTCACTGCCAGAAAGGGTGTCAAAGCCCAGAACTGCAGCCTCCGGGCGACAGGAGGCATGGTAACAAGAGGTAAGGTATCACAAAAGTCACATTCACAGTCAGTGAGGGTGTTAAGGCCCAGAACTGCAGCCTCCGGGCGACAGGAGGCATGGTAACAAGAGGTATGGTATCACAAAAGTCACATACAGAGTCACAGCCTGAGAGGGTGTTAGAACCCAGAACTGAAGCCTCCGGGCGACAGGAGGCAAGGTAAGGTAAGGTACCCAAGATGCCAACATGGCCATGAAGAAAAGTCACATCAGTGCAGCAGCCAAGGGCGCGCACCAACATCAGGTGACTGACGCAGCTGTAAGCGCGAGGTCTGGCCACACAAGAAATTGTCTGAGAATGTGAGCACAAAAAACAGCACAGATGGTGTCAGGGAGAACAGCAGCTGCCAGCGCGAACCCCGAGAAACATCAAGCACAAGCAGCAAACAAGAGACCAACACAGCTCCCAGCGCGAAGTCAAGCCACAAAAATTGCTGCCAAAAAAGGGAAGTCCGCTGCAATATGCGCGAACCCTAGGCGCACCAACCAACACCTGTGCCTGTATGCCCCACAGATCTGACGTCACATCATGTCAGATACCACGCAGCAGCGACGGTCGCCGGCCAGGCAGACCAAGAGTCGGAACATCATGCTTCAAGACTGCGCCATGATACAGTCGATCACGAGCGGGACAGTGGAGTGGATAGACCATCAAGGAGGAAAGCATGAGAGTCCACTGGCGATGGTATTGGAACAAGACTCAATTGGAGCCAAGCTGCTGACGCTGACGCTACTGGCACCAGATGGTATATCCAATGAGGACAGAGCTGTCCTGGCAGGAGTTGATGGCAGCCTGCAAGTTGCTGACTATCCGACACTGCTGCGTGAACTGAATGAGGTACAGCGAGCCACAATTGCGAGTGCCCTCAACATCCCAGAAGTCGAGTCGCTCACTTCAGGTGCTGATCTCTCGGCGTGGGAACAGATGTCTCTTGCGGTGGCGGTTGCAAAGCAGGCGTGCAGAGAAAATGTTCACCTGGTCAACCCCATGCAGCCCAGCACGGTGGCATCCCTCAGATGTGGCGCTGGCTGGGCATACCACATCAAAAGATTGGCGGGTATCATCTTTGAGGAAGCGGAGTCCCCCAGTCGCACTGATGACTGTCCCCGTGACAGACCTCAGGAGCGCCCAGCAGAAGCCAAAGTAGAGGAGATGCTCTGGCAAGCGGACTGTATGGAACACGCGGACGTCAGAAACATCTCTAAAGCTGTGGCCAAACAGCTGATCACGGCAGGAATGACGTCAGAGTGCTGGCCACTGTACAGCATGGCAGACAAAGTAGATGCTCTGCAGAAACTGATGGAGAGCTGTGCAGGCAAGAAGAGGGCCAATGTACAAGATGCCATCATGAAGGCGATAGTACAGTGCCAAATGTCCAAAGAGGTGCAGGACAATAGAATTCAAGCGACAAGTCCAGCAAAGCAATCAGGAGAGGGACGCCCGAAGAAACGAGACAATGGAGATGACAAGGAGAACAAACCAGCAAAAAAGGCCAAAGAAGGCAATCAAAAGGCGAAGATCGACGTCGAGAAAGAAGACGAAGAAGAAGGAGCAAAGGAGACAGGAGGCACAACGGAGTCATCTGTCAAGAGTCTGGTGGCGGCCCTGCAGAAAGCTGCCCAGGTAGACCCCAAACCCGATGATGAAGACTTGGAGGCAGCACCATACACGCTGGTAGGAGGAAAAACGCGAAGACTCGCAGTGGCAAGCATCAGCGGGCTGGAAGGAGCAGAACCCTCGAAAGTCATGGTCGACTACAACAGGCTGTTCAAGGCTCACAATGGAGATGATGCATGGGAACTGTTGAAGGAAGCGTGCAGCACCGACAGGCGTGACAAACATCACGAAATGCTGCTGGTAGTGGACGAGTCGTCGCTGGAGAAGCATCTGCGAGGCAGCCAGTACCAGCGCATGATTCTGGCGTCGTCTGGCAAGACAGTGACCATCTCACAGCGCCACGAACTCAAGGTCATCCTGCGGCTATCTCAAGCACGACCGGGACCACCGAGTGGCAGGCCGCAAGGAGAGGGTCGACAAGTGGATGTTGGAGCCTCCAGTGCGACAGGTATACCCATGTCTCTGTGTTACTCCCCTGTGTACCCACATAGCCCTCACACACCGCACATATCCATCTGGGGATCAGCCCACACCCAAGAAGGGCCTGGGGCCAAAGCGGTGTACACGAAACCCATGACTCCTGAGAAAGCGCAAGCAGCAAGTGCCTGGCGCCGGGACTTGGGAAATGCCAGAGGCATGTGGGTAGCTGCAGGGACCACACACTACAACACATCCAAGCGACGCAAGTTGACAGGAACGGAATACCAGGGAGTACAGTGTGGAGTGCAAGGAATAGAGGCATCAGTCAAATTTCAGAGAGAACTCCAATTCACCAAACAGTACCGCAAAGCCAAAGGACCGAAAAGAGCACATGGACCAACAAAGGACCACCTACCAGAACTACAATGGGTACAGAAGACAGAGAGACAGACCACAGAAGAAGGCATGGCAGCCGCAATTGGAACGGAGTGGCAATACCATCGGTGTGATGCAATACCGGATCTGGTGCACCAAGAAACGGGAACCACAGACCGCATGGGAACCAGGCGGGTCCAGTACACGGCCAAGAGCGGAGTGACGCTACCGCCAGGAGAAGCCATCACAGGAGAACACAGGTGCGGCAGCACGGTGTTTCAGCTGGTCACCAACAAACAGATAGTCCATGACACAGGATGGGCAGTCCTGTCGGATGCAGGATCAATTCTGCTGTTTGAGACCACCATGACAGTGCGACAGTTCCTGACGCTGCTGTACAGTGCATACACCCCCGCAAGGTATGGATATGGCCAGGAGGAGAGAGAGCAAAGCAGTCAAGTCACCCAGAATGTGGTCACGAGCTGGCTCAGTGGAGTTCGGAATGGAGAACGTTTCTGGGTGTAGAAGAGACAGGAGACGACCTGCTACGGCAAAGTTGCACTGTCGCTGCCTACAACACCACCTACGGACACCAACTGGTCATGCGTGTACCAGCCATCCACTGGGAAGGAGAGAAGGTAGTACACACAGGAGGACCCTGGCAAGGCCAAAGGATGGTGAGGTCACTGAAAACACCAAAGAAAGTGGTCATCATCTTGGTGGTCGCCAATGTGCAGGGTCTCAACAAAGAGAAATGGGAGCACATCAGCGGGAAGGCCCTACACTACGGGGCACATTTAGTCCTGCTACAAGAAGTTGGCAATGCGAGGGATTTTGACTGGCATTTGTCAGGCTACTTCAGGAGGACTTCACGCATCCGAGGCCCGGGACGAGGACTGGCGATCTTTGGCAAAAAGGAGAGCTGCAAGGAAATGGCCCTGGTGAGAGATGCACGTCACACACTGACCGTCACAGTCACAGTGTGTGGTGTACCGTGCAGAATTAACAACTGCCACAGCCCACAGAGAAACCAAGTGACAGCATTCCGCCACGAGCAGCAAGAGGTAGAGAAAACAAGGAAGCCAGGAGATGGCACATATGAAGTGTATGCAGGAGACTTCAACAGACATGCACTACAGAATCCAGATGTCCTGCAGATGTGTGTAGAGCGCCGACTCAGAGCAGTACATGATGGCACTGAGAACAGGCTGCACAAAGATTGGATACTGGTATCATCCAATGACACCCACACAGGAGTAGTGCATTACGACAGGCCGGTAGCAGATCATCCCACTGTACTGGCTGCACTCACGGTCTGCCCGAACACAGGAGGTGGCGGCGCACAGAAATATAGACCAGTGAGTGTAGGAGCATGGAAGGAAAAACAGAAAGCAGAAGCGTGTGACATCCTGGAAGCCATCTCACAACCAGCATGGTGCACAGCCGAGTGGCTCTGCTGGTACCGAGAAATTCTGGCTGCAGTGGAGTCCGCACGGCGTGAGGAACGAGACAGGGGAGCAGGTGATGTCCTCCGCAGGAAGGTCCAAGAGATACAAGCAGCACCAGCACAAGATGAACCAGTATTCTGGGAAGCCCAGGTGTGTGAAGAGAGGTGGCTGTCCCTGATGCAGGACAGAGCAGTGCTACAAGCAGCCAGCATCAGCGACGAGGCCACGAGCATTATCCGATTTAAGTCAGGAGTACCATTTGCCAACATCACAAAGGTATGGGACTCAGAACGACAGAGAATAATAACAGGGGATGACGTGCCCAGAGTTGTAGGACTGGAGGCGGCCAAACGACATCCCCCAGTGCCAAGACCACTAACCAGAGAATGGGTCCACAGTCATGTGGGACCCACAGTGGAAGAAGCCACTGAACACACCACACAGGTACAGCAAGCATGCCGTCTGCAGGCACACAGACTGTCCAAAGGCAGAATCTGGGACGGAACGCTGTACCCTGTGAACGCAGTGGAGTACCTGCGCATCCTGAAGGATATCCACTCCAGCACAGCAGTAATGGACTGGTGTGCACCACGACTGGCCAAGCAGTATGGTCTGTTCACGTCATACCAACATCAGCACATGCTCACAGAGAACATACATGACCTACCAGAGGAGGTCCACAAATATGTTCATGCCCCCATCACCAAAAAGCCAGGAGCAGACATCAACAGATGCACGAGGCCAATTCTGGTTGGCTCAGGGCTGCAGAGAGATCGACAGAAACTGACAGCCAGAAGGCTACAGTGGGTGACCACGCCGGCACAGTTCCAGAACATGCAACAGGCAGTGTACAAGGGGGCGACAGCAGTACAGATGAGAAGGCTCATCTACACAATTCAGCTGCAACACGTGGAGGAAGAAAAGACATTAGCAAGCCTGAAAGGAGATCAGAGCAATGCGTATGGACAAACAGACCTTGGCGGCCTGGAAATGCAGACGGAAAATGATCCGATACTGAACCCAGCCATGAAACAAGCACGGCACCAATACGCACATGCCAAGGCGTACGTCGTGACAGCCAAGGGCATGTCTCCACCATATCACCTAGGAAGTGGCCTGATCCAAGGAGGAGGAATGGACCCATACTGGTATGTGCACTACACCAACCTGCTCTTGAGTGACGTGGAGCGAAAGAGTGTGGGTGTCACAGTACACATGGCAACAGAGGACATCGTCATCAAGAGCCAGCTTACAGTAGATGACATCCTTCACATGGCCAATGGAGTACCAGAACTGGAGTCAGAGGCCAATGACATGGTAGAGACCATGCGGCACATCAATGGCAAGCCCAACCCGGATAAGTTTGGACTGCTGGTGTATGTGAAGAAAAGAGAAGGAATGGTCGTGGAGAAGGCACAAGTCAACATACAGGGGCAGAATATCACAGCAGTGGGCCCCAAGGAGTATTTCAAGTTAGTAGGAGGAAATGTGAACATCCTGTCCAACCCAAAAGAAGATCTAGAGGAGCTCAAAACAGGCTGCAGACGACTGAAGCAGAGGATGAGTACACAACCCTGCTCCATTCCCATGATGAGAGCCATACTGGATGGCACACAGACGATGCGCTGGGTATTCCGAAGGATTGTTGACTGGCCTCAAGACATCCTATCCAATGCAGCGCACAAAGGAGAGGCATGATGGTGGTATCAGCAGTGGCGGCAGTCGCGCGCAGAGCACTGTACCTGCCCCTAAAGACGCCAAGAGCATTTATATACGGCGAAGTTGGAGAAGGAAATCTGGGAGTGCCGCACCCAGGAGAAAAACTGTGGGGCGCAGCAGTGTCAGAGCTCATCAAAGGGCTGCAGTCACCCCACAAATGGGTGAGAGGCACGACGGCGAGAGAAATAGACCGACCACCTCACCACAGCTGCAGATCACTGCGCAGGGTCAACAAAGTGTCTGACTATGAAAAAATGAAGCAGTGGATGCAAGGAGTAGGGTGGGAAATGCAGCACTATGAGAATGAGATGGCAGGGCGATGGCAGCAAGATCTGCCAAGTTTTAGGACAGCGTATGCAGCAATTCTTGTGGTGGCAGACTGTGCCATGCACCCGTCCCAGCCTGATGTATGGGGCCTTGGAGGAGTGGCTGCCACAGCAGAAGGAGAGATCCTGGGCAGGTACAGAGCCACAGTGATGGCGCACTGTGCAAACACCACGCTCATGGAAACCACAGGAGTAGCAGAACTGCTTGACAGTGTCCAGAACGCCCTAATCAAACAGCACAGGAGCGATCTGAAGGTATGGCCCTGGTGCGATAACAAGTCAGGAGCAGAGCAGAGCAATGACAGGAATATCCTTCAGAACCTGTACACTGTCCAAGGAAGGGTGCTGTCACATTTAGAAATCCTTCATCACAGGAATGAATTCCAGTGTGGCTGGATGCCTGCAGAGCATGACACCAAAGCAGTGGGTCTGCTGTCCAAACTGAACAAGATCGCAGATGAAGAGGCGGAATGTGGTGTTCAAGGAGAACAAAGCAAGAAATGGAAGGTGCCACACACATGGCTTGATGGAGACACAAGGCTGCTGAGTATCAAAGGAGCGGTGATAGTGAACGTCAAAGATGCTGCAAGACGAGTATATCAATGGCATGATGTCACCCAACGAGAAGGAGAGGAAATCAGCCCATACAAGTTCTGGAGCTGGTGGCAGGCAGCAGGAGAATCGAAGAAAATGTGGACCCACTGGTGCCCGCTGCATCCACACATCACGGCCAGAATCATGATGACAGCAAGGTATCACTCATGGGACGAGTTTTACATCGGTGATGAAGGACAGGGGACCTGTCAGCTCTGTGGACAACAGTACAGATCAAAAGAGTGCCACGAGTACAGAGACTGTCCAGCCCTCTGGGCCATGATACCAGACATCATGAACGACATGGTGACCTTCATCGCCAGCAAAGCAAGAAAAGGAGTCACAACAGTGCCCACATGGGGAGGATTGTGTGTCCAGAGAGCGAACACGGAGGTACCCATACAGTGGTGTCATCCCAAGTGGATAGAAGCAGAGGACTTGAAACTCCGAGTACAGGCAGGACATATGCCCACAGCCTTCGGCCTTCTGCCACCCAGAGAAGCCATGACCAACCTGCAGACACTGCTGGAAACACCGGCGGCACTGATAGCGGCCAGACTGACAACGTGCATGAGCACAGTACAGCAGGAAGTCAGCCACAGGGGAGTTCAGGCACCACTGCCAGACTCACATGAGTGGTGGATGAATGACAGAGACCTCCGGGCCGATCCCAGAATCGCCTGGACAGCGCCCCACCAACCACACATACTCATCCCTGCACCCATCCTGTACACAATTGCTGCGTGTCTTGTGAGGGGACAGGGAGGCAAAATCAGAGTAGTGCCGTGCAAGAGTGGATGGAGCATGGTAGCACTGGGGCAGGCAAGAGATGGGCACAGGGGACATAAGCAAGTAGGCTGGAGTAGACAGGGGATCCGAGACTGGGATCAGTATGGCGTCGTGGTAGGTAACAGAATCCTGTCGCAATCAGAGAAGAATCAAGCAGAGCATCAGGGAGTCAAGATCATACGTCTGCAACATGCAAAACAGAAGTGCTGGGTCGCTGCCCAAGAGGAGCAACCAATTCTGGTGCCCCAGTGGCAGCACATCCTCCGTTGTCGCCATTCTTAGGACAGCCCAGGGGCCAGAGAGGACAGAGAGGACAAGGCCGGTATGTGGATCGAGACAGAGATCGAGAGAGAGAAGGAGATCGAGCGGAACGATGGGACCGCAGTGGAGACCATCAGCGAGACTGGGATGGAGGCCGAGACTGGCACTGGAGCAAGGGCAAAGGATGGGGCAAAAGCGGCCACAAGGGTGGCAAAGGGTACAAGGGTAAATAAGCCCCCTCCTCTGTCTGCATGTCACAGAGCACCAATGCCTGTGCCCTCTTTCATATGTGACAGTGTGCACCACAGTGCACCATCAGCCTGTGCGCATTTCACCTTGTCTCTGCCCTCTTTTACAGTCTGCAAGTCAGCCAGTCAGTTTTTATGTGTTAGAGTGCACCAACGTGCACCTCCAGCCAGAGTGCATCACATCATGTGTGTCACAGAGTAAACACGTGGATGCGCCAGCGCACAAAACAAAAAGTCTGCAGCAAATGACTGCGTACCTGCGCAGCTCATCTGCTGGCTGTAAAGCCCGCATATATGTCAGGACACAGACAGGCACACAACACAATTTCCATGCTATATGTATATCTCCAGAGCCCAGGTAGGCCTGAGGTCCAGAGAAATCACAGTGTCACATGTATGTGACTGTCAGCGAGAGATTTCCACCGTGTCAAACAACTGAGGCCCAGCCTGGTATACATTACAGCATGTTTGCAACAAAAATGTGAATGCGACCAGTGCCTGTGCGTCCTGCCACCAGAGGTCCTCGGTCAGAGGGTCCCGAGCATGATCAACAAAAATCAACAGGTGAGTCAACAAGGGAATGGAAAGTCATCCTTGTGCAGCTGTCAAGTGAAATAAGCACGTGAAACAATCCGTTTAGGGCGACAACCCGAGGAAGATCAAGGAAAAGAACGAATCTCAGTGAACCACAACATCACAGCAAAGAACAGACCTTCGCACATCAGCAGAAAATGGGTGACGGTGTAGGGAGGGGTTGCGCCCTGATACGCAGCGTGACCTCTGACCTCTGACCTCTGGTGGTGTTGGTGGTGGTGGTGGCGGTGGTGGTGGTGTTGGTGGTGTTGGTGGTGGTGTGTCTACTGTACCCCGCTTATGTCCGCAGGCTCTTGCCTTTTGCGTTGCTTCAGATACCCCCATCACAAGTACTACGCGTTCGATTTCAGCCCCACGGCTCTTCAGCACCTGAAGGCGCATGCCGTGACCCAGAGCACCCCCGCGGTGGCGGTGTTTGAGTGGGATGTCGTGTCGGAGCCGCAGCCCCCGCCAGACGCCGGGCTGCCCGACGACGGCCTTGACTTCTGCCTTCTGGTATGTGTCAACATGGCGAGCCCTGTGCGCGGGAGGGGCCGGCACGGACGCCCGCCGAAGGAGGGGGGGGGGGGGGGCTGGAGAAATGGGGTTTCGTGCCGGGCGCTTTGTGTTGTGTAAGAACGGATGTTGGCGCCAAAGGCACAAATTTTGGCCTGAAATTTTTTTTCCGCCAAAAATGTTTCCCCCACAAATGTGTAGTCAAAACGATCAGCGCGACGTGGGGATCCTTTTGAGCCGCAGATGTTGGGGTCGATCCCTCCCCCCTCCCGGCACGGCAGGTAGGGCACCCCCCACGCCGAACCCCCCCCTCTCGGCACGGGCGGCCAAGGAGGGGTGGTGGGGATGGGCAAATGGGCCTCCGTGCCACCGCACAGCAATTATCGAACGCCCGGCAGCATACAGAATCCACATGCCTGACGGATATTCAAAGCTGCTGCCAACGTCCGTGTGTGCGTGCGACGAGACAGTGCTGCGCCACAGTCCAGACATGCGAGGAACCGACGACGACAAAGCCATAACGAGGGCGTTTCTGATGCACCAAGCTGAGAGAAGGCCCCACCAGGAAATAACAGCACCCATTCACCCTTTCCTTCGAGTATCCGCCGTGCTGATCGATCCATTCCCACGCTTCTGCCCCCAAGTGCCCGGCGCCACGTGCCGTGCCCCGCACCGCCCCTGCCCTCGCGTGGCCTCTGTTGCTCATCGTCCCCATGACCGCCACCGCGCCGCTCGTTCACTGTGCAGACGTTCATGCTCTCGGCCTGCGCGCCCAGCGGCATGGCGGACGTGGTGCGGAGGATCCGCGCGCTCCTCAGGCCCGGGGGGCAGGTGCTGTTCCGAGACTACGGAGTGTTGGATCACGCCCACATCCGCTTCCACAAGAAGGGGGTCCAGCAGGTGTGTGGGGCTGAGTGCCGCGTGTTCCCTTCAGAGTGTTGCTTAACGACTCAGCGTCTCCTGCGGGGGGGGTGGGGGTGGGGATCGGGGGGGGGGGGGTGGGGTGGGCTAACACTGCCTCCCCCTCGGAAGTGTCCCGCAGATGCACACCCCAGCGCGCACAAGTCAGTGCTGGGGTCGCAAACCCCCGCATGGACTCGGATCTGGATGCACCTGCACAACGGCACAGGCAACAGCCCGTCTCCGGGACAGCCAACCCCCGGAGTAGTCAAACAGGACAAGTCATCCGGGGGCTCCGCTGACACGACCAAACACCATGGCCTCGTGCCAAACCCCCCCTCGGACCCGGATTTCATAGTGGGAAAGAATGAAGTTTGCAAAAGGACATATTGATTTGGGCTATTTTTGGACACAAACTTTTGGGTTCCAGCCCCCCCCCCCCGTTAAGCAGTACTCTGCCCCCCCCCGATGAACGTCGCGTGTTCCGTTGCCATTGCGCGCCCACAGACTGTGGGCGTACGGCCCCACGGGCACAGAATTCCCATCGCACGTCCCGCGTCGCGTCCAAACACTGCAGACCGCTCATCGTCGCCGTCCACACATCGCGACCCGGGCCTGCGCGGCGCTACATACCCCCCCCCCCCCCACGCACCGAGGCCTTGTGCCCCCCCCCCCCCCCCAACGCACAACCAAAACACGTTCGGGCCCACAGAGGGTCAGGACGAGCAGTGGCGAGAGGCCAATGGGCGCCGCCAAAGGCAAACAACCGAATGCCGAGGCCTTGTGCCAAACCCCCTCCCCCCGCCCAACGCGCCAATCCGAAAGCTGCGGGAAGTTGGCGGGGGCGTCGATGTCATGATGATGTGATGTGGTCCGTCTTGGGCTGGGGCTTGGCGATCGGCCCCGATGTTGGGACCCCCCCCCCCCCCCGTGCGTTGGCGCTTGGCCTTCAGACGTGTTGCAGTGCGGGTCCACTGCACACGTCGTGCCACACCCGCTGAGCGAACGTGCGACAGCCCTCCGCACCAGCCCCCCCCCCCTCCCCATCCGTCCCTCACCCCCACCGCCACGTGCGTTTGCGTTCCAGTCCGTGCGCGTCCCGTCTCTCCGCAGGCCGAGGCCCAGTGCTACGTCCGCGGCAATGGCACGCTGGCGCATTTCTTTGATGTGGAGTCCACGAAGGTGATTGCCTGGCCCTCCATTTGGCGGGGGGGGGAGGGCGTGCGACGGGCCCCGCCCTGTGCCTCAGTGGCGCAGCCCCAGGGATGCATTGGAAGGGGGGGGGGGTACCCCCCACCCCCTCCAGGGCGCCCAGCCTATGCCCAGACAGTGTCCCCCTAACGCCAAGTGCCGGCTTTGTAACCATTTGTAACCGACGGTAACCGCCCCCAACCGCTCCGGCAACCTCCTCCAACCGCCTATCTAACCGCCTCTAGGGCCACCTCTGAGGTCCCTTCCCTGCATCCCTCCGCAGCCCCCGCCCTCACCCGCTGTGCCTCTCTCAGGGCTTGATGGACTCCAGGATCAAAGAGAGGGTGGGCGGGGGGGGCGAATGGCTGCAAAAATTGGGACGTGTGTGGTTTGGGGGGCGGAGGTATGGCGCCGCTGCGTTACACGAGGCGCCCGCCCCCCCCCCCCCCCGGGCGCGCCCCTCGTGCGTGCCCCCCCCCCCCCGTGCGCTTCGTGTAAGTGGATCCCGTTTTGTGGGGCGGGTGGGGGGGGGGGTTTGGGGCGTTGTTGTGCGGTACACGTCCCGGCGCCATGGAAGCGAGACGGCACGCGGGGTATTGTGCTCCCGACCACTTGTCTCCGTGTTCCCACCCGCACGACCACCAAATGTTTTGGGCGAGGAGGCAGTGGGGCCCTGTTCAATGCCTCAGTCCGAAGTGCCCCGTCCCTTGTCGTACCTCCCGTTGTCCCCAATATTTGCGTTCTGAGTGCAGCTGTTGTTGCCTCCCGTTCGAGGCAGCGGGCGGAGGTGCCGGGGGGGGGGGGGAGGGTCGGCACGAGGCCATGCTTTTGGTTTGTTTGCCATTGGTGGCGCCTATTGGCCTATCGCCACTGGTCACGCATACCATCCACATGAACACAAATGGCATCCGCATGGTCACGCATCGCCTCCACATGGTCACGCGTGTCACTCTGTCTGCACTGCGGAGGTCACAACACCACAGGCCCTCCCCCGCCGCTCACGCCGCAACATCCGCCGCCAGGCAACCCCCCATCCCACGGCGCGTGCGGCCCCCCGCGCAGTCGTCACGCCAGACAGTCACACAAGAGGCGCCCTCCCCAAAGTCAACCGGCGTTGCAAACCCCCCGATGGAATGTCAGGTTGGCCAGGTAACCGAAGGAACCTCCGACAAAACCGAGGGTGGAAAGAATCACGGACAACGGCGCGGGCACAGTCGAGCGCACACACGTCCGCGCGCACAGTGGAGCGCACACACGTCCACGCGCACAGTGGAGCGCGTGTCTCTCCGCGCGTATGCACAGACAAGCTCATGTAAACCCTTCCCTCCCTCCCCCTCAGGAGTCCCCGAAGCCCTTTGGGCGCCCTACCGGCGGGCCTACAGCCCGACCGAGGGCCTCTGATGGGGGAAGCCAGGGCATAGCTTACATGTGCCAATTGTATATACACGTCCATACGTAAAACAGTTGGCGTGCAAACCACCCAGGCCACCCGCGGAGGTGCGCACGACACCCGCATCAACCGCAAAGCACCACACGCGACTCGCGGAGGTGCGCGCGACACCCGCATCAACCGCGAAGCACCACACGCGACCTGCGGAGGTGCGCACGACACCCGCATCAACCGCGAAGCACCACACGCGACCCGCGGAGGTGCGCACGACACCCGCGGAAACCGTGCAATGCCCCCGCGCACCACGCGCGGAGATGGAGTACACGGGGCTCGCACCCACAGCAGTGTGGGGGATGCGTGGCGGACGACCTGCACGACGCGCGGAGGGGGGGGGGACGATTGGGCCTCACGCACACGGAAACGCCGGCGAGGCATGTGGATGTGGACCGGGATACGGAGGGGAGTGGGCGGCAAAGACCGTCGAAGAGCCTCTGCAGCAACCAGCACAACCCCCCGTGCGCCAACTCCTGGGCCCCGCTGACGCCCAAACGACACCAACCGGAACACAGGGCAGAGCGGCTGACAGAACGCAGCGACCCGACGCAGCACGCGAAGGGACGACTCCGCAGGGCAGCGCGCAGCAGAGGGGGCGCTCGGGGAACGCTCGCCGACGGGGGCCCTCCGGTCTATAGATATGGGGCGTGCCCAGGCCGCCTTTAGAATAATCAAAAACCAAAGGGGGATGGCGCCCCCCCCCCCCCCGTTCCCCCAGACCAAAGTGACCATCTTGAAAAAAAAACATTTGCCGTTGGGAAAATCTGGTCGGGCCATTTTGGTACACAAACTTTTGCGTCCCAGACCCCCCCCCCCCCACCGACGCTCAAAAGACGCCCTCGGCGTGCCCCTGACGTCCCCGAGTCGCATGCCCCTCAGGCACGCGGTGAAGCCCCGCTTCTTGTCGCGATCCGTCAGGCGCTGTTCGAGGGATGCGGCTTCGTGACGGTCCGCATCGCATATCACACTGTCGAGAACGTGAACCGCAAGACGGGGGCCCGGATGCGGAAGGTCTTCGTCAACGCCGTCTTCTGCAAAGGGGATGACACGCCGCCGTGACCGGCCCAGTGCAAGGGACGGTGGGGGTTGCGGTGGGTCGTGCTGGTGGCGGATGCGGGCGTCAGCTTCTGCCTCGTACACGGGCTTTTGGGGGGAGGGTCTCCGTGGAAGCCACTGCGGAAGGGTCGGTACATCCCCACCAAACGAGCTCCGGTCGCATTTTATAGTGGGGTACAGCACCACACTCGCTAATAACAGAAATTCTTGAGACACCTGCCCACACCTGCGCACACCTGCATACCCTAATCAAGACTGAATATTGGGACCGAGCTGGTTGGGGAAGGAACATTAGATATGAATGGTGAGGGACACCAATGAGTCACACATTGAAGGCCGTTGATAGAGTGGAATCAGCTTGCAAGTGATCCCCATCACCACAAGGCCCACTTTCAAGGCTTTTTTGGACTTCTGAGGGGCCAAATTCCCCCAAAATGGGCTCAAAATGGGCTCATTTCACCCGTTGGTGCACCCCAAATGGTCTAGGATGAGGTTTGGAAAAATGTGTTTTTGACACATTTTTGACCCATTTTTGGTCCCAAAACAGCCCATCTTCAAGGCATTTTGGGATTTTCGGAGGACCAAAATGGGCCACCACAAGCTCAAAATGGTCCAAAAACACTTGTTTTAGCATCACACATGGTGTAGGATCATTTTTGAAAAAAGTCATTTTTTGCCCCTACTGGACCCTGTTGACCCATTTGGGCACCCACCTGTTTGGGCTTGAGCTTGCAGCTTGCCGCAGCCTGCTGGGGCTATGTATGGGGGTCTAGGCGTTCATTTGGGCAATTCTGAGGGGTGGAAACCGCAAAAAGAGGGGGGTTGCGGGTGGACTAGGTGCCCTCGGAATCGCGTTTTGGACCATGTAGCCAAAGATATGGCCTGTTCTTGGTTTGTGGTTGTCGCCAGCCAATCTGCACAAAATTTGGGGCTTCTGGGGGCCTTTTTGGGCCGTTTCCGGGACATATGGTGGAGTTAGAGGGCCGCAAAGGGCTCGTTGACACAGGAAAGTCAAGCCGCACGTGCAGTGTACCCACCGTTTCCCTTTGTTTGGCCGTTTTGAATGGGTTCTAGGGCTTTTTTGGCCCAAAAATGGCTGTTTTGGCCCTAAACTGCAGTTTTTGAAACTGAGGTCCGCCACTTGCGACAGCTGTTCCCGGCCGCCACCGTTGAGTTTCTGGCTCATACTTTGTAGGGTTGTCCCTCACACCCATAGGTATCATCCACCAAAATTTCAGCCAAATCCGAAGCACCACGACGGATTTCTGATTTTTCCCCATTTCGCGCGTGCTGCTGCTTGCTGCCGCTTGCTGCCGCTTGCTGCTGCTTGCTGCTAAACCTGGTAGGTCCACCCTAGACACTAAAAAGGGTTATAAAACCAAGACTGGTTCCACCAGCTCGGTGACCCTAACCCTAACCCTAGCCCTAACCCGAACCAGGATTGAATATTGGGACCGAGCTGGTGGGGGAAGGAACATCGTCTAGGAGACTTCAATGACAAATGAGGTACGCACTGAAAAGTGGATGACAGTGGCTCAAAAGGGGCTCAAAATGACCTGTATTCATCCGTTTGGGCACCCCAACTGGACTAGGATCATTTTTGGAAAACCATGGTTTTGACCCGTTTTTCAGTCATTTTGAGGTCCCAAATTGGCCCAGTTTCAAGGCCCTTTCGGCCTTGAGACGGGCCAAATTGCTCAACATGGGCTCAAAATGGGCTCATTCCACTTGTTTGTGCACCCCAAATAGTCCAAAAGCATCTTTGGAAAAACACACTTTTGATCCATTTTTGACTGATTTTTGGTCCCAAGACAGCCCATTTTCAAGGCATTTTGTGACTTTGGAGTAGCCAAAATGGCTTGCAATGGGCTCAAAAAGGGCTCATTTCACTTGTTTGTGCACCCCAAATGGTTTGGGATCATTTTTGGAAAAACACTTTTTTGACCCATTTTTGGTCGCAAAACATCCCATTTTCAAGGCATTTTGGGATTTCAGGAGGGCCAAAACGGGCCACCACAAGCTGAAAACGCGCCAAAAACACTTGTTTTGGCGATCCATGTGGTCCAGGATCATTGTTGAAAAAAGTCATTTCTTTGCACCCGGTGGACCTTGTTGACCCATTTTGGCACCCACCTCTTTGGGCTACCCCTCTTGCAGCTTGCTGCTGCCCACTGGGCCTAGTTACAGGGGGCAATGTTGAGGGATGGAAACCACCAAAAGTGGGTGGTTGCGGGTGGATTAGGTGCGCTCAAAATCACGTTTTGAGCCATGTAGCCCAAGATATGGTCTGTTTTTGGTTTGGGGCTGTCGGCGGCCAATATGCACAAATTCTGGGGCTTTTGGGAGCCTTTTGGGGGCGGTTCGCGGACATATTCTGGAGTTAGAGGGCCCTAGAGGACGGGGAAGTCTAGAAGTCTAGTCTGCATGTGTAGAGTAGCCACTATTTCCCTTCATTTGGCCGTTTTCAGCAGGTTCTAGGGCGGTTTTGGGCAAAAAAAGGCTGATGTTGGCCCTAAATTGCAGATTTTGAAATGGAGGTTCGGCACTTGCGACGCCCGTTCCTGGCCGCCGCCGTTGACTTTCTGGCTCATACTTTGTGTGGTTGTCCCTCACACCCACAGGTAGCATCCACCAAAATTTTCGCCGAATCCGAAGCACCACGACGGAGCTGTGATTTCCCCCTATTTTGTGCATGCTTGCTTGCTGCTTGCTTGCTGCTTGCTTGCTGCTTGCTTGCTGCTTGCTAAACCTGTTAGGTCCACCCTAGACACTAAAGAGGGTTATAAAACCAAGACTGGTTCCACCAGCTCGGTGACCCACACCCTAACCCTGACCGCGTCTGCTGCGGCTGCGGCTGTGGCGCTGTCCCGGTGGATTGACGCACTCGCCCATGCTCATGTGTCTGGCCGGTGCGCAGAGTGGCCGCGGCCCCAGAGCAGACCCCCACATTTGCCTTGTGGACTCTGCCGGCCCCTTCTTCTCGTGGTCTATGTGTGCCCTCTCACAGCTGTTCCTCCAGATGCCCCAAAACCCCCCCCCCTCCCTCAAGCCCAGACCAGTGTGTACGCCCGGAAGTACCAGCCGCTGCACCTTTATCCCCCACCCCCCGTGGGATGCATTGAAAGGGGAGGAGGTACTCCTACCCCCCCCTCCCCCCTCCAGGGCGCCCAGCCCATGCCCAG
This sequence comes from Eutreptiella sp. 'Long Island Sound 2002', assembly GCA_964036045.1. Classification (NCBI taxonomy): domain Eukaryota; phylum Euglenozoa; class Euglenophyceae; order Eutreptiales; family Eutreptiaceae; genus Eutreptiella; species Eutreptiella sp. 'Long Island Sound 2002'. The sequence goes on along the minus strand of OZ038391.1, from coordinate 26,768,033 downwards.
CCACTGTCTCCCTGACCCCAGTGCCGGCTTCAACGGCATTTGTAACCGAAAGTAACCGCCCTTGGCAATCTCTTCCAACCGCCTGTCTAACCGCTTCTAAGGCCGCCTCTGAGACCCCTGCCCGTTCTACTGCATCTGCCCCCGCCCCTTCAAACGCCTAACCGAAAGTAACCGCCCTTGGCAATCTCTTTCAACCGCCTGGACGGTGGGATGCACATGGGCTGTACACTTGTGGAGGGATACAGTTGGATACAGCAATTACAATTGTTGGGAAGCACTCCATCTCCACCACCGGGGGATACGCCAATTATTGGGCGCCGCTGACGCGCAAACGGCACGTCCCACCGCATCCAGCACAGCCCCGGCACACCAACCACTGGGCTCCCCGAACGCGCAAACGACACCAGCAGGAGCACCGGCCGCAGCGGCCGACAGAAAGCAGCGGCCCGACGCAACATGCGAAGGGCAGAACGGGTGACCGTCCAGGGCCCCGTAAAGGAGCAACAACCAGACGGAATGTCACACAGGGGGTTGGCACAAGGCCTCGGTATCTGACACGGGGGGGGGGGGGGCTTTCCACAGAGTCAATCTATCTTTGTTTCGTGTGTATCACACTGTTGCTGATGACTACGATTGGTGCCGCAAAAGGTCATCCTGCACTCTCTTCCAACGGACCTTTTGCGGAAGGCGCCTCTTGACAAGCCTTTCCCTCTCTCTTGTGTTCTGCATGTGCTGCGTGTTGTGCTGACTTCGCCCCAACCTACAACACACACGTGACAGCTCACACGTCACTATACGGGGGGGCTGTGGTACGGATGGTCTGCACTTTCTCCAGGGCCTCGTGTGGTTGAAAACGAGCGGTTTGGCACCGACCCCGTGGCGTTGGGAAAGGGGGATTTCGATGGCCGTGTCAGAGCGGCAGCGCCCCCACACCTTCAAATGCATCCCGGCACCACACGACACCACGTTGTGGCACAGCAAAACGCTACCCTTTGTGCTCAAAAGGGCATTCCTGGGGTGGGGGGGCTTTCGCTTGGGGGGGTGGTGGTGTACCCAGCCACTGTCCCCCCGACGGCACGTGCCAGCTTCAATGGCATTTGTAACCGACAGTAACCGCCCCCAACCGCTTTGGCAACCTCCTCCAACCGCCTGCCTAACCGCCTCTGGGGCTGCCTGTGCGGTCCCTTCCCTTCTCATGCGCCTCTCGGGGTGGTGTCAGCAGAGGAGGGGGTGTGGAACCCAATGCCCGGTACTCTTTGGGCCTTCCGAAGGCCTGGACGCTGTTTCCCTCTCGCGCCGGTGCTCCGGCGGTGGAAAGTGACGGAGGCAAAGGACCGAAGGAGAGGGCGAAACAGCGCTGGGCTGTAGTCGGTGCGAGTGCCTTCCCTGTGCCCTGGGGCGCTCTGTGGCGTTCGTCTGCACGGCCTGTGCGGTGCTCCGCGCTGCCTGAGGGTCATCGAAGGCGGGGAGGGAGGGTGCACATTTGGCGCTGGCAGGCGCGGCTTGTGGCGGCGACAGGGAGTCTCAAAGTGGTGCTCTGCCAGACTTAGTGTGAGCAACAGGGGTCGCGTGCTGTGGGGACCCGGGCGTTGCGGGCAATGGCTCGTTTCTTCTGACGGTTCATAGTTCGTTGTCACACACTAGTCTGGTAGCACGCGCCTGCGACTTTTTGTCCGGGACGCCCGGATGGGGGGACATACGCGACCCATTGTGATGGCAACGTTGCTTAACGCTTGTTCGTGTTTTCTGGTGGGTTGGGGAGGTGTTCTGTACATAGTCCTGTTGTAGAAACCATTTCAAAGCGCGTGAGGAAACAATTTTCAAAAAGCAGTCGGTACGCAGAATGCGCACGCTGATGATTTGAAAAAAGATCAAAAAAGTGCGCGTTTTGATGACGCCAGAAAATAGCGCTCATGCAGGTCCATTAATTAACACAAGTGTGCGTGTGTGTGTGTGTGTGTGTGTGCAGGGCGGGAGGGCAGGGGGGGCAATATGGACATTGAGACCACCCTAACGCATACCCATCCCACACAACCCATGCCCACCCCAACGCACATGCAACCCACACAATCCCCGCCCATCCTGACGCATGCCCACCCGACACAAGCCATGCCCACCCTACCGCATGCCCACCCTACACTACCCACGCCCACTCTAACGCATACCCATCCCACACAGCCCATGCCCACTCTAACGCATACCCATCCCACACAGCCCATGCCCACCCTACCGCATGCCCACCCTACACAACCCATGCCCACTCTTACCCATCCCCCACAGCCCATGCCCACCCCAACGCATGCCCACCCTACACAACCCATGCCCACTCTAACGCATACCCATCCCACACAGCCCATGCCCACCCTACCGCATGCCCACCCTACACAACCCATGCCCACTCTAACGCATACCCATCCCACACAGCCCATGCCCACCCTACCGCATGCCCACCCTACACAACCCATGCCCACTCTAACGCATACCCATCCCACACAGCCCATGCCCACCCTACCGCATGCCCACCCTACACAACCCATGCCCACTCTAACGCATACCCATCCCACACAGCCCATGCCCACCCTACCGCATGCCCACCCTACACGGCCCATGCCCACTCTAACGCATACCCATCCCACACGGGCCATGCCCACCCTACCGCATGCCCACCCTACACAACCCATGCCCACTCTAACGCATACCCATCCCACACAGCCCATGCCCACCCTACCGCATGCCCACCCTACACGACCCATGCCCACTCTAACGCATACCCATCCCACACAGCCCATGCCCACCCTACCGCATGCCCACCCTACACAACCCATGCCCACTCTTACCCATCCCACACAGCCCATGCCCACCCTACCGCATGCCCACCCTACACAACCCATGCCCACTCTAACGCATACCCATCCCACACAGCCCATGCCCACCCCAACGCATGCCCACCCTACACAACCCATGCCCACTCTAACGCATACCCATCCCACACAGCCCATGCCCACCCTACCGCATGCCCACCCTACACAACCCATGCCCACTCTAACGCATACCCATCCCACACAGCCCATGCCCACCCTACCGCATGCCCACCCTACACAACCCATGCCCACTGTAACGCATACCCATCCCACACAGCCCATGCCCACCCTACCGCATGCCCACCCTACACAACCCATGCCCACTCTAACGCATACCCATCCCACACAGCCCATGCCCACCCCAACGCATGCCCACCCTACACAACCCATGCCGGGTGGGAGGAGGAGGATGAAGGGAGCACCGGGGTCAGTGCCAAAGAGATAGCCCCGAGACCCCCATGACATGGCGCATGGGAAGTGAACGGTGCATGTGCCCCCAGACCTGAGGTGGCGTGCATGTGCTGAATGGCAATCACAAGGCTCAGATGGTTTGCACGCAGGTTTTGGCTTCGAGGGTGATGTTTGGGGGAAAGGCAATGCGTTGCCCGCAAGTGGCGCATGGGCATGACACAGGTCTCCAATATTCTGCGCGGGGATGCATTACCGCATGTCCCTCTCAACCAAAGTTTGGTTGAGAATCACCCACCTCAATGAATGGTTGCACCGCACGCCTCAATGCACATAGCAAAGCAGTGGCAGCGTGATCGATTGGGGGGGGGGGGGGGGCAGCCAGGAGCTGCACAACAGCGAGTGCTAGTCTGCGGGGTAGCAGCAGGGGTCTATGCTCCACAACAGCAACAGGGTGCCCCAGGGGGGAGCAGTGTCTTATTGCGAGGAACTGAATGCGTTTGGTGGGCGAATCTTGCACTCAATGCTGTGGATGGTGGGGTACTGCTGCAGTTCTGTGGTGACTGCTGCATGACTGTACCCTGTCATCAGCACCTGGCAAGTAATGCGCAAAGGCATTGATCCGGGGCTCGTCGAGCAGCACCGTGGACACGTTGGTCAAGGCCCAGGCGAGAAGCTCCAAGCGCGCTGTGTCACTCGCTACGGGGGTGCACTGTTCCTTGGGCTCATGTCCCGCGATAAACGTTGTGACACAGGCGTGGGGCGGCTGCTTCGTGTACATGTGAAATGCGACCACACGGTCGAGGGTGACAATGCGCTGTCCAGGTGGGAGACGGGCTACCCTGGCTCCAATGCTCTGGACATACTGCTCCCACTCCTGCTGGTCCCAAAGAGCAGAGAACTGGCGCACAAAATGGTCAACATGTAACTGAACCTCCTTGGGACCCTTGCCGCCCTGCCAAGCGTAGTCAGGGTGTACAACATCGCTGCTGAGTCTTGGCAGTGGGTGCACAAGATGGTAGGCAAACTTGGCAGCAATGCGGGCGCACGCCTCTGCGATCCGTTCCTGGTGTGAGAGTCCAGCCTGTAGCCTGCAGAAAAGGAGGGGTTGTGCGGGCTTCGTTGGGGAGGCAGCATCCTGGGCATGTGCCAGAGGCAGCGGATGATAATACAACGGAAGGCATGCGATGGCTAGTAAAGCCAGAACTGTCATGACATCACTGCAGTGGCAAAACCCTAACGCAGTGGCAGACCGGTTATAATGCACACACAATGCAAAGCAAGCACAGGCTCAACAGCTGAAAAAGATGGTAACCTGCAGCACAAGCAGTGAAGCAATGTTCTGCGGACGGAGAACGACGGTTTTTGGCTGAACGACGGTTTTCAATTAGACTCAGCATTGTGTTTTGCAAACACTTTCATTGACACCCAACTAGTGGAATACCTACCGTGCCCAGCCCAGAGTTGCCCCTGTGGGTTTGCCTGCTAAAAAGTACGATATGCAAAACGGCGTTTGTCAAAGCAGACAGTACCTAGGCCAATGATCCTCCACCTTCTAGCTGCTTGGGACCACCCAAAAACATTGTTGAGGCGGTCCGAGGCCTTGATCAGAAAGCGGAGCATCAAAGGGATAGCGAGCTCATCTCAACCCCTCTGCGGTGGGGACAAAAACTGTTGCATTTCCATCTACGGGGGGGGGGGGGACTTCGCGGCGGGATTATTTCGCCGTGGGATATTTCGCAGCGGGTTTGTTTGGCATGCAGTCCTGAATTTGCTGTGGGAAATTTCGCACCCACATGCTGTGAGCCGACCTTTGGTTGGTGGTGGTTGCTGTTACTTACTGATGCTTTGCAGGTTGAGTCCTAGAGGGTTGTTGTTCCTTCCTGATGAGTTGCTGGTCGCTGGTTGTTGTTACTTCATGGGGGTTGTTGTTATTTCCTGGTGGTTGCTGGTGTTTCCTGATGCATTGCCGTTACTGTTCCATCCCTGCAAGGCACAATACTCTGCACTCAGACCATTGAACAAAGGCTGCAATGAACAGTTGAAGAACTGTTTTAGATGGCTGCAATTGACAATTGTAGCTGAGGAAAAACTGGCTGGGGTGCACAAAAACAGTTGAGGCTAACTCAGTTCAGCACGCCATTGCTGGCAGTTGGCTAGACATTTTGCTAAATTTCGCAGCGGGTTTATTTCGCACAGCGGCCTGAAAATTACGTGGGAAATCTCGCACGAATTTGAAATGCGAAATATCCCACGGCGAAATAATCCCGCCGCAACCCCCCCCCCCCCCCCTGTACAAGTGTTCACATGTTAGCCTCCTGCGACCGCAAAATGCTACACAGAAACGAAACAATAAATGCAGACCATCGTTAAATACGCACCCCAAAGTAGGAAGCAGCCCCTGCAAAGGAAGGCTGGTGTTATTCGGAGAGGTGGTTGAGGACCCCTAGCCCACAGCTGCGGCTGGAAGCCACTGAGGGACAAAAGAAGTTCGGGCAAGGCGATTATGACTGTTTGCATGCCCAAGTGGAGGTGTTGTGGGCGTACTGCTGCTGCCACACGAGGGACTTGGTGAAGTGTGCCAGAGAGAAACCGTCATGCTACAAGGACCCTGCTGGCATTGCTGATTGGCTACAGCACTCAGCTTCACCCCCGGTTCGCTTGAACCAGAGGCTGTTCATATGTTCAGGGGCCAACATCTCGGACCTCGCCCCATTGCCAGAGCTCTTCCAGGTCCTGACACTGCCCAGCGAGTCGGGGAAATCGCTGAGGCTCAATCACTACAAACATGCCATAATGGAGCGCTGGCTCTGCATCCGGGCCAAGCGATTCTTTGGCATGGGAGGGTCAGGCTTCTCATTGATGATCAAGGGGATGCGCCAGATGCTGAAACGCGCCAGCCCACCTCCGATGGAAGAGTATGCAAAAAGGGAGTAGAGGAAAAGAGAGAAAGGAAGAGCAAGAGAAGAGGGGAAGAGAAGAAGGGGAGAGAAAGGGGACGAGAAAAGGCAGTGGCACCCGTTTTGAAGAGGTGCAACAGCGGCAAGGGCTGCTGTGAGATGTGTGATTGTCCGTATGGTATGACTTTCTTTGTTGATGGCGAAGCGCAGCGAAGTGCGCTTCGTTGCGCCCCCCCGCCAGATCAGATGTATATTTTCAGTCCCTTGTGCTGTACTTGTTGGGGTTCAGGGGTCAGAGACCAACTCATGTGGCAGCATGATGTGGTTCATGCCTCTGGTGGGTCCAAGGTACATCAAGGAAGCATCGGCTGAAACGCATGCGAATTTTCTTCCCATTTACCCCCCGTTTTATTTGATTGTTCCCCTGTTGTCCCCCAGAAGACAGAAGAAGAGCGGTTGATTTTGACAGTGCGCAAAGAGGCCATGAAGATTCCACAGAAACGGAGAAAGCAGTCGGAATGCGCATGCAGGTGGCTACCACACGGGGGGGCGACTCCGCGGGTCCTAGGACCCAACTGTTCGGAGGTGCCCGACCCCCCGCCCCTCCCCGGGGAACCGCCCTCCGCGGCGGCCCCCCCATTCGCCCCTCCCTGAACCCCCCCTCCAATGCCCCCCCCCCCCATTCGCCCCTCCCTGAACCCCCCCTCCAATGCCCCCCCCCCCCCCAACAGTTAGTTGGGGGGGGGGGTGGCGTCCAAAACCGAGGGGTCGCCCCCCCCCCCCCGTGGGCCACCACTACCACAAGTGTGGAGACCATGGCCTTGTGCCCGTGCAATAGTATCGTAGCTGGATCCTGTGCCAGGCCAAAGGTATATCACAGAAGGATCTGCTGAGGGACCCCTGGCCCTCGAGGAGCAGCACTTGTGACTGGCCAAGAGCAGCGCTGTTGGCTCCTCCCGAGCAGCCCTCCCCGCCTTCGCAAAGTAGAGACAGTACCAAGTTAGGACCACTTCTCGTGGGCAGCATTCGAATGTTGGAAGATGGCAGAACTCCGCACCGTTGTTCTGTACTGCACATCCGCGGCCGCGGGCTACCCTTGCGTGTTGTGTTGTGTTGTGTTGGGAAAGCTTTGTGCTTGGCCTCCCTGTGAATTTCATTGTTACTTCCATCACAGTGACGATCTCCTGTCAATTGAGTCTTCTTTGCGTTGAGCAATGAACACTCTGGTGGCAGGCGTGGTTGCAGCCAAACGCGGTGAAGCAAACCTGACGTTTTGTGGCATGCCCCCCCCCCCCCCCCGTGTTGCGCAAGCACCGGCTTCTCCAAGCGCGGGACCCCGTCTGACCGTCGTTTGCCTGAGCTTGCGCAAGGGGGTAACCCCCCCCCCCGTGTCCATTGAACGCGTTGTCCAACGAATGCCTTCGTTCGGACCGTATTGTTTTGGTACCCGAATGAATGAGGCACCCAGTCAGACTTGTTCGCGAGTTTTTTTTTAGGTACCGAACGGCGTGTCCAACAAACACTCCTGTTCGGACTGTGTTTCCTGAGGATTTTATTGTACGCGGGACACGGGGGGAGGGGGGGACATTGAAAGTCCGCATGTGGAGTTCTGCTCTGACGCTAATGGCGCAGAGGGCGCGGGTGTGCCCCGAGTCTGTGTCTCTCGAGGGACCGGGACTGAACCGGTAACATTATGTGGAGGGTGGGGGTGGGAGTCAGGACCTGGGGGGTGCTTTGGGGATGGTGGGATGCATCGTTTCAGACATGTGCAGAACAATCCTCCCCGTCTATAGTCCCTAAAATTGCACTCTATGCAATTTTGTGACATGTGTGTTTTCCTGAGTTTGGTTGTTTGTGATTGCATTCTTCAAAAGCTCATGCTTTGGTGACGCTACGGACAGCTCCCAGTGTTTGTTTTCCAAATAGCTCTGCAGCCCATGCAATTTTGTTTTGTGCGCCAGCAGGTTTTGTGGATGTTGACAGCTTTGGACTGTGAAAGATGATTACGTGCCCCCCCCCCCCTTTGTAATAGCTGCGCCCTTGCCCAAGCCACGGCGGGCGTAGGGACCGTATCGAATTGGAACCTCGTTTAATTCGGTACCAAATGTAGGGCACCCACATAAGACATGGGTTTGGTGACGAATTTGCCAGCTACATAGAGTCACGTTTGTTCTGACTGTTTGCCCAATGAACCCACGTAGCTCTGATTTTGGGGATCTTTGTGCATTATATTCCCCTTTCTGGCCCCAGCTCAATGTGCAATCTTCTCTTTTTGAACCTGGGCGTCTACGGCCTTGTCCAAGCTACAGGAAGGAAGGGACGGCATCAATGCGGGACTTTGGCGTAGCTTAGACAAGGGCGGGGGGGGGGGGTACTGTCTTTTGGTGATACGGTGAATGTCGTCATTGCTGTTTATCTCTTTGGTCTGCAGATGATTTGGCTCAGCAGGTGGCGATTCGCGCGCCCTGGTGGCGGTTCGCGCGCCCACGTGGCGGTTCGCGCGCCCTGCTGGCGGTTCGCGCAAGTCTGCCTGTGCCGTCGTCTCGCCTTCAAGACCCGGAGCCAGTTCTCCACGCCCGCATTTGTTGGCGCATCATGGTCAACGTTGCATCTGGCAAACATTCGAAGCAATATTGTGTTGTTTGTTGCATCCCGTCAATTTCTATTTGATGGACCAGTTTCCACGAATCTTCTCTTGATGGATCACTTCCCATGTTTTCTTGCTTTTGCTGGTCGGGTGCCTTTGGGGGAGCGTTAGTGCACTGGGCATCTTTTTTGACCCGTGCCCCACCGGTGACCTTTTAGGGGGTGCGCAGTCCATCATGGTCTATTTGGGGGGCTTCTCCATCAGAGGGTAAATCTCGGGCTGAAGTCAGGATAGTTAATAGAAAGGTAGCGCGCCGGGGCGCGCCGGGCAAACATTGCCCCTTTGACGTCGTCCCAGTACTTCTTGCACTCATAATTCTTGTTCACCCCCCCCCCTTTCCAGAGGTTTTTTGCTGCCTCGCCCCCGAAAAATCGCTTCCCCGATGCATTAGAAGATCAACGGCGTGCAGCTCAAAGGGTGCCTCATTCCACATTCATGCAGCCTTTCTTCACTTGACCGTTTTGATGTGCTGGTTCATGTGAAGCGCAAAGGTGGCATAGGCACGGCTCTCAACTCCACGACACGCGTGGTGCCAAAATTCACGGGCCATTCACCTGCAGCATCTGGGATTTCAAATTTGGGCTGGGATAGCCTGGGCTGGTGATCATTTCACTCCAAGGGCCCCCCCAAATTCAGGGAGGGGGCATTGCGGAAAGGGGCTCCAGGGGCCACAAGCTTATTTTCTCAATGCAAATATCTGAAATTTTTGGCTCCAACTTGCTTATGGGGGGGGGAGGATGTATTAGAAAGGCTGAGAACCATAGGAGGACCCCCCCCCGCCCTTGGAGTGACACATAGAGAGTGACAGGGACAGGGACAGACGGTGACAGTGCCAGCAGTTTTGTCATGGAATATCCATGAAAAACATGGAAAAAAGAGACCCGCGGGGGGGGGGGGGGATGGAAAGGGGGCTTGAAGGCCCCCCCACTCCCCCAAATGAACTTTGTCAAAGAATCACTGCGGCACATCAACACAAACGCAGCTTGAGGGCGTGGCCGTTTTTCATGCACCATCTAGCTCAGCAACACACAGGTATTGCTCTTTAGTGGTTCGCCGTCCACAGGTTATATAACAAATGCAGCTGCCACTGGCACCGCTGATTGAAACCTTGTACCTGCTTGTTGTACATTGAATAGTGGAGCACCCCAACCAAGAAGGGGACACATGCATCTGTGAGAGAACCTCTGGACTAATGGCTGAAAGTGTCTATGGCGGGGACATTCAGTCGATCAGCACCGACCATTGATCCCCCAAATGAACTTTTTGTGAGCCCTGGGGTTGAGTACTAGAGCCTCATTAAGTTTGGTCCCTCGTCAACAACTGGCAAAACCTGGCTGTTTTGGCCCCGTTACGCCCTACACGTCACAAAATCGTTTTTGAGATCCCCACAGATTTGTTCATCCGCCTCAACCTTATCAGTCAAAGCCCACTGCTGCAAGGCCTACATAAAACCATGGTCAAGTCGCTTCAAGCCATTGTGGAGCGACTGTAGGCCGTTGGGGGCGTCGGGCCTCGAACCTGGAAGGGTGGCGTGCATGCTGGCCAACAAGTTTTCACACTCACAGGTGTGTGCTTGCAACTTCTCCACAGTTTGTGCTGGCACATTGTGGTCAGCCTGATAGAGCAGGGCCTCATGATCGATTTTGTGCTCCACCCATCACACACTCAGTGGTAAGTTTTGCTCCAACCAAGTAAATGCATCACGCAAAAAATTGACTTGTGTCTAAAATTCATTGTGGAGGGATTGAAGTCTTTTCTTTCTCTCATGGATGACAGCATCTGAGGCATCAGAGATCGCTACCACGGTCATCTGTGGGATCATCGTAGAACTGGACAGCTCTGAACCTTGATTCCGAGAGGTGGGCTCGAGTAACATATGGTGGGCAGGATACGCCAGCTCATCTTGGTCTGGACCAGAAAATCATCTGAGGCATCGGAGATCACGTTGTCAGAAAATGCAACGAGAAAACTACATTTCTGGTCCAAGAGGTCTGAAAGTGAGAACAAAGGAGGAATGGAAGCATGCACAAGATGTCTGTGTCTATGATACATTATGCATGCAATGCGACTTCCACCTATATGTCATCTTCGACATAAATGACACAACGATGAATGAGAATTTATTTCATTTAATGAAAAGCATGAATCACAATGACACATTCTAACTATGCATGAAGTATGCCCCACTTGAATCACACACAAGATCAGACCCCACCTCAAAAAAGCGCCAAGTTCAATATCCTCAGTGCAGGTGTGTGTGTGGTGAAGTAATCCGCTAGGTGTGTTCCCTCAAACTCAGACACTTTGCAGAAGGGCAGCAAGTCAACCAAATGGGCGAGTCCGGCATAGCAATGGACATCTCATACGCAGACACGCTCCATTGTATCGCGGCGCACGTTGGAGGAGGTGGGCCAGCAGATGCAAGTGGCCCAACCCGCAAATCTTGCTACAACACCAAGCCCCAGCCGTCACCCCATTTGCTTGCGCGGTACCCCCCTCTCCCCCCTCTCCGGCATGGCCTCGTGCCAAACCCCCCCCCCCTTCCGAATAGAACACTGGCACAATCATTGTTCGGGGCTGAGAAGGCAATGAAGGCTGTTTTAGGCCGTGCAGTATGCGGGTGCACTTCTGTTTTGGGGGGCCCAAGTTTCTGTGTCAGAGATGTGCGTTGGCATTCGCTGGTGCAATAGGGCACTCGCTGGTGCAATAGGGACCACCGAGCTCAAGCACCGACAGGCCATTGTACACTGTTTAACAAGGTCGCGTACTTCACCTGTTATGCACGTAACGCCTGTACTAGAGGTGCGAATCCTGCTGGAGCCATAAGCAGGAACGCAGTGTCGAAGCGCTGGGGCGTCCGTGACCCCACGCGCCGGAAGGGATGCTGCGAGGGATAAGGAGGGTAACTTTACGCCGGAGCTTGGAGCACGCCCCAGTGCCTGACCTTACCTGACCACCGCAGACTATTTCAGTGCTGCGGGTTCTGCGCGCGCGCGCGGTGTGCGCCCTGTGTTAGGGCACCCCCACACGGCCACAGGGCACTACAGGCACTTCACGTCTGCGGGGCAGGCCGGCCCTTCCGCACACGACACGACCGTCAACGGCTGCGGCACATGATAGACCGCGGCCAGCCCCGCCCGGTTCGTC